>CM076669.1:10278967-10313017 GCA_038496675.1 Rachycentron canadum
GAGAGAGAGAGAGAGAGAGAGAGAGAGAGAGAGAGAGAGAGAGAGAGAAAGGCATTATTTTGTGGTTTCTCTGACAGAGCCGAGTGTCTGCTCTCCTCTTCTCTAACACAGCTGTGTTTCCACTAACAAGGCTCGTGGAGAGGAGCCAGCCCATCTCCACTAATTACAACCACCAAATTGTATCATAAGAATTCTAATTAGAGCATGCTGTTCAAGATTATCCAACGATCAGCCTCCGTGTTATCCCGGCCCCATCTCTCTTTATCTCTCTATTTATCACACCCTCCCTCCTTCTTTATCTCCCTCACCACAGCCACACATAATTCTTTCAAACTGAAGCAATGAGTTTGTTTGCTCTTGGTCTGAATTAGTCAACATAGGTTACATGACCCTGGTCCAGCACCAAAACCCTACTTGTGACATTATAATCCACTTTGAAAGGATGACCCTAAATTGCTGTAGTGACTGTGGGGTTACTATCGTGACTCTGTTGAAATCGTTATTGACAGCAACTATAAATCATCTCAGTCAAACATCCTGCTATTACAAGTGGAACAAGTGAGTGAAGAAGAGTGAGAAGCTTGAGGTTTAGACAAATATGTTTTTTAAGTAGTTGTGAAGTAACCCTGTAGATACTATAGAAAGTTTTGTCATAGCAACATTTCACAGACATGATTTAGATAATGTCATTTGCACCAACAACTTCAGTGTAAAAGTGGTTTCAGAAAGTGGTAACCTGATTCAGACAGCCAGCTATCCAAAGATAATTATCAATGCAAATAAATTTTACACTAAAATCCTCATAGGTAGAGCAAGTGATTGTAGTATAATGATTATGTGGATGACAGTTCATCAAATCAACAACACATTATTGCCCCTAATCTAATTGAGACTTCCAGCTCAAGAGGAAGTATAGAGGTTAAAAAGACAAGTTGAAAAAAAATCAATGCAGACATTTATGGGGAATCTACACACACACTCTCTGTCTTCACCTCCTCTGTTCCTTCAACATTAGGGACCAAAGAGTGCTAGTTACCTCTGGCACGAATGCCAACTGTGCCCGCTAATCGTCCGGCTTTTCCACCACTTTGGCGCTTACTTCCCAAATCTCATGTGAGAGGCTCTAACCGACTGGAAAATTCTTAACTGACCTTTTAGTCTCTGCACTAATTTAGTTGGAATGGTAATGACATTGTTACATATTCAAACCAAATTGCCTTAATTGTGAGTCTACAAGTGGAATGCATCCGTTGTGAGAGTCTGAATTAAAACTGACTTGAAAGATGGAAGGGAATGTGCAGCCGAAGGCAGTGAGAGATGGAGGAGTGAGGGTGAGGAGGAGGTATCAGCGGTCATTTGTGGCATGTGTTGATAAATAGGATAAAATGTCAAATTTAAGAGACTCCGGTGGATGCAGGGGTTCTCAGATGATAATTATATGCCCACTTAGTTATAATGAACTGCTACAGTCATAGGCCTGGTTGCATAGACAATCTCCTGCTCAGCACAGAGACTGAGGATAAGAATTGGGAGGGGCATTAAAAGTAAGTTCCACGAATACATTTGTATCAATAGGCCTAATTGACTATATACAACTAATACTCAGACATATCTGCCTAAAACAATAATTTAAATAAAGCCATGTACTACAAAAATTTGATAATTTTTGTGTTGTGAAGATATGGGCAAATCTCCATGTAATGGATCCAGCCACATGTACACAAACCAGACACAGACACTGTAAGGCAGAAAACACCTCAAAATATGCTAATTCAATTCAAATAAATGCCTTCATGTGTGTATGGGCGTGTATATTTATAATGTTAAACCATAATTTCCCCTCCTTTTTGCTGCCTCTTCACCTACAAAACACGGCAACAAGCGTGACATGTTTGCAGGCATGCAATCCCATTTTGACAAAATAGAGTTGATTACAGTCAAAACGGACAGAGGAGAGAGAGGGAAGTGAGCACCCCTCACTCATCTGAACACACACTCAAGATTGGGGAGAGACAGACAGACAGAGAGAGGGAGAGACCTTATTATTCAAAACTTGCAGCCTGGCTAACTTTGATTCTCATCCATCCATAGCATGGCCAAAAGGTAGCATTTAATGAAGTGTGATTCAGAGAATAAATGGTGTCATATTGGAGATGGTGTCTTGTATTCGCCTGGTATTGGCTGTATGCGGCTCCACCAATGAAAAAATAAGATTATTTTTCTCCCCGCTAGGCTAACACAGACTATTCATACTTGTCATCTGTCATGGGTTGTGTCTTTTCCACACCTGGGTTTCTACTGAGTGTAAACGCATGCTGCCATTTGAGATCCACTAAGCATCTCTCCTTTTTTTATGTCTATTCACTTTGGCACAGAGGACGCGCAAGCATGCACGTTCCTCCCTGCACGAAATCTTCATCCCACCTCCCCTGAAAAAATAGGGGGAGCCTTAAAACTGAAGACTTAACTGTTCATTTAAGAATTCTGTCTGAATTGCCCCCACCATCAAATGCAATTAGCTGCTCTTTCATGTGTGCTTTATGTAATGCAATACTTCATTAGCATCATTCATTCATATTCAGGCATGGATTATAGGCTGCAAATTCTTTATTGGACAAGATGGAACCAAGCTGCTGGAGTTTTGAAGATTAAAAAAAAGCTACAGAGAGAGAGAGAGGGAGAGAGAGAAAGGAGGAGAGAGAGATTGAATAATAAAAAGGGAGTTTGATTCCTGATGGAATTATGGGATAATTATGCTATCTTGTGATTATCTACATTCTATGATGAGAGGTGATGAGGAAAATTATTCTATTGAAAGTAGGCACTTACTAAGCAGCAGAAACACGCTAACAATGTTTTGCTCTCAAACATTTCAAAATGTCTAAAATTGGAAGAAAATAATGTTTGCAAAAATGTATCATCTTAACATTAAATTCAAATACTGGTTGAGAGAAATGTGTTTATAATCATTCAATCTAAAAGTAAAAGGCAAGAGAAATAACATTGAGAATGACATCATTTTCCTTCTTCAATGACACCTTTCACAATTTTGGATTTTTTTTTTCTGTAACCAATTTCAGCAGCACTGCGGGTATTTATGTCAACATCACACCATCTTCACCACTCAGCTGTAATTTTCAGGTGTTTGTTGTTAAAATGACATATCTTCTCCTCTTTCATTCCACTTTTGAGTACCACTGCGGCCACCGAGCCAAACAGTCATCAGCAGCCAACAGGTTGTTTTGGCTATTATATCTATCACAAAGAAATGACCCAACGTTTTAGCCAAGGACTCCACTGCTCTGCTATCTAATACACTTCCAAACTCTATTGTCCTCTCACGGCACACAATACCTGATAAGAAGCAGATGTAACTTGGTATTACAAATCCCATTCTCCCTTTCATCTTCTCTCACTCACTCAAAAACCTGCCTGGTGCTTAAACTGTTCATTTTCTGTGTGGGGGCCCGTGTTCATAGCCAAGCCTGTTTACAGTGGCCAGAGCAATATGCACTCACTGGTTTGGGAGATGACTTAGGTTCCGAGGGCCGCATGTGCAAGTGGGTCATCATCGCCTGAAGACGTTCACGTTCTTTAGAAAGCTGTTAAGAGAGAAGAAGAAGAGAGTACATTAGAGTAGATTAGAGCAGAGGAGAGGATAGGAGAGGGGAGGAATAACCAAAAAGTATGACAGTAGAAAATATGTAACATTAGATTTACAGGGTTGCAGAGTGAAAAGAATGAAAGAAAGAAAAACAGCAGGAAGAAAGAAAGGGTTTGATATAAACCAAGTGAAAAAAAGACAACAGTTCTGTTCTTGTGATGTAAGGAGAATGTGAGAGGCTGGGGGAGAAGATGGGAGAGGGTGCAGACAGGTCAGGCAAAACAAATAGCATTTCATCTTTTTGTCAATAGTAGAATTTAGGTCAGAGAGGCTCTGACAGTAACAAGCTACTTGGGCCATAAATTAGGTGGTCCTGAGTGTCTGCTCAAAGTCCTGTGGACACTGTTAGGGGGATGGAGCGCAGCCAGCAGCTGCTGAGAGGTGAAGGGGTCTTCCAAACAGGGTGCCAGGCGGCCCCGCCTCCCCGGTCCAGTTAGTGGCCCCAGCCATCGCCTATCATCAATCTAATTCACAGGGAGTGACAGGGACTGGACCATGTGAAAGGCTCAACCCCCCCACACCCTTAACACGCACACACACCCACAAGGACCAAACATACAGAGAAACAGAAAAGCAAGTAGGCGTGCACAAACACACATGCGTGCACCCACACACACACACACACACGGACGCACAAATACACAGAGCTGGGCCTCATTACGAGTGACGGGTCTCATGGAAAAAGAGAGGATGGTGGGAGTAAGAAATGAGAGAAAGGGAGAGAAGAGAAGAGACAGGGCCGACAACACAAGTTCACCACTGTAATTGGTCACAGTGTAAAGAGCAAGCTCCAACTGCTTTGTGTTGCAATGAAAAACAAAACATAAAATGAGATAAAATTGAATAAGTAACTTGCATCCTTTTCTCTATTTTATTCACTCTTTTACATGCCACCAGCACTTATTTACTTTTAACACCCCCCCAGATGCCTAACAATTAAATACAGACTGTTTATTGGATCAGAAAATAACTGTACAGGAGACAAAGCTCTGGTTTCTTGGAGGTTTTTAGGACTCTGGTTAGAGGACTGCACAAGAGATAGTGAGAACACAAGTTACAGTAAAATCTCTTAATATGGTATTCTTACACTTCTGCCACCATATTCCTAATATTTCTATTCAGTCCATTTTAATAATAATATCTTGCATCTTAAAATATATCTTATCGTATGGTGACAGGAGCAGACCACCTCTGAGCCAACTATGTAAAGCCAGAAGAGGCTTATAGAACCAGAAGATGCTTCTTCAGGCTTTGGGGCTGGTTTCAGTTGGCGGACTCGATATTTCCAGCTGTCACTTTGTTTGAGCCTAATTTAAGACATACATATCTATTTGTTTCTAAAGGAAGGGGAGCGGTTGTCAGCAGTGCTGAGTAATAATGAGAGCGCTCAATCAGCGCTCTCATTATCTAGCCAGCATGACTCCTTAATAAGGTCACGCTCCACCTACTGAAAATAGTTCCCTCCTTTTGAGCTTTCTTCAGGTGCAAAGTGCAGTTAATTAACACAGCAGACCGGGAGAGATGCGCTCGCTATTAATTGGAAAGAAAAAGAGAAAAAAAAAAGAAAGCAGAGAAAATAAAGCACACGCTTAATTCAATTAAAACAGCCATAATGGCTTTCGTTGTAAGGCCTGAGGATTCCTTTGTTTAGTGGCTTTGTTGAATTCAGCAGGTCCTGCTTGTCTGGAAATATTAAGCAGACCACAGTGTGGCCTTTCTCTCACTCACACAACTTTCAAGAAATAAAGTTTTGACTAGATGATTGGTGACTTAAATGAGTTCACTCCAATAAAATGTGACAATGGTAAAAATTTAACAAGTCACATAGTTTTGTTCCAGCTACATACTGAAGTACATACTTTTTTTTTATCTAAAAGAAAACTTACTTGTATTTCCAGCTGCTGTACGACTTGCATCTGGACTCTACACTGAGCTGTGCTCCGATCGTCAAGGGCATGTTCACTGTTTAGGTGCCTGGAGGGACAGCAAGAGGGAGAGAGAGATGTTGTTCACTTCAAGTCTATCAAATACGTCACAGCAAGCAGAAGTGGGACATTTAGTTTTATTTTCACCATGATCAAAATTGTGGAGGATGATAATTACAGTATCAACTTCACCACTGTTCTGTTTTTATGATAATATTTCTATAATGGGACAATTATCTATAGGATCCTGTTAGGAAGCATTGTTCCACTCTGAAATGAGGTAATTAGAAGTAACATGACGGTGTGTGGCGCCATGTTTAACATGACAATAGGCCTGTGCCAGTTTAGATGGCTAACTTCAGTGCCACCCTGAGCGCTGCTTTCTATGGAGAATAAAAGATGCTAGCCCAGCAGAACGGCTTTGTCTCCTTCGTTTACTGAAAACAATACACACAATTTAACACCAGCAACATTTGACACACAAAAGCAGCTCTTCAACTGAAGGTGCATTATCCAGCAGCAGACATATTAAATGTATCTGGTGTGTTCGCCTCATTAAAAGAAAAAGGCAGCCAGACAGCCATAACAGTCAATGAGGGTTTTTGTCTTGATTGGATTTTGTCTGTAGGACACAAAAGAGCTTCACCATTAAGATAGACCTTTATTCCAAAGCACACATACACAGGAACACACAGACACACAAAAACAGAGTACACAAATATGGGGCGAAAAGGGGTTTCTAAAGTGTTGTGATGCTGGGTAATGAGCCTCTATCTGAATGATCATTGGTGACAAACTCACAAAGCAAGCTTTGAGGAGGCATGCTTATGAAATGCCAGAGCTGCCACTTTATCTCCAGTAATTATAGGTTAGCTTGCAGACCCTTCAATGATCATTTACAGCGCTGCCTCCAGTGCATTAGAGGGAGTACAAAATCTCTCCCTCTCTCTCTGGCTTTCACTTTATCTAAGAACATACACACTCACTTACATTATCATGAACTTGCACAAACACTGATTGGCACACAAAAAAGTGCGCTCACACACATACATACACACGCACACATACAGATATAAACACTCCCACCACATATTTCCCCCAATTCTCTTCCAAACCCTGCACTTGTTGTTTATCTGCAATGTGCAAAACAAGACAACTCATTGAGCCGGCTTCTCTTGGCCTGCCAATCAAAAGCTGAATAGAGCATTTGTAATCACAATTGCTCTGTACCTTTCAATTACACTGCACACATTTAAAACCCTTCTATCTCATCCCTGCTTATACTTTTGTAACCATTTCGGGTCTAATGCTCGGAAATGTTTCATTATAAATCAAGAATGAGGTAGCATTAAAAGAGGAGGGGTGGGGAGTGGGATGGATGAGGGATAGCAGCAGTGAGGGGAGGGACGAACTGGTGGATTTCTCCAGCCCTGTGCCTAATTGCTGTTTCAGAATGCGCATGCAAAAAGGGGGCATTTCATTAATCATTTAATCACGTCCCTCGCAGGATGAGGGAACTAATGTTGCAAATACCCTTTTCATTTCACTGCCCATAATGCTATCTTATGCACTTGATGTATGGCGTGTGTCATGAATTACAGCTGCTTCAAAAGCACAGAGTGGGCTGCTCGCTGTCCCTGAAGATACCTCATTACAAAAAAAAGGGCGTAAAAAATCTTTATTAAGTTTGCCTCTCATCGACAAGCAGCTTGTTTTTCTTATATTTTGTCAATGTGTGTGTTTGTGCACGAAGGCCTCTCCACAGTTCTCCAGCCACTTATTCTCATACACACACGTTCCACCGCTGGCCAGTTAGCAAGGTGATTACAGGCAGATTACTACATGCATTTATGAAATATTCAAATGGCAGCATGTCCTACTGTGCATTAATAATGCCACAGAAAAGGGAGGATGGGGGCAGACACAGACAGGCAGACAGAAAACAATAATGAAAGAACACCTTATTTACTGAGATGTGGGCAAACACACACTTCTCTGAACTGACTGTCTTTCCTCTAATTACACAAAAATCCCTTTAGTCTGATTTTATTTCCTTATAAGCCATTTTCTCTTATGTTTTTTTTTTTTTTTTTAATCCATGTGAGATAATTCTCATTACATTGTAGCTCTGATCTTTGACTATAACTGCAACCAAACCTAAATAATCTATAGGTGAAAATGTGAATTGAACTGTGTGGAAATTGAGACAAAAAAGGAGACAGAGTAGCTTACTGCAGTGTCAGGTGTAACCATTTAAACTTAGAGGTGGGGGATGCATGTTTTGCTGTCAGGCCTGGCTTTGTTTACTGTTCAAGCACAGTTTTAGAGGTACATTGATTATCTGCCCTGAAGAGGGAATTAGCCATGTGATGAAGGCCATGTGACAACAGGGAGAGAAAGGACAGAGGTGGAGATTGAGAGATGCAGCAAAGGTAGAGAAATCAAAGCAAATAACACCAAATAAATAAACTGATAAATGGTGATGGAAGATGGTGGAGAGATGAGATACAGGCGTTGTTTTTCAGCCCCTGGATCTCTTCACGAGAAGGGAACAAAACATCTCAGAGGTTTTTCCCCACAGCTGTGCATATGAATATGTATACGTCCACAAAGGGCCCAATAATAAATCTACTCAAGCCAGCATATATGGATGATGCATTTCTGCTAATTGTCTGTTTGTATTATCAGGGGCTACAAAGGCCCAGCAGAGAGCAGCAAGTTAGGCCCTCTAACTGTCTACGCGTGACACACAAACACATACACCAACACCACTTCAGTTAGATAAGAAACAGAAGATAAATACACACAGTTGTATGTAGCTACACACGTGTTACCTACTACTGCACATAAACAAGCACATATACACTCACACACTCTCCCCGTGGTGGTAGTGCATAAGTAATGCCCTCCGTTTTAAAGGTCTTGTCACAGAGCAGTAGACATGTGGAGGGGTAGAGGGAAACGCAGCTATCCAGGGGCCAGGGGCCTGCCTTGCTGCCTCCACAGTGCGTGTTTGAGTGTGTGTGTGTGTGTGTGTGCGCGCGCACGCATTATGTAGAGATGAAGACACTTGGCTGCTGCCTTGTGGGTTTAATTAGCAGCGGGTTACAGACACCAACGTTCAGGTTAGCGGCTGAGCTTGCCATTTTAACATGGAGTCTGCCTCCCTGCCAGTAATAAGGAGAGTGGAGTAGTGACAGAGAGTGGAAGAGTTAAGTGTGTGTCTGCCTCTGTGTGCGTGTGTGTGTGGGGGGTGGGGGGGGTGGGGTGGGGGGCATGTATCTGTTTATGCAGCGATTGACTGTATGTTATTGAGGTGGGAGGACATTCATTTAAAAAAGGGTATATGAGGGAAAAGGCCAAAGAATGGAGGACATGTATAATACTAGTTAAGAAACATCAAACTGGAAATGATAATTGCGTCTTTTCTCTTTATCATTTTAAAGTGAGAGTGTGAAATCTGCAAATATTTTAAGTAAGTGTAGTGGTGGTTGTACAGGCCAATGTAGCTTCATGATGCTATGCAGATTATTCATATGAAGTAGCTATGTGTTTAAGAATCTAATAATTTTTTTTTATTTACCATAAAAGCTCCCTGCAAAAATAGCTTCAGCACATACACTAATACTGGTAATGTTTCTCCCTCTCATCTCGTGTAACTAACACAAATACACACACACACAAACCCCAACACCCACCACTCAAGAAACATTCCCAGCAATATTATTTCATTTTGAACTTCAGAGAGCTAATTCAGGGTGCCAGCCACCTCGAGGCTACCTTTTCCAGGTGAGAACACTTAAAAGCATGCTGAAGAGCTATTAAATGCTGATCTTGACAAGTTTCTTCATGCAACAAAACAATAGGTGACTAAACGTGTCACCGCCGCTGAGCTGAACTCCTACAGCGAGCTACGAGACGGCAGCTTGACTTGCGCCCCCCCCAACCCACACCCAACTACCAACATCTAAACTGTCATCTAAATCTGACACTCGCTTTATGTAACCCCCGTTTAAACTGTGCCTGTGTGTGTGTGCATGTGTGCATCTGTGTGTGTGTAGTTGGCTGGCATCTCCAGAAACATAAAAGGACTCACTCTGACACCGACAATCACTGCTCCAAGGCACGCCACAGAGCAGCCATCTTTGTTCTGATGACGAGTCTGCCTTCTTTGTTGGTGTCTGTTTTCATGTGCTGGCTGGGTTACAGTAAAGAGCCAGCCTCTGACTTGCAGGGATATGTGTTGGGAGGTAGGGGGGAGCTGAACCAAGACACTGCTCTGTTTTGTAGCAGCCAATGTTCTGGCAAGTGTTCTTACAAAACCGTCTGCCAACCTGTGCTTTCACTTTCAAGTTTGAAATCTACCTGTTTTCTCTCTGTCTGTCTTCTGTCTTTCTCACTCTCTCAGTTTGTCTTTACAACTGTGCATCTTTTTGCACTGGTTTACCAGCTTACTGCATTCACAGGCACAGCGCTTTATACAGTGTATCTCTGCCCCTCACCTAAATAACCAGCTAAGCCACCAAGACACAGTATCCTAAGAGCACACAGACTTACCTGTGTTTGTGTGTGAACACAGTGCAGAGGGATAGACTGATGTCTTCTTTAAGTAAGTGTACCAAGGTGATAGGACAAGATATCAGAAAACCTGCTAATCCGATACAGGCTTGCCTTCTCACACACACACATCTGTTCCCAAGCTGTAAGGCAAACTCTTCTACCTGGACTAGTATACATGTAGTCCAGGCCGGACAATGAGCTGTGCACAGCAAACTGGCTTTTCATAAAATTAAACAAGAGCCTATGGATGTGCTATACCCTTCTCTAGAAAATTGATATTAACATTAACATGTATGTGGCACATTTTCCACAGGGGATAAGCAAACACACTTGTCAGGTTCTAGTTGTAATATACATTCACCTTGGATTCATTTAAACCCATCGCTGCCACTGAAGATTCGCTGGCACTTTTGAGTATACTACAGGCCTGTCTTGACAGTCTGAAAACGCTGCCTAATGTCCTGTCTGGCTGGTAAACACCAAGTTTATCAGAGTCACTTCATTTTACAGATACACTTTCGAGTTTTAATTCACAAGCTGCTGTAGAATTAGCAAACGCCTGACCCAAATCCTCCAGCAGATCCCCATGGGTGGACTAGTTTCTTGTATTAGTAAATTTTTTTTTTTTTAGCTTTCTGCAACTTATTACAGTCACCACTGTAGAAAAATGCATAATTTGGAAAATACACCAGAACAATGTCCTGATTTCAAGAGTTTATGCGAATTCACATGGACATTTACAGACCATGAAAAACACTCGCCAGATCGTTATTTCACAGTTAATTACAAATCTAATTAGAATATTCAAATTAAAGCTTTCCCTTTCTTTTCTTCTCTGTGTGAGAGCAGGGAGCCAGGGAAAGAGTGATAGTGAGAGAGAGAGAAAAAGAGAGAGAGAGAGAGTGAGTGAGTGAGACTCTCAGTGAGTGGCAATGTGATAACCTGTAATCAGCAGTGCTGCAAACACCTTCTTCCTTTGATGTCCCCCCACTAACATCCTGGCAACAAAGCCGGCCAATTACAAATGAGCTAATTAACTAAATTGTTGATGGAGCATGAAGAGTTCATTCGCTCTGGCGCCTGCACCATGACAACAGTGAATGGGGGCCTTTGTTGTGGAGGTAAGTGTGCGGCCGTGCGAGTTGCCATTAGCTTTTGACGCTTTTTCACAAACCTATCAGGCCCTTCCACGCCAGGAAGGAGATTTGTTATGGATCAGAGTTGGTTTGAATCCTGCGCTGCTAGAGCTGAACCCTGTCAACTGGCTGCCTGGAAGGTCAAAATGTGCTCTTTAAAAAGGCAGTGATGTTTTCTTTGTTGGGCTCCTCTGTACCCACAGAGAGTAGGTGCTATAATGTGAGGGATAACTGTGTGTCTTACAGTTAAGTAGATATTTGCTTGTAAACGTGCACACACACACAAAATCACACGTTGTGTTAGAGTGCACATCATCTTCAAGAGAACATCTGTGCATGATCTTACTTCAAAAACTGTCCGAAGTCCTCACAGATGTTCTCACAGCCAGGCCACTTACACACACCGTGACCGTACAGGGGGTGGGTCCCTCCACTTTCTTCATGTAGTGAACTAGAGATAAAGCCAAAAATAGAGGGAGAAGCAGAAAGAGAAATGAACAAACACAAGCAAAGAGGAGGAAGGGGAGAGGGAAGCATCAAGATCATCAAAGAATCTTAAAAGGCTTGAGGAGGTTTGTGTGAGGTCAGTTCAGGTGAATAAGAAAAACAAAATGAAGGAGATCTGTACAAATATATTGACAGCATCCGATTAAAATAAGAAAGGTTTGATACAGTGTGCTACCATATGTAACCATGTCCAGTCAATCTAAAAAAAATCACAATATGTAACTATAAAAATACATGTTAGCTGCGCATAAGTTCACTCAAACAGCCCCAATGGAAATCTACAGTAGAGCTGCAGCTTTGTCTCCACCACAACCACCATCCCATCTTGTAAAGCTATTATGAGGAGGAGGGGTGGAGGCTTTCAAGTAAACATTAAAAATCCAGACAGCCATATAATTTTCATCAGGAGATTAATACTGTGTGTAACTTATGTTCTTTGAGGACAAGGGGAGCAGGGGTGCTCAGGCGTTTTTCAAATGGCACCCAAATAAGTTACGACCCTGCCTAGACAGCACATCCTATTAAAGATGACAGTTTAACCTTTAGTCTTGGCACTGCTGTGCACGTCTGTCTGTGTGTGAAAATGTGAATAAGCGCACAATGCATAGTGTATGTGTGTGTTTGTCTACTTATAAGTTATGTCAGTGCATGTTTGTGTGTGGTTGATGACTATGTGCATGCATGCCTGCGTGTGTCCACATGAACATGTGTGTGTGTCAGTACTGGCACAGCTCACACTATGTTTTACAGAGGGGCTTTTCCCTTATCGATCTGTGGCATGTTAGTAAGCAGTGCTCCTGACAATACTCCTTGTTCGATCATTATGAGACACCACACACCCCCTGGGACACAGGCAGATAAAAAGTCTTCCCCCCCTTTTCTTCCTCCTTTTCTCATTCCTTTCCTCCCTCTCTCATTCTTTCTGTCTTCCTTCTAAAGATATCTTTTTCAAGCCTTCTTTTAGTGGTACTGGAGAGATAGCATCTACTTTAAACCAATTACACAGCACTTCCACCTCCAGTGTGAGTCTCAACCAAGCATCGACACCGACACATACGCACACACCGCTACCCTAAGTCCTTATTATAATATCGCCCAAGAAAAGCCTTTGAATAATGCATGGGCCAGATAGGCAGATATGTGAACACTCAGTGTTTTGGTGCTGGGTGCATTTATAAAAGACGCCATCACAAGGATAAACATCCTAGAAACGCCACTCAAGGCATCACGTATTCTGTTTACATGACAAGTAAGCAAGGAAGGTAATTTTCAAAAGAGAAAAAAGACAGAAAGCACTAAATACTTAATGTACAAGCAGGTTACCTTGTCTTGCTTGCCAGAGAGGCTTGTTGTAAGTGCGCCTGCCTGCATGGCTTTCTTTCCCTGCTTTTGATATCTGTGTGCAAGCTAAGTGCGTTCAATGGTGCACATGGTCCCCTGGGAGAACAAGGCTATATTTTTTTTTTATATTATCAAGACACTAATAAACTATTGAACAAATAAACAAAACATCATATTTTCCCTCTAGGAGCAATGCTGTTATTCAAAACGAGGACAAATACTTGAGATGTTTGTGCGCTGTTCTAATGTGCTCGTACATTGAATCAAGGTACAAAAACAACAAGCTTGTGTGACGGGTAACAAACATGATTTTGCTTTGGTGTTGTATCAAAAAGGTGGGTGGGTGACATTTTGACTATTATACCTCTCTCGCTCCCTTTCCCGTTCCCTTTCCCTCTCTCTTCTGTGGTTGAGGGCCGGGGACTGTCCGTTGGCGATGGAATGGTGAGAGATAGGCGGTGATGCTTTGGCGGGATTGGAGGAGGAGGTAGTTGAAGAAGAGTTGTTGGTGGAGAGGTCTAAACCACCGCCACTCCCGCCGGTGCCAGTGCCACTGCTGCTGTGTTTGATGCCATTGTCCTCCATGCTGTGACCACCGCTTCCGGTCACATCTTTCCACAACTGCTGGAGCTCTGCTGGGCTCAGGCCAGCTAGAGAAATTAAAATAGAGAGAAAAAATATTTGAAAAAAGAGAGAGAGGATAGTAGGCGGAGGGAAACAAAAGGCGGATGAGTAGGGAGACGATGAGAGGAGGAAAGAGAAGAGGAAAAGGCCAATTAAACTTAATGTATCAATAAATTCAAGTCGTTATATCCAATCTTACACAAACGCTGAATCCCAAATCTACGCACTTTGTGCAACAGGTACAAAAGTTGTATAACCTGTATGATTCAAGGCCTTGCCTTCTTTAAGTCACTGTCATCCTGTGCTCCCGAATGACTTCACTGATCACTAAAACAGCTCTGTATTGTTCTTCTTTCTTGATCAGTTAGATGTTGATATTACCTGTTTACGGATCACACATGTCGTCTTCGGTCTCAAACATGTGTCCGTCATGTTTTCAATCGGAAAGATCTATAAAACACTGATAAGAGTGTATCTGAGATACTTTTGCCCACTGCTTCTTTTCAGCTTGGCAACTAATTAGGTAATATTTACTCCTTTGATTTCCCTGGATCTCCCTGGATGTTGTTTTCTGTCTCCGCCATTTTGGTGGTAAACAACAAACATAGGTGTTTACTTGGCTCAGGAGGAGAAAATGGAGCCTGCTTTACTCTCTCTCTTTCTCTATCTCTCTTTCTCTTCCTCTGTCTGTCCTTTTATTCTTTTCTTGCTCCTCTCCTCTGTCTCTCAGTGAAGGCAGTAAAAAACAACAACAACAACAACAACAACAACAACCAGGATAGGAAGGAGGGGGTTGGGTAGCTGGGGAATAGAAACAGAGATGGAGAGACAATAAAAACAAACACAAGCAGAGCAGAGCTGAGAGAGACACACAGGTAGACAAAGAAAGGCATAATCAGACAAGAAGAGAGAGAGACGAATGGAAGACTAAACAAAATGATCATTTTGGAGAGTTAGAGAAAAAGTGGATGGCAGAAGAGCATACCAATGAGGAGAAGGCAGACAGAAAAACATACTTAGAGATAAACATACTTACAGGGGATATAGGTGCATACAAATGAGAAAAATGATAGAAAGGACAGAAATTCAGAAGAGGAGTGAGACAGACAGGCTTGGAGACACAAGATGGAAAGCTGACAACAGGAAGGGGAAATGAAAGACAGTGTAAAACACACCTGCAAACAAAACACAGGAAGCATGTGATCACTACTGTTGCAAGTCACGTGCTCAAGATCAACACGACCACATCCAACACTTTCCTTCTCCCTCTTCCTCCCAGCACTTGACATCCCCTCCTGAGTAATCCCTCCCCTCCTCTTACCTGGCGGGGGCAGGGTCTGTCCGGGGAGGGCGGCTTGGCCAGGAGCAGGCCCGGGCAGCGAGAGCAGGCCCTGCCGCTGCATGTTGAGCAGGTGCTGCTGCTGCTGGAGCTGCTGCATCTGCAGGAGCTGCTGCTGGAAGACGAGCTGCTGGGCGGCCAGCTGCTGCTGCTGCTGCTGTTGCTATAGAGAGGAGGAGGAGGAAGAGAGGAGCAAGAGAGGAGCGGAGAGGAGAGGAGGGAGGGAAAATTACAGACGAATTAACAACTGAGAGAGAGAGAGAGGAGCAAGAAGACGGTGTTTGTACTGTGTGTGCACAGAGAGTCTGCACTCACTCGCCTCTGTCGTGACCTTAGCTATACCTCTCTGCCTCTTCTTCTGCCTCTCTGCACGCTCTCCCTCTCTGTCCGTGCTCACTAAGTCTTCCCTCCTGTTTTTTTTTGGGCTGTACCACAGTGCTGGTGCCTTCTCATCTCTTTGTGTGTGTCCATGAGAACACATTCACAAACAGGCACAAAGCTGTGCTGATATACCAGCTCTCAAGCCTGTCAGCGTATGTGGCTTGCGATTGTGTATGATACTAAGCCTCTGGTATAATCCTCCATCCCACACCCCCCTCCACCCCTGATAGTTAATTGTCTCGCCTTCACTGATGGTCTGTTACAGCTTATGTGGCCAGAGGGAGCTGGCAGAATGAGAGATTTATAGCATCATGTGTGTGTGAATGCACAGACACAAATATAAACACACACATGCACACACAAGCACAATGCCTCTACCCCCCTTTCATCCCCCTTTCTGCTCTCCTCGCTGCCTAACAGAGTTGTTTATGGCTGCGCCAGACAGGCAATTGCGTAAGCCTTGTGCAAAACAACAACAACAACAAAATGAAAAACCTCAAGCTTAGTCATTGCTGCAAAACAAGTCTGAGAGGTAGTGAAGCTTTGGCTCTAAGCTGTGAAACAGTGTCATATCACACATGTCTATTTCAAGTTATGAATCACTCACAGAAAACTCAGGTAATAATCAGCTTTCAGTGAGTATAAAGGAAGGTGGTGCATGAGTAATCTTTCCACTGTAATTTTGATGCTTTTCAGTTTTGCTCTCCTCCACATACATGTGTATGTGCATCTAGCATGACATGATCATATGTTTCTGTATGTTTATATCATGGTGGACCTGGAAAAATGTGGAGGTGGAGGCACAGGGGGTGGGTAAAACTTGTGATGCGCTCACTGGAAAACAGGCTGCATAATGGTGTGATGGAGGGAGGCAGTTTGCCCTCCCTACACCTCCACCCTGCCTCAAGAGAAATAAGGGAGCAATTTCTATTCCATATTTGATGGCAGGGGCCCTGAAAAACTCTATTCACAAATCCAAACAGAAACAAAGCCGCCGGGAGGTCAGTTGCGGCTTCCTGTTGGGGCAGAATAATGGGCTGCTTGAGGAGACACTAAGAGGTGCAACACAGAGTGAGAGAAAAATGAAGGACAGAGTGTCTGTTTATGTGATACCTTTTTTTCTGATCAATTTAACTGCTTGCACACGTACAGTGTTGTCTGGATGTGTCCCTAGACTGGCTTTCAGGGTTCAGCACCAACACGGTTACGCAAATATGGCTAAGGCTGTCATGCTCGTCTCCTCTCCTCTGATAGCCAAAGAGAATGAAACAGAGCCATGTCCGTCCACCGTCTGCCTGTCACTGTGATTTATGAGCGTTGCATACTGTAACTTTTGCAGTGGTGCATGTGCTTGCGTGTGTTTGCACGCCCACGGAAACAGTTCATTAATGAGTTGGACCCAGGACCCTTTGTCTCTGGTTTCCTTCCAATAAATCAGTGAGTGTGTGTGAGTGCATGCGAGTATGTGCATATGCATAGAGTTGGCATTGGTTTGCAATGTGAGGCCTCAATTCAAACATGTGCATTCCCTACATTTACAGTCCTTCCCCCATTTCTGCTAATGGATGAGTCCAACCTACCTCTTTAGCCTGCTTGCCAGGGTGCTGCTGCTGGAGAAGCTGCAGATGAAGCTGCTCCTGTTGTTTCTTATAAAACTCCTGCAGGTGTTGCTATGCACACACATTCACACACAGCCACAGACAGAGGAAGAAGATTGAGAAAATACATATGTATCTAAGTGTACATGTCAAAGTCACTTTCTTTCCTATGTTCTAAATGATATAACTCAGACTTAATGTTCTTTTGCACATGCATACCTCATTCAAATGGATTTACATGCAAAAACCCTCAAAGTAGATCCCTTACAATTAATTGACATCTTCTCTTAATCTTGCCCAATCAGCTTCAGCTCCAGCTGTACTTCACATGTTGGTTATACAGAGACTGTTGCACATTATAAATAATATTTTCTACTGCTTTTGGCATTTGTGTCTTTGCTGCCTTTCAGAGTCTTTTCCATATGGACATTTAATAGTCCCACAGTTCTGTTGGGGGCAACAATTCATCATATTAAATACACATTTGGCTGCCAGAGTGCTCTGACTTCCTTTGGAGTGGCTGAAACAAACAGAATAAACCCTCGCAGGGACAGGTTCAGTACATTGAACTGATTCCTTTAACCCAAGGGCTGTGACAGCTATTTAAAAGATGGTTTTAGTTTTATTTCATGTAAACTTCACATGGCTGTTTGGGCTGAAGTAAAAGTCTGTGAAGCAGGCCACTGGAACCCACGGCTTGTACTGACTCCCATGGAAATATCCACAAGTTTTAACAGACACTAATATTAATAATGAATAGGAGTCCAAGGAGCAATTGAAAAATATTTTGTGACGCTTAGTGAAGTCAGTTCATTGACATCCATCTACCACAGATTTTGCTCTTTGCTAACTGGTTTTGATCCTGTGGGTCCCCAGTTCTTAGTGATTATTCTATGACAAAATTCATTCAATGTGATAAACTGACCATGTTTCAAGTTTCAATTGTAAAATTTCAAGTGGCTTTACGTTTCTGTGAAATAGGGAGTGCAGAGGCACGTTATTGTACTGAAATCAAATCTGGAGTCTGGCCAGTCTTAATGAAGAGCACTAATCAGGATGACTGACATTCTTAATTAAACAATTCTCTTTCCCTTAATCAAATCTATGAATGAGAAATGAATTTCAACTCTGACACAAGACTGTGCCAAGTGTGTGCTTTCTCATGCTGATTCCAAATATTACATCATCCATCACCCATCATTCAGTTTCTAGTATTCAACCCAACTGTGCCCGACTCTTTCAGTCCCTGATGGATGCTTTTCAGGGAATTGAACTAGCGACACACCAGAGACAGTTAATTAGAGGTGACATGAACAAGTGCGTCAATTTCAGATTCCTCTTGGTAAGCGTGTCAAGGACACTGGGCTGTGGTGAGTTGGCATGAGCGACTGGTGGCTGTGATACAGCAGTGACTCAGGGATGTTTTGAGGTGTATGTGTTTTGTGTGTGTGTGTGCACCCAAACAAAGGTTTAAAAAAATAAAGTGCAATTGTAGGTCTAGATGTGGATGTGTGCAGTCACTATTCTATAGGGTGTCTGTGCATTTACATCACTATGTGTTTGTTGACTTGCATCTAGGCGTGTGTGTCTGCATTCGCCAGAGGGTTTTGAGTCCAAATATTTGTCTTGGTGTGTATGCATTTAGGTGTGAATGTGTATGAGTACCTGCTGTAGCATAACAGCCTGCTGCTGCTGGAGCAGGGCCTGAAGCTGCTGAGGGGAAAGCACCTGCTGCTGAAGGATCTGCTGCATCTGTTGCGGCGTGATCACCTGGGGACTCATCATGGCCACCGACACTGGAACCTGGACAGGAAGCATGAGAGAGGAAGGGGTGGAATGAGAGACAGGAATAAAAAGGCAGCATATGGGGTGATGGTCAGGATTGGGTGCAAAGGGGAGGATGGAAAGATGGAAAATTGAGAGAGGACAGGAGAAATGAGTAAACAATGAGAGCAGAGATGTGAAATGGATGGAGAGATGAGTAAAAAGGGAGAAAGTTAGAAAAATAGAGCATTAGAGACGTGCGTCAGGCCTACTGGCATGGATCTACTGGGAATGTGGTAATTGGTGACTGAGAGGTAGGGAGAGCAGGCCTCCCATGGCCGTGATGCTTAGAGGAGATGCTGAAGGACAGATGGGTGCTGTGCCTTTGTGTTGCTCATCTTATTTTCCTGCCTCCCTCCCCGTTGGGAATAGTAAGGGATTTAAATAGACGTAGACCTTAATTAGCAGGATCCTTGAACTCCCCCACTTTAGCATGCCTATCAGTGCTGCTATTGTAAAACAGTGTGAAAATGCACAACTCTAAAGTTGATTAAACTACACTGATGAAGTGGACACATGGCAGGCACAATCAGCGTGATGTGGTGGGTCGTGGCGGTGGGGTTGGGGGTTCACCCTAAGCAATATTTTTATGTTTGAATGGATGGAAATATGAAAAAAACAAAACAAAACACATGAACACTTCTGCTTACATAGGAGGGAGTTTTCTTTTTCTAGATGCCCTCTGCTTTGAATAAGTTTCTCAAGTTTTACATTCTCCCTAAGGTAATTTTTTTTATGACATGTCAATTTGAAAAATATGTCATTTTTTTTAGGAGGTAATCATTAAAATACAAGCTGTCAAACTGCAGCAGAAGAACAACTTCACCAAAACAAAACAAAGGCACATATCCTATATTTCTGCCAAATTCTTCTAAGACGGCAGCAAAAGCTACTTCTGAGGCAACAGATCAATAGAAAGAAGATACGTTTCTCTTCGGTCTTTGATTGTGAGCACACATTTTAACAGGGGAGAGTGGGCTAACAGTCATATTACACAGTTTCAGCTCCTTGTGGCTGCTTAAAAATTGAACAACCTTTGTCAAGAAAAGACAATACTTTTGAAGTGTGTTTACTTTTGAGTTATAGAAAATAAAATCAACATCGAGTTAATCATTTATTATCCAACACACCGCAAGAACACAATGGTTCAACCTCCTTGACTTAGTAAGATGTATTTACACACACTTCACTAGACTGAATGAGTCCAATCACCTCTTCCTTTCCTATGTGACCTTTAAAATGTCATGTAATCAGCTTAGACACAAAACAGTTTGAT
This sequence comes from Rachycentron canadum, assembly GCA_038496675.1. Taxonomy (NCBI): domain Eukaryota; kingdom Metazoa; phylum Chordata; class Actinopteri; order Carangiformes; family Rachycentridae; genus Rachycentron; species Rachycentron canadum. The sequence goes on from CM076669.1 coordinate 10,299,143, forward strand.
GTTTCAAGCACAACAATGTACTAATGTAACATATTTTAGAGATGGATGCTGCATCTTGTCAACAGAGATCTTGAAAGACAAGCTTTACCCTACTATGACACAATTAAAACGTCAACATGTAGTAACACCTTCACTGACGCTAATTGCTACAGTGGTTGGCATAGAGCTGCCATGACAGTAACTAGCCTATATGGTGTGTCAAGGGGCCAATAAGACATCCCTGTCCTCATCGCCAGCTAATCAAGCTGCCTTGATTACTTTCCATGCATGTCTCTTCTCCCTCTCTCCCTCCCTCTTTCTCTCTCTCTCTCTCTCTCTCTGTCAGGCCTTGACACGTCCTTGTTTAACTCTCCTCTCCTCAACGCCTACCCCCCACCCCAGGTTTTCCCCCCTCTTTGATTAGCCGAGACATTTGCATGGTCACTACACATTTTTCATTTTAGAAGTCATTATGCATTAGTGGCTCCTGATCGCCCGCCTTGACTAATCCTGATGAACTGAAAATCACAGCTGAAGGTCAACTTCCAGCCGGCCCCGCTGCACATTCATATTCATATTCAAACAAATCCTGCCTCCATTGTTCATTAGGGTCTTAGAGAGAAGGGACTCCATCTAAGGTGGAAGAGGTGGAGGAGGAGGAGGATGTTGTGGTACATCTCTTTTCTTCTCTGGACTCCTCGATGCAAGAGCGCAAAAAGAGAATGCATTCACAATAAGCGAGGTGCCGAACAAAAGCCGTCAAAAGTTTCAAATTAAACAGTCTGTGTGTAATTATGCTAATGCTGTGCTTACACCTTCAATGTTATTAACCCTTGAAGGTACATTTGCTAGGTAAGTAATTACCCCCGCAGTCACTCCTGGTTTTGTGTTGGATGCTGTGACAATGGGACGAGTGCAGCTGAGAAACAACATGAGAGATACACTCATTAAGACTATTAATTGGATGCTGGCTCAAAGATATTTTGGTTCACAAAAGGGATGCAGGCTTAGACATGTAGACATGTGCATCCATAGATAAAATGGAATTAAATATAAATTCCACACTTTCTTCATTGTGTAAGTGGTGAAATATCACAGTAAAGTAAGTCTTTAAATTAATAATGCAGGATTTCAACAACAATGAATAAAACCAAACAAAACTTCAACACCAGAAAAAAAAAAAATGAAAAAAAAAAATCAAAACAGCAAACAAGTTGGTTAAGACATGGGGGATGTTCTTCCACTTTCATTAGCTTTTTAGAGATGTAATTGGTGATAATCATCTTCAGTTCATGACTGCTCCAAACAAAAAGAGAGGAAGAAACAGGAAGAAAAGGCAGGTGGAAGAAAGAGAGGCGAGAAAAGGCACTGGCCCACGTCCATTGTGAAGTGCAGCATAATGTTAATTCCAGCATTTAACTGCATGCTTTTCTGCTTGACGTATCAGAGGGTCCAAGATGAAAGCAGATAAGTAATTGCTCTCCTGGTTCTTATTCTTCACTGACAACCCATAAATTTAATTTTACACACACGTTCATTTACATTTTCGAGTATATGACATGATAATTGCAGGAATATAACACCTCCATTCTGCAGGATACTGCAGAAGGGCTTGATTGACGTGTGCGGTGAATTGAAAGGAACAGGAGGCTGAATTGCCTCTCCTAGAAATGATTTTGCCACGAAGGGATAAAATTAATGAGCATTTACTAGACGATGGCAGTGGCATAAACATCCACACACCACCGTGAATAGACTCTCTTTCATAAAGGAGGAGCCATGATATCCAATTGGGCTATGCCTCTGTTTCTCTGTAATCCAAGAGGATATATTTCCAGTACTGGTGCACAAAAAGTATTAATGGGATTTATTAAATCGTTTGAAATTAGCTGCAGCTGATGTGGCCACTGGGGACCTTAATAACAGAAAAGGTGCTTCTCCTGTTTTTAATTGTGCAAATTTGGATAGAAAAGAGTAGCTTTCAAATGAGTTTCTGACAAGTCATTTGAATTTCACTCCTTAGTTAACAGGCATTTGTAAGAAACATGCTCATGTTCACTGTTTGAACCCGTTTGTTTATATCCCTTGTCTTCAAGCGAACGATGAGCTGTATTGACATGAACTTTGAAGCCATGTGGCTTGCCCTCAGAGTTGGAGAGCAAAACAAAGGACCTTTAAATTGGCTCCTGATGTGAAAACACTAGTGGGACTCTCTACAGAACAAGCAGATCATTACACCACTCTTGTCACACCCGCAGCCTGTAACCAGCCCCTCCAATGCCTTGCAAAAGGTCAAGCTCTTCTGCAGAGAACTCAGGTATCTCCTCCAGGCAAAGCTGGCACCCAGGTCCCTTGTTATGTTTGATTTAACTGGGCACTCTGGCATTAAATGCAAAAACAGCACATCTCTGCTGCATAGTGCTCACTGGCTCACACAGCTGCCTGCCTCTAACTATCCGGACCAATGGACAAGCGCACTTCCAGCAATTACACCCACTCCACTGTGTGGTGCTTTATCTTTATAGCAATGAGTTTTTATGAGTGAACTCAAATTACCTAAAGCAGCAGATAAGTGGTGTATCAGAGTTCAAACTTAAACAATTAAAGTCCAGCAGAGAGGAATTCCTTTTATTCAATTTCTTGCTATACAATTCACTTAGCAGTAATAAGCAGGGGAAACTGGTGATTGCATGATGGCCATAAACATTGTGGGAGCCGCGATCACACGGCGGTTATCAACGACAGAGGTTGTTCCTGTAGCACTGGACAGGGGACTGAGCTGCGCTACAGACAGCTCAGATAAATGCAATGAAAAATGGAAGGGTCCTAGTCGGTAATTACTGTGGATCCCTGGCAGAGAGAGTCACTGCTAATTAAGCCACTAGCTTCATTTTACACATGGAAAGAGAGAGACAGAAACAGGAAAAAAGAGGGAGAAACCTCTCCACCGCCACCCCCCTGGTCCCTTTTTCATCTCAATCTCCTGAGCATCCCAGGGGGCGCAGGGCCCAAACTCAGACCCCCTTGTAGCTTGTGGACTTCTGACCTCTCAGCTCTGTTTCAGCTGACACTGCTCATTTACTAGCCAATTACTGCCAAATGTGGCCACACGATTATTGATAGCTGGGACTCTCCAGTTGAGGACCACCAAGGCTACAGGGCAGCTGGCCTGGCAAGTGCCTCACTCTGAAGTTCAAGTGTGTGGTACATGTGTTTACTATGTCAAAATCACACACGCATGCATGTGAGCCACATTCACTCAAATGCATGTCGTGTTTTCAGCTTAGGAAGATCAATGCTCTAGATTGTCAGAGTTGAAGCTAAGTAGATTACTAAATGTTTTCCTAAATCAATTTCCATAGCAGTGTGGCAGCAGTGCATGGGAAGTGCAATTTATCATAACATAAAGACCCATCATGTAAAAGCCTCTAATAAAAAGCCTGAGGAGATTGAGATGGGCTTAGCACAATTTCCATATTGATTTATCTCTACATGCAGATAGTCATTGATTAAGGCTCAAATGCAGTGTACACCAGTGTAGCTGTGTGACATCGTTTGTGCACATTGTTTGTGTCATTATCAGTACAAATTGTCACACTTTTATCATTAAACTGGTACAATTCACTTCCAACTGATGCCTTCCTGCAGGTGTACATATTTCAAGAGTAAATGGGGAGACAGTTAAGGGGTGGTGGGGATGGCGTTAAAAAAAAAAAAAAAAAAAGAGAGAGAGAGGAGAGTGCTGAAATAGAAAGAAAGTGAGAGAGAGCACAAGTGAGAGGGGTGGTTTGGGTGGGGGGTGGGGGGCTTCCCTCTGATGTTGCAGGTAATATGGCCTCCACTGGATCAGCCTCTTCATCAGTGACACACAGTAAATTACAAGTGCTTCAAGCAGCTCAGTGAATTATAGTTCATCACTTGGAAAGGCTTTCTCCCTTACCACCGGGGCCCAGGCGTATCAGATCTGCCGGTTAGGATCCAATTAACACCCTGGCCAGAATCATCAGATTGCATGTGTAAGGGCTGGTATAACTCGTTTATTGCACCCATGTATCTTCTGTCACAAGGTAAATTTGTTGCTGCTACATCAAAGGTCTGAGCTACTTTTTTTTTTATCCCTCCCTCTCACTTTCTCTTGATCCCCCAAACTCAGCTACCTCGCCTTGGGGTTGCATTTCAACTTCTTTTGCATCACAATGATGAACCTGCTCTGTCCTCGCAATTTAGCAATCTTGTCCTGTAGGTGTTGCAAATGCAGGAAAAAAAAGAGAGGTAGGGAGGGAGATGGGGAGTGAAAAAAAAATCTTGTTTTCTGGTTACAAAAGCAGTAACCAAGGGTGTTTGACTTAAAATGTGCTGACGTTTTTTTTTCTTTCTCTCTCTCTCTCTCTCTCTCAGAGTCAACACAAGTTTTCCTCATGAATAACATAATATTTTCCCCCACTCTTTTTTCCCTTCGCTGTGATAATTTTTCTCTATTTTCAGATCCAACCAGAGGGGATGAAGTGGAAAGATATATTCATAAATGTAAATGTGAACTACCATCCTTTAGCCACGTACACTGGAATCAGCTAAGCTATACTCAAGCCTAGCGTTGCAGCCCTTTTCCCTGCATCTGTGTCTGTGTGTTCCGGATGAAAGCCAATAAGCAGATGAGAGCTGCTATCGAGATAATATTGGCTCAGTGGTGAGACGTGTGGACCTGACCTTTAAAAGTGTGACACTTCCTGAGATGGCCCAGTGCCCACAGCCAATGTGACTGGCCTGGACAGGAAGCTGCACAAAAAACAGGCTAAAGCTCTTCCCATCCATAAAACCTTAAAATATTTTCATTCATACTTACAGTGGAGCATTGTACAGATGGAATGAAAGTTATTAATCTTGTAAAAAGGTATTCCCAGCTTGATAGTGTGAAAGGGGCAGAGCAGCGGTTGCAACACTCACTTGGAGTAAGCTCTCAGGTTTTGTATGGTTAAAAATTGGACATTAACTGCAGGAAGGATCGGGAAGTACCTTCACTGTCAAGCCCTCATGACACAAGGCTAGGGGGTCATTCTAGCTGCTTTATAGGTGGCACCTGACATATGGAGGTGGAGACTGTGTCAGAAGCGGAGGAGGAGGAGCAGATGTGGTAAGGTAGTTGGGTGTGTTTGGGTTGCCAAAATCTTGCACCTGCTATAGAGAGTGACTCCTGAGCTCTTCTTCCAATGCTGCTGTGTGTTAAGCTGCTTGAAGTCCAGCTCTGCTCTGCTTCTTATCAATAAAGATCAATAGAGCCACTAACAAATGACTTCTGGCAATGTAAGAAGTTTAAACAAGTGTCATTGTGCTTGTGTTTGTGTACGAGTGCAGGCTGTGTGTAGATGCATTATGCACATTGTGTGCGCGAGTGAAACAACTGTCAGATTCATAGGCCTCTGTAATCCTCTCCGCCTCTCCTTGTCCGCGTTTCTTTATTTGTATTCCAAATGTCAGTGTATAAATGCCTTTCAGAGGGGGGATATTGCCACAGAGAAGAGGAGAGTGAGGGGAGAGAGGAGCAGAGGAGAATGGAGCTGAGAAGAGAGGGTGTTGTGTGCCTTGGGAGAGCCGTGTAAGCAGCATGGCGGAGGCAGGGGGATTTACAGGGAGAAATAGGTGTTTATTGAGTGCTCCCGTGGGCTTACTGTGTAATAATAGACCTGTCACATTACGCAAATGTGGAGAAGCAGCTTGTGTGTGTGTGTTTGTATGTGTGTTTGTAGGACTGTTTTTTTTTTTTTTTTAACATGTGTATGTGCGTGCATGTGGATGCCAGAGCTGCCTGCCTCCGCATCATCAACTCCTGAGGAGCAGCGATGAGCGAGCGGATAGAATTAGTCAGGCGAGAGCCTTTAGCCGCTAATACGCGTAATTAAAACTGCAAGCTGAGGCACTTAGATGCTTGTGTACTAAATAATTTACATGCCATGATCTATGGATCATTTCCTGCTCTTAAATACAAAAGATGGGAACAAGAGGAAAAAAAAGACTGGCAGAGGATTTATCAGTATCTCTGCTATAAGCAGGATGTCATGGTAATATTAATCCTTTTCCCACTTTCTACTGCGCTAATCATACAAGGGGATCAATCTGCGTGATTCCTCCAGTGGAAAACATGTAGCTTGATTGCTATTGACTCTTATCAAGCCATGAAGCTAATAAAATATTGCTTTATAGCACCCATTGTGGCCTCATAATCCAGGTAAATAATGCAGCTTTATTGGGTAAACTCCCTCAAGACAAGAATAAAAGAACAAAAAATGGTACTGACAAGAAAGAGAAATAGAGAATAGCAAAACAAGGATTTTAATCAAGTAAGAGTATCTACTGCTTTACACTGATATTTGCACAATGGAGTATTACAGCTAAAATGTCATTTGAAATGAGTGGATTCAAGGGCACACAGCAGCATGCTCCCACTGTGAAAATGATCTTGAACCAGAATGCCCCAAGCCCTGGTTCTGCTGGTTTGTATCACTGGGAGAGTCAGTAGAGCCTCTCCTCCTATGATGCTCTGCATGTAGACTTTTTGGAACAAAGAGGTGAGGATGTTAATAAAGGCTGGATCAACAGATGGATTAGTTGGGAGCTGAGGACAGGCCCATTGGCAGGCCCTCTGATTCATACTGATTCATATCGCCAACGCGTGGAAAGGATGGAGTAAGCAAATGTAAATATTCAATATTTACCATCTGCTGGTGTTATTAGAGGCAGGGGCTTGGACATGGGCTGACGGTTATCATGCACCCACACTGCTCTCATTCAATATTGTTCTTCCTACCATGTATGTATTGTACTTGGTGACTATGGAGGCATTTGTAGATCAGGATCCCATTTGTTTGAATCTATTCACTCTGGCATACAGAACCTCAAACACAGGAAGCGCAATAAGCTGCAGAGAGCGTTTGTTTAACAAACAATTCTTTTTTTCTTCATAGCTAAATAAATTTAAAACATATACTCATATAAACAGCCTTTAAATATATGTTGATAATTCTGATGCCTCTGTGTGTGAATATACTGATAATATTAACACACTTGATGAGGTCGAATTATTTAAATGCAAAAGCATGACTGAGTCTTTGCCAACCTTATCTCTTTGCCAGTGCGTAATTAGGTACACAGGGGTGTGACTCCAATTGAAGGTGTCGCCATTGTTAGACTGTGAAAATATCAACGGGTGAGGTTAACGCCAATTTCCCTGTCATTAATGAAATGCACAGAGCTTCTAATGAGGTAAACCATTGCTCCTTGATATTACTTATTAGCCGAGTGGAGGGCACAAACTCCCACATTTCAATTTCAAATGGCTAAAAATAAATTGAAAAAAATATACTAATAATAAAAACATGGAGCAGATGTCAAGGAGCCTTACATAATGTGAGGCAGAAAAACCAACTAACTGCCTTGTTGGCTTAAACAAGCAGAATGAAAAGACTCGCTGGTGTGAAAGAAATCTTAACACCAGAAAGAAAGAGGATTGCAGGCAATGTGTTAATGTGTATATATCTGTGAATGTGTAGTAAGTGTGCAAGTGTCCGTGTGTGTGTGTGCATATGTGTACAAGTGTGACCTTTTCCAAATAACTGACAACAGAAATAGACAGCTCCACGAATCAATAGGGTAAATTAGCGTTGAAGAGTGGAATTGACAGGCAGTTAAAATTAGCTGTCTGTGTAACCCACTAGTCAAGATGACATGTCTTTGCAAATAATAACTAACCTCTGGATATTTCGTGTCAACAACACTATGGATCTAGTTAGAAAGGCATACGGATCAGAAATGTCCTCCAATTTGTCATATGACCATATAACCTTTGGATCTACTCCAAGTATTAATTATTGTCTAGTAGGATGTACATCAAATGTTTTAAATAGAGTCAGAATTGAAAATGGACAAATGGCCAATGGATAAAACTTTGCTCTCTGAGATCTGTCACTGTTGTGTTTTTCTTCTGTCTGTGACACTTAGCTTCCTGGGGACTGGCTTGTCCAGCTTTCGGATTCCAATGACAGGTCCAAGGATTGCGTTGGCAAATCAAACACACTTGTGGAACAGAGGAAATCTTCTTTTCAGAGGAGCATGTATTATGGATGGACTTAAGAGATTAGACGGGGAGCTGCTTTACCTGCAGTGGACGCTGCTTGTCCTGGCTCTTTGGAGATTTCAGGCCACTGCCTGGCTGCTGCAAGAGTAATTGCCTCGCTGCTTGTAGGGCCTGGGAAGAAAAGAACGCAAGACAAAAGACAGTGTGAAAAAAAGAATGAAAATAGAAAGGTGGGGAGGAGGGAAGGAAGGAAAGGAGACACTGAAACTGACAGCGGAGATAATTCAAATTTTCAGGGACAAAACAGTCATTTCTGGCTGAGAACCCTGTCAAATATCACCTGGTATTTTCCACAACACATCCTGATGTGGTTAACATTATGCTGGAGATACATTTTAGTAATAATTCACAGAGCTGTGATCAAGGATAAATACAGTTTGTCTAGAGCACCCCTGAAGAAGAGGGTGGAGGAGGTGGTGGGCTGAAAAAAAAAAAAAAAAAAAAAAAAGGCAGAGCGTCAGTAGAATTGACCTGTCTAGTGTGTACTCAACTGAAATACCCACTTCTCTCTGCAAATTACTGCCACATTTGCATATTCATAATATCAATTTGAAGTAGAGGCAGCACCATGTGAAGTGTCTCTGGGAGCTGTAATTAAAGTTGACAAAATCAACATCAGATTACATTTAGAGTGAATTAACTAGCAGCCCAGGTTTTACACTATGCATTAAGGGTGCTTATGAGCAGAGGATGGGTGATAGAAAGATAGAAAGATGGGAAGGTAGATAGATAGAGGAGGAGAGACCTTTCCCTGCCTGATGAAATTAGTTCACAGCTGTTTACATGTGGCATAAAGAATTAGAAAAATCATATTTGTAAATTGTAAAATTTGTGATCAACACCATTTGATGTGTTTGCCTGACATCGAGATGATAAGAATCACAGAGGCTGAAGATGTGGCGTAATTTATTTCTCTTGGGTTTGATGGGATTACAGATCTCCTCCCGCCTGGCGGTGTGTGCTGAATGTGTGTGACGAGCGAGCTCCAGCTTCACAGGTACGGTGGCAGCTGGGCTAGCAGCTTCACTTCAATTCTTCAAGAGCAGATGGATGAAAGAGTCTGGCAGAAAAGAACATTGTGCACTACTGCTGCTGCTCCACACAGCCGTATACCTTGTATTCTTCAGGCCCACAAGCATCAAGTGGGAAAGGAGGGGGTGGAGGGTGGGGGGAGGTGGGGGTGCACGTATGCACACACACACACACACAACACAACAACTTCACAGGTGTTTCTTTTTTGATGAAAAAAGAAGAGGACGAGTAGGTGGAGAAGCAAGAAATAAGAAAAAAAATATATAAAACTAGATGGAGAGTGACACTTCCTCAGGAATCAGGGGTGCTCATTTTATTTTCTGGTGCTTGCCAGTATCCATGACAACAGCTGCCTTGACAGGGCGTGCATATGGCGCAGCTCTGCCAGCTGGTGGGAACAATGTTTGAACTAGTACATTGAGATCCTGAGCAAACAGAAGGAGAAGACAGGAGAGAGAGAGCGAGCGAGAGGGAGGCAGTAAAAAAAAAAAAATGGGAGAGAGAGAGAAAGAGAGAGGAGGAAAAAAAAAAAAAGTTGCCACGTCTTAACCCCTCAGGGAACGTAGCCACCCCCCTGATCAATTATGAAAAGACAGAGCTTGGGGGGGTGCTTGGAGAGGGTTGGAGATGCTGGGGGTTGTCTGTCTGTCTGGCTGCTCAGGAGGAGCCAGGATTTCTGAGCTAAAGTAAACAAACATTACACTGGCACTGGGTCCTAACTGCATTGATCTGTCTCCTTGGTAAGAGGAGCCTAGTCGCCACTGGTTTATATGTGAGTGTGTATGTGTGTGCTTGTGTGTAGTGTGACAACTGTAAGCTGAGCCATGGCCTTTCTCCAGAACACACACACACTCTCACATACAAAAACTTGCTTGTAGCGCACACTGAAGTACACATCAGCACCTGTGGTAGGCAGACACACTTTTTCAAAATGGATGGGAAATCAAACATTGCTTGACTTTCATTTCCTTTAACTCAACACAAAAGACAAAACAAATTCCTTGAATGCAGCCAATCACTTTGCTAATTAAAACACAGGCCCTAATTAATCTCACCATGATTGGTGAATCAAAGTAATTATAAGGTTTATTGAGCCCTGCACACTGTAGTTAGAGGGAAGGCTGCTTGATGAGAGCAGCCCACGGTAGCTGCCTGGAGGAAATGTTTATCCACGTGTGAATCAATAATGACTCACTGTATTATACCCAAAGTCAAAAGAGCCACTCAATATATTACACACGGTCAAGAGTACAAAAGAAGAGATGTTTTTAACTGCGCTTCCAATATCCAGGCCAGGTAAATACGGAGGGAGGTGCAGGTATGAGAGGTGACACACAGGGGTGAAGCTGAGAGATCAACTACACCAGGCTTATTAGAAAAGAAGTCTGCCCAGACTGCATAAAGAGTACTTCTCCAAACACAATGCAGTCCTTATCAACACTGGCCAAACTTTTCCAGAGTGGTTTGTCATGCCTGAAACTGTCTGTCACCTCTTCTGTGGATGTGGGGTTAGCCATTTTTCTGAGAGTCTGTGACAGTGTGAAAGGTAAGGGAGAAAAAAAAAGTCCTGTCCCCTCACTTTCACTGGCTCTGAGTATTCAGCCATTACAGTAAAAAGCACCAATTTGTGCCACCCACTTCCCACTCCACATAGATGGCAAGCTGAAGCCCATCTCAAAGCACAAAAAGCACCAAATGCCAAGGAAAGTCATCAAAAGTTTGCTGAAGAGCTGCTGGAGCGGACAAAAACACAGACGAGTGCAGAAACACCGTCTATTTAACCTGGGTTGCTATGCACGAAAAAATGACATCCCCAGTCTATTAATGCACACATTGTATAAACAGCACAATGTGACACATTCTTCAGAATGAGAGAGCAAGCCAGACAGAGAGAGAGAGAGAGAAAGAGAAAAAAGAGCCAGGCCCTGCTATATAAATAACAAGGCACTCAGAGGCATATTTGATGTTGATATCCATCACTGAGGTTGGAAAAGAGGAAAAAAATAAGACGGGGGAAAATAACACACAGAGCGACCGAGACCACGACACGGGGATCCTTATGAAAATAAGATTCAGACCAAATGGATCTGGTGTAATTGGTTTCAGATAGTGAGGTCAGGAGAAAGGCGATACAGGCAACTATTATGCGAAACGGACTGAGAAACAAGAATGTTTACACAGGCATTCCTCTGCTACATTAATAGGCATGCAGAGATCACTGGAGAGGGAGAAAAGGAGAGAGTGAGACGAGACTGACAGAGAGGGGAAGGCAGAGGAAACTGAAAAAAAAAACAAAAAACCATCAGCCATCCATTCATCCCTACCTCTGAATATCCTCCACTCTCCTGTGTCCCAGTGTTTAGAGTCTATACAAAACAGGGTAATAAGGAACACATATCACAATGCTCCTTTGTAAGGAGCATGCAAAGATCTTAAACAAGCATGAAATACATTAGCAGGCCCTGCAACACTGGGCCAAACCATTACAAATCTCCAGATTGCTTATTGTGTGTGGCGTAGGGGTGCGAGCAAGAAATAAGCCATCCCCTAAGAACAACACTCTTTCAAATCCACCTGGAGACTGCGCGATATGCAGCCATGACATTGGAATTGGCTATATCTGAGGTGCTGTGACACTGTGTTTGGACAGTGCAGATCACTTTCTGGTTTGAGTCACGTTGGGAGTTGCTGTTATTAGAGGATATAGCAGATATTGGAATGATGACACAGATATGTAATAAACTCCCCTCAACAGGTACATCTTCACAGTATTGTGGCCTCTTCAGGATGATCCAGAAAGTAGCTGTGAACATGGCATATCAACTATTGATCAATAAGAAATGGGTTGCGTCATGATGACACAGTCTTTCCATGGTGTGCAGAACAGATGTTGTGTGTGTGTATGCGTGTGTGTTTGTTATAGGGAGTAAAAGGCTGTTGTTCAACACAAGGCTGTCGGCCAGAACAACTCCAGTCATGCTGACAGCTTCGACAACTCCCACACACACACACTGTGGTGTGTGCATAAGGACATGCACACACATACACAGCCCTGCATCATCGGGCTTATCTATCGTTGCTTCCAGGAAACACAGACATAGAAGGAGGGGGGAATGGGGAAAAGGGGCAAAAAGAAAAAGTGTGACACTTTATCAAGCAGAGAGGGGGAGTTGCATGCCATGAAAAACAAGGCACAAACAGTTTAAGCTGAACAAACAAACACGGCTGATTGGACTGAGGCTGCTCGCACACTGGAGGGGGAGATATGCGCTGACACTACACACCAAAATATTTACACCCTATCTTCTTATATAAGTGGATTCAGGGCAGATGGATGGATGGATACGGATTTGGAGGGGCTGGCTGGAGAGGAAAGACAAATGAGAAGAGAAGGGGAGAAGGATAAGATGTCCCATACAATGCCTGAATACGAACGTGGGGCCTGAATTTGTCAAAACAAGCAAAGTGCGACGAGGGAACACTGTCTGCAGAGCAGAGGCCCAAAACAGATTTCATGCAAGCATGCAACAAGCTGGTGTTGAGATCACAGAAACTGTCCTGAAACAGAACTTTAATTGCAGAAGTGATAATAGAGTATGTGTATATGAGAGCTCAAATCTGAGCGTATCAGTCTGCTTTGTAAACACAGTATCAGAGATGGCAGTGAAATGTATGTGATGATTCTTTACTATCTTTTGGGTTCTTTGAATACTCACTGGTAAATTAATGCAGTTACGACAACTGGTTTGTGATCAGGCATGCTTGATATGTGTGGGCTTCTTTTGTTCCTATTGATTCACTTCAATTGAAGAAACCCAGCCACGGGAGTAGAAAGGCTTCTATCCTTTCATAAAGGTCAGGACTGGTGATGACGTGCTGATGTCTCAACAATGGCTGCAGATTCACTTCCCTTATTGGCTCCACAAAGCCAGCACAGAGCATAATACACATGGATTCATTCACCTTTGCTTGAATGCAGTTGCAGACACAGAGTTGATGCAGGAATTCCAGCATCGAAAAGATGACAGATTTATTTTTTTTATGTCAAATGCAAGTGATATTTCTGGAACTAAAGTGCCTTATGGTGTATTACCAAAAAATATTTAGGCTTAAATAAAACATCATTCATGATGGTCGCCTTAGATATACATCTACAGTTTCAATAACAAATAGAATGGTGACAAGCAGGAAACCAAAATATAGCCTTACAAAGTCCAACCGAAGCCTGTGGTTGAGTTATCAGTCTGTGCTTTCAAGGGGAACCAGAAAGAAAATAAAGACTAAAGAGAAAGAAAGAAGAGAGAATTTGGAAAATATGTAGGAGTAATGAGCATTTTAATGTATGACTCAATAAATCAACAGTCTGCAGTGAACAAGGGAGGGAGGGAAAAAGAGGGGGAGGTCCATGGAGAATCTGCTTGGACCTCAGGATGGAGGTAAAACTATCCAGCAGAACAATGGGCTTCTGTGTCCCACTCTGCTATCTCTATCTCAATATTTTCACCTACTTCAGCTTCCCTGGCTCTATGAATAAGGTGCCTTATCCAATGTGAAAATACTCTGTGTCTTGTGCTCATTTGTTGTGTTGCTCTTTTTTTTTTTCCAAACCTTGAATATTGATCTCTCCTTCTTGCTCTCTTCAACGCCTTCCTTCTTTTTGCAGCACTTTTAATTCAACTCAACTTCTTTCTGTCTTACCTTCCTCCTGCTCTCCACATGCTCATATCACATTATTC
>CM076669.1:10313415-10334886 GCA_038496675.1 Rachycentron canadum
ACGTCTCGCACCCCTTGTTTATTGATTCTCTAGATTAAAAATTCCAAGGGGGAGGATTGTAACACACAAGCATCAAATTATTTTGGGGTGTGCTTATTTGCCTTTCCCTTGCATCTATTTGGCCTGTGTCTGTAGACAATTATGCCTACCCAGCCCCAGACTCAGGTGCTAATAATGAAGGACAAATAGAATCATATGTGTAAACTTCCCCCACTGATGAAAATTTATATTAACTTTCTGCCACAGTAAACAGAGCTGCATAGCTACACCTTCCCGAGAGGATTGACAAGATGAATTTGCTCGCTCCTACCCCAAGAAGAAAGCTTGTATAGGAAAGAAGAGTGGTGGTAATGGGAGGGGCTTGTGGGTGTCGAGCTGTATTGTGTAACCTTCACAATTTTTCCACTAAATAAAGACAAAACACAGGTCTGTTTTGCTGATCACAAACAAAGTGTGATTATTTCTGAGGGTTGAAGAGTGCATATAAACTGTCTGCTGACAAGCTGAGAGGCCCTGCCAGCAATAACAGAGTGTGGCCTGCTGTCGTTCGCTGCAACTGCTGACATTCGCTAACATGCTACCTCCTGCTGTCATCACTATGAATATTCTGTGCAAATACAATCATATATCTGTTCCAGCCAGGAGGACTCATCATTTTTAGCTACCTTCAAACTGAACTTTGACACAGAATCCCAAAAAAACTGAGCTGGGGTTCAACACAAGAAAATGTGTATTTTGACTTTTTATTATCAGGTTTGAAAGTTGGGCCATAAAAGTGTTCTACAGACATTCTTCCAGCCATTGTCTCAGCACATCTTTCCCATGCTTCATTACTTATGAAATTCAATTTTCCCCAACAATGCACCTGCCTCCCTCGCTCTCTGTCTCTGCTGGTGGCTTCACTTCACTCTTTACTTCGACCTGTGCTGTATTGCTACGTTTAGATAAGGTGACAGCAGGCCCATTCTGCAATGCTCTTTATCTACTGCTGCTCTTAGGGAAGTCCTTTAAAGCCTGACAACTGAGAGCTTCAACCATATACTATCACAAAGAGACAGAGAGGAAGAAAAGTAGAGCCAGAGAAACAGAAAGAGAGAAAGAGATGTGTGCGTGGGAGAAGAGAGGTGAGTGTGTTTTTTGTGAGCTGGACAGTGTGTGTGTGTGTGTGTGTGTGTGTGTGTGTGTGTGTGTGTGTGTGTGTGTGAGAGGTCAAGTGCTCTCTTTGCAAAAGCAAGACCGAGGTCTGAGTGTTCAACTGTGCAGCCCCCCTACCCTGCAGTCACAGAACAAAACACAAACACACACATCCTGTCTGTATTACACACTCTCTCTCTCTCGACTGAAGCGCCTGATTTCCTCTTCAAGTGATTATGATCCTGCTCCTTTTCACAGTTCCAGGCTAGTGGAGGTCACACAGCTGGATGAATACCTGATATGAAATGTTGCATTCAAGCCAGCCATAGTTCATTTGGAAAATAAGCTGAGTCCAGTGGAAAAACTGGAGTTGTGGGATTGCAAGTCCTTAATTTGTTTGGACCTAGTTGCTTATAAGACGAAAGCTAATTATATGAATACTTGCATGTTAGATATGGTAGAGTAACATACTAAAACATGACGTCATGACACCATCAGTATAAAAGAATGACTTTGTGCCTAGTGCAGCTATTCAGAGAACTTGAAAACCTATTTCAATGCAAACTAGGGGTTTCCTCATCTTTCTTGTTTTAGGATCAGACTCTGAATGAAGCTGTTTTTCATGGAGCTTGTGTCTGTCTTTGTTGACAAGGCCTTATTAAGAGGCTCCTTCTCCAAAAACATTGCCAGAGGTGGTTAGTAATCTGACTGTGGCACCAGAGAGCAAGCAGCTGCTGCCAGTTTTGTGCAGAGCACCAATACCAATAGATGCTGTTGAGAGGATGAACGTGCTGACACAAACGTGTGCATGTGTACACAGTACATAAGACACATGCACAAATAAAGACCGGCAAATAAAAGGTTGGGTAAACCCTAGCTCATCTCAGCTGCTGCAACCTGGGAAGGTAAACTGCATTTAAGTGCATTTACCCTCCATTAAACCACTGATAAAAACATACATAGCAGTTAAACAGAAAACATACATTCAACACCTCCACGGGAACACAAAACAATGATTAGGAAAAACAGGAAAGCTAGTGAGGGGCTCTGTCATCCATCTTTCTGCCAGCCAAAATTGGCTAAAAAAGAGCTGCTGTTTTAAAATCTCCAGTGTTTGGGTCTGCCTGTGCATTGACGCAAGCAACCCAAGCCTGCATGCCTCCTGTCTTGGGAGCTCTGCAGTTGCAGGTCAATAGTATGAGTGTCTGTCTGTCTCATCCTGCAGAGCTGTGGTTAAGTGCTGAGTCTAAGTATTACCCTGTTCTGGGGTCGATGAGAGAGCACCCAAAAGACCTCTCCTCACCCTCTGCATATCTAACCCTGAATATGGCTGGCAGGTTAAGCTCCATACACTTGACAACATGTGGGCATACTATAAAAAGCACATTTTATCAACTTTTCTTATCAGACAAGAGGAGAAAACTTGATCAGTTCTTGTTTCCTGCCACTGAAGAAAGTCAGAACATACATTTAGCAGTCAATACATAGTTTATACGAGTTTATGTGGCTACTCTGTCTGGCCATTAGCCCAGAGTCTCCTCAGTGAGACTGCACTCCATTTAGGGTGATGTATCTTTCAATGAATACCACACTTCCCCCAAAGATCAACTCAATAAATAGCCACTACATCTGCCTGTGGAAGGATCATGGATCACATTCACTCCCCCTCTCGTCTGTCATTCCTGCTGCTTATGTAACACCTATCTTTTCCTCTGCTCCTCCTTCTTTCTTCCTCCCTGCATTGTACCTTGGTGGTTGTCTTGTGAATATTCCAATTACAGCGATGTGTGTTTGACCTTTAAGTGAGCTGTAGAAGATATAGTTATCTGCCTTCCACTCTGACACCCGGCGTCTATCAGTCAGTGTTCCACCCCACCACCACCACCACCACCAGAACAGGATGCTAGACTGAGTTGGGTCTGGTGAAATGTGTTAGTGTGGAGAGAGGGAGCTATCACAGGCACTGGGGTAAGGCAGGCAAAGAAGCTTGGAGGGCCCCTGTGATAAGAATGTAGAAATGCTGAGGCTAGTTTGGGAATACATAAACACAAACTCACACTCAGAAAGGCAGAGAGAGTAAGATGTTAAACATTTTTTTCTTTCATCTGCAACCAGCCTGACTGAACCTGACTTCCATAAACAAAGCCTTTCCAAGCAGCATCCTATATCACGCTTCTAAGAACAAGCAAGCGTGAGCAGAGTCATACTTCTTTAGTTTCATTCTTATTCACCGCCTTTTCCAAAGGGCTAATCTACATCTTTCATTGAATCAAGAATGGAAATTCACAAGAAATGCTTCTTTTTCAATTTCATGCTGAAGTAGCTCAAGTTAGTGGATGTAATTTCTCCTAACAAGAAAATTTATCACTCTGTTGCACACTTAGTCCAGCTATGTGAGAAAAGGGCCTCCTTTACGCATTTTTTTTATTCTTGGGCTTTGATAAATGTGCCAAAAGCATGATCACTCCCTTCATAGCACTCCATACAAGGACAGAACAATTACAGTGGTTATTAAAAAAAAAAAAAAAAAAACTAGTTGAAATTTGTATGAAAGATAAATGACATATCATTTAGGACTGCGGTGAAGGCATTACAAAATTAAGCAGGGACTAAGCCAAGAAGGGGGATGGAGTTGTTTTACATATATTTTAGAGACCTCAACTTCTGAGTCTGAGAATTATGTCATTGTACAGACACAAGCGGGTAGACACACTGATAGCTGACACAAGGAACATGGAAAGAGCAAAAAGAAAAAGAAAAGCAGTTTCAAGTGATTTGAAGAGGGAATCTCTCCTCACACATTCAAAACTTCTGCCAACAAAGAAGTATTTCCTCGCTGTGACAAAATTTCTGGGAAAGACTAACGATGCAAAAAACACCAAATCCATTTGAAGTTTTGGGCAAAGTGTGATTATCAGGTTCACGCCGAATTGGATGATGAAGTCCAAACAGGTGAAAGGGAATGCATGAAGAATAGTATTGCTGAAATAATACCACGCATGGTCAAGCCACCTGGCTAATGTATATTTATCTTGTAAACGTCTGATAAATGCAGAAACAATCCAATCTCTGGATTTCCATTGGAAGATTCTGCAGCACAGACTCAAGCGTGAAACCAGTATCAGCTTAGTGTCTAGTCAAGCTTGAGACGCTGCGCCTGTTCCACAAAGCATGTTCTGCATATGCTCATGGGCGTCACTTTTATCAGGGTGGAACAAGCAGCTTTCCAGTGCTATCACTGATCAGTTCGTGTGAGTTAAGTCCCTGCGTGTGGGTAAATAAGGAGTGGTTAGGTCCTGATGAGGAATGGCAGGCTGTTTGAGCAGGAACATAGGCTTGAGAAAGGCGAGCCTGTCTATCTCTGCTGCAATGCATTCCTAGTGTGACTTCCATCATTAACCTCAGACTGGAGTACATCTTATTCTCTGTACCTGCCCAAAACAAATATTCAGCTTGCCCTCCCAAACCATTTTACTGTGAGTGGATATTGCTTCTTAAATCACCTCTTCAGACTCAATATATGCCAAACTTGTTCTATTTACATATGTTCAAAAATATAGCAAATAACATATCTGACGTTATTATGAAGTTGGAAATGATACAGATGTCAGTCCACCTTGACAGAAAATGCAGGATCTGACCTTAGCTGATAAAATCCAGCAGCTTCTGCTTTAAAGCCTGCAGTGAAGAGAGCCAAAGCCAGCACTAAGTGACATGTCAGTCAGTTCGTCTGTTTGGAGCCTTCAATTCCCCAGGGCCTGAGCTTATTTACTGCATTTGTATGAAAAGCTGTGAAGAGGAGAAGGCTGAGAGCCCGGCTGGCTCTCTTACATATGTATACAGTGTTTGGAGGCAATGCGTAAAGAGCATCTCCCTTGCAGCCTGGAAGCGCAACAACTACAAACAACTTGGGAGAAGGATAGAGCCATTTATATATTCAAAAATGGGTCAGGGATGAAGGTAATCGGAGCAGCAGAGAGTGTTAACAAGTGCAACATAAAAAGATGATACCTGGAATCTGTTAGCAGAGATTCTGGGCGCGCATTAGGGAAAGAGAGCACCAGTGACATTAAAGATGCTACTACGTCTTGCTAGTCATCTTCTTAACCAGATTTGAAGTCATTTTAATATTAGTTAGAGAAGGGGAGGGGGGTATACACAACAAACCATCGGGCGTGCGTTTCAGAGTCTGATTTGTTACTATTCATGGCTAAAGCGGAGAGGAACTGTAATACTAGACATGCTTGTTAAATTCACAACACTCCAAAGCTGCCTTCTAGCAAATCCTGTCTTTTGGTTGTCAGCTTAAGACACCCCGGCATATGCATATGTACGATTTTTAAGCTCTGTTAAATGGATAGTGGTGTCGTGGCCTATCAAATGACTATAAGCTACTTGCCTTTTTGGGGGGGAAGGGAAGCATTTACAGAAAAAGCCAGGCAGCAATGCGTTACCTTGTATGCATCGGAAAGCACCCCATCACACATGTTTTCTTCATCCTCCTGTTAACTCCACATTAGAGCAAAACAGAGCCATTTACATGTATGTATTCAGGATGTGTGCTACAGTAACACAGTAACCTAGCTATATTAATGACTGGTACTCTGTTTAAGCCAATGACAGGGGAGTGGCAACAAACAATGACAGAATGCCTGTTTTCGATTGTGAGGCCACGAAAGATGATGCGCCATTCACCACCGAGGCAGTTTGCAAATAAGTTATTGTGGAGGCTATTGAGCTGAAGCAATTGCTCAGTTCCTTCAGAGTATGCGTTGAGTGTGTGTTTGTATGAGTGTGCATGCACGCCTGTATATGTGTTTGGGCTTATGTGAGTGGACTTATAGATCCAGTGCCATTTATTTCCCTGAGCTGGAGCAGGGCAGTTAGGGAGGCGTAAAAGGAAATGAGTTGTGAAGTGGCCATTGATCCTAGCCTGCGCTAGGTTGGCTCGAGACTGCAGGACTATTGGCCACAGTATGTGCTACTGAATGACTGCCTCTTATTTACACTGAGGTGGTTAACCCCGGCCCAGTTCCTTTATCACTGGGCTAATGTGCTACATAGGAGAAACAGAAAAGATAAAAAAAAGTTTCAGGTCAAACAAAATGCTAATCTAGGTCAAATGTCAAGTGACTCCCACTTAATGCATTTACCACCACCATTAAAATGTATGAAAATGTGAATGTAGATTTGGTTTCTGTATTATTTTATATTTGAATTTCTTCGGTGCAAAAAGCTTGTCACAGCAAGTGACCTATGTAGTTGATATCATGTGTGCAAACAAGTGTATGCAGGCACACACACACAGTATGATCTGTTTCTGTACCTGTGTCACCCTCGATCTGCAAACCGCTCTGCCTTCAGCACAGCTCCCAACTTGCTTGAGCATAAAATACCCATAAGCATTTATTTCCAGCAGATTTCACTGTGTCTATCTCTCTCATCCTCTCCATGTCTTGCTATCCCCCTCTCTTGCTGTCCCTTTCTCCTCGTCTCTCTTTCAAGCCTTGCAGCTTGACATTTCGCCATGCTCTCGGGGGACTCCTGCACGAAATGGAGTTACTGGGAGAGCGCCACTGTAAATTCCAGGAGGCCACATGTAATGTGTCTTAAACATAGATGGACAGCCCAGGTTTCAAGGAGCTGAAGAATGAGACAGAAGAAAAAAATGGGGGGAGAAGGGGAGACAGAGGGAGAGGAAGACGTGGCATCTAGATAGATAATAGAATAATACTGTGTTTTGTCTGGGGAAGGGTGAGCAAACAGGAGCTATGCTGTCATTCACACCCTATATCTTTAGTGTCATCGCAGAGGGGAAAAATACAGGCCTATATGTCACAGGCCTGTATGTACTATTCTGTAGAGACTGTCTGCCGATAGCCAGGCTTGAAATAAAAAGAAAGGATGGCTTTCATTGTAAATAAGTCAGACACAAGGATTGTCAGAGAAGAGCTCTTTTCACTGAAAGGGGAAATAATTTTACAAAGACATACAGTACATGCTGCCACCCTAATGTTTTTCCGGCCTTTACAGAAAAGCCTTATCTTCCCACAGATGATGGTTAACAAAAGGATCCTTTATGAAATTGTTCATATTTCAGCAGAGGTCTTTCTCCTGTCCTGAGAGGTGATTGATGCATCAGGCCAGGGCCAGTGTCTTATTTACACAGTTGAGTGGGGCAATCTCAGGCCTGAAAGATAAACCTAATGAGCTTCTTTGTGTAAGGGTGCAAATGAGAGACACCATCCTCCCTCCCTCCCTCCTTCCCTTTTCCATCCAAAGGGACAGTCTGGGTGATTAGGCCTTTAAATTATGCTCAAGGGCAAAGCCCAGATTTGCATCTTAGGTGTGTGTGTGTGTGTGTGTGTGTGTGTGTGTGTGTGTGTGTGTTCTCAAATATGGTACTGAGAGGAAGAAAGGGAGGCAGGTGAAGGGCAGAGAGAGAAGGATGCTTGAGGCTTGTTTGTGGGAAGTGATGGGAGGTGAACAGTGTCTGTCAGTATTTTACAGTGTGTATTTACCTACACTAAACAGCAAACTTGCGTTGTTATAAGAGAAAGGTGAGCTCACGTCTGTCAATTGAGTGCACACACACACATATACGTGCACATACACACACAAACACACACTGTCATTTTGCCCTTTGTCTGTGGGGTAACTTTCTCCCTAATGACTTTCATTTTGGGGAAATTTTCATTTGCCCCTAAACCCTAAATATTACCCATCACTTGCTGTCAGATTTCTCATCCCTTATATTTCCTCCAGCTAAACAGCTAGGAAGGCAGGTTAATTGCTGTCACTCTCAAGTTGGACCACTGCCTAGCTCCCGTGTAGCGACAGGGGTAGCCTAGAAGAAAGATGGCACCTTGGCGTACTTATTGTAATTTCTGTCAAAATGCTGCAGTCATTTAAATGGGGTTGGATAGTTTGCATTTTGCTGCATCATGTGCATCTGAAAAAAACACTAAAATGCATACTTAACCAGTTTACTGACATATACACCTCTGCTGCAGTATCTTATAAACTGCGTTTCTGTGCAAAAGTAAACAAATATTTGTTCTCACAAACAAGGAAGGAACATAATTCACATAAAAAAAAGAAAAAACTCAACCAGAAGACTTTTTGTTGTAGTTGTTTGTGAATAACAGGAAGCCCACATTTTTCAATTATGCTTGATTTAATTAGTTAGCCAACAAGTTGAATAGGCTATTGTAAAAGAAGGCTGTCCTCACAGCTATCAAGAGGTCTTTGGTTAAAACGACTGACCACAATACATGAGCTAAGACCTACATCTTGCTCTGAATATCAATACACTTCCTACTGTAGTGAGCCCATTTAGAGGGGGCACTAGTCCTGAGTATTGGCTCATCAATCCCACTGATAACCCTGGCAGGATTAAGTCTACAGACCACTGTAATCAACTAACAGGCTCATTATGGACATTATGGTATAGATCCAAAGATCAATGCA
The DNA here is from genome assembly GCA_038496675.1 of Rachycentron canadum. Lineage (NCBI taxonomy): Eukaryota > Metazoa > Chordata > Actinopteri > Carangiformes > Rachycentridae > Rachycentron > Rachycentron canadum. Next base: position 10,322,020 of record CM076669.1, read on the forward strand.
TGGCTTCCATGTACATACATAGCAGCACATAATATTAAAACACAGAACTGACTAGGGCCGATGATGAATTGATTGGTAATATAAGATCAGCACATTTTTTTGCTCTTTTTTTTTCTTTTTTAAACAAGGGAGCTTTTATGGTGATCATTTTAGCATAGTAATTAGGGTTGTGCAACATTCATCATTTGCTCTGATACATATCTGCAGCTGGCAAATTGCAATCAGATACAGTGGGTATCTAATCTGTGATCTCAAATCAAATTAGGTCTATTTAGACAACCTTGGGAACGGGGGTGATGAAACCCTGACAGAAATTAGGGGCTGGAAATTCAATTGTGACACAAGGGTTATTATTCAGATACATGGATAACGGAGTGTGTGACTTTCACATCGAAATGAGTACAAATTATAAACAGCATTTTTGATCAAATAAAAAGTGCATTATTTGTTTAGTTTAATTATCAATATTTCAATATGGAAATAATTGCTCCTGTATAACTCAGTCTTGATCTGTGTCCTAAAAGCCTCTGGCCGATACTAAGGCGAAGAGACCTTAAGATGCTGCTTTTCTAATTATAGCTGCAGGTGGTATTTTGAAGCTGCTAGGTAATGGCACAACCCACAGGGACAGTGGAGAATTCATCAGTGCTTATTATTAATCATCCCCCCAGCAGCATGATGAGAGACTGGAGCCTCTATACCCACCGGACCACTCAATGTCATTCCAAATATGGGTGGAAAATTAAACCCAACAGCCTTCCTTCAAAATGGACTCAGAACAGACATGGACTGGAATTTTTTACTGCACACAGGTGCAAAAAAAAAAAAAAAGTATCAGCATGGATGGACAAATGCATATATGGCCACATAATATCCATGCTTCATACACACACGAAGGCTGTCGTTCACTTGCGCACACCTGCCAACATAACGATAGCCTTCTGCAGATAAACATGAACCAACTGCAAAACAGCACCGCTCTGTGCTGACGAATGTATTTAAAAGGAAAAAAAAAAAGTAATCTTTCGTCTTCTTCCTCAGTCCGCGGTCTGTCTGCACAGAGATACAGCGCGAGTGCGCCACAGGAAGTGTGTGAAGTTAACAGCACAGGGGCCCTGTTTTAAAAAGCCTCTAGAGACCTGTTAGCTGGACTGCTCATTTCAATGTGTCTGTCTCTGGGTTGGGAGAAGGCTTGGACTGGCCTCTTTACAAGGTGCACACTGTCATATACCCCACCCACCACTACCACAGGCTCTTAGCCAAATGTCCATCTCAGGGACTTAACTAGACACTTTACATCGCTTTTGTCTCTGTTGCTGTGGCCTTTTTTTCGATCACTTTACATTTACACACACACACACACTTTTCTCTAGTTACTGTACAAATTAATTAGACCAGTAATTTAGTCTTGTATTAAATCTCTAAATCTGTTGCTCTGATCTAGGGCAATTTTCAATATAATACAGGTCACAAGCATTTATCAGTTGTTATTGCTATTTATGATAAATATATATCTATATATATATATAGATATATCTATATCTATATATATAGATAGATATATCTATATAGAGTTTTACAATACCTTAAAATGATTTATGTTGAAAATTACTCAAATAAAATCGAAAATAAAAAATTTCGATTGCAAACCTTTCCAAGAGCAGTGAGATTCAAAAGGTACACAAGTTTAACAGTGACTTTGTCCTGTTCTCTATCTCTGTCTATTCTACCCTCTATCTACAGAGTATCTCCGTAGACCTAACACCTTCAAATGTAAAAGAGTGATGACTGAGAGAAGGAGAGGATCGACCCCAATCAGGTGCGTGTGTGTGGCAGAGTGGTGATAAATGGGGGTGGAGGCCACAGTGCTGAGATACCGTTACAGCCACCAGCAGGACATACTGGTGTTGTGTTGTGAAGGGTGGGTGTTGGGAGCAGATCAGGGTATGTGGGGGATGGAAGAGGTGATGGTGAGGGGGGCCTGCAGGACATGCCTCATTTTGCTACACTGAATACCCCCACCTCCACACACACACACACACACACACACACACACACACACACACACACACCAGTATCTATTGTATTGCCCTGAACAGACTGACCACAGGGTTTCAGCTGCTGCCAAAAATACACACAAGCATAAACACACACAACTATGCACTTGCATGAAAAATTCAATCTAGCTGAGAGGACAGCATGCATCATTACAAACCCTCGGCGTTGTCCCCCGTCCACCCCAAAGCGCAGCCCTCCGACCTCATCTCCCACTGCTCTTTTGGCAAACTGTCAGAGCCATCATTCACCGTGAAAAGACACGAGAGACACTTGACTCCTTTACTCTGCTGGCGACTGACTTTCACAACTCCTGCCCCCCAGCTACCACCTCCCACACCCCCACCGCCATAGTTCATTCACCCTCAGAATGAGAAGAATAGAGTCAGTACAATAAAACATGAAAATGACGAAGGAAAAGTCAAAGAGAATGAAAACTGAGCACCAGATATTTGTGATTAGTTTGCGGTGCCTCCAAACAGAACAATTCACGAAAACCACTACGATGAGTATCCAACAGGGAGAAAAAATATTATCAGGGCAGTGAGACAAGAAATGATCTCAAAGAAGGGAGAAAAAAAATCTAAATTATTTTCTATATGGACAGAAAGTCAGATGGAGAGACTGTGTGCAAATTAGTCTTTCAAAAAGTGAAACGGTCAAAGGTTTCTGTCGCTGGTGGGTCTGTGGTTAGAGCATCTGTGTCTGTGTGTGAGCCTCCAACTAGTGCCGAATTAGGAGGCCCTCTGGTGGATACAGCACTGCCATGACACACACACACACACACACACACACGCACACACACACACACACACACAACCCAAACAAGTCCGTACTATGCTCCAACGCACACATTCTTCCTCTTTCTCGTGCAGTCTCTCACACACACTCCTGCGTGCACACACACACACACACACACACACACACACACACACACACACACACGCACGCACGCACGCACGCACGCACGCACACACACACACACACACACACTTTCTAACTCTCTCACATGGCTGCAACAAGCTGTCTATAAATACAAACTGTAATGCCAACACGGGAAACACAACAAAATCCATAACCAAGTAAAACTGTCACTGCAGAACATTTTCATCACTCTGCAGGCAACAGCTTCAGGCAAAACATGCCGACAGCACAACAAACTAACAAGAAAATTCACCAACAACACAAACAGCCGATTATATAAACAATGTTTTTTCCATCTAGTAAACAACACAGAAAAAAAAACAAAAAACAAAAAAAAAATACAACATAATATTTCATTGTGCCTCCTGTAGAAGTAGAAAACCCCAGCGCTGCCTGAGAGCAGAGCAGAGTGGGAGAGCGAGGGGAAAACAGAGTGAGAGAGAGAGAGCGAGAGAGAGCGAGAGAGAGCGGCAGAGAGACGAGACGGGGGAGAAACACAACTTACCTGCTGTTGTTGCAGATGCAGCAGCTCGACTGTGCTTACTTCGCTGCTCGTGTCACCAGCGCTTGATCTCCCATCTCTACTGCCAGCCTCTAATTGGCTGCTGCTTAGGGTGCTCATTCCATTTTGACTCATTGAACTGTTGCTTATTGTCTCTGTGGCCGACTCCTGCATCATCATGATTTAAAACCTAGAAGTGATTAAGAGGCACCGGTTAGGGCTCTTCTTGTTACAATTCCCCCCTTCTTCCCTCCTATTTTTTCTTTTTTTTTTTTTGCTTCCATTATCAAGCCCTTAGTCCCCCTCTGCAAATTAAAGCATTTAAAGAAGAGGGAGGGGGGGAAGGAGAAGGGGGGGATGCAGGAGGAGCAATTATGCATTCATTGTGTAAATGAAGCAATACAAAGAGATGCACGTCCTGGTGCTATTTGAAATGGGAGGGGTTCCCAAATATAGTAAATGTTTTTATCCACTAAAAATTGGCCATGAATCGTCAAAGCATCTGGCTTCAATAAATCAAGTTTTATTTATATTCTGGTTACTATTTTTATTTTAAATAAAAATACATTTGCAAGAAATAAAAACAAAAAAATATGTTAGAACAAATATGTGAATCATAAAGGAACATATGCTTTCTTCATATCTCCATTATACTTTCAGACACCCAGGCAACACAGACACAAGAACAGAAGCGCGGGCACTCCTAAAATATCTGACGTCTTGAAGCTGTCAGATTTTTAGTGTCGCATCTGTATGAAGTTGCCTAATGACGCAAAGCTAATCATGCAAAATTAAAATTTGGTGATGGGAGGAGGAGGAGGAGGAAGAGGAGGAGGGGCAGGCACCAAATCACATGGTGCAGGGCTGGTGATGAACACTATAATGGGTTTGTCATCTTTGCTGTGGCTACATAAAATCTGCCTCGCAGGCTTCCATAGAGCTGGATGCTCATGTGACATTTATTGGTTCCACTCTTTTTCCCCCCTTTTCTTTAATCAAAACTCATATGTTCATTTATTTTTGTTACATTTGAGAGAAAAAAAAAACACTGCTGCTCTGAACAGGACACAATTCAGTAGTCAAACTTTTTGGGAAGATTTTGAATCCAACAATTTTTTTTAACAGTCAATAAATATCCAGTGTGGAATTAATTCTGTTGTATTTATTAGATACAGAAAACTGGTGAGAGATAGAAAAAGGAGGCAAGAAAAAAAAAATCTATCACGAATATCACTAATGATTGTGCTAAAAACAGCATAAATTATGCATATTACCTCCTCTCTCTCCACTAATAAATGTTTTATCATTTTCCCCTGCATTTAATGCTCTGTACCTTCACTGGGGCAGAGAGGAGCCCCACCAACATCAGTCGACACTCTCACAATAAATAAGACACTCAGACCCAACAGACAGCAACTGGAAAAGCACCACACAAATATGGGTTTTGTGCTGTCTCTATTAGGAAAATAATTATTTTGAATATTTTAAACATAAATTTGAGTCCATGAACATACTTAATGATAGAAAATACTGTTACTATCAGGACGCTTTGTATCGCTGTGAGGCATGCTGCTATTTCCATTTCTATTTCGACAGCAGTTCTTTCCACTTTCATATGAACAATACAACAAACAATTTCACACCTTTTTTTTAAAAATAATGTTCAAAAGCAAAGTAAAGAAAGATAATCCACATATATGCAACAAAAGTACAGATGATGATTATCACCGTGTGTGTATGTCTGTGTGTTTGTGTTTTTGTGTACATTTGTGCCCAGTATCATGTGTGTTCTGTGGCCAGGTTTAATAGAAATGTGTGCATGTCCTTCATAGTGTGTGTGTGTGTGTGTGTGTGTGTTTGTGTGTGTGTGTGTGTGATGAGGGGCAGATACAGGACAGGCCTTAAAGGATGTCTACAGCCAGGATAAACAGGATCCAGGCAGGGAGAACAAACAGGACTGAGCAGTTACACAGAGCAGGGCGACAGCTGCCCGGGACACAAGTAAATAGGGAAGAGGCCAGGACAAGGCGTGCTTGTGAACAAACAGGCCCCTGTTTAACACCACACCGCTCACTACTGATGGAGAGAGACACAGAAAAGCGAGAGAGAGAGAGAGACAGAGAGCGCAGCAGAGAGGGTGGCGGAGAGACAGAGGAAGAGAATAAGAGTGAAAGAGAGAAAAGGAGAGTAAGTGGGAGGGAGGAAGGTAGCGTGTGTGTGTGTGTGTGTGCACGTCTGGGGGGGGGGCTGGCACAATGTGACATCCAATCCGGTGATGAATCTCAGCATAAGAAACTCAAGGCTGCAGCCGAGATCAGCCGGCTAATAAGTATTCAAATTAGGCATAAATTTTACATGCCCAATGTTTAAAATATTCAGAGAAAGACTGTCTGATTGCCTTTACTACGATTTTATGAACATTCTAATGGAGCCTGGATCTTTTTTTTTTTTTTTTTGGCTCTCTTTCTTGGACCGGCGATGGATGTTCAGAAAACTTGAAGATATATGAGAAAAGGAAATAAGGATTTTTTAATAAGATCTGAATCCAATGCAAGCTACTGCAGAAGTCCAAGGAAAATTGCTACTTTGATATTAACAGACCAATAAAATTTACTGTTAATGTGTTTATATGTGATTACTGATGTATAAAGCATTAATATCATTTAAAGAAAAAAAATTAACATAAAGAAATTAGGCAACTTAAAAAAAATAGTGCAATTTGAATTTCTTACACAAACAATAAAAGCCCAATGTCCATCTTAATCTCAGTGCTACAATCTTCCATCCCTCCTCCAAAATACAATCAGTGCAATATGTCTAACTGCAACATAATGATAATGCAGATATATGCAAAGTATATTCGCAAAGATCAGATGGTGCTTTAACCTTAATGACAGCGGTGAGATAAATTAATTAGCCATCTAAAGGCGGCATTCAAATCTGCCAATTAGAATGTCAATTAGAAACACAGCAAGGCTGCAATGATGAGCGGGCGACCGAGCTGCAGCTCTGACTGTGGGGGTGATGGAACTGTCACAGATCGAGACGCTCTCGCACACATGCACACACTCAATACTCAAGAGAGACAGATAGTGACAATATTCACCACCTGAGGGTGTGACTGTATGCAAGTGTGTGTCTAAATTTGTGTATGTGTGTGCCTACCACAGGTTCTCCATGCCCTGTACCCCCTCTCCCCTGAGGGGTACCAGCCCTGACCCCGGCTCAGCCTGTCCTAAACCAACTGGGTCGGAAGGAGCCACGCCACCCCGAGCTACAGTATCGACTGGGGCCCTGGCTCTGATCTGCGTCGGTGCAGGCAGCTTTAATGCCGCATGAGTGAGGTTGCCGGCTCAACTCACACATGTGTTTGACATCCCATAAATTGCCAGTGTCCTGCATTTCAACACACCCGCTGTTTGATGCTATTTCCTCAAGCCACAATCTTCCAATAAGGGAGAACCTATACTACTTATTATCATGATCATGAACAGAAAGGAGGGCTGTCATTGCCGTGGTAATACTCTGGCAATTCTGTAGATGTATAGCTTTGGGAAGGAAGATCATAGTGATACTTAGTGTTTTGGTTTTGGGGTGGTGGAAAGATAGTGAGAGAGATAGAGATATAACTCTCTAAATTTACTGTCATCAACAATCACTGATGGCTCCAACATTTCTACTCAGGTAAAGGCCCAGTAAGACACAGACAGACACTTTATTTGCAAAGCTTCAGACCAACTCCAGCTTTTGTCTCATTCCTTGTGCAACCATACCCTTGCTTGCTATTCCTCTTCAGCTTGAGCAAATGTTTACACTTGAATCTCACACTACGCAAATCTGTCTCTTCCATCAGGTACGAAATCTGAGAAAGGGTCCTGACGACGCATTTGGCCCAGAGATTGGGAGAATTTCTCCTCTTTCTTCCGAGAAATGACACAACAAAGGTGTAAGGAGAATTGAGCCTTTCATTGCCTCACACACACACACGCACACACACACACACACACACACACACACACACACACACACTCTCTTTCTCGCACACACATACACACCAAACACACACCTATCATTAAAGGGGAAAGAAGCAGCCCTCCATCTTTGTTTGCGAGCTCTAAAAGCCCTTAATGTAGCCTCATTACCTGGCCTGTCTCCCGCTCTATCATGTGCAGTAAACACACACTATGACACTGGCCATCCATCTAGTGGGAATACACAGCTGTCTGCTGTGCTCCAACACTGTCTAGGGAACACTGGGGAATTTAACACACACACACACACGATACATTGTTAACACACAACGGTCTTGACATTGGTTTCGTTCAGAGTCTCTGGGCTATCCATTTTCAGCGTGAGGATGTTCTCCGCTGTGTCTCCATCTAGAACACTGATCCATTCCCTCATCTTATATGCATGAGTTGCAAAAAATATTTTCATTAGGATGACATAAAAGAAAGGGGGAGAAAAAAAAAAGTGACCGGTAAATCTGTGATCCCAGACGTCCATTCATTATCAGCTCACATTTCAGGTGGCTGGCTGGAATTCTTTTGGTTTGTAAGATCAAAATAAAAAAATAAATAAATAAATAAAAAAAAAAATAAATAAAAATTACATTTCACAGTCTGCTGACTCCTCACAGCTCTCTGATCAAGTCGAGATATGGTTACAATTTAAAATAATCACAGATTCTGTGCTTGAGTGAAATTAATTCATCATTGCCATAAGTTGCTATGCATACAAAATAAAGAAGTAACTGGGCAAGGGCAAGGGCTCACATTTTCAATAGTTCAGATTGCTTAATAAATCAAAATGCCATGTATGTGCTGACTATAAAAACGGTGCTTAAAACCACTGTATTTTAAAGTCATAAAATTAATCTAAGAGCAAATAATGAAGTGCAAAAAAAAGTTTAAAATAACTTCAGAATCCTTGCAGACATTTATGCAAGGGAGACCATAAATTCATGCCTTCAACAAATCTTTGATTATGATCGTGTTTGTTTGTACTAGGGTGTGTACTGTAATTTTTTTTTCTGGTAGCAAGTTGTCACAGCACAGGGACACCACAAGCAGTTTCTTACAGCCTTCAGCTTCAAGCAGGGTGTTTAGACTCGGAGATTGAAAAACGACCATTTGGAAAGCTATGTTCGACAAAACCCAGTCCCCCGGATGAACTAAGGCAAGCTAAACTGTCGTGCCTTGGAATTAAAAGCTTCCTTTTTGGCACTAAAGGGCCACCATAAAAGAGTATTAATGACTTCTTCTTATAAACCAGTGTATGGTAATGGTTTCTGCTCTCAGATATAGGAATTTCGAAAGTGCTTCACCGGTGAATAAAGATTGCTTTGGAAAGAAGGGGGCTGGAGAAATCATATTTACAAAATCAGGAGTGGTGCCAAATGAAAAGAGATGAATATGAATAATGGACTTTGCATTTTTCAGGATTAACATTATTCAAAGCAACAGAATCAAATGTGGTTATCTCCTGTCCAATGAGCCCTACATTGACAAAACCTCGTCATATTTCAATTCTTCATTTGAGCTGACAATAAATTGTAGTTCTGTGATAGGAGACATTCAGTGAAGAATGTTCAGAACTTAATTCTCTTCTATTTACAATAAGGAGATGAGACAGAATAAGATAAAAGACAGACTATTTGCCATAGTGTGTAAGTGTCCCTGAATGGAGTGTGAGTGTGCGTCACGAGTCAGTGTTTGTGGAGAAGAGAAAGAAGAAAAAAAAAATGACGAAAAATGAAGAAAACCAGAGGAAAGAGTGTAAAGTGCATGTTCAATTGTGCGGTCTGCACAATGTCTCCTTCGAATCAAATGCAAGAGGCACTCATGAATAGTGTGTATGATACTATGTTCATCCAAATTCATTTTTTATATATATACAACCAGCTCTGAAATATGACAATGGCAAAACAGTTATTGTACATGGAATATCCAATTACAGAGATATATATATAAAAAATAGGTTGATGGGGTCAAAATATTAAATTAAAACCAACAATGAGTCATTCAATAAAAATGAGAGAAAATATTTTAAGATGAGATTGAATATTTGAGAGTTTATCCAGTTGCCTTTGCTTAACAAAAACAGTGCTGCAGCTATAAATGCATACTTCTTAAAAATCAGACTGTAGCAAAGCACACCCCTCACAGATGGAGGAAAAGAGGAGGAGAGAAGCGACTTTTCTTCAGCATTTGGGCTCGTCCCATATCATTTACATGTTACCCATCAGGCACCTCACTCTGCTGAAGCAGGAGACAGCCCCGACGCTGCGGGTGAGCAAGACAGTGACGAAAGCTGATCAGTCGGCTCTCATTTGCATATTTGCCAATTCCATTAATTAACTCGGCCCACCTAATCAAGGCTAATTGACCTATAAAGAGGGGAGGCCTCATTGTCTCATCCAATCATCTTTACCAAGTATAGAGGAGGTGTGCCGGTGAATGCAGGGTACTTCCGACCTAACTGTATTTATAGACCTCATGCGTGGCCCTGTTCCACTTACAAACGACATTTATTCTGTAAGCGATCAGGACTGAGCTGCTTTGACATAGAGCGCGAGCTGTAAAACAAAAAGAAGAAAATGGACAAAGTCTTTACACTGCTCTTGTGCTCTTGTCGACAGGAGAGGAGAAAAATCAGAGGAGCTAATGACAGTTGCTGGCCTGACTCTCCGGTGCTCTCCACAGCCCAGCAGATCCAGCGGACAGGCGCAGGGAGCCAGCCGCGGCCGACACAGCTACAGAGACATAGCTCATTGTGACGTTTCCAGTTATTTCTGGTTGATTAGGGCCATTATGTCTCCAGCTCTGATTTATGTTGTCATTCCCCCTCAGCAGTCCTGCATCGATAGATCTTAATGAATTGGTAAATAAGGGTGAAGATTGCAGTTGACAACACCGCAACATTCCTCATTCATACCAGACAAGATTTATGTAACCAATTAGGAGCATAACAGGGGAAGACTGGTCAGGAGAAAAAATAATCTTTCCACAGGAAAATTACCAAAGTCTAACCCATGACAAAATAGATAATGGGCAGTCTTTACCACCGGCTTAGTCACACTTTCTCCCTGCCCGGTTGGGGACTTTAAAACTGCTTGGAAGAAAAGATCCTTCCTGCTCCTCATAGGATTAAGAAATTGTTTTAACAAAAATATACAGTGACTGGTTGACAGTACTGTGTAGAGCCTGACTGCTCGACTGCACCTTTCCATTTAAAAAACACACGACTATTCAACCCACATCTGAATAAGGTCCAAACCAAAGATGATGATGCTATCAACAGATTAAAAATTAAGCCCTCGCCAACAATGCACCACTTTGATATGGAAATGTTAAATTCAAGAAGCCACTCTTCCCCCAAGAACCATCCAAAACAGAACCCATGAAAATGACAAGGGGCGTGCATCTCTGTGTGTGTGTGTGTGTGTGTGTGTGTGTGTGAGTGACATGGGGGCATACAAATCAACTGTTCACTTAATGTTTGATATATAAAAAAATAATCATTTGCATTTTTTAATAGTCTTGTATTTCCATTATTTAATTTCCCTACACTGCAGTTCTAGGAATCTGTTAGCAGACAAATAAAGACCTCTTTGTCATTAAAAAAAATCTAGATAAAAGTGCTGATCATCAATAGCCAGCGACAGGCCAGGAAGACCCATAGGGCAGGAGTGAACAGAGGTGGAAAATTAAAGCAGAGTGATACGGGAGCCGGCTCCTTTCAGCCTCTCTCCCTTCAAGCACATGCAAATGAGGCCGTGCTGCTTAACTGCATCATTTATGTGGATAATAGCGGCATCATCATTACGGGAACTCAAATTAAATTACATCACAATTAGCATAACAAAGTGATTGGTTAAACTTTCAAAACAAATAACGCGGCTCTGCTAATGAACAGTGTTAATTGGCCAGTGTGCATTCTAAATAAAACATGTAGGTAAACATGTGTTTTAGTTAAACAATTTTAAAATTCATTTTCTTCTCTTTTTTTAAAAAACAAAACAAAAAACTAAACAAAAAAAAAAACTAAACAAGGCAGATGTGAATATAGGAAAAAAAGAAGACTCAAAACTGAATATTGCCAGGGGGATTTGAAAGCTGAAATATAAAATGTGTAGCATTTAATTTTATTGCGCTAAAGAACCTATTATATGCCAGACTCTGGAGAACAATGTAAATTATCTGCCTTCAAAATGGAGTTTGGCCAATTCTCCATGTGAACTAATCACATAGCTCATTATGCATTAGGGTATTAAATTATGAAGAGGAGTCCCTTTCGCATTCCTGCACAAAGCCCTATGAAATGTTAATAATATGCCCACAATAGCCCAATACCATGCCTTGCTCACCCTCATCAATATTTAAGTAAACAAATTATCCCACTCGCCTTTGATAAAGATAATTAGTGCTTCACCGATTATCAGTCTTGTGACCTCTCTCCTCTTCAAACTTAACATCTGCTCCAAAGAGGGTTTTTTTTTAAAACCAAGAGATGGGAAAAAAACAAATAAGTCTAACTTCAAGTGAAAGCTTTATCCTCTCAAAACACATATCTACAGCTGATTAATGTTTGATTGTTATTAGCTTATGAAAGGTGTGGCTGAGCCCTTTTATTCTGTTCTGCATTCTTCTCACCAAAGTCTCTGTCCTCTTGATTTTAATGATCAATGATTAGCTTAGCAAGCAAGTAGCAACATCACAAAAACAAAACAATAAAAAAATAAATAAAACACCAAAACACTGAACAACTACTAGAAGAGCAGAAATACTACAGTTAGTGAGTTCACACACATGCACTCACTCATACAGGCACACAAACACTAAGCCACATCGGTGCACAGGCGCACACACTCACTTGTACGCATGCAAGCACGCACGCACACACACAGGCACACACACATGCACACTAAGCCATTCATCAGCACTAATTAAGCAGCAGATTAACAGAGCCTGCAGACCAAGGCTGCACGGTTCCACAGTGGGACGACCAGCGGGGAAGGCAGGAGACACAGCCCAGCAATAAAACACAACCATTAAACACAGCCAAGAGCCTGGAGTAGACTACGGATGACAGAGGATTGATGGATGGAGAGATGGATGGATGGAGAGATGGATGAATGGACAGAGTCTGCCTGACTTTTTTTTTTTTTTTTTTTTTTACCTGAAAGTGAGGAGTGCCAGAGAGCTTGACCAGAGAACAGAGTGCTTGCCTCTGCCACTGCCGAGGGTGTCTCGCAGCAACGGCCACAAGTCGACTGGTGTCACCGCGTGGAGAGGCAACACTATCTGTGTCATCACTTCAGCCGTGTTTATGGGGGATGGCATCATAAACAAGCCAGCTCCCCCACCCCCCCACCCCCCTTCAGC
>CM076669.1:10335274-10520933 GCA_038496675.1 Rachycentron canadum
CCTTCAGCCCCCGCCCCAGCTCCCCCCGCTCTCTCTCCTCTCTTCTCCTCTTCTCTCCTCTCCTCTCCCTCTCTCGCCGCCTCACCACCATCGTGCCATTCATGCATACTTAAATCACCCTCGCCCCATTAAAAAAAAAAAAAAAAAAAAAAAAAAGAAAGCCCAGACGCCTCTCCTGACAATTATTCTATCATTTCCAGTTGTCACTGGGGCAATTACCGACCGGGGCCCCCTGTGTGGGTCGGACATGCAGGCCCAATAGGAGAGGTTTGGGTTGGGGGAGAGAAGGAAAAGAGTGGGAGAGAGGATAGCGGAGGGAGTATGTGTGTGTGAGTGCATTTGTGTGTGTGCATGAGTGTGAATGGAAGGGGGGGGGGTTGGGGGAGTGGAGGTAAATGTACAAAATGGAAATTTATGACAGAGACACGGTAGCTTCTTTCCCCCGTCACACTGGAAATAATTAGACAATCATTTCTTATGCCTACCAATGATGAAATATATCACAATTACTGAAAAGCACTACTTATTGTTTCATTCCACACTTTATTGGAAATGAGAGACATTGCAACTATTAGTTTGATCTTGATTTTACTTCTTTTAATTTAGGGAATGACCTTTAAATCTGACTCCATTTATTTATATCACTTACTTTTTAAAAGTAAGTAAAGAACATTTTGTTTATCTGCGTCTTGGTGTTAATGTGTAAGTGGGACTGTGTGCAAGTACTTTGTGTGTGTGTGGGTGGGTCCTGTGTGTGAATGAGAGAGTGTGTGTACGTGAGAGAGTGTGAGGGGACCTTCACACGGGGAGCACCGTGACTCCTCGCAGGATGCTCGCCGCCTCTCCCCTTGCACCTCGCCTGCATGCTTACCAGGCAGCTAGCGCTGTTCTCGCTCTATTCGCACATCTGCTTCTCTGAACACTCTCTCTCTGTTTCTCTCTCTCTTGTGCGAGTGCACACACACACATACACACACACACACTCTTACACACGACCTGCCGGACTGGCTCCCTGCTTTGCCTTCTGCAGCCGGCATCGCTGAGACGAGAGGGAAACGGAGACAGAAGCAGAGCTGGAGGACGCTGCTACGAGAGGTGCATTCGCCGCAAAGGTATGTGCGTCTGGCTTTATTTTAATGCAGTTCAGTGCTTTTCTTTTCAGCTCTGATTGTGTGCGTGTCAAAGTGTGTGTGAGTGTGTGTGTATAGATGTAAAGAGTCTGAATGGGATTAGTAAAGGGCTGAGCTGCAGTTTGTTGCCTCCACACTATGCTGTGGCAGAGAGTGTATAGGGCTCTTAAAAACAATTAGCCATATCACATCTATGCATTACCAAGTAACACGCTAACACAAAGCACTACTATGATACCACAAGTATGCAAAAGAGAGAAGGAGGGAATGACAGATAAAATGACCTACCTTTTAAACAATGAGAGAGAAATCCACTCTCCCCGGTAAGAAGCATTTGAAGAAATATTCTCAGAAGACTGGAAGCATTAGTGTGTTTCAAAAATGAAGAGAGGGGGGAAATGCCACTAGCAGAAAAGAGCATCAAAAGTGGAAAAAAAGGGGAAAAGAAAAAAAAAAAAGTAGAGAGAAACTAGCTGACGCTTACTGTCAGAGACATCACCAGAGAAGTATTTACAGCGGTATTTACAGTAGTGAGCGGGGAGAGCACCTCTGCCTGGTCACGTCTGAGAGACAGTTGCCGTTTCAGTGCCGCCTAATTAAAACAAGTCAGGCAGCCCCGCTGGATTGTTTTGACGCCCGAGGACCAATAGTACACAAAAACCAGTGGCTTGATCAGTGGGGTAGGGGGGCTGGTCGTGGGGAGGGAAGAGGAGGGGGCGGAGGGTGATGAGAGTTGGCAAAGGAATGGTGTGTGAGGGGGGGAGTGTTTCTGTGTATTTGTATGTGTGTGTGTGTGTGTGTGTGTGTGTGTGTATCGAGGGGGTTCAGAAGAGGCATTTTGTAGAGGAATCTGAGAGGGGAGGGAGACGACAAAGGTTCAGAACTGGGGAGACTTCCACATGCAGAATGCTCCTCACTTTTCCTTTGACAAAATGCTAAAATGATGTTTTTTTGAGGCGCTTTAAATACCTTCCTATGAAACAATACGCCTGGCCACACACAAAACTAATTCTAAACACGGTGAGTCTGTGTGAATGGAAGATATTAAATTAAAGAAAATATATCTAAAAAGTGCAATATGAGCTTATTAACATTTCACAGCTTTTCTGCTTCAACCACAGTTTTTAAAAGCTTGGTTTGCCACTTGATAAAAGGCAAACGTGTCTGTACAGATGTCTAACATGAAGATTCAGATATTTGAACAAGTCTCCTAATGAATTACTTCAGTATCTCCAACAGGAACCGCAAAAACCACCAGTCCCCACCGCCTGCTAAAGAAGCCTTGAAAGCTGAAGCCAGCCACATTAAGCTGGGCTGAGCTCACATGTGCTGGATGTGATGTATCGACTTGTTTCTCCTACTATAAACAATGCACAATGGGCAATGAGATGAAACATTTGGGGCTAATGGTGTTTGCCAATCCTTTAGTCATTTTTTAAATTCACTTTTCTTTCTCTGTCCTTTCCTTTCTCTCTTTTTCTCTCTCTCTCCCTTGCATGCCACAGATGTTTTTCTTAGTCGCTCCAACAGACAGGAATCTACTGGCAAGAAGAAAGGCTCGGTCTTCCCCAGGAGAGAGGAGTACAAAGCCCCCAGTTTGCACACAGCAGATGCAGAAAGCCAGTCCATCTGCCACCAACTCGAAGTGCCACATGGGCCTGAGAGATTTAATACAAGAAGATGCATTTTTTTTTTATGTGCCTTCATAAGTTAGTACCATATACACAAAATCAAGCATAAACACACATGTAAATCTGGCTGAGATGCAACACCAAAATTACAGCCACACTAAAAGATACACACATGTGCAGGCACACAGGCATCTGCACATGAGGAAGTAGAGGGAGTATAAGAACTTTTATGTTTTAAAGAGAGGCACCCAGGGCAACTATGACAGATTTATTTAGGAAAAGATGTAGCCCACAGTGCAGGGTAAAGACCACTTGAACTCGCAGCTCTGAGTGGTGCACTGGCATGATTTAACAGGCTCTGAATAGTACATTATCTCCCCGGCTCCGCTGGAGCATATTTCAGCCGTATGATATCATTATTAAGAGACCAACACAGACCAAGGGATGTAGCATTTTCATGTCAACTGTCTGAGCTCTGAGGCAGAGAGGGTAAACACCAAACAATCGTGGGAGACTGAGTGAGACAGTGGGAGTTGAAGCAAGCGGCGGGAGAGACAGAAAGGGAGATGACAAGAGTGCAAATGCAAGCAAGAATGAAAAAACAGTGGCAGAGAGAGGTAATGGGGGCGAACATGAAACAACTGCTGTTAATTGCTCTAAGCGTCCACATTATGCCAGTAATTTCTTCCATTTCTGTTTCAGTGCTGTGGAGAATCCTCCTTTAGCCCCTTTAATAAACTACTCAGAGCTCGTCACTGGAAAAGACAAACAAGAGGCCCCTGGCCTTAGAAACATTCACTTCACTGGGGGGAATGCTATGCCTATTTCTACACATTTGTGACAATTGTGTGCCTCCTCCCTTCAGGTATTTATTCCCTATGTCTCTTCTTTCAGTGCTTTCTGCTGCCAAGGTCAACAGAGACAAACAGGCCCACCAGCGTCTTGATGTGGTGGCAGCAGAACAGTGCGAGGAGAAAGGGAGAGAAAGAGGGGGGTAGACATGTGTAGTGGGTACAGTGGGGAGGGGTGATGGTGGCAGCAGCTGGTTACCAACCCTGGCAGGAGGAGCAGCAGTGGGGGGAGCAGTGATCTGAGATGCAGTGCTACGCCGTGACAACGATGGCGACGGTTAGATGTTGTTTCCCATCTCCTGGCACCGCTATCATTTCCATGGTTTACACACACACACACACACACACACACACACACACACACACACACACAGCTACTACTACCACCACACCAATATTAATTATCAATTAAAACCATGAAGTGCACTGTCTCTGGGGCATTAGACAAAGTCAAGCGACTTCAGTACTAGCAGGCCACCACAAAGTACAAGCACCGCCGTGAGGTTTGTCAGTCAGTGGCAGCCCAGCCCTCCACAATGTGAATCACTCCTTATTAACCCTTTAACAACCATTAGGATAAAACTACATGCTCATGATATAAAAGAGTGGAATTTATTTAAAAAAACAAAACAAACAAACAGTCTTAAAAACAAACTTCTTAAATATACACGAGTGGAATGAGCACAAGAGAGATGCAAAGAAACACAGGAAAAGATTTAGCGGCTTTCCTGTGATTGTGAGTATTGTATTTATTGGAGCTCAAGTGCATCAATGATGTTCACTGGGAAGTTATCCATTTGACTTCACTCCTCCTTCATCCATTCTCACATTAAAGTGGCAGTCAGAAAAAAAAAAAAAAATGAAGTGATTTCACCATCTGCTCAAATATGCTCAACCCCTAACAACTCCCACACAGTGATAACCAGTGTTTCTAAAGAGCAGAACACCACACATGTGAAACACAGCACACACATCAGCACCATTCATTAGTTGTCACACAAGCACAATTCATGAGCCACTTAGTCCTGCCTACAAATAAATAAATAAATAAATGAAAGAGCCAAATAAGGCATAATGAGGGGGTAGGGCTCTTTTTAGTCCTGGGTAATGCTGATCATACGATACGTTGCTTATGGCCAGAGAGCAGAGACCATTACGGACCGGTGATTATATAAGTGGTTGGAAGGCAGCACCATTTTAATATACTGTACTTAAGCGCCAGGGTATCCATGGCAACTTGCCTTGCACCGTGCATTCAGAAAATCCCTAATGAAATGCCTATTAAGTGGCTGATAATGACAGTGTCCAAATATATTTGCATATGTATTTCACTGCCAGAAAAAAAAAAACATACACCAGTGAGTGAAGGTTGAGGGGAACCTGATTACTGTAATCACAATGATAAATGTGCTGATTTTGTTTTGTTTATTGTTTGTGAAATTGGAGTTATTTTAGAAAATATTCCAATTCTTCAGAGGTGAATGAGACATTAACATAAGGCTTGCTACTTTGGTCTGCAACATTACTAAAATGTTTATATGTGTTGCTTTTAATAAAACTTATACAAGGGAAAAAAGTAGTTGTGAAGGGTGTGAATTGAGGCCTCATCGCCTTCCTCTCGGGGTCTCCACATGTGACTTCCATTTGCGACTTTGGCTGAGTGCCCAACAGGACATCCCTAAGAGAGTGTTTGCTTGACTCAATATCAACAGTGAGAGTAAGCAGTGTGTGTGTGTGTGTGTGTGTGTGTGTGTGTGTGGGGGGGGGGGGTCCAGATCCCTCTCAGGCCAAACCCAGCTTTGGGTTCCTATTGAAAATAAACTAGGCTGTACATTCACTGGGCCCAGAAATATCAACACGCACTGCAAGGAGCCACGTATAGCACTCAGCAGTGTTCCGCTGGTGCCTCTCCAAGGCTTAATGATACCTGCACCTCCCCTCCAGCTGCTTCTGCAGACAGCGCTGCTGCACACAGACGGCAGGCGGGCGGGAATTAAAGTATACATTACAGCAGAAAAATAAAAAGAGATCGAAATGACAGAAGTCAGACAGTTCAAGCTGACCGAGCCTCTTGAAACGAAGGAGCTTGTAGACTAGCGACAGACACTCCAGGTTAAATTGGTCCTCCTGTGCCGCCTCTTATTTTCCCACCACCACAGCTGCCTCCAGTGCCCAACCCCCCTTCCTAAAAAAAAAAAAAAAAAAAAAAAGCTTTTCTTCAAAAGCGTATTTGAATTAAATGAGTTGCTGAAATCAAAGGCTCGGCTGAGCTGGGTAAATTTAAACAAGCAAGTGCGGCTCACAGCAGTTTACCTGTTATACAGCAGATTGGAATTAGATGAAAGAGTAGAGCATGGCAGACAACTTCCCTTTTTTCACAGTAGTAGATATTATCATATAGTAAAGGCGGGGGCACTTTAAATTAGATTCCTAAAAGTGCATGCTACTCAGTTGTTGTTTTTTTAATGTTCCTGGCCACTGAGATGTCATCAAGATTAAGAAAAAGCTTAAAAATGTGAGAAACAAGAGTCTTTTCATGCATTCAGATTTCCTGTCAGAGATGAATCTGAAACCCATTTATGACAGTGATCTGTAGTGTCTGAGGATCCCACAGCTCCAACTCTGCCAAAGAGATTATCATTCCCAGAACCATGGCTACACAGTTGAATGGCAGCAAGACAAGCTCCACTGACAGTCAAAAGAGCACAACACCTGTGTATGCTATGTAACAACCAATATGTAAGGTCCAAGGAATCCTGTCAATGCATTTGCAAGTAGAATATTTTGGAATGAGAGGAATATTAAACACTGACCATGAATTTGATGACGGGGAAAGTTGGGGAATCATCCCCAGAAGCAATTGAGACGTGGAGCGTTCTGTTCTTAGTGCTGGAAAGTGGACTTCTGAGTCCTCTGATTACCTCGGCCTTCTGACTTACTGCTGACACAGTGGCTATCCATTCATGACTAAAACACCATTCAGCTAGACACCAATTACACCTAAAAAACCCTGATCAAATTAATTCAGGAAAATGGTATTCCAGCAAAGAATAATAAACTCATTATATGGAAATTTCAAACTCCTCTATTCTCCACACCGCGGCTAATTCAAACCTAATTTTTACTAGCCACTAATTTGAGGGCGAAGGGCGGGGGATAGGAATTACATCTGGAGGTAATTCATTGTGTGGAACTGAGCCCAGTAGAGGTTACAATTCCCCTCCATCCCCCGCTAGAAAAAAAAAAAAAAGAAAAAAAAAAAAAAAAAACATAAAAAATAAATACAGACAGACAGACAAGACATAGAGAAGGAGCTATTTAGGTGAGAGGGACTTCCGGAGCACTGAAACAACACCTTTCACAAAAATGTTTTCATTGTGCTGTCACCAGACACAGGCTGGAGAGAATATAGGTGCTGCTGGCACAGCCAGAGAGACAGACACAGATAGTGATAAATAAAAGAGAGAGAGAGATAGAGATTTTCAGGAAATGTGGGACTTCTCATAAGGTTCAGGCTCCTCCAGACAGCTGCACTGGTTCAGGATTTAGCAAATAGCCAAAGATGTAGAAGTTAAGGGAGTGCGTGGGTGGGAGGGGGTAATTTTGACTCTACAGTTAGGTGTTGTGCCCGCTCTAAAGGCTCAGAGTTTATGAGGACGTCTCCCTCTCAAGTGACCAGCTACATCTGGGCTGCCTAAGTGGGCTGCCTAATAAATGGCACAGTTTCCCAATGATCTGCAGTTTCAAAGCTCTAAGTAAAGGGTATCCAGCTGTATCAGTTTCGCTGTATGGATGCAAAGCTAACAGTTATTTGCAAGGACATATTCCTAAGAAGCAGAGGAAACCAGACGTGGACATATTTGAATGATTTTTCTAGATTACTCTGATCAAATTGAGAGAAGGAAATATGAAGTTTGGCTCCCCACAATCAGGCACAGTGAAAAATCCCTGCAGGAGGACATTAACATGTGATAGAGAAACCTGCCTCAGTCCCTTCCACACCAGAGCCCCCTGCTCTCCACTTCCATCCTGTGCCACCCCTCCAACACTAAATGTGTTTTCCAAATGAAAATAAACGGAGTCCAACCAGTTTGAGGCAGTCATACTCTGGAATATGAGATCAAATAAAGGCTTCTGTGGAGGCTGAAAGGAGAAATGAAATGGCTTCTGAGGGGAGATGTACCGAGTAATAAAATTACTCCTTTATATCTTCCTAAACAGCAGATGTTCCCCTGGAGTGGGTGAGGGCTTCACTTTGGTCAAAGACAAGTATGCAAGTGGCAATTTTTCCTTCAGGGAAGATTCCCTGATACACTTCTTGAGACTTGGCGCACTGCAATTTTCTTGAAAACGAGAAACTATTTCAGCAACAAGTTAAGCGGAACTTTGGAAGTTTCACTTTGATGATGTGCTGCTAGACGCTGTCACTGAAAGGTATGTTCCATTAAATTGGAACAGCAAGATGATTCATAAGCCTATTGCTTTTCAATGAGTTCAAACTAGACTGAAATGTTCGGCTGAACAGTTGTATTTTATACTAACACATACAGTTGACTTGGAACTGACCGTGATGTACCACAAACACAGTGAATCATCTTCGGGATGAAAAATGTCACTACTTTGAAATTGGTTAGCTATTCCAGTTATACAAGCACTATTCCATTTGGCATTGGGGGAAATTTACAACAAAAGTATGACTCTAACTACTTAAAATCAGGCAATTGATTTGTATTCTTAAAAAGCTGGTCACAATAATATTCAGATGGACTTTTTTGTGAAGGCAGAAGGACAATATTAGAGGAAATTTGCAATTGGAGAGAATACATTGTAATTCATTATACAGTAGCTATTAAACCTCCAGTAAAAATGGTTTAGTACAAGGATTGAGCCACTTATCAGACGTACTCACTACCTTTAAAAGCTGTCCATGTTCAGTGCTCTGAGTGGCAAAAAAGCAATCGCTGATGACTTTGAAAATAGGACGAGATGTACAATTTATCAAAACAGACACGGCTGGCAGGTATTTCAGAGAATCAAGGGTTGTAACTGTTTGTTCAAAAATCATGGGAGAAAGGAAGACTGCAATTTACAGAATTAAAAAAAAGAAAAAAAAAGAAAAAGAAATTCAGCCACACCATTTTAAAAAGTTATCAATGGAGTGGTTTGGGCTATACTGTCCAAAAATGTCCTTAAGAAATTTCAAAGAGAAAGGTGTATTGTTCACTAAACTAATTCATCTTGTGTATGTCATGTGGATCATGTTTTATCCAGAAAGTGGTGTACCTTTCCTACACTGTTTGACTGTGTTCTCTTAATGAGGTTAATATAAGAAAATTATACAACAAATTAAATAAATTACTCACAGATGCACACAAGTATCCCTGTTTCAGTTTGTTTTATGCAGTCTTGGCATGTAATTAAGTGGTTTACACCAGGTTGATGATGTTTGTGCTATGACTATGAATTAGTTTCTGGCGTGAGACAGAATAACATAAAACTTTATTCTCAGTGACAACCTGCAAGACTGTTGTTTACAAACATATACAAGAAGAGAGCAGACTCATTAAAGATCTCATAACACTAGACCCCAAAGAAAGTGTGTGGAGCGTGCATCATTGGCTTAAAGCACTTGTCAAGCTGTCATCACAGGTGACTCTTAATTTATACAAAGACACCCAATTATACTTAGAGGCAAAATTTTCAACACTTTGCGAACTTGGGAAACATCATTAACTTTCTCTATATATTGCCTTTTTCCTCTGTCGTAGCCTGTTGCCATCCATTCAGGAAGACAAATGGCAAAGGGGATGTTTCTGACAGCTTAAAAGTACCCATCAGCTGCCTGTGAGACATCTCCCTGCACATCCAGCCCCGAACCTCCCCAAACAAACAGCAGGCTCCACTTCAAATACATAGCAAGACTATTAGGTAATCTTCTCCTTTGTTCACTCTCCCTCAGCTTTGGTGACTAACCTCAATCTCTCCCTGTTCCACCTCTAGATTTCAAGCTGACAACACAACACTTAATGCTGCCAGAACCATAGGAGAGTACCATGATTAATGGCTAGGAATTATCAGGGAATATACACACACCGTTTTGCATATTCAGAGAAGTTGCATTTGTTGTGTTATGATGACAGTACCAGTATAGTTTAAAAGTGAGAGGGAGAGAGGCAAGGAGGGCGGCAGCACAAGGGCTCTTTGTTTTGGGACGGGACAAATCTGAGGTTTCCTTTTGGATATTCAATATCCTGCAAGGTACCAAACAGAGTTACAGTAGTCTAGTGTCTGGGCTTTTTTAGAGGGGAGGGTGAGGAGGAGAGGCTTGCTACGTGTGTCTGTGAATTGTTGCATGCTTCTTAGTCAATTGCTGTGTGGCTTGCGTGAGTCCCTTCCACCAAAGCCTGGGAAATCAATCAATCTGCAAAGAAATACCTCTTATGCCAGATGTGGCACTTGGAAAAAAAAAAAAAAAAAAAACTGAAAAAGACTTGCTTGTATTAGGAACTAAGGGTCCAAACAAGCTTAAAACCATGTTGAAATGAAATATTTATTACAAATGAATCAAACTGTCAAAATGCTACCTTCTTCATTTTGAATTTCTGCTTGTTATTTTCAATGGCTTCTCTAAGGCGTAACATGTCAAATCTGTAAGTGTGTAAACGTCTTCCTCTGACATATATTGCCACTATTTACTTTACAAGTTACCAAGGAGAATGAAAGACAAATGTTTCATTTGCAGGTGACTTTTTTTTTCTTGTCTTCAGTAGTTCCGCTCATTGACACTTATACGCGCACTCACGCATACACTGAATATAATTATAAATGCAAGGCTTGCTATAGGGAGCTGAACTTTTCACACCTTTCAAAGCCACAAAATTGGATGGTTTTGTGGTTGTGCAGCTGCCGCTCCACGCTAATGCAAGGCGGTGTCATATGAAAAATATTCCTCTCCCCAAACCACAGGGCTGGTCATTAATGAAACACAGGCCGCGCAGTGAGGTCATACAGAGTCTAGATTTCAGCAGCCACACTTAAAAACCGCTCAGAGAGAATAGAGAAACATGAACACAAATCAGATTCCAGCTCCAAGGACGGGGAAAATAAATAAATAGAGAAAGGCACTGGCCCCTCTCACATTTTCCCCCAGCGCTCTGCAAACAACCGTCAACTGCAGCTCAGAAACAGCTCACAATGAGAGCAGACTAAACAATCTGGTCCCGGCCAAGGAAAATGCTAAGCAACTCTGCACACAGGATGTCTCACCCTAATTGCCAACTATCAAATCTCACAATGGAATCTATCCATTTGGCAAAATCTTCACAGCAAACTTGGCAATATACTTTTGCTTTTAAAAGTGTCAACTTTTGAGATGAGAAGAAAAGGACAAAAAAAAAAAAAAGATGGTGAAAGGCAATTGTCAAGAATTTCATTTCTATCTTGGATTTGCTGGGGTTTATTGAGCTTATAGAAAAACTAGCAATAATGTGTGCTGAGAGGAAAAAAACTTTTATTAGATAAAGGTGCTAGGGGTCTTGTAAACGAGTGATTAAAATCCTCAGCATTAAGATAAACAGACTAAATAGGTCCCCAAAGATGTGAAGACTCAGGAAGGAGAGAGAGCGAGGGCGATCCCAACTCAGCACGAGAGACTGACAGACTGTGTACTGGAGGTGGGCATGGGAGCGTAACTGGAACCCTGGGACTGGTATACGAAACAGGGTTACTGGGAGGGACTGGGCTCTAAACAGGAAACTAATGGGACAGTCTCCACCATCCACCATGTGGCATTGTATTTTCCAGCCAGTCAAAGCCATGCTTGCAGAGACCCCATGACTTCAAACAGCCAAAATAGCAGCACATTCATGAAACAGAACAGAACTACTGGGAATTAAAGAAGGCAGGGAAAAAAAGAAAACACACACACACACAAAAAAAAAGGTAGCAGGCCTCGACAGCAGATGGTAAAATTAACATTTCAACAGTTCCTTCCTTTCATGTAGGTCTCGGCAGAACTTTTTCTTTTTTGAAAAAAGGAAAAAAGTAAGAGGGGCTTGGATTTTGGTAAGATACAGTGGTGTAGAAGGCATCTGGAAAAGGGGAAGAGGAATATTGGCTTATTGCTCCTGATGGTCCACCTCTATGAAAAATTAAATAGGTCTGTTTTGCAGGTTTCCCCTCTCTGGAGTGCCCTAAGCTGTGTTATGGAAACATCATCTCAGTAATTTATACGCCAAAGAACACCTGGTGATGAAAGAAAATAAACTATTCCTCCCTTTTTTCTCCATTAAAACCCAACACTTTGACTTGCGGTCTCTTCCTTTGATGTTTCTTTTTCCACCTTTTTTAATGTCCATCCATTTGGCTTATTTTGCAAGAAGTTGGCATCTATTGTAGTGTTAAGTCGTTCACAAAATGCTTGTCAGATTTCATTTTGAGGTCTTGATATAAACTTCAAAAAGGTACTGTAGAGATGTTATCATAGAAAGAGTGGAAGACTGAGGCATCTCTAATAAAGACCCAAACAATGGACAGCCTCTCTCATTTCCAACCCTGTCCAATGGAGCGTCTCAGTAGTACCCATTAATTTGGACACAGTTCTGGCTAAATTACATGTGTTCCACCTCTGTGACATTTTAAATGCAATTAAAAGCTGGTTATGGAAGTGTGCACGGACTTCCCTGTGATGAAGGGAAATCACTGACGTGATTAACATGCAAACGAGCTCACGCTGGCAGACTAGATTGAGGTTTGAAAACCTCAATTACTTTTGTGTGATTATCTATTTACCAGTACACAGATTTCCATTTCTCATCTCCAGCCGAGTTCCCCATGCACAAGCCTCAATTATACAAGGCACACCTTTATTTATGATGCGCACGATGCTGAAATACAAGCGCTAGTTATTTTTCACTGTGATGTATTGCACCTTTACAGGCTGCTCATGAGGCAGGGCCACCAGAACAGCACTTCCTAATACTGAACCATTTGCTTTGTGAGCACTTAATATGATCTTGACCCCCACCAACCTACACAACCCCAATCCATCCATCCAACCTCTATTTAAACTCAGTAAGCAGTAATGGACAAAGGGCAGCCATTTGTTGTTTTCAATAGAATTTTATGTTTTAATACTTTTTTACTTTTGATAAAACTTAACCCAAAAACCAAACCCTTTAAAGCTCTTGCATGAATGACCGTGTGTGTGTGTGTGTGTGTGTGTGTGTGTGTGTGTGTGTGTGTGTGTGTGTGTGTGTGTGTGTGTTGATAGATCGAAGTATTTCAAGTAGTAGTTCAGAGGAAGGTGTAGATTTAAATCAACTGCAGAAACACTCCAGGACTTAAAGTGTGTATCATCTTGTTTAGTTATTAAAAGCACCGCCTGGCAGCACAGGTGGAGTACAATTTAATCATCAATCAATCTAAACGGCTGAATAGTAACAGAATTCCTGTTTTTGTTTTTCAGTTTAACTTGACATCAAAATATACATTACATTTTCCAAGATTTAAGAATCCCTCCAACTTTTACAAAGAAAAGACGCGAAAAAAAAAGGGAAAATACTCAAAAACACAAAGAAAACGAATGCACTGTACAGTAAGTGTGCCAACGTGTACTTGCTTTTCAACCACTTTATCTGAAGTGTAATGATTTTTTTTTAAAAATGGCATAGTGCATGATTTTATTGTTTGTCAGTGTTTCTGCTTGTTTCTTGGTGCCCAGGGACAGGAAGAGAAGGGAAGACGCACATATCTGTGGCACAGCCAGGCTTTTCACATTGTGCCCAGCATACATAAAACATGCCCTGTTGCTTCAGCTGGAGCAAAAAGGAAAACAGTGCCATCAAGTGAAATTTCTGAGGATTCCTCAAACACCTAAGCAGATAGATCTATCACCTTATCAAACTGAAAGTAGTGGAAATCTTCTTTGGTAAACTTTAATTATCTGTTTTTTATTTATTCAAAATAGGAGAGATTTTTTTCCCTTCTCAAAGACTTACCTCATCACCCATTAAATATACTTCTTAAAATGTGTAATTCAAATGTTTTCTGTACATCTGCATATATTTTTTAAAATAAATAATCCCCCATCTTTACTCTTGATGGAAATATTAGACACAAGAGCCCAACCCACTCAAGTAGTCTGATAATAAGACAAGAAATGAACATGGTACGTTGCTGGGTTCATGTTCACGATCCTGTTTGAGGTACCTCAGGAACAAAGGGAATCATTATTACTATTTGAACTCAGTTGCCAGGACTTGGCTACAACACTGGTTTAAGGCTGCAAGAGTAGGAAGAAAAATCTGTGGTTACAGCATATTGAATGAGTGAAACTGGTGGTGACGGCTAGAATCACGAGTGAGAGAGAATAAAAGAGAGAGCGAGGGAAAGCTTAGATAATAGTAGATAATGGACAATTAACTCAGACTAGTCGTGCCGGCTGCAGTGAAAAGCAGCATGTGGTGCAGCAAGTCCCCGATCACCACTCAGCCATATTCACATTGGGAATAGAGGCGATATCAAGCTGCAGGCTACTGGGCCTCAGAAGTGTACACGTTGCATTAGCAATCTCCACAATGCCTTCAAACAATGCTTGATACCAACAAAGTGTCCCAAAGTGCAAACGCAAGCACTCTGCTGATGGGAAGTCTGTGGTGCCGTAACCTTGTTCATTGTTTCACGTCCTTTCACCATCAAAATAAACCCAGGAGCCGTAAATCCATTTAAAACAGTGACTTACTGCCATTCCAGGGTGCAGACATAGAAATTAGCATAATTAAACCTATATAAAAGCTAATTTCATAAATAATGAGTGAATGTCACCACTGTGCATCACAGAAACAATGCATGTGTTCATATCTGGGGCCTCAGAAGTGTTTTAACTGCCCACCCCACCCCCCCACCCCCTTCAAGCTCCATCTAAATCTATTGATCTGTGAAACACAGGGACCCAGGGGAAGCAATTCACTTAATATCATACATCTAATGATGAGATGAATAACGATTATACCATTTGGTAATTAAACGTCTTACAAACCATTTAACTGACTGTGCGTCAGGAGGGGTCGCTGGAGGTCGTAACGATTGTTTTTCATTTCTCGCTCGGCACGAAAGCAGGAGACACATGCAGGAGGTATGACTGGGGGTGGTGGTGGTGGAAGAAAACAGTGCATGACACAATGGTGAAAACACACTAATGACTGTTAGCAGCTATGGCACTAATCCCTAATGCTGTCAAGACTTTGACAGGAAAACAATTTGGAGGGGATGAAGGAAATGGAGGAAAATAAAGCAGACAAACATTTTCTACTTCTTTATACATATAGTCCATCAGTGTCACTATATAGAGCCTCATTAGCATGCACGTGCATCTCTTTACAATAAGAGATAAATGAGTGAGAAAAATAAGCCCATATTAAATGGTGAGCTGTAAATACATGACAAGGGCAATGTGAAAAAAGAAGAGGGGGGTTCAGACTCCCCCTCTTTGCGAGAATGTGTCTGATCCACACAAAGGTGTGTTCAACACACACTCTAAGAGCCACTTCACTGTCAACATCCACAACCCTAATCCCTACTTACATACAATAATTACCCAACATTGCCATGCCAATATGTTGTTTTATGGACAGGCTTTTGCAGGGCTAATTTTTTAAAATTTAATATAATGTAGACAGTAAGTTCAAAAGAAATGGGGAAGTCAGGTGAAAAAGTTCGGAAAGGTTCAGGGGTTACGAAACATAGACACAAACGTCCAGTAACCTTTCCATCCTATCCTCAGACGGCTAACAATACCTTTCTTTTGTAGCTGGCTCTCGTACATTCACACAGCATTTACTGCCAGAGGGATGTGTGTCATGCTCCTGGCTCCTTATTGAAAGATAGCTAGTAAACATTGTCATTCCAAAAGAGAGA
The DNA here is from genome assembly GCA_038496675.1 of Rachycentron canadum. Lineage (NCBI taxonomy): Eukaryota > Metazoa > Chordata > Actinopteri > Carangiformes > Rachycentridae > Rachycentron > Rachycentron canadum. The sequence continues at coordinate 10,350,803 of CM076669.1, forward strand.
CAGGATTAAAGCCTGCTTTGCCCATTGAGGGGAACAGTACGCGGAAAGAGAACGGGAACAATAGCCAAATGGAGGACGGTATCACAAGGGTCCAATGTCTGTCGTGATGAATATGTGGGAGATTATAACCCATTCCATCATTTCCATAATGTAAAACTCTCTTTCTTCTTCACCCGCCAACTATTCACTAAATAAATGAGAAAACTATCACCCGCGCAGAAATATCGGACAAAAGCCAGAAGGGAGGGAGCCCGAGTTTTGAATGACCCCCGTGCCTTTGACAATACAGGCGCTGTCCGAACACATTCAGAAGCAGTGGAGTGAGTAAGACCTGGTAGAGTATTTATCACTGGGCACAATGCAAATGTATTACCATGTCACCTATACCACTTTAGGGCACAGAATGGAAGCACAGCAAATACAAGGGAGTTTTCTATAACACCAGATGGAAATATGAATGTGGGGTTCTTACGATGTGTGGCTTTGCTGCCTCGCTAGCACTCGCAACTGAGGGATCATTCAGTGGACACTGGTTTAAAACTCAAAGAGTCAGCCTTCACATTTAACCAATATGCTAACTAGCCCAGCTAATAAGTCTTACCCGAGGGGGGAAAAAAAAAAAAAATCACTTGAATTAAACTGACTGACAATGGTTTGAAAGAACTTTTGAAAAGAAAAGTAGAATTACAGAGTTCAGGCTAAAGAGAGTGTGGATAAAAGGGGTTTAAATTATCTAGACTACTTTTAGCTGTAGGTGTGTTATTAACTTTTTGAATATCTATGAATAGTATCTGGTTAAGTATGGCTTCCAAATTCAGCATGCAAAAAAAAAAAAAAAAAAAAAAAGTCCTTTCCATTATGAACTTATACTGTGTAAAGACTGTGTACCATGTGCCGTCTGTATAAACACCCCCATGACTGCAAGCTTTTGAGTTCAACTGTTACTTTTCAATAGAGCTCCTCAAAAAACATTAAACTTGTGAAATTCCTGAGCCATAGAAAATATCTCCCCACCCCGTGCTCTGCTCACACCTCAACATCACTGACACCTTTTCAGCCATTCACTTGATGCGTGTGTGTCTGTTTATGTGTGTCTATGTGAAAGTGAGAAAGCACCTGTGCAAGGCTACATGTGTGTGTATGTGTGTGCCATCTGCCCAATCACTGCAGTCTATTCCAGAGATTTCTCCAATAGTAACCTAGTTTATTTACTTTATCTACAATATAATGCTTCAGTGAACATTAGCAACTTTGAGACACAAGTTTCAATCAGCCGTCTAGCTGCGGTGGGTGCATGCTTGTGCGTGTGCTCAGCCAGGTGCAGAAAAGAGATGAGCACCAAAGAGACGGCGCAGCTTTAAACCGAAGGACTGACAAAGAGGTCCCAAAATAATACAAAATAAAAATGGACAGCAGCAGAAGAGGACGAAGGGAAACAAAAGGGTAGTAGAAAGAGAGAAGTATAGGGAAGAAAGCCAGAAAAAATAAACTATACAGGACAGCAGGGAGAAGAACTGGGGAGAAAGGTAGTGGTGAACTTAAAAAATAAAAGAGAAAAGCTAAATAAAAAGCAATACTGTGTTGAGAGACAGGGAGAAGGAGTGGGCAAGACAGACAAAATGAATGATAGAAACAGACAAAAACAAAGTAAGCATGGGAGAGAGAAAGAGAAGAGGAAAAAGGAAGGGAGACAAGGTGTTCTCCCTGGGTAGTGCAGAGCAGGTCTTGTCCAATAAACACAGGTGAGCAGCTCGACAGGCCAGGACCACCAAGCTGACTGACAGCCGAGAGCTCTCACTGACCTCCAGCTTTATGTTACATGACATGAGGAGTGCAACTCAACTGACAAAGAGAAACTGCCTGCACCCCTCAGTGTGTGGGAGGGAGAGTGGCTGGCGAGAGCACACACACATACACCACACGGCTTGTATAAGGCGGCATCCACGCTCCGTAGTCACAAAGTTGCAAACACAAAAATATCCACTCACGCACACACTCACACACGCACACTTGCAACCAGACAGGAGGAGAGACATGCCATCTCCCTTCACAGGTGAGCAGAAGAAGGAAACACCCTGGCGCTTCAGTTACTTAGTGGGAGAAAGTGAGGAGTTGTAGGGTGGGGGGTAGAATGTATGCTGTGCGCCGACTGAATCTTTTCCACATGACGGGCCTCGGGCTGTTTTTGTCAACTGCACTCTTGAGCAGCAAGGAGTCAGGTAGTGTGACCACATGATTGCCCAAGAGGCACTGCAGTGAGAGAGGGAGAAATGGGGAGAGAGAGGGAGGGAAAGGGAAAAAAATGGCAGAAAGACAGAGAGAGAGGGAACAGGACCGATGCAGCACGCATGATGAGGTGTAATCACAAACCCCATTCAGAGTGCAGTGGAGTTTGTCAACATACACACATTCACATTCCACTGTCTGTCAGTTCTATGACCCAAATCGAGCATGCTGTGTGAGTGTGTGTGTGTTTTTCCACACACACAGATGCTTTCTGCCCATTTCGCCTCCAACCAGGTAGTAACAGTTGCACTGTCTAGGCTTGTGGTTTTGCGATGAGGAAGTCAGATTCCAAGCTCTTGTAGGGTTTCGTTGCCGCCTGTATCCCTTTTCAAGCTGCGATCAAATGATCATTATGAACAAAGGACTTGGCTTGTTGCCTCTCGAGTAAAAGCTTTTCAGTGGCTGTGACCGTGTGGTTTGATTTGAAACTTCTACTTGAAAAAAAAAAAAAAAAAGGAGGGGGAAAGAGTGCTGCAGCGGAGGAAGGCACCATCTCCGGAAGAATGTTAATTCAAAAATAATAAAAATGTGTTGTTTTCATAATGAAAACATTTAATAAAAATGTATTGTTTAGACACACTTGTAATTAAGTTGATGTGTGAAACAATTTGAATGCTGTTGTCATTCCATTTAAATACGCATGAAACCAAATCCCATTCCGTATATCACATCAAAAAAGAGCAAACAACTCATTTACATTTATACAAACCTTATTTGTATCTTATTAGTTAAACAATGTAAGTCTTATTTCACCACAGGAAGCCAAAATCCCATTGTCACCATTTCTTCTGAGGCTGATGTAGTACAAAAACAGAAAGTGTTGAATTTCTACTGATAGCAGACATTATGCTGTACTATTAAAATAATAGAAATATCTCATAGTAAGAACTTAGCATTAATTAGTTGGCACTGTAACATAATATTTAGTCAGATATAAATACAAGTCACCAGTAGGGTGAAATTGTGCAGTTTCCGTTGAAGTCATAATGACAATATTCCTATAAAACACTGGACTGTGAAGGGCTAACATAAACGTAGGGCTGTGTGTGCAGGCCGAAAAATTAGGCTGCATGACAGTTTGGTGATAAAACACGGGTTCAGTCTGTAAAGACAAGCAGTATTTAGACCTTGAGAGAAGAATAAGCGACTGTGTGCAACTGATTCATTGGACACGATCACCTGCGAATGAAGCCACTCATAATTCTTCCCACCTGAAATGAGGAGTTCAAACTGATGTCAGGCGGCTCTGATGTCATGCCTGCCTCAGGTTGGGTTTCACAATAATCTCAGGCTCTTGGAGAGATGCCATCAAGTCCAGCTTCTGCACCCACGAATTCTCCAATTAAATTGCAGGGAAAGAATAACAAGTGAAACACTAGATCCCTGTTCGTTTAAAGAAATTAAGCCATTGCATGCAGTATTTGCAATCAGTCATTTCCAGAGTATCAGTCATCTCTAATATGAGGTGCACATATACAGAAATACTGGAGGGGGTGGGGGGTTATAATTTCCAAAAATCACACATTCCCCTGCAAAATAGTATGAAGCTCTTTTTAGAAACAACTGGATAAAAGATAGAGTAAGGTTAAGCAATAGAAAGAAAGAGAAAAAGCAGAGACAACCACAAGGATCAATAGACTCATTGAGGCTCTTTATATTCTCCTTAAGGAATGATGGCAGTCCTCATTCTGAGCCTCCTCACCTCCCCTCATTCTACCTCTATTCTCATGGCAACTGTGCTCTCTGGACAAACACCCCTCATGCAATCTATTTTCTTCACTCCTCACCACCTACCCTGCATCTCCACATACTCTCTTGTTTTCTATATTCTGTCCCTCAGTCATCTCTTTTCACATCAGACTTGCACAAGACAAATACCTGACAGCTGCTAAGAAAAGATGTGGTACAGAGAGAGAATCTGAAATGTTCATTTGAAGCAGGAGATCTGGGATGAATTCAGCCTAGTTATGGTTTTTTATTTTGGAGGTGTGATGGGTTTCATATGGGGTGTTCTCACCAGCAAAGAAGGACCAAAGGAAAAAAAGTTGGCAATACACAGATCAGGTGTGAAAAATATTTCCTCAGCGGAAATAATGTAAGTACAATTCCTGAGTCTATATAAAAATGGGGCTGCTCCTAATCCAAGAGATCAGCAGGGCAGGATGTCATTGGTCCATCCACTTTTGCTCCAATTTGCTCACAGCACGACGCTATCAGACCCCAAACCAAACCTCATTAAACTGAAATATGGAAACTTGGGGAACTTCCAAAACTTCCAACTTCTCTCCCTCCCCCCTGCCTAAGTGTGAAGACAAAACAGTGGACCATTGAGAGAAGGGTGCATGAAGAACGGCAGCAGATCCTTGGGACCGAGAGCAAAAGGAAGGAAGAGAGGGAAAGAAGGAAAAGTAAACCTTTGATGAGTAAGACTTTTTTTGTTAAGCGAGGGAGCTTAACTTTAAAATATTCTGGGTGGCAGTGAATGGGGGATTGACCAATGGCCCTGATCTCAGCCACACACTGGGGCACTGGGGTTAATGGTGGATAAAGATTAGAAAAAAAGGGGGTTGCTTTGCCTGATCTCCATCCACCCCCACCTCCCCACCCTACAGTTTTCACCTTCTCCACCAATCCCAAATCAGCTAGACAATGGAGGCTGCCAATGGGGAATGATCCAAGTCCCTTTGATTTCTGCCTCTACCCCCTCGACTGCTCTGAGTGCCCAGGGTAAAGACCCATTGAGGTTCCCCCTGTTTGCACACTCACAGGGACGACAGTTAGCAGGCTCAGAGAAACCATTTGAGGATTGGAAATGGAATGACAAGAGGTCTCTGATCTATGACAAGAAATCAATTTCAAACTGGAAATGTGAGCAGAGGGCTGTTCAGTCTGAACTGCAGTTTCTTTAAACCAGCCAAAGATACACTTAATTGCTGTAGATTTTTATATACGTCTTCACTGGAAGTACAACTTGCAGTGTTGGGGCAATTACACTTTTTTGTAATGATTAGAAGGACTTTTTTAGGCCAGCAGATATGCAGTAAGAGTTCATCTTTGAAGATTTAACTGAATACTAGGCAAATTAAGAACTAATATTTAAATCTCTTTTAGGTGGAAAAGGAAATCTGGACTCTGCTTCACTCTGGAAAGATAGGACTCTAGGGGAGGTGGACCTGGTTCTACAGCCAAGCCACTCAGCATCTTTGCTCCTGCCCACATGCTTTAATCATATCTGCACCTCAAAGGCTTTACTTCATGACGATGTAGTAAAATAAATAGATTTTCTCCTTGAGATTGGAGGCAGATTATATAAATAAACCTAAGAAGTCATAGCAAACTGGAAGCAATTTTCATCTTCAAACCCAAAATAATCTATCTGAATAAACTTATTTCACTGTCCTTTTGAATATCTCTGCCAAACCGAGTTCAAATAAGTCTTATCGGTATAATTGACTGTTGACCAACAGCACATGAAACACAGACAATCATTCCATTCAAACATTAACATATCGCTGTTTTGATGCAAAACTTTTACCAACTACATGAAAAGTTTGACTCTTTCTGTCAAGCTCACGCTCTGATCATGCAGCATTGATGCATGATTAGAGTTTTCACAGTCATTTGCAGACTGACCTTGTGGCAAACACCTTGTATCATTAGTTTTAAATCGTAATGGTTAACACTTCTGAGACATTTACTAATTTACAGTTATTATTTGGTTGTACTTGTACTTGTAAGTGTTCAATAGTTAATATTCAGCTAAAACAATATTGTGTATGAGAGATAGACAAAAATGTAACGCTTGGTATCGATCATTTACTACTGGAAACGTACATTAAGCTTCTACAGCTCTACAACTTTCCGAATTATGGTATTTCAATGATATTGGCTTTAAATGATGTAGAAAGTTAGGTCCTCAAACAGCCTTTAAACAAAAAAATAATAATTTTAAAATCTACTTCTAAAATACTTGCTTGTCCATTATATTATGCAAAATTGCAAATTATGTGCAACATCTTGTGCACAACCTTTTTCCTTTTCGCATCAGATTAATAGACCATATACATGTTGAATTTTACTTCCTCATACTTGGCTCTGACTGTGCTCCTCTAAAGCCAAACCTGTCAACAGTTATGACTGATGTGGCTAATTACAGTTGACACAATAACCTGGGAAAAAACACAACACCAGACATGCAAAGACAATGAAAACTACTTTCACTTACCACTTTGGACTTTACAGTGTGTGTAGTCTGCTTTGTTCTACCGGTGCAGAGTGTGCATGTGCATATTTCATCCTAGGAGGAAAAATGGAAAAATCGACATTTGAACTAAATGCAAGAGCAGTGCACTGAAGAAAGCTGTAACCTATAACCAGCATACAGTAATACATAAAAGATACACTGACATTAGGTTAAAGCTAATACAAACCCTGTTCACTTTAACCTGCTCTATTCTGCTACAAATCTCAATCAAGACATCAACAAAATAAATAAAAAGCCTGTTATCCAAGCTTGCCCACATTTGTCGGCCATAATGCATATCATAACTTCTAAGCTGGAGTAGATTGAAAATCCTTGGGGTGTGAAAACCAAACAGGCACAACTGAAAGGTTGCCCAGTGGAGGGGGAATTCTATCAAGGTGGACAAGATGAAGATTTGTTACATTTGAGGGGGGATGGAGCCCCCTTGACCTCCAGTCGCTACTACAATCACCTAAACACAGTCAGGTTAACAATACAGTAATGTCACAACCAGACACATTTGGAGACTTGGAAAAAAAATAAACAAACAAAAAAAAAAAAAAAACATTTTATCATTTTACTCAAATCAAAAAGACATTTCTTATAAGAGTTTGAAAGATGAATGAGTTTGAGAATATACTGTAGATCACTGTTAAATTTCACAATGATCCTCAAGAAGACACTGTTAATGCTATTCTAATCTATCTCAAGGTTAAGGATTCTTTGACAGATGGACATGAAGGAACCATGTTCAAATACTTACCCTAAGGGAGAGAACTTGCTGTTGTTGTCCGTCACAGGAATGGAAGGAGTCCAGCGATGTCAACTTTCTGAGATAAGACAAAGCAGTAAGTATGCCATTAGTCCAAATCTATTTCATGACATTCTGATTTTTTTTTTATGTTTCTGCAGCACATTCAATGCTGGTGTGGACATGTGTGGGCTAGGCTGTGTCTTGCATAACTATTTCTGTATGGCTTGTAGGTGAAAGCAGTAAACTTTGGAACAACAAAGTGCACCTGGATTTTGCTGTGAAGCATAAGTGTACGTGTGTGTGTGCATGCATGCACGCACAAACAGGCAGTGCACAGTACCACACAGGCTATAGTCCACCCCTCCCAGCAGTCCCCACCAACACACACACACACACACACACACACACACACACACACACACACACACACACAGACACACAGACACACACACACACAAGCTCTCAAGTTAAAAAGGTGCAGTGCCTGGAGGGCTCAAGCTCTCAACGCCAAGTAAATCACACTGTTAACCTGACACAATTGATTTCTCATGTACTACCACTGAGCTGACTGCATTTAAGTACACATGCCATGGCATCCATATAATTTAGTGACCATTAGTATTGATGATTTTTGTGTTAATCACACAACTACAGCAGTGTACAATACCACAAATGAAGCTACAGATTGCCCGGGACATATTTACTGCACATACATCACATTTAGACATTTAGAGCATTAGGGGGAAAAAAATGTAATTCGCCTTATAGAGGAGTGTGATGGAGGCAAATTTCTGCTGCCGGGGGCACGAGGGGCACAAAATGGCTTGGATGTTCCTCTCAGATTTTTTTTTTTCTTCTCTTTTATTCTCCAAGAATTCCAATGACCCCTACAGGCAACCAGTGACTGCTGAATCCTAAGGAATGTGCTCTCTGAACTGTACAAAAAGCCCTCAGCTCAAAGAGCACAGCTGAAAACAAAACATGCCAACTGCTATAATTTTTCACTGTTTTGAGTTTGTGGAAAATGTTGCACAGATTGCTGTGCAACATTTACTCAGACTGGGGTGAGAGGGTTTGAGGGGGGAGTAATGTGCACTGTATGCTTGGAAAACAGACATGAAAAGGTTTGACAAGTTTAGAATCAAATAGGGCTTTTTAAAATCATATGATTCATTTGTATTGCATATGTGTAGTGAACATTAGAGGAATACAGGATATCTTTATATGAGGCGATAGGATAGACAAAATTCTGGAAAAATGTAATGATGTTGTGCAAAGTCTGACTGAATGAGATGACTAAAACTGTTCACCTTGAAGTAAAAAATAAATAGTGTAGTTTTAAATATAATTTAGATATAAAACATTATTTCAAGTTAATGCCCCTTTACTTCAAATTATTTGCCAGTGAGTAGACTTCAATATTACAACAGCTCTGGGCTGTGCTGATGTCATATTTTATTCACTGGAAAAGCATTAGAAATGCTATTAGTCTGTATGACCTCCAATTCGTGGGGATTTACAAATACCACACATACCTTTATGCCAAATATAAAACCATTGGTAAATTCTATCAACTTATAAATATGGCGGATGTATTCAAGTATTCATGAAGGCCTAATAATGCTATAGGCTGATATTTACATAAAGCGCTCGCACACTAAGTCAAGATAAACTATTTAAGACCTGGACCACAAATACCTCCACACTGCAGAAAAAGGAGGGTCCTGCGATGAAAGAGGACATTATGCTAACAAGTCAGATTACTGTACACAATAACTTTATCTTAAAAGTAAATACCATCCTTGGTGTTGAGAAAGGGGGGGGGGCATTATGGAAAGTCACTGGCAATATTTCTGTAGGGACCAAGTGCTCCTTATCAGTGTTAGTCGAGCAATTCAGGCCCGCCCGAAGAAAGATGAGTCTTCAAACTCATTCTATTCATGGTCAGACGTGTAATTACCCTCAGCTCACAGTCTAGACGTAACCGCTTTCACAGTATTTAAGACCCCCTATGCAACGCGCGGACGCTGGCTCCTACCACCAAGCCTTGCACGTTAAATCTGTGGGCAGATAAATTAGTGAAGAATGCAATAAAATAGACACAATGAGAGGAACTTTATCCTCCCTGCTGCTAAATGAGATTTCTTTGAAATGCAGATCAGTGGCTCTAGATTAGTGAATTTTAGCTGCTGTCAACATCATAACAAAATACAAATGCGATTGTTCACTGGTGCCTTATCTCCTTGCTTCCATCTGCTGGCTGGTTATTTACTCCCCCCTGATTTACTATGCAGATCTAAATAAGTCGCATCAAAAGGAGGGCTTACTGCACAATGCCTTCTTAAGCTTCTACATCAAGGTATTTGAAAAACCGGTAGTCACATGAAAAGGCTGCCCATCAAAGGCACATCTCTAATGAACTCTCCTATATCAGAGGGGGCTTGTGGGGCCTGGCTTTAATGCCGTCTGTGTGGTGAGAGAGGAGCAAAACTACAAATCAGACCCACCAACCCACGGCAGAGAAGGGAGGAGGAGGAGGACAGAGCGGGGGAGAAAAGAAAGGAGAGACAGGAGGAGTAGAAGGAGGAGGAAGGCCCTCAGTTATCAGATGAGATTAGCTCAGCACAGGGACTAGTCCTAGGTCTTTCCATTCATCCATCTGTCTCCTAAGTCTAGGCTGAAGAAGGCACTCATAAAAAGACTACAATAGAACTAGATTAAAACAAGTTACAATGGATTAAACTGGATTCGGCCACAGGTTAGTTATACTGGAAAACTGGAAAAGAAAAACCAAACAGCAAAAATTCAACATGTAATTTCAACTTTAACACCTCAAAGTATATATTTATACAAATGTGTTCTAAGTGAATCAAAGAGTATTAATAAGTGTCTGTTAAAAATGAAAAATCAATTCAGTAATCAAAGCAAGAGGGAGATTCTAGGACTGTCAAATACAGAGAAGATAAACATATTCTGCTGTCTCCTCTACTCATTTTCCCCAGGTCTGGAAACAGCTTTGGTAATCTCAAACAGAGCTTTTGCATTACGCTCCTGCAATAACCTTTAATTTCATGGTGTATTTGTTGCATTCAGCACACAGGCCGGATTACAACCGACAAGCTTTAGATTTATACGAGGAAAATAAACTGCATGGAGAGATCATGATCTGTACCCCCCCCCACCCACCGCCATCATCACCGCCACCATCCTGCTTTGTAGCAGTGTGTTTGGATGAAGGGGAGACCCCCACCAACAAGCACGCAGTTTACCAGTGAACAATTAGCCCCGGAGCAAGAGCACGCCCGGCACTGGCACATGTGGTTAAGAGGCGTGCGCTGCGGGAGAGCGCCAGATGATGAAGGGATGAGGATGGGAGAAGGAGGGGGGGGAGAAGACAGTGAGGGAAGGAGGTGTGTGGCGTGTGCCAGACACGCGTGTGCCAGTTTTTGGCTAGTGGGCATGTCCTTTGTTATTCACTCAGATACTCTTTACAGAGAAGATAAAGGCAGATAATGGGAGCGGTTACCACTTCCACAAATCCAAGACAACTTTGACTCAGATTTTTAGGAGCCCATCCAGATTGAGCTGTAATGTGAAGGCATCCGATGGCTGAGTTGCCTTGCTACAAACACTTTGTCGTCCCTCCCCTAACCCCGCCTCAAGCATCTTTCTGCTTTGTTGCAATGCCAACTGGGCCCAGTGCCAGTCGCATTTGCAACCACAAGGGACCCTTGTCTTTTTGCCTTGCTTAATGAAATGACAAAACAACAGATTTGCATATGCAGAAACAGGTGCTGTAACAGGTTTGACTCCTTTTGACCCAAGCTGCGCTAAAGAGAAAAAATGCAGAGAAAAAAAAAATGCAGGAAAAGAAAAAGTTTATGACCAACAGCTGCCTGGAGGTATTTAGGCTCTGATGAGCACTCAAGACTGCACCATCTGCCCTGCTGCTTGCCAGAAGTGACAATCTAAATTAAAAACCACTCATCAATTATCATAAAAATAAACCATTGTTTTGCTGGGTCCATATGTTGTGGCCATTTTATTTCATTCTCAGAGAGTAGAATCGGAGGCTGAGCTTTCAGGCCGATAGCTGTGATCCAGGGAAAATCCAGAGAGCCGCACAGTAGCCTGTAATTACCCTCCCACCGATTCGCTGTCTTCAGACCAGAGCCCTGCGTCATCCTACACATTATCCAAGTCCATCCTCTCCACATTACAGAGGAGAAATGTGGTGAGCCAATGTGGTGAAAACACATTCATTAGGATTAGGGGTTGCCATCTAAGACCATGAGCTAGGTGTTCAGATGGTGAAAAAAAATAAAATCACTACAATATACATGGGTGTAACTAGATAACTGCTATTATGATTTATGCAAATTTATCTTCCCATGCCAGACACAAAAATTGTGGTGGAGTGTGTGTCTGTGAAACAACACAAACAAAGTGATGCATTTCTGAAAATGTCAAATGTCTCCCCTCCACATTTTGACCAAATAATGTCCTGACCCAAAGGGTTTGACCGGAAACATTCCTCTTGTCCTTTACTGAAAGACAAAGCTACTGTACAACACCCCTGCCCGCCAAGCTCACTCGACACCACTGCCACCACCACCCAACCCCCAATTTCCATTTTTCCTCCTGTTCTTATTTAGGTGAGTGAGACAGAAGGAACAAACCTGAGACAGTCGTGACCCTGCGCAAGTGTTGTAACTTGGTCTAGAGCTATGCCGGCAGAAGGCAGCACCATATGCCCTCAGCCCCGAGCTGGATGCTCTTTCTGCAGCCTAATGTGCCTGTCAAAAACTGTTACTGTCACAACCACCCCTCCATGTTTTTTTTCCCTCTCACAACATGTTAGAAATAAACATTTTTTTTTTCCTTTTCTGTGTGTCTCTCTGGGTAAAGAGGAAAGGTCCTTGAAGATGTGAGGCACAGCGAGCCCAGTAACTGTGTTTCCAACCAGCATGCAACTCATCAATAAACAGTCTATGGCTGAAGCTCAGCTATTACAGCCATGCATACATTAAAAACTTAAAATTTCTTCAGCTCATTACACTCTGCTCTGCAACTGAGAGACATCTCAGTCACAACTTCCTCTACCTTCTTTGTTCCCTTGCACTGTAAAATGTGCAGCATCTATCACATTTCTCATCTCATTACAAAAAGATGACAGAGATGTCTTAATAAAAGATCCTTCAAATGTAGACTTGGCTACCACTGTTTGCCTCAGTGCTGTCTCACACGAGGTCTGACTGTTTACAAGTGACAGGCTGATGGCTGAATGTAGTCTGAGCAACGGTGACCTTGCCTTTTACCATGAGTGACCCTCTATCTTTAATTCAGGGCAAGACCCCAAAACCAACAAATTTTTTCACACCAGGACACTGTGCATCTGACCGTGCCTTGAATAAAAGCTGCCATGGCTTCACACCACACTGACCAGCAAGTAAACATGCAATTGTTAACTCAGCAAGGAAGGGTGGGGAAAAAAAAGAAAAAAGATGCAAGGTCTGTGGCTTCTGTTGGTGTGCTGTGATTCAAATGAATCCATAGTTTATTTGGATAAACATACTGATAGGTCAGCTAGTGTTACAGGCCAAGCTTGTGGCAGTTTGGAGTGTCAGCTCAACTGCAGACTATTAAGAACAAGGTCACGGTCAAGAACATGGTGCCAAGAGGTGAACTCTAAACCTTATGAAAAGGCATAAATTACTTTATATAGCTTTAAAAGAAACATTGCATACACAAACCAGAAGTTTGTTTTTTTTTTTTTAAACTTTGCATGAATGTCCCTCCCCAGTTCAGACTCTGACACTGTGAGGTTACACATACCCGCCAAAAGCTACACATTTTGCCTTGCGAGACTTGGGTCATTTGTTTGTGGCTTCAGAATCATTATTGGGAGGTTAGATGACGTAAAATAAAATGTTTGCATAAAAATTTTTACAGGATATTTTGACATCTGATTGTTTTGGTCTAGCTCGGCATATAACCACGTAGTTTTTTTTTTTGTTTTTTTTTAAACTTGGCAAAGCAAACACAAAACCCGCAATGATGAAGTCAAACAAATTCTACACGTGGCTATGAACTGAGATGAAACAGATGGCCAGTGTGAAAAAGTAAGTGACTGACTCTTTTCTCAGATAGGTCTTACAGTAACTTACCATTGTGTGGGCAGTCTGCAATCTCCTTTCTAATCCTCATCCCCTGACCCCACCCTGTACAGCTTTCTCCGGCCAAACAGTCACAACGTTCCTTGCTGACAACGGAGTCGAGTTGGCCTTAAGAAGTGACCCAGAGCGTAACTAAAAAAGTCTGAGCTGTCTCAAGACTCTTAGTAACTGGGGCACACAAAACATCATTACTGTGATGTGGATAATTACAGTGCAAAAGGGTGGCCTCTTAAGCATGTAATACACCCTTTTATCTTGAGAAGTCAATCTTTCCAAGGCTGACAGCTTGCAGCATATGATCCTGGTAAACAAATACTTTTGCGCGGCACAAAAGTGCCATTAAAGGCCAAAACTGTCAACACAAATTCCATTCTTACTAGGGGGAGGGAACTGAAGTAGGAGGGAAGGGGAGAAGGGGAGGAGGGAAAAAAGGACTTGATCACTTCTGGTTGCTTTAACTTGCATGGAGGTTGTCATGGAAACATTTCTATGAAGTTAACGGGGGTAAAACCTGAACACTGGCCATCTAATTGCCTTAAGCTTAGTAACAGGGCCAAGATAGTCATATATGAAAACACACTGCAGGTTATGTGGACAGGCTCAGCGAGATGTTTAGAAAAGTGACGCTGGTGGACCCCTCCCCTGATTTTCTTACCCATTTTCCCCCCAAACCTAGCAACACCTCAAGGGTTGAGCGAGCAGTCTGTTTCATTACAGAGGTGTTGGGGGATGGGTGATGGTGCAATTCAAAAGCTAATCCAAAAGTGAGCAAGTGTTTCATTGCTTTGGAAGTAATATGATTCAAAACAGAATCGATGTGATCAGTGCATAAAACTCACCTTCTGTACTTTCTCTAAACTGCACTCAGTCTTTTCGAACATGGTCTGTATTGTCAATTAAAGTGGTTTCTGCATTCACAGCAAATGCACACAAAGTTTCATTGGGCTCTGAGAATTACAAACACAAAGCATTTTCTACTTCAGCTCTGCTGGAAGCAACAATTTATACATCTTAGATAAAATCATGCATCAACCAGTGTTCACTGAGCTGAAAGCTGAATCTTAATTTTGATAAATGATTGAAATGTATGACAGGGTATACACATTAATCCTGTGGAGGACATTCATTTTCCTATTACCATAATGTAGAGCACGACCGCCCGATGATAAATGCAGCAATCAAAAATGGACGCAGAGTGGGGAGAGTCGGGGTAATAAGTGCACTGCTCCCAACAACGGTCAGTCTTGGAGGGAGACTAATAGCAAATCTCGCCATCGCTCTCATTGCTTTGGAGAAAAAAAAGGTGTATCCTGTTTTACACAAGTGACCTTACTTGCACACAACACCCTGACAACAAGTAAACAAGAGAGCATAGACTGTTTAAAACATGCTCTAAGAAATGATTACTGGGGCATTTAAACAGAGGGGCTGATTGTGCACTGTCGCTGACATATTTCACTAGGGGCATTTATTGCCGCCTGGCCTTTGAAGAGTGAGAGCTGCTGAGTGAGGGGGGAACTGGCCCACACCTGCATAACTGAGGAGGGAACACCTGTGCACCCTGCGGCTTGAACAAGGAGGGTCGATCCAGCTAATCCAGGGGTGAAAGCTGATCAGAGGACAGGCCCGAAGAGTTCAGCAGCTCCCACTACCTTGTTAGCCTTTCTTTACAAAAAAAAAAAGAAAAAAAAGTTACATCTATTGATTTCTGGGCCACAGTGATTGCATGAGAATGGTGGCAAGATACAGAGAGTGAAATAGAGGAACTCAGCAGAAGCTTTTACGAGCTTTTGGTGTCAAGATTAATTAGTCAGAATTTTATCATCATGAAAACTGATATGCTTCCAGCAACTCTGTTTGTTTCTGGACAACGAAAAAAGATGGGATATAAAAATGGAGCAAGCAAGCACGGTAAGGTGTTGACTGCTGATGATCATAGATACTGATCGTGCAGATATTGTGATCCTGCTGATAAAAAATTGATAAATGATAATTATAAACAATTACAGCCTACGCTATAAAATTATCTGATTGTACAAGATTGTGCCTGAGAAACAGAGACAATAGTTTTTAAAATACATGAGCATTGCAGAAAATTGTATGTTCAACCCCTGAGTCAAAGGTACCATGAGTACCTCACTGAAGGAATTTTTAAAAAAAATCTTGAGTAATCCTGGTCTATTTGATAAATAAGAAAATTAGGATGACAGATATTTATTATCAATATCCACTTAGATCACATACAATCACTTCACTATGTTTGTCTGTTAGTTATTACTGTAATATAGAAATAGGAAAACAAATAACAGCAAGCAGTAAATAGGCTGTAAAATGTCTTTCAGTGGCATTAATACAGATATAATCTGACACTTCATGCTGTTAAAGGCGCGTAAAGATCATCAGGATTATCAATAATAATAATAATAATAATAATAATAATAATATGACCGAATCGATCCCATTTTTGAACAGAATACGCTTGAAATTTTGCTTTCAAAAAGCTCATTTAGCACTTGGTAGTAAATAATAAATAATCTTTTGCGGGCTAAAACTTGCAAGCCGCGTTTAGAAATTGAACTCGAGGTTTCAATATGACGCCAAGCAATAAGTCGGATTTTCAAAAGGTCAGTGTTCAGCGTCCAGACCAGGCAGAGGCTGGACACTGCTGTCCGAGGGTCCTGACACGAAAAAGCCGAACACCACGCGAGGCGAAATATGTGAACAGCTGCACGGTAATTAAAAAGCGCAGGAAGTCCACACGCAACGTGTAAATAAAAATGTTGCACGTTGCAACGCGCCTCACAACACAGGACAAACTTGTGGCCGGCGGTCCACTTCCTAATACAAGTGCAGTGGACAGAGAAGTAAAAGTCAAAGAGTGCGGAGAAAAATAAGCTCTTGGGCTGAAAAACTTACCACAAAAAATGGCAGGTATATTTCCCTCACGGTAAAGTCAAAGGGACACACCAGGTGAGAAGTCGTCGTCCTCTATACTTGCAGAGATCTTCACACGTGACTGCCCAAGTTCACCATAACGCAGAGAAAATGAACAACAAGCCGCAGAGTAAATAAAAAGCTCCTAATATTCCTCCGCTGGGCACCGCTGTCGGAGACACACACACACTCTCTCTCCTGCTGTCTCCCGTCAACGCCGCTGTTATTACTAATGCAACAGAGGGAAAAGCAGTACACTTGAATGACGCGCAATGCGAGGAAGAAGCGGCTTGTTTTTTTTTCTTCGTTACGATTCAAACACACATCAAGCTGTATCCCAGCAAGCAAGTATATTTGGGACTAGAGACCCCCCCCAGGGGAGGCACTTGCCTGTGCGCGGAGGTGTGTTGTTATTTTTGGGCGTACTGCGACCCCGTGTGACGCCAGGGCCACCTGCTATGTAAACAAAAAGTATTTTTAAAAAAAAAAGAAAAAAGTTTGTTTCCCTTTTTTCAAACGTTTCACGGTTTAGTCTTATTCTGCTCGCGGCCCCTCACACCGGGACGTTACGCGTCGAAGAGTCGAACATTGCGGTCGGGGAGTGAACCGGTAACCCTCCAGTCACGGGACGATCCTCCGACCCACAGAGCGTCCGATGCTGCATCTGAGAAACTTTGGGCTCACATGACGGAAACCGCAAAGAAGTCGCTTTATTGCGAAGAAACCCGCAAGAGGGGAATATATGAAAAAAGAATCAATACATATTCCCATTATGTGTCTGTAATATTTCAACAACAACGTCTGCTTTTTCTGTGGTTTCATACTCTACAGCGACCACATAATATAACAACATAAACCATTATTTCCCCCTTTTAATATTCTAATGAGATAAGCTTATGGGAAGTTGTTTGATTTTCTTCTCATATTTGTGTAGGACACGTCTCAAATATTGTCAGTCTTCTGTAATCATACCGAAAGAAAGTATATAATCATTGTTGTGGGAATTAAAACAGAATGACTAAAAAAAAAAACACGATCAAATTTGTGCAAAACAAAACGGACTGTGGCTTCAGCATCCTCCACATCAGAATGTAAACTGTCCATTCAGTGGCATTTTTGGTGACACATTTTAAATTAGCCTCGATTTTAAAATCCATTTTATATGCACTTTATTAATTCAAAACCTATGTCTGCAAAGAAAGACATAGTTATTTATAGTCATCTAGAAAAAGAAGATGGGTAAATAATGAGTAACCTATACGACTGCAAATAGGAAACCTGGGTTATATATTATGAAAAGTGTTCATAATAAAATACGCAGTTACATATCTTAATGTAAATGTTTAAATTATTCTAAATTTCAGACACAATTACAGCTAAATAAAGACTTTATTAGAAAAAGAGGATATAAGAAGATGCACCGTTTGAAGGAATTTTTCTCATCCATTCTGTCATAGACCCTCACAAAGTAATTTACCCTATTTATTAATTTAATATTAGATCGGAACCAGTCACACCCTGAGCAGTAGTTAAAATGGTTTGCTTTCATTTACCTCGTCTTTCTTTTCTCCTTTTTTCAAACCGCTGAGACGTTCACGGTCAAGAAATGAATGACCAGATTATTATCAGTCGAAGAAAAGAAAGGGTGGGGGGGTAGAGAGGGACAAGTTTTTCAAAAGGTAAGAAACGCGAGAAGTCTATCGCGTGTCATTCCCTTTAGTGTCAACATTTAAAAATCCTATATTTTATGCGAATAACAGAGAAATGTGAATTCTAGTTACATGGAAAGGAGTCTTACAGTTGATAGAAGTGAAAGAAACGCAGCTTGTAGTCGGAGTGTATCACTCCGAAAGAATTTTTTAAAAATACACTAATAATCTCAAACATTTTGGCGTCACAAAAAGCATAAAATATTCCATATCTAGTAGTAGTTATTATTGTTAGTATTATAGGCCAATCTTTCCCCAATAGGTGAACAGTCTACTGCTTGTAAATGTATTTCCCCACACTGGTGGGCAGTCTGGATATCCTGAAACATTACCTTATTTCCAAAATGTATTCAAATTGGCCTTTGCAGGGAAAAAAATGTCACTCAAATTCATACTCGATGTGATGAAAAAAATTGGCTATTTGAAAATCTGGGACTAATGGATCTATTAGATTACCTTATGTCTATATAGTATTCTTGCTTTTTGTGTTTACGTGTTACAAATAGTAATTGCTATTAAAAATTCCATCAAATAGAAACAGGGGGAAACAGCATCTGGGAAATGAGGAGGATGGGAAGGAAATAGTGGTCGTTTGCTGCCACCTACTGATCAACGCTGGTAATACAGTCTGTCAGGGTCACAGTTAAGACAAAGGACTGTAAATAACACTTGGGAAGTTTTTGCATTCTCCCTCTCCTTGCACATTGAATGATTTTTCTCCAACAGTATCTACACACTTGGAACTCATTACCACACACAAAGGGAAAACTGAAAATGCAAATTCATTTTGCTGAAATGTGGGCACATGTATTTTACTCTGATCACATAGTGCCATCTACTGATATACATCAGACTTACAAGTTGTCCTCATGGTGAATTCCAGAGGTCGACCAAATTGTACACATATTTCTGTTAACTGTTAAAGGTGTTGATGTAGCTCTTTAATTTATTTTTTCATTAATATTTTTTGCAAGTTATTCCTATAGATATTTTATATTTATTATTGTTCAACTCCTTTTAAAGTGTGAGTAAATTACTGTACTGTAAACTGTATGCATTACAGATTCTCATATTTAACTATTGACATGTATTATTTTTTAAAACTGGTTTATTTACAAAAGTTGCAAATGAGAACTTTTGATGCTATTTAAAGACCATAGCTGCAGATAAAATTCATTCAAAATATAGTCTTTTGAGGATAAATACCCACTCAACTACCTGTGAAAAATTGTATAATCAGCACAAACTAAAATCTTTTTACAAGATATACTGGATTTGGGAAGTAAAGTTACACACACACATGTACACATGTACACACACACACACATGTACACATGTACACACACACACACACACACACACACACACACACACACACACACACACACACACACACACACACACACACACACACACACACACAAAAGAAGAACACAATAATGTTCAGTCATCTGTCCAGGATGCAAAAAGAACTTAAAAAATGAAGTCTGTCTCTGTCTGCAATGGCAATGATAGAAGAGGATGTGTCCCAACACACGATAATTCGATATGTTATTGATCTCAATGGGGAAATTCTCTCTTCTTCTCTCCACGAGGAGGTCAGAGGTCAATATCAGCTCCCCTGCTGACGTTGTCTTGCAATTAAGCGGGGTGAACACTTACCAACACAAGTACTTGACCAGTGGTCCTCCAGTTGCAGATGTACACTACAGAATCCTACAACACAACATTATGTGAATGCTTTCAATTGATCAGAAAACTGAAACCTACGTTTTCTTACATAAAAGATCTGACAGCTGCTCCTCATATGCGTGCTCTACTTGATTTAACTTTTTTTTTTTTACTGTTTTTTTACTGCAGGGTACATACTTGAGGTGGCCATCTTTTTCACATAGTATATGTATTTTTTTTAATTTTAGAAATATACATAAACATGCAGTTTAATTTTGAACACTCAATCATTCAAGCATTAAATCAGAGCAACGACTCCATTCAGGGTATTACTGCTGCATTTTTATTCAATATCCAGTAAAGGCTAATGATGCTAAAAAGTGGTATTTCAGTGTCCATTTCTACTCATCGTGAAAAAAACTTAATCTCCATCAAGCTTAAAAGCTGCCTTGCTGTATATGAACATGAACAGGCTGGATCACAGTTTAACAAAATGATGAATCAGGGAACACAAAATCACAATGTAACAGATAAAGCAGATAAACAGTAACAGTATGAGGTGTGAATGCTTAAAAAACGTGTTATGTTTACAGATTTGTAAATAGTCTGTGCATATTTTAAATAAACCTTTGGTTACATGACAGTCTTTGTTATCATTGGTCTGTGTCCTTCCATTACACTGTGATCAACATTCATAATCCCAGGCAATAAACCTTCTGGATATTAGTTTTGCTTTAAGGTGCTTTGCAAAAGTTTTATTTTCATAAATTTTTTTTGTAACTTGCAAACATATTTTGAGATGATAACTAAGGGGATAACTGGCCTGCTGTGGTCTGGTGATATGCGTCCTATAAATAGGCCTGGCTCAGACTCACAATGTTCAGCTGTAACCGTACTCCATCTTTCAAGTCACGTCCTCTCCCTGCTCTCCCTTCTACAGTATCACTGCAGCCAGGCTAGGGGCACTCCGGTCTGTGCCACCCTCCAAGCCAGACAGACAGCAGGACAGGCCTCTTAGACCATCGCACATTATGGAGGCTCTGTATATCCAACCGTTGGAAGAGGATGGGGTGATGATGGAGGAGGAGGGATGTGAAAAAAGTGGGGAACAGGAAAAGGTAGGAAATGAGGCCTTGTCTCGCAGCTCTACCACAGACGAGGAAACAGATGAGGACTCAGAACCAGAGCCCCCACCAGTCGTTCGGAGGAAGGTGTCATTTGCTGATGCATTTGGCCTCAACCTGGTATCAGTTAAGGAGTTTGATGATGTTGAAGTTGAGTCAGAGGTCAGCCAGCCTCCTGAGACGGAGGCAACCCATCCTTTAGAGGAATTCTACATGTCCTGTCTGTTTACGGTGCCATCATCCCCGGAGGAGCTGGAGCAGAGGCTACAGGTGCAGATGATTGAACTGGAGAGCATTGAGCTTCTCCCAGGCACCACCACGCTCCGTGGCATCATCAGGGTGGTCAACCTCTGCTATAGTAAGTCTGTGTATGTCCGGATCACCCTGGATTGCTGGAAGAGCTACTTTGACCTGTTGGCGGAGTACGTGCCCGGATCCAGTGACATGAAAACAGACCGGTTTACTTTCAAGTACACTCTGGTTCCTCCCTTTGAGAAAGAGGGGACCAGAGTGGATTTCTGCCTGCGTTATGAAACATCAGCGGGCACTTTCTGGGCTAACAACAAGGACGTTAACTATGTGCTGTTCTGCCACCAGAGAGGACAAGTGAAAGAGCAAGGGCCTCAAGTGCTAGAGGATAGTCCCAGCTCCAAGAGCAAGAGGAGCTGTCTCAGAGCTAACAGGTGAGAGAATCTTTTTTTAAACATGCCTCTGCCGAAGGAAGTCACGTCTCCCTCATACATCAACAATAGAAGTCATTTCACAGTAATCAAAATTCTAATGAAATGTCAACCGTTTGGATCCAAACTTTTAATTACAGGATCTTACTGTCACTGTCTGACATACATCAATCAAAAGCAGAATATAAAATTCAAAATAAGTGTCAGTAGGAAAACCTGAAACTGAAAGTCTGTCACACTTTCTTGTGAGTCTCTCTTTAAACTGTGCTATTCTCCTCATTAGGCCAAAGCACAGGCTAATATTGCTTGCTTGCTGGGCCTTTTGTGTGTTTACAGTAAGCTCTTATGTAACTTTTCAGTAATGGATGTTTGAACTGTACAGCACATATTGCCCATTTAAGGTCAGCTGTCTGTCCAGGTTTCCATGACGTTTTTAGTGTGGCAGGGAGAAACAGATAAGTGTACTTTTTCCTCTTTGTCACTAGTCCACACAGTTTCTTTCGGCTTTAGGAATAATAGCTCTTTAAGTATGCATGTTCTGGTCTGATTTGATTTACTATGAAATACTTGGAATTGTGTTAATGCATCAGATAAAAATATTTCAAAGGCTCCTGGCACAAGTACATGCTGACTGCATTGAAACAAGCACCACACCTATTATGTGTACACCTATTAAACTGTTTTATCGGGCCAGTGCTGATGCACAGTTTAAAAAGTATTGAGGAAGTCTCTTCAATATAATACACAGACTGAAAATGCTGACCCAGTCTTTATTCTGCCCTTTCACTAAACTCATAAAAATGTGATGTAGTATAGTAGAGGTAAAGGGAAAATGGACAAGTTAAAGAAACAACTACAAACCTAAAGACATTATGGAACATGGTGGTTAGTGGAAAGAGGGTACCAATGAATTTGACCCTTTAAATCTGAAAATATAGTGTGGTTCGACTAACAAAAGAATAAAAATAATAAAATAAAAGAAAGAAAGAAAGAAAAAAAAACAACCAACAAAATGGATTTTACTCTAAAATTAGGTATTTCATTTGGTTGTAGCTGTTGTTTAAATAAATTCAGCCTTCTGGTCTAAAACGCTCAACTTAAAATCATAGTTGTGCAGTGTCTGTAACACATATCTGTGAGCTTATGTAACAGTGTTACTATCTAATTTTGAACCACAGGAGGGGAAGTGCAGAGGAAAAGACCAAGGAGACCATTAACACAGCAACATTTTCTGCAAGTGTGTATACTTAATGTTTTTGTCTGCGTGTATGCGTGCATGTACATAAGTGTGTGTGTTTATCTAAAAGTGTGTATCGTTGTGCAGGCAAACTTTGACACTTTTAATTTCTCACATATTTTGCAGAGACACAGGCCAGTCATAAAGCAGAAGAGTCTGACAGAAACACAGTGGACAACGCAGATATACAATCATTATTGTACCATGAAGAACACAAACCTTTGGTGAGGTTTATTATTTATCATTTGGAGTCATAGACTTGAGACCACTCAGCCAAACACATAGCTAGCCATTTAAACAGAATAAATTAAGCCAGAATGTAAGTGCATTCTTTCAAATGTATAAATGGTGACTTGGCCAGAGATGCAAGTCATACTGCACAGTGCTGAATGAGTCTCATAAGGATATGGAGCGTCAGCTCACCTGAAACTTGAGAACATGTCTGAAATCACTTGTGCAAACCATTAATAATATATGCAGTCTGCATGTAGACCTGTGTAAACTCTACAGTAAAACTAGTAAAAGTAGTTGATGTGATAAACAAAATCAAGCTTATGTGAGGCGGGTGCAGTACTGTTGCATTTCTTTGCATCATCAAAGGAATGTTACATATCAAAGAAAACTCATTCAATACGCCACTACACAAATTGTTTTGTCATCAAGCCAGTATTATTTCAAGTAACAGATGACCTTAAAGACTAACAAAAACTTGTGCTGGTAGCCTCTAACTACAGTTGAAGAAGCTAAAGCATAAACACTTGGTTTGACCTTTGGCCTTTCTGACAGGTGGATAGTGTAAAAAGTTGGCACAGAGCAACACGTTTGGCACGTGTGAAGGACTACCTCTCCCGGAGGAGACAGCAAGTACCAAAGGCTTATTCACATGACTCAGCTGGTGGCCAAAAGGTTTCTCAGTCTGTGCCAGCTTCATGGAGTGATTCTGCCAGCTGTCTCTATAGCCACCAAAACAACCAACCAAAGGAGAGTCCTCAGATCCTCACCTACCATCAGATTCCTCTGCTTACACTGGACTGGAACAATGATAAACTGCAGCCGTGGGGGGCTGCTGACACGGATGAAACCTGGGCAGGAAGTTCTAAACTGACCTTGTCAAAGGTGTCAGAGAAAAAAACAGAAGATGTGCCTTCTGTTAGTGATGTGTGGGAGACCTTTCTTAATGGCACAGATGACACCACTGATAAAGAAACCTCAGTGTGTGATGTATGGCAGGAATTTCTTAATGGGCCGAGCAGCAAGGATCACTCTGCTGTTCCAGAGTCAGAATGGCTGCAGACAGCAGCGTCAGTGTCCCCCTCAAATGACAAAGAGCCCCAAGTCCAATATGCAACAAGCCGTCAAGAGTTCCAAGAGTTTCAGGTGGGCCTGGATACATCAACTACTTTACAAGCAGACACCTCAGCTGCATGTCAGCTGCTGTCAGACAAACGTGAAACACCGTTGGCTAATGTTGCATTGAACACCGAAGACATCCAGCCAGCAGAGGCATGTGTCAGCAGTCCAGGAGATGACAACACAGCAACACAAGATGCATCCCAAAGGTCACAGACAAACTCTGTAACAGACACTTCACAGGAATCTAGCCTCGAGGGCGCAAGGCCTGTGTCCGAGGGTTCTGTTGACAGTTCAGCTGAGTGTCACAAGCATGCAATCTGGGAGCGAGGAAAAGAAGGAATAATAGGAGAAGCAGATGGAACAGGAGGAGATGAGCCCTTCACATCGCACACAGCTGACTTAGTAACAAGCTCAGGGGAGTTGAAGACAACAGAAATAACGGTAATGCCAGAGTCTCAGAATGCCAGCACTGTTGATAGGATCTCACAGGGAGCTAGGCAGGATGAGGGTCTTTCTTCCAGATGGGAAGGCGAGGTTACAGGTACTACACACAATGCAATGGTTGACACGCTGGCATTTAGGGAGACAATCAGACAGGGGACAAAGGATAGGGAAAGGTTTGTCTTTTCCACGTCCAGACAAAGAGCTGAGGAAAGGATCATTAAAAATTGTATCGAAAATAAAGTATCCAGAGAAGAGGAGATATTTAGGCCACATAAAACAGAAAAGTGTGAAATCTCCCGGAGGTATGCAGATGAAAAGCAATGTGAGGAATTCAGGCTGAACCAAAAGAGTGAAAATCCATTACAGGAGAACAAGAGAGATGAAAATGAAATAAGAACTGCACAGTCACATGCACATGAATTCAATCCAAACCAAACATGTGAGGAAAATTTCAGACCAAGCCTTGAAATAGAAAGTGAATTCAATTTGGATGAATTAGAAA
Organism: Rachycentron canadum; assembly: GCA_038496675.1. Classification (NCBI taxonomy): domain Eukaryota; kingdom Metazoa; phylum Chordata; class Actinopteri; order Carangiformes; family Rachycentridae; genus Rachycentron; species Rachycentron canadum. Next base: position 10,375,916 of record CM076669.1, read on the forward strand.
ACAAAGATATGGCATCAAATAACAAAGGGGGATCCAGACAGACACAGATGGAAAATGCCTATTGTAAAAAAAGCAAAGAAACAAAGAGACTAATTGGTGCAGAAGCTGAAATTATCTGTGCATTAGATGAGGAAGCATGGCAACGTAATGACAAACCTTTAAAACTGAATTCATCTGGCTGGCAGACAACAAACAAGTCAATTGTTTCAGAAAAACATAATAAATGGGGGGAACAAAAAGGGGAAGAACTGAATTTTCAGAAAGAGGAGGACTCAACACTGACACAAGCAGAAGAAAATGTACAGAAATCAGAAACAGGTGAACATGAATTTGTCTCAAATCAGACTGATGAAGGAAAAATCTTGAGTAGCAGTGAAATAACAGTGGAGCAACAGGAAATAAAGCCATCATCTCAGAACACACACAGTGTAGAGTCAGAGGAAAACAGAAAAGTCTTCCAAAGTGACCATGATACCTTCAGACCTTTCCCAACAGATAAATACAACCCAAACCCCACAGAGGTGGTAGAACTGAGATGTAAATCATCACAGGAACCTATCAAGGATCAGATTGGGGATGTAGGTAGTGAAATGACCCCAGGAGAAGTTATGGCGAAGGAGAATGTTGCAAAGAAAGACAATTCAACAGAACTTCAGCATGAACCTGAGACTGTAGAAAGGACAGAAGAAGATATTAGTCAGGGAGATAAAGATGAGAGAGTGAGTATTGGAGAGCTGAAAACAGGAGCAACGGGGGAGTTGATGGGTAATGTGGAGGACCCTCAGGAGGAGAGGAAGAAAGCACCAGCTGAATTGAAAGAACAAGAGTTGTCAGCAGAAGGTGAGAGCTTGCCATGTGTTGAGTATAAAAAATTGTCAGAGGGAACAAAAAACCCTATTACAGCAGAAAATACTATTGCACTTGAAGTGATGGAGCCGAGCATGGGGGAGATGTTCATAGAAAGATTTGGAGAAGATTTGGTCCGGAGGATTTGGGAAGAGGTGTTCGGTCAGAGGGTGCAGGCCTCTAACAGAGACACAAATGTCACAGATGAAGTGGGGACAGATACGGGGCTGGCAGTTATACCTGATATCACATGTGATTGCCAGCCTCTTTTTGAGAAAGAAGTCAGTGATGCTTGCGATTCAGGTATATTTTCCTTGGCAGAATTACCAACAGATCCAAATTTAAGCCCCTGTCAAGGTCTAGAGGAGACCATTGTGACTAAGAGCAATGAACACTCTCCAAAAGAAAGAAGTCAGGCACTCACTACAATACAGAGAACTCCCTTTCTTTCTGAATTACAAACAGATTTGAATTTAAGTGCCCATCTCAGTCAAGATCTCACTACCTCTTTAGTTACTCTGAGTAGGCACTCATTGACTAAATCAGCCCAAACTCTCAGCCCTCCAAAGGATCAGGAAAACTATTCTCAAATAAAAAACAGATCAGTCACCTGTCAGAAGACAGTTAGACAAATAGATGACAGTGTAGTTGCCCACATAGAGAATGTCAATCGATTAGCCCACCCGTCTCCCAAACAGATGAGTTCCTCCTCTGAGAAAATAAAGGAGTCTGAGGGTCTTGTATGGTCGAGTATAATATACATGCTCAGTCACATCACCAGACTTCTAATATGTGCCCTTTTAGTTGCTGGATTCTTTGTCATCATTTTCCTTTATGATTTCCCAGCATTCTTTGCAGTCTACATATTTTCACTGTGCTGGTGGTTTTATAAGTGGAAGAGCCATCGGGTGACGATGAACAAAGGGATAAGACATGAGTTCACAGAAAGGAGAGAAGGTGCTAATGAGTGCAGTGTGTAGAATTTTTAAACAACCATCAAATCTTACATATCTTCATACTTTCATACTGTACATTCAGACTGAAGAGACCATTGTTGACTTGTGACCCGTTAAAAAAAGCAACTTGCTCTTATTTATTTATTTATTTTAATTTTTAATGGTGAAACAGGACAAACAACACCTTGTCACCTAACCTGGACTGCCCAAAGACCCTCAAGGAGGGAGCTAATATCTCTGGGGTCTTTTCTGTGATTTTACTTTTTTTTTAATTGCCCTCTTGTCTTCCCACTTTGGGCATTTGCCTGCAAGTCATCTCCATTACCAGGCCCCAACCACAGCTTGATCTTAAAACAAATAAATTTGTCAATAAAGAATGTTAAAAAAAAAAAGAATGAACAAAAGGTTGAGTGTATAAACCTTTTTTTCATCCTCAGCTCCCCCTTCTCCTTTCTCTCACTGAAACTACACATACAAACACATAATGGTAACAATCTAATCAAAAAACCCAAAATGTAACAAAGAATATTCCACAAAGTAAATATGACTTGTCAAAGAAAGGAAGATGGGAAATGTTTTGTTATGTAATAATAGTAATTAGACCAGTCCTATGTAACTAGTGTAGATAGTGATAGGGAAAGAAACGGCGAGAAAGGAGTTAAAAACAAAGCAAGACACGAGAAAAATGTGTTGGTCAATTGTTTGTGTGTGTTTGTGAATATGCCTGTATGTATAGCAGGGACCTGTGGTCATGTGGCTTTGTTCTGCTTTGGTCTTAGAAGAGTTAAGAATGAATTCCAATTTTCATTAAAGACTGTTATGTTGTTCTCTTCGTAAGCTGCTATAGTCTCTGCGTTCTGTAGTGTTCTGTAACTACAGTGGGGTCCAAATGTCTGGCAGTGAGAATGGGATAGTGGTCTCTTACAGACTTTTGGACCCCACTACCTAAAGTGAAATAACAAGATTTCCTTGTTTTCCAGTTTTGAAAGATTATTTTCTTAGCTATAGAAAAATGAGAACTGAGCTCTGTATCTAGCTGGGAGGGCAACTTGTGTAACATCTGCCAGTTGGCAGAGTGATGGGGACAAAGGGATTCTGCACCTCAAGACTGTGCCGTCCAACTGGAGTGGACTAGTTGGCATGAAAATAATCCCCCATTCTTCCCAAAGTGTACCATGAACAGGTGTCTGTGCCAGCCAGTCCCATTTTCTGCCTTCTGCATTTCATCTTAGTCAATGTGGGTTCTGTGAATAGTTTTATGTTAAATTGCAAATTTGTGTTAGCTTTCATAGAGAAGATGTTTTTACTGATTGTATCCAGATTGGGCCAGAGAACCATATCATTTTCTCATTTTACAGTTGGGAGTGTTATGACGCTCTCTGAGTTGATTGATTTTTTTTTTTTTTTTCTGAGTTTGTGATTTTCCAGATGTCACTGAACTTAACTTAGAAGTTTGTAGTGTGTTGTTGGTCATGGTTTTGGATTTCCTTTGGATTTAATTCTGATTTAATTATGATTTAAGCTAGTTATTAGTTGAGGAACTGGTCTCTCTGGAACCCTGTCCTTCTGGATTAGTGTGCTGAATGAAAAACTTTTGGGAAAAGTAATAGACATGAGTGACTCCCTTTTGTCAGCATGATGGAAAGTAGACAGGAATCCTGTTGAAGTTTGTGCCATATGGGTGTGCATCTACACACGTGTATGTAGATACATGCCAAATTTAGTGATTTCATTGGTTTTCTACCAGGCTGACAGAGTTTAGAAGATTAGATTGTTATTACGTTAATTTAGTTTCATGATTTATTGTGGTAGGAAGTAAAGGTTGGCAACTGCAACTGTTTTACATTGTTCTGTTTCTAACCATGGGTTATTGAAGTTGTGCTCTTAGCTACATCTGAATAAACATTGTAATAAATAAATGAATAAACATTTGGCAAGAAGCAAAGGTGCTTCTGGGCCACCTCGTGATTTCCCTTTGTGCAATTCTGAAAGTGAATTTCTGGGTTGTGTGCTTTTCCAGAAAAAATGAGTAGTTAATGAGTCAAGTGTTTTCAGCCATTGCGGTGGGAAGCACTGAAAACAAATAATTAAACTAGGGTAAGGTTTTCATTTTAGCTGTAACCATTTGCCCAGTGAGGAGCTTGGTCCAGTGTATGACTGTGTTATAACTGAGCTTGGACAGCTCTGACAGCCTTGGAGAAATGTTAATGGCTACACATTTTATCTTGCCAATGTAAAGAGGGAGGGGGGGCTCTTGGGCTGCAGAATCCCAGACAACTTCAGATTGTGGGTGTGTAGTTTAATTGCTCCAGTTTATTGTGTAGTGTGAGATTTTTTGTTTTCATGGTTAATTTAAAAGATTGATGGAAAGTATGAAAAATAAAAACATTTGGGTCAACAGAAATTGTTTTAATAAATTATTTTTTTTTAATTAATAATAATAATAATAATAATAATTATTATTATTATTATTGTTTAATTCCTCTCCCATTACATCTCATGGCCCTTTCAAACTTGCCTTGTGAGCCCCTGTGGTTGTCATGTCCCCAAAGTTGGGAACCACTTGGTAATTGTTCATCAGATCAACAAACTTTTTTTTTTTCAGTCCATCAAACACTAAAACCAAAATAAAAGAACAAAATGTTCAGATGAAAACCAGCTTGTTGTTGAATGTCTTAGTTAATACAGATGTATGTGTATGATGTGTGTATATTTGCTGTGTTTTATGGGCCCAATATTACTTTACAGTGTACCTAATGGAACAAACTGACTTACCTTGCTTTTCTTCAATAAAATAATTCATATGACTAAAGAAACAACTTTCAGTTTTCTTTTGGTCTTTTATAGTAACAACATAATGTTTTTGCTCAAAATTTTGCTTTCTTTTTTCCCTTTTTATGTTTTATTTATTTATTTTACAATATTTTACATAATGCCAGAAGGAAATGTGTATTTATTTTTATGACACTTAATAAGGAATAACTTCCTTCACACAAAACGTCCACTGATGAATGTTAAAGTATCCTATTTGTATTCAATATCTGTATGTTATATCATTTGTAAAGTTGCATCCCTCATTCCTTCACAACTATAGTGTCTAAAGACCTCAAACAAATTCATATGAATGGTCTTCTCAGTGTTCAGCTACAGTCTCCTCAAATGTAGTGTGTTTGGAAAAAGTCATTATACTGGCTGGCAGTGTTTCAACTGCCATAGACTCCTTCAGTATTATTTATAACTCACTGACCCTGAGTTGGTGCCCTTCACAGACCAGAGGAACAGTCAGCAGTTTATTGTTCCTATATAAAGGTAATTCAGTGTTTCGGAGGAACTTGTGGTATTACAAAAAAGATCAGAATTATGACAACATTCGATAAAATTATCCTAAAAGGTGAAAATAAAACAATTCTGTGGTTCTGTGATGCTATATTCTTATCAGCAGAATCACATGTTGATTGATGAGTAAACCCTTTGAACCTTAGCAGTAAGTGAACTTGCGTCTTTGTCTCTGAGGAGTCATTTATCGTTTCAGTTTTTAGTGCCTGCTGACAGGAGCTGGAATTAGGTCAAATTCATATAGCAAATAGTCAATAGTCATCCCTGCAGCTCACATGACTGACAAAAAGCACTTAACCACAAGATTAATAATACTACAGGTTAAAATTCAGCCTTTTAACAATGCAATGTCCACTTCACTGCTCTTACCAGATGCCTTTCCAAAATAGACCATTTTGGGAAAGCCTTTGTTTGGTTGTGCATAAGTAGAAATGCATTTGTGATGTAATGGAAAATAATTATACATTCAATCAATTATATTACATTCCTGAGTCATAGTTATGGACAAAATTAAATAATTACTACAGTTGAAAGCATGGTATAGGTGTGCATGGTTATTTTGATGATTCTGTCAGTTTTATGTACTCACATCTATCTATGCCTCCTTCTCCACGTACTGAAAACCCATCCAATGAGCATTTGATACAGGGCAATTTGTCAGATGCAGCCAATCCCAAACCTAAGGAAATAAAATAAAAATACTCAAAATATAGTTCTGTGGTACAGAGCAACTACATCATAATAGATTTTGCAGAATTCAGCTTTTCAGAAATCATTTTTTACAAAAATTGCACATGTTGCATGTGATTAATACAATTTTATTCTGATAATATCTTAACACTGATCCCTCAGTGCTGTTAAGCCTGTTGTAGACATATTATCTGCTCCAGCACCACAAGCAGAGAGGTCTCCCTGTCGGACACTGTGTGCAATAAATTGGTGCTTTGAGTGACACTGCTGTTCAGTAGAAGTCACTTGATCCTGTCTGGGGTATGTTGACCTTTTGTAAGCTGGCTCCAGTCCCATGCTGGCACCTTTAGCAAACTGGCCAAAAGCCAGTGTTGGCACAGTAGAAGGCTACTCTTCACTGGGCACTGCTCTGAGGAGGTGAAGCTATTGTAGTGTGTACAGACAAAAAAATACTGGTGATGGGAAGAAATTGAGAAACAAGGACAGAGGTGCAAGGTAAGTAGGTACAATGCCAACATGTAGACATTTTTAAGCAATGTACATTTTTGCTTCATTAGTAGGAGGGATTGGATTGCATTCTAACAATGATGCGATCATGTTACTAATGTGTCTTCCTAATGTGCCTTTTCCTTAATTGACATCACAGCCAACGCTAGCTTTGTTGTTTAGCAAAGTTTTAATGACCATCTATATCAATTTTTCAGATACAAACAGAAAATACAGGAAATATACACAAATAAATGCGCAAAATAAAAAAACAAACAAACAAACAAACAAACAAACACAATTTTCAGAACAAAATGGCCTCTACAGGCAAAAGCCAGTATTTAGTGTGACCTCCCTTAGCAGTAAGCACATCTTGAACTCTTTTCTGAGTCCTGAAGTTTTCTGAAGTAATCCTCTGGTATATTATACCTGGCTTCTTTCCGCACTTCCCAGAGCTCTTCTTTAGATTTAGGCTGTCTTTTATTTCTTTCTCTGTCCAGGTGACCCCATACTGCCTCTATAATATTCAGGTCTGGACTTGTGGAGGCCAGTCAATGACTGTCGAGTTTTATCAGCTGTTTTTCTCTCCTAATGTGATTTCACTGCATTAGCAGTGAGCTTAGCATCTTTATCACGCTGAAAAATAAAACAATTCCCAATCAGGCTTTTTCCAGAAGGAATGGCATTATGAATTAAAACCTGTCTGTCCTTTTAGCATCACGATCCCATCAATAGAGAATATCCCCAACACCACTGGCAGAAATGCAGCCACAGACCAGGACAGACCCTCCACCATGTTTCACTGAAGGCCACAAGCACTCATTCTTCCATCTCCCCCCAACTCTTCCTCTCACATATTGTCCACGACTGGACCCAAAATCACTCCATAATACTCTTTTCCACTGATCTTCATTCCAATCTTTGTGAGCTTTAGCTTATCTTAGGATTTTCACCCTGATCCCCTTCCAAAAAAGTGGTTTCTTGGCTGCTGCCCTTCCACAAAGACCATTCCTGATCAAGCCTCTTCAGAGGGGTCAACTTGGCTTCATCCTGATGAAGCTGCAAGATGCTGAGCCAGGTCCTTGCTGGACTTCTTCAGGTCTTTCAAAGAAGAAACTCTGAGAAACTTCTCATTAGATTTTGAAAGTTTTTTGGCCTTCCAGCCCTCTTTTTGTCCTTGACCTCTCCTGATTGACAGCTTGAATACCACATCTTGAGTATCCAGTTTGTTTGCTGATTTCCCTTGACATTGTTGATGCATAATTATGATTTTATGTGATCTTTTTCATTTTGAACAAAGTGGTGTGATTGAAAGTTGGTCTTATACATATTAGCAGCTTCCAATGAGTTAAACGCATACAACATGTGTTTGTAATGCTCAAGCATATCTTGCACAAACCTGGTGTTATAGATCTTTTTCACAGCATCATTTTGAAATAATGAAAAGAAAATAGTCGACAAATAAAGGTGTTAGCAATGACATTAATTAGGGCTCCATTCCATTTAGGTTTATAGAAGCTATTTTTTTTAGATTTTCTTTTGTTTTTTTATACTGCATATAGATGTTATTTGTATAGAAGAATTAAAAAAAAAAAAAAAAAAAATGAGGTAGCTTTTATCTGGGTTATATCAAGATGCTGAGGGTGCCGGAGGTGGCAGAGGAACACAAGTTAACTGAGGGTCAGTTAAATTGGATCACATCCCAAAACCTGTGTCTTGAATAAAATGAGAGCCTGTCATCATACACTACATTGACGCTGTCCTCATTTGCCCTGCCCTCAGTGTGAATACTGGAGTGTGTGTGTGTGTGTGTGTGTGTGTGTGTGTGTGTGTGTGTATGTGTGTGTGTGTGTGTGTGTGTGTTTCTGTATACATGTGTACTTGAGGATTGAGAGGCAATCTAAAAAGGATCACACTGTCATGTGAGAGATATTCCTGTATTAATATTTGACACAAGCTTCCTCCTCTCCAATATCAGTCATAAGAGCTTTAAGAGAGGAAAGAGAGATTATTTCTTCCTACAGTTGTCTTTTGATAATATGGAGAATTTAATTAGCTTTTAACAAAGAGAAAATTAGGTAAGGATACATAGATAAAAAAGTGTATGCCAACAGGTTTGGACATGGTGCAATGTAACATTTCTTCCAGCAGATGACAATGCAGCTCCACTTTTCAAAGAATTGACTACATGCTCAGTAGGTCTGAAACCAAAATCTTGGCTAATAGTTTTGGTTTATTCTAAAGAATCATGTGATCATCTCAAGCAAACATTTAACACCATCTGCATAATCCTAAACTTAAGATGTAATTTTGCATGATAAGCGGGCTGAGTCAAAATGACAAACACACAACAATCAAATTTTTTTTTTTTTTTTTTTTTTTTAATCCCAATGGCAAAAATCACTTGTGCAGTGAAGTGCACTGCTGGGGACAAGAGGGTGTATGAGGACATGGTATGTGAGTGGATGAGAGTGCAAAATGAGGCAGGGCCATGTTATGCGGCCTGAGGGGACCAGAGGCACTCTGCTGACAGATTGGAGACCTGACAGAATGCATCGTCCACACTCTCCCCGGTCTAGGGAACCACTTTTTATTCATCTATCTCTCCATTCCGCCTTCGCAGCCTCCCTGTCGGCACCCTGTGCTCCTCTCCCTCAACCCTCAACCTTGCCAGCTTCATCTCCCCCAGACCTCCTCCTCCCACCATCTCAGCCTCTCGCTATCTCAACAAACCTCCATGCCTTGCCCTTCCCCCTTGCCTCAGCCTTGCCTCCTTCTTTGACTACCCTTCGCGACTCGACATTCCCAGATGTCCGCTGGCTCTTGCATCACTGAGACAGGCTTTTGCCACTTGGCATTTGAAAGCTGTGTGTGTGTGGGACACAGTCACCTCCCATTCGACACTAATTGCAGTACACTGACTGCTGGAGGATTCATTTAAAATTAAAGCAGTGGAGTGGTACCATACATCTAAAGGTTTTTTCTTTACGTTTTTATTTTTTCAGATTGAAGATATAAGGTGCAACTGATTGATGGTAACAACATATCAACCAGTACAACAATGCATCCTCAGTGTTTCACCTCATTTCCCAAACTATGTAAATGTAATACATTTCTTTCCCAGTAAAATAAGGAACCTCTTTAAACAAAAGCAAATTGTAACTTTTCTCAAACTGACATCTTATTTTTGAAATCAGTTACAGTTTTATGCATTTTAAACACATATATTCCCCTGTTAGGAAACACACTGCACAATACATCTTACACTTTTATAGCGCTCATTACAATGCTCCTACTTCCTATGCTTTCATTTGCACCATTACCGTGAGATGACAGAGTTGTTTGTCATCCTTAGTGCTGTCGGCTGGGTTTCTTTCATCACAACGAGGAGGTGTGAGAAAAGAATGAGGAGGAAGATGAGCGAAAGAGGAGGAGGGGCAGATATTTCACTCATCAGGAATGCTGTATTCACACAAGCCTCAGATTTAGTCACGGTTTTCGCACAAAAAAATGACAAGGAGGGAGAAGTTGTGAGTGCATAGGTGAGAAGGTTTTGTTAACCTTAAAATACCAAGGAGTCAAGATGAAAGTGAATAATCTAATATTAAACCCTATTTATGTAACACTTTTCAAAACAAAGTTACAAAGCATCCAACTGTGGGAGATAAAAATGTGATGAAAGGTGTGTCTTCCAAAAGGTAGATGACATATACTCTCAGGTAACTGTTTTTCTTTCTTCTTTTTTTTAGCTTGAATAATTTCACCTCCTTGTACTTGAAAAGTAGTTCAAATCCTTGGTGAAGTGTCTTGTTAAGATGGACATTTTTTGCAGAGCCATTCCTAAGAAAAATTCCCTTTGGTGGCTGTTTCTGAACCTTGCAGAAGAAACCACGGTGCCAGGCAGTTCTTTGTTCTCTGCAAGTACGCAAGCATCCCTGCCCCTAGCTGTTCAGTAATATTTTAAAGACCAGAAATTGACTTTTTACTTTATTTTTCTCAGAAGCAAACCATATAGAAAATGCAGTCAGTTCCCCAAACATCCATATACATACAGTGCACTTTGATTACTCTGCTACTTCAGGCACAGATATTCATTGTTGCAAGTTATTCATGACTGACATCTTATTTCATTTTGACATTAGAGGCAGGTGTATATGTTAATTTATTATCAACATTGTGATTTATTTAGTTGTGTGTTTAGGACAGCAATGTAAGAAGGCTGTGTAAGCCCTATAGCCCAATGCATCAAATTACAATGTGAAAACGCTGTGACAATGTGGATGACGTAGTGACAAACTCCCATTGTTCTCACTGTATCATTAATGGCTGCAGCTGTTTTCAGGTCTATAAACACACTGTACCTATGCTGCCTGCTGTCCATTGAACAGAAGACAGACAAAGTTAGCAAATAGCTAGTGAACATATGTGGCTTTTAATAGCTAAAGCATCACGTAGCAACTCTTCTGGAGTTGTTTGAAACCCAAGATAGAGCTGAAAGTAAATGACTATATAATTTAAATTCATCAGAGACGACTCCAAATGAATGATAGTGTTAGTCTGTCACTGCAGAAGGGGGAAATAAGCAACTGTTTGCCAACAGATTTGCCAGTTCAACATAAAAGGAGATGCTATGTCAATCTTATTTCAACAATTTCTTTTTCCGTTGCCCCCAAGTGGCTGGAGAAAAAAAATATATTGCAAGTTTAACAATAATTCTCTATATAGCGCAACACTATTGAGCGTTTCTAATGCCAAATGTTTGCACAGTTCAAGGGCCCAGACAACGAAGCAGCTAAATGGAATTCAGCCTTTGTTTATTTATAATTTTCATCTGTGTTTTCCTACTGTGACATATCAAAATATCCTCTGTCAAAATGCCTGAGCAACCTACTGACAGCACTGCCTGCTCACTTTATACTTAATAGTTTTGGGACTGACATAATATCCACATCATTAGTTAGTTTATCAATAGTTTGTGGAATTTCAAACTTTTTTAGGCCAGTTCTGTTGGTACTGGAACCAGGAAATAACTTCATTCCTGAAGTGAGAATGCTTCCATTAAATCTTACCTTGAAGCAGTGTGTCTATCCTGACGAGCTCTTGGAAGCAGGCATTTAGAGGCACACACTTTCTCTAGCTGCTAATATTAGCATTAACTTTTTCTGAAGTAGTGTTGTTGGGTCAAGCTAACTCACTAGCTGACATACAAGGCATGAACCTGCTAACCTAGCAACATTAGGGCTACAAACAACCCATAATGCAACAGACCCTTAAAGTCACAGGTTGAAATCAGCTGGTTGGGGCTATTCTGTGAGGAGTTTGGATGTTTTCCACTTGTCTGTGTGGGTTCCCTCTGGGTTCTCCACCCTTGTCTACAATGTTGCCCATAGCTGTAAATGTGAATGGCTGTTGTCCCTGTCATAGACTGGTGACCTGTCCAGGGTGTCGCCCTTCTTTGCCCAATGTCAGCTGGGATTGGCTATTGATGATGCATTTGCTGTAAAATTAAAGTCACCAAAGAATGTATCCTTGTGAGAAAAAAGAAAATGTGCTTTTGTAACAGAACTTTTTTTTTTTTTTTTTTTTTTGCCATGGATTATTAAATTGACAAATGTAGCTGACATTGTAATTTGTATTTCAACATTGTTCAAACATCAGACTTCAACCACATACAAAGCATTCTTTCATTTAGTCAATGTTGCTCAGTTATTCCAGCAGCCCCAGCTCCTACAAACCACTGTCTCAAACTGAAACATTATGAATGAGTTTAAGTTTATTTTCAATTTGCAGTATTTCAGAGCTTGCAGCAACTAGAAATTATGCCAAAGCTGTTTCCATTGCAATACATTTCCAATACAATTGCCTGCAGTCAACAACATTTTGACTGATGACTTAACATTTATGTATTGTCTGGTAAATTGGGGTCAAAGCTTATTCCAGCAAACAACAAAAACTCAAGGACAAATGTCTTGGTTTAAAATGTTAACTGCCCTCAGTTATTGCTAAAATAGTCACATAAACACATTACTGTGTTTGTCCCTTTTTAATTAACTCAAATGCACCATATGCTAAAGCTAAGTCCCCACAGCTACATTGGTAATACGAGTTACTGCATCTAAGAAAAGTTACCATCTATTTAGCTGGGCTTATGTTTGCTGTTACTAGCGCCAACATTAGAACAATTTTTAGACTTCTGCTGTTGTGTTGGAGCAATGGGCCAAAGGGATTGTCTTGTCTGAGAAACAAAATCACTTCAAACCTGTGAAATAAATGTATATAAGGCTATACTGAAATACTGAAACTGCTATTCAAGTCAAGGACTAATAAGCAGACTTTGCTACCTTGTAGACAAAGGAAGCAAAGGGTTAAGAAAAGCTTTAATGATGACCAGGCAGGCTCTGAGTGTGTGACAGTCAGAAGACAAGCAGTTGGCCTCTCTGAAAGCCCTCAGTAAATCTGTCTGCATGCCATTTAGAGCGTTGGCCTGACCTAAATGTCAGAGCAACATTTGACAGAACCATATAACTCTCTTTCACTCTCTCTCTCCCTCCCTCCCTGGATCCTTTCTCATTCCCTCTGTGATGTTGGTCTTATAAAAGGGTTAAATCACTCAGACACAGCTCACGGCTTCTGCCCCCATAAAATGAGTGAAATGAATGTGGAAGTGCCTGCAAAAGTGTTAAAATTCTTTCGTGAGTTGCTGAACCATTGTTGTGGAGGGCATCAAAACACCACAAACATTCATTTTGGTTCATATTTTACTGTAAAAAGAAAAAAAAAGCCAATGGTGAAAATGGCAGAATGATGTTGTCAATTCTGGAAAAAGATTTTTTTCTTGTTTGTTGTATAACACAATTGCACTTGTATGACAAGTCATAGAGATATAAAGCAACATTATCCACTGATTTTGTTGCCTGTGCTTTACAGAGGAATAGGATTTTGAAGCTAAGAGTTTTGGACAGAAGGGACAGATTTCTGGGTGATTCACTCAGTGAGTCTGGAGCCAAGGTAAACTGTGTCATGTTTCGTGCCTGTGTACCGTATGTGTGTGTGTTTATGTGCATCTCTGTGTGTATATCTGTGAAGCCTCGCTTTCACATGTGAGTCTGTGCCTGCAACAGTGGCCTTGGATGTGTAGGCGTGTGAGGGTATGGGCGTGTGAAATGCTGCACAATGTGTAGAATTTGTATGTCTCTAAGATGCATAAGAATGTGTGCTTGTGTGTGTATTATATGACCATGTGTGGGCAGTTAGGATTACACAAAGAGTGCACCATATTGGGAACCAACATATTGTTGGCAGCCACACTCACACAAATGGGTTTTATCAGGGAGCCTTCTCCCTTTCTCACTCTGTCTCGCTCTTTTTGAGGAAAAGGTCATACATAGAGCAGGGTCTGTCTTTCTATTTGATTCCCCTTATTCATTTCAACTTTTTTCTCTGTTGCTAGTGCTTTATTTCTAATCCTCAATTTTACTCTTGCATTTCACCCTGCAATGATCTTGACAGGCTTTTCTGTTGGAGTGAATCACATCATTGTGTTGACGTAATAAAAAATGCATTTTGTCTGGCTTTTCAGCATCTCTCTTTTTCAGTGTGTGGTGTGTTCAATTACCTTATATTGAGAGTTTTTTTTTTATCTATTCCAGTTTACTCTCCTAATAACCATCATTTCTTTAATGCTCTTGTTGCCAACCACTTCCTCTCTCTTTCATCCTGTCTGTGTCCCTACCTCACCTCCCCTTGCCGCTCTCTGCCTTCAACAACATTTCTCCCTCCAACCTTTTCCTTTCCTCCCACTGATTTGCTCAGGACTAATCCTCTTGACTTGCCACACAAGACTACTATACCTACTGTAAATACACACACACAAACACATGCGTTGTGAGGTTAATGACATACAATGGATGAGAGTAAGACACAGATGGAACAGACTGCTAGGGGTTGAGGAGAAGGATTAAGAGGGCAGGAGATAGAGGATTATGACAGAAGGAGGCAAAAAAGACATAATTTATGAAGAGCTGCAAGCAGTGTGGAAACATGAAGTAAATAATAGGCATGTATTGGAAAGTACATGAAGGAATGAAGAATGAGGAAGAAGATGGAAAGATAAAATTTAATGAATCTGGGAAAAAAAGATGTGTTGAACAGATGGATGACAGGAAAGTGGGATTTTAAAGGATGTAAAAGAAAGGAGGATGAAACAGATCAAAGGATGTGATGTGTACATTGCTGTGTATGAGGTGACCCAGAGTCCAATCGATTTTTACTCCTCTGCTACCGTAAATCATCAGCGTTGGACTGTGCCAGTTGGTTTGTATGAGCGTGTATCTGTAGGACAGTGTTTGGTGTGTGTGAGAGTGTGTGACTTAAATCACCTGGCCAATGCTACCCAGTGTTAAGTCTTGTAGTACAGTCTTTATCTGTCCGCACACACACAAATACCGTGCTCATAACTGCTCACCTCTACTTCTTCTACCTATCAAAAAGAATGGAAATGTTGGTTCATGGTGATACACTGCCTTAAAAAAGTACAGGGTATTGAATACACAATAGGAAATCATTGTTTCATATATACAGTTCATAAAGAGTGAAAGTCGCTCACTTAAAGCAGCCCCCACCCAACCATGATTATCTGAAAAATAGGGATGATGCCCTTATTGGTACCCAGTAGACACACATACTGTTCCTGCTTTCCTTGCTGTGCATCTCCTTCTTGCTGCTTTTCTGTCAAAAGCAGTCATTTAAACACTGCCCCCCACCCCGCATCACACACACAAACACAACACACATGTCTTGTAGAAGGCCCCGTCTGAACTCAGGGGTCCCGTGGGTCTGATTAATGCTCTCTCTGCAGGGTTCCCAGTGGGAGATCACTCACACAACACACACTCTGCTCCACTTTGGTTTGTGCACATACGCGCACACATATATAGCTGCCACATACAGAGGGTACAACATGGGCGCTGCTAACAATGTATTTGCCTCAAGTGCTAACAAGGCAATAGCAGAGGATGTTTTCTACATAGTAATGTTACCCCATGAGTGAGTGTGTGTGTGTGTGTGTGTGTGTGTGTGTGTGTGTGTGTGTGTGTGTGTGTGTGTCTGTGTGTGTGTGTGTGTGTGTGTGTGTGTGTGTGTGTGTGTGTGAGTGTGTGAGAGAGAGACAGAGACAAATTGCTCCATACTGTCATATCACATAAAAATAATATGGTGTCCTGTAACAGACCAATTGGTAATAAAGTTAGTTTTTTTCAAAATTATATTTTTCAAAAAGCAATTTCTCTGCTTCTACTTTCACCACAGTTCATCACATTTCACTGGATGTTGTGGAGGTAAGTTTGTGTTTCAGCTACGAGAAAATGATTTAGTGTATAGCTGCACACAGGCACTCAAGATATGAACCACATTTTCTTCAGTGCTCCAGAGCACCATGAGAGGCCAAATTCTGCTATCCCCGTTTTTACATATACTTTTTAACCTCATCTAACAATGGTTCTCTCACAAAGTAAGGTATAATCATCTCACCCAGGAACAATCCAAGTCAAAATGAAATTCTCTTTCTGTCAGGATAATGACAGGGGTTCAACACTAGATTTACTAAGCAATTTTGCCACATGTTCTGAATAAATCTTAAGAGCTCTTTCCTCAAAAGCAAATATTTGCTTCTCTGTCATTTTAAAACATCTCAAATTGCTGATGATATCACATTTAGAGCAGTTAGATTTCTCTCCTAGAAGTCCCACAGGTACATTTTAGAGACGAGAGGCAAAATATCATATCATCACACCCAATCTGAAAATAACAAAGTAAAGAACATATTGAGAATATTCTGATACTATTCTGAAAAATGGCGAGAATAACAGAATAGGAAAAGGCTACAAACATTAGGTTTGTGGTGCCATAGAAGAAGGATAATGTGGTTATTAATATCAAAATATAGGAATTTGCTTTCAAATTTTTCATCTTGTGGGGCACCTTGTGGGGAAAGTAGATTTCTTTTCATTTTGACACGACTGCATGCACCAAAAGTTAATGAAGTGTCATGCAGGACCTGCAGGTCAGGCAAGTGCACTTGCTGATTCAACTCCTGTCAGGAGGTTGGATTGAAATGGAGACAACAACAAGTATATATGTCATAAAAATATGAAAGAAACGGCCAAGCATCCATCTCCAAGCATCTCCTGTGCACATTTATCAACATGCAACCCAGAGCTACAGAGTCGACAGCCTCAGTCTTATCAAGATACTGTGTTCATGGACCAGGTTTTTGAGGGGGAAATGTTACTTGACTGTGGAATGACAACATGCAATTGACCTGTCAACAAATACATATTTGCAGGTGAATGGTGAACATTACTAATTATTTGTTGTTGTGATAACCTAATAATAATGTGGAAGGAGATTTAATTTATTTTCACTGTGAATTTTCTATTTATATTAGTACTATAGCTACTTTTCTTTTTTACTTTTCTGTACATGTGATATAAATGGTTTAGCGGGAGGCTGACATTATTTGTACTTTGGCAACCCGGTAGTTACCATGGTAACACATATTCCATAATCAGTGTATGACCTGTAATACCGATGTTGCAGGGACGTAAAGAAAGAGAAGAAAGTGTTTGAAATGCATTAGACCTTTATAAAAAAGGGAAAGGAGGACAGCTATTTATTTATTTTTCATCATGGTAGCACATGAAGTGTGTTATGTCTCTCTTTACTGAGCTGAAATTACATCTCAGAAAAGTAGCTATTACATGATCGCATCAACTCTTCTAATACTGTCTTCTTCTTCTTCTTCTTCTGAAACTGAACAGTAGTTATTTCTTTCTCAGTTATCTCTCTTTGGCTTTCCTCCTCCTCTCTCTCTCTCGCTGCTAACAAGGAGAGAGGAAGGAGAGAAAGGCCTGTTATGATTCACTGGCTACAAGGCCAGTGAAATGTGAGAGGATGGGTCTGTGGGATACCGTAAGCACGTGTGTGTGTGTCTGTACACTCTCGTACAGTAAAAGAAAGGGGGAAAAAAGGAGAGAGAAAGTTGGAAGGGGATGGCGTGTGTGCATCCTTGTGTGTGTGTGTGTGTGTGTGTGTGTGTGTGTGTGTGTGTGTTTGTGTTTGTAAAAGAGAGGAAGACAGAGAGAGCAGGCTGTCGAAGTCCAGTTTCCCTCATTGCTTTTTACACTAATTGATTATAGTTTGAGTGACAAGCGAGAGGAAACAGCACCTCAGCCTGCTGCTGTCAGCTTATGTGAATAAATCCCTCTCCTGTCTTTCTCTCCCTCTATCTCTCTTTCTGACATGCCCTCCTTTCTTTAACTGCCTCTACACACACACACACACCAGCTTTCTCATCATATAAATACACAACTCAGCCTTAATCATACTTTACTTTCTCATAAAATTTTCTGATTGTTTTCTCCTGTCCCACCAGGCGGCAGGTCAGGTATATCAGCACACCCAAATACGAGGGCAGACTCTCTTTTCTGAGCTGAAAGTTAAGCAGCAGAATATTAAAGGCTGTGTTAAAAGCTGCATCAGAATGCATAGTTAGCTAAATGAATAGAGAGCCGTGGAGTCTGCCTGTCAACACTCCATCAGAGAAAACATATCATAATCGCTCAGTGTCAGCGGGTGCCTCTATACCTTGTTGGTGAGCAGAGCAAGAGGGGGTGGAGAGTTAAAGCCGCTTACAATGGGACTGCTGTGTTGCCATGGTGACTGTCTTTGCATTGAATCGATAAAGAGGAGATGCTTGGATTTCGCACACTTGCCAGTATTTCTTTCACCCAGTCCTGCTTTTATTTCTCTCCTGCTGCTGGTTTTGTTGCTTTGTTGCGTTCTGTCTTCTTGCCTGTTATGTGTACACAGTCACATTCATTTGAAAAAAAAAAAGAAAAAAGAAAAAAAAAATAACAATACACATATTTAACAACATATTAAACCACACACAAAAATGGAAAACCTTTTTTCTCACCCTTTCACCATCCATACATTTAATGTGGCTGATACAGGCAAAATTGCGATGCAGGAATGTCAAGGCGACAACGACCTTTGACACACGCTTGAGGTCGTCTTTGAGGATTGACAGGTTATGCCTCAAAGCCTTAGATCACAACCAACAAACATCAGGTTTCCTTTCATCCCCTGCACCACAAAGACCTCTGTTTTTTTTTTCATCCTTTCTTGATGAGTAGATAATGATAAAGTGTAAGGTCTTGTATGGTGTGTCATTCCAATTATCCTTTGATCAAATATGCCTTTGATGCAAAATAAGACGGACTGTGAAAGATTAGCAGGGTCCATATCATAGAATTAGAATGGATTGAAAGGATCCTTGGCGCAGGATTGAGATGATTATCCTGTAGCAGATGCCTGATCAGTGGGAATGAGTGTGTTTTATGTGTGAACAGCGCTATGAGACATACATTTCAGAGCATTTCATGATTAAGACAACTGCGAGG
Source organism: Rachycentron canadum (assembly GCA_038496675.1). Taxonomy (NCBI): domain Eukaryota; kingdom Metazoa; phylum Chordata; class Actinopteri; order Carangiformes; family Rachycentridae; genus Rachycentron; species Rachycentron canadum. The sequence goes on from CM076669.1 coordinate 10,394,691, forward strand.
GGAATGTTCGGCTAAATGAAGCCCTCACCATGGTAACAGATCAGTTTTAGTCTCATGCACTGTACCTATGACTATTTCCATGACAACGTTGTGTAACATTTCTACAGTCACCACCTCAAGAGTGCCAGCTAAGTGACCATTTTAGTCCCAATTATTTTTTTTAGAACTCTATTAACAGCTCCAGGCTTTTTAGTACAGTGATTGAAATTGTCCTCATGTTCACATGTGTTTGCTTTTACAAATGCAGATGGAGGTGAGCATGATGCAACAGCAGGTTGTTTTGTCTTTAAATTCTAATCACAGAAACATAAAACATTTGCACACATACACAGAAGGCACTGTCATATTTGTTGACCAAATGGCTGGCCCAGCTAGCACACACACACACACAACAATTCACAGACAGTGTCTTTACTGCCAGGGTTAAACTCAGTCCATGCTTGCCAGGCAGCATCTGTGACACTAGAGATGTGGGAGACTGATCGCAAGACTGGCAGGCTGAGTGAACTGTACATAAACAGAGGGGAAATGAGATGTGACTAGTGTGGTTGTGGCATGAACATAACACTCATTTACCTCCATGACACAAAAAACAGCCACATGATTGGCAAGTGGGAGTCACAAATAAATGTTCTCAAATCTGTCTTCCTTCCTCTCTCTCTTCCTCCCTCACTCTCTTTCTCTCTGCCCTCATTCTAAAAACAGAGAGGGGGGATGGGGATCCCATTTGAACAAGCAAGCCTCTGCATCGCTCGTGGGAGACAGCTTGAGTAAGAGAGCCCAAAAAAGAGAGAGAGAGTGAGAGGGAGAGAAAGGAGAGAGAGAACGTGAGGTGTCTTCCATGCATCAGACGCTGCATCTTTAGCAGAAACACAGTGAGTCCTCCGCCAATGGCAGCTCACGCACAGACCGACGCATGTAGGGTTTCCACGGCTACCCCCAACCTTCCTTACCATCAGTTCTTCCCATCTCCCTCCCTCTCAGTCTCTCCTCTCATCTATCCTCCTCTCCTCTGCGTTGGAATAAATGTCAAATGGCGTAATAAATGCAGCAGCGTGTGAGGCTGTTCCAAATGACCGCCATAGTTGGTTAATTTGTCTTGATTCACCATAGAAAGACACACAAATACACACAGAGGTGCAGATGACACACTGCCCATGATTGATGTGAGATCTGTGGAGTATTTTTTTTTCTGTTAACACGAGAGAACAATGCCCTCCTAGCTTCAACATCCAAAATCTATTACAACATACAAACAACATTGCTATTTCAAAGTACAATACACAATATACATTTGAAATGTACCTGGCTCTACCACAGATTAGAAAATGACAATCTTGCAGAAATGTTGAAAGAATGATCTACAGTACATACAATATATATAATAAAATAGGATTTTAATTGACATAGCAAAGTAAATATGGTTAAAAAGGTTCTTTAAACGTCAATCTACTCAGTTACGCTGTGTCATGGCACACTGGTCCAGTGCACTGTTGGACAGCCGCCACCCCCTCACTCTCCAGCTGCATCCACTTTCTATGCCAAGCCTCCTGAATCAAAGAGATTTAATGCTCAGTGAGTTTTTATAAAATTACACGCAGGCTACAGGTTTCTGTCCAGTGTACGATATGTCCAGTACTGGTCTCCTACAGTGTATTTGATATTGGTTGTTGCCACTTGTCATAAGCATACAATACTACTTTACTGGTTAGGCATTGTCACCAGGACAAATTAAAGTGCAGGAACTGTACATAATGAATAGTGCTTGTCCTCCTGTTTCAAAAAACCTTCTATCCTCGACCACATCTTAAAAGTAACCATCAAATTCTGTCTTTATTGCTATTTAAAATGTGATGGCCTGAGGCAGCACTCTCTGAGCATGTATTCATTCATATGGAGAGCAATGGTACAGCTGTGTGTATGCATTTGTAATTATGCATGAGAGTGTGTCCACATCTAAATGAATATGGTCATAAAGAATGTATACATACTTTTATATGGGGCAGTTATTAGTGTTTGCATGCATTTAGGTAAGCATATGTTTTTGTTTTTGTTATAGCAAATGAAATTCCAAATTCTTGCCCACATTTGGATGTTTGATATGAGCGCAGGCAGGCGGCCCACTCGGCTGCTGTGAGAAGTGGCACACTCGGATCATTAATCAGACTCGACGGCACAGCGGGTAGCAGGCAAGCCACAGGAGAGCGCTAATGCATGCAAATGTATACTCGTTTTGGGGGCAGGTTGAGCCAAGGACAGAACCTAGCCAACAACATGGAGGGAGAAAGAGTAGAAAGAGAGAGAGAGGGAGCATATCACAAAACGAGTGTGGGTGCCTAGTCATTCTGCTGTGGTCCAGCACAACTGAAGCATGAGTGCATTTGAAATCAGCACGACAATGGAGAGAAGGTAAAACAGGAAACAAATGCATGAAATCCTAAAGCTAACAGAGGCAAATCCAGAATAGAGCTTTCATTGCTTTAAAGGCTTACAGTAGATATGATACATTATGTTATCAGATGGAATCACAGTGACATGTGACTGATCAGATCTCACATCAGCAGCTATATCATCTCCCCCCGATGCCTTCTGAGGATTGTCACACAAGCTTCTTAAGCAAGTCATCACTTAACATGGCACATTTGGTAGGAGCTGATTTGCTGCCAACTGAGGGCACAGCTTAGATTTCCACCCCTTATTCTGCTCAGTGCTTGAGCCTCATTATGGCTGGGATAGTACCTTGGCGGAGATAACCTTACATGACTTTTTGAGATGAACCTTTTAAAAAGGAGCTTAGAAAAGTGAATGGAGCGATGATACACATGCCTCAAGCAACAGAGGCATCATAAAACCTTTCTCACAGGTTTTTCTCCACTCCAGGTTTTTTTTGTCATTGAGGCTTAAAAAACAGAGAGTTAAAGGTAACTGAGTCTGAATAAGTGCAGTAGGCTGTGATGTTTTTAAGATATAAAAACTTAAAAACAGCAGCTTTGGGGAGAATTTCTTTAACAATAGCAGATGATGTATGTTTCATGCTAACTTTTGTTTTATTGTAGCCAGTTGAGTTTGTCAGCAGTAGCTAGGGTAAGCTAATGCTAATGTGTTAATAACTTTGTATCCAGTTGACATGTTTTTAGATGATGATGCTTTAAAAAGAAGAAGCCAGATGACTGTTGCTAATGCTAAATGTCCCAGGCAACAAATTACATACCTACTAGATGATGATCCATGCTGAACACAGAAATAAACCAGCAGCATTGTCTTGTAAAGATAGAAAGCTGTAGTATTATGTGTTTAGAATGTTAAGTAATCAAAATGTTAAATTCTAAATGCTAATATCATTTCAAGTATACTCTATATTTAGAATATTTTCCCATCTTCCTTCCAAATAGCCCTTTGAACAACCATATGTGAACAAAGTTACAAAGGTACACTTTAAACATAAGAATAAAGTTCAAGGCTGTAAAAATATAGTTCCAAAGGAAAGGGCAGATTGAGAGCAAGATAAATCAGTGAAGGTAGTCAAAATAAAGTATGCACTTCAAATAACACAGTTTTTGTCTGTGATGATTTTTTTAATGTGGCTTAAATTCATTTTTGAGGATGGTTCCTTTCCTCATAGCTGTACTAGTGCGCCTGACTGCCACTGTAAATTGAGAGAGCACTGATCCGAATCAACTGCCGAAAATACACTGACTATAGTTAACTTCGTCGCACAACATCAGATAACCTGACCTATCAGTTAAAATTTGATTGGACAAACCTTATTACACTTTTGTCCTTGATTTTTTAGTTTTCAAACTCATGTAATGCTGAGCGTCACTACAGACCCATGCACATCCCTCCAGCATGTGGAGACAGCCAAAGCTTGACAAGTCTGCTGTGCCTGTGCCTGTGTTTCTATGCTGTGGCTCAGAACAGTGAATTGGCAGTGTTAAATGAGAAGCCAGTGAGGAATCATATTCTTTTTATCCTATTGGTTGGTTTGGACACCTGTGTGCTGTGGGATGGAATCTGGAGAATGGCCATGAATTCCCATGTGTGCCATAACCTCACAGTGCACTGATGCTCAAAAACAATAAGGAATAATTAATATTCATTCTAAGATTATACACACAAGATTAATCTCAGCAGTACAATTTGTTCCTCCATGGCTTTCCGACTTCTTTGTTTGTCTAATATATTAGGCCTATATGTCCCAGTGTCCCTGTGAAGTGTCCCACGAAAACATCTGTCACAGAGCTCATGGCTCATGAATCAAGGTTTCATTCTTTCTTTTCCCTGGATAGATGGAAGGATGGAGGAAGGGATGAAAAGATGGAGTGAATGAGCAATTGCTCTGCTGTTGCAAACAGGCCATTCAGGGAAATACCCTGGGGAGTAGAGCTTTTTCAAGGTTGCGTCCTACTCTGCTAGCTACCTGTGTGTGTGTATGTGTGTGTGTGTGTGTGTGTGTGTGTGTGTGTGTGTGTGTGTGTGTGTGTCTGACTGCATGCAGTCCTCTGGGTCTCAATAACGTTCAGTCAAGCTGATATCTCTCCCCACAAAAAGAAGTGCAAACCATGAGTGTGTGTGTGTGTGTGTGTGTGTGTGTGTGTGTGTGTGTTTGTGTGTGTGTGTGTGTGTGTGTGTATGTGTGCGTGTGTGTGTGAGTGTACACTGACTCGGCCTAGTGCCAGAGGTTCCCACAAGTCTCCCAGGTCAGATTGGGGGTCAACAGCTGTTGGCTAAGAATGTTCTGTGTTCATTTTGCCTGGCACACAGGCACGGGCCACTAATGTGAGAAGAATGAAATGCATGACAGTGTTATTGTTCTGTTCAAAATGGATGATTCCTGGAAGGAAAATGCCACTCCCTGAATGCATGCCTGCTTTATACAATATGAACACTTTACGAACTGATGCAGGAATTCAGGCTGTATAATGACTTTTGTGATAAGGCTGTGTTTGCCTACACAATACAAGAAAGCTCAACATTTAATAATATTTGCTTTCACTTTTAATCATAACATTCATCCAATTTTAAACCGCACAAGTACCTCTGTATTATTTGCAGAAAAATGCAGCTGTACAGTCATAAAACTCCACAGAAAGAGTGAAACTACAGCAACTTTGTTATGGCCTTTAATTTAATATGAGTTTAATGCAGTAAATTTCATTTTTGTCCACAAACTGTTTTCTACTGCTCGGCATTGTTAAATATATTATTCCACTCCTCACTCCATGTTTTTATTGTTTGTTATTTGAGCAAGAAGTATATGGAAATTGGCCTGAAGGATTTCACAGGTTGGCAATTTGCATCTCCAATCAATGCCAGGACTCTACTAAATCTATGTAAGCCTTGTGTGCAAAATCATGTTTTTATAGATCGGAGCAAAAGAGCTCACAAAAAAAACAGACAAAGTAAAGTAAGAGCCATTATTTCCTTGCACTGTAAATATTTCTTCTAGGCAGAGATGGCAACACCATACAAATGAAGGCACAGCAGCAGCAGGGGGAAATTAATTAACACAAGAAAGTGTGGAAAAGAACAGTGTGGCTTCATTTTTATGTTGTTTTTAAATTAGACTCCAAAGTCGTCTCCCCTGCTGTTGTGATGAGGTTGTAGGGATTATGTTATTAAGTCCCTGACATTGCTTCTCTCTCTGTGTTCCTGGCACCATCTTAGGGAACCTTGCACAGCCTTGTTGGACACACAAGTGTACACACATACCCAAAGTACAAGCGTGCACATGAACATAGCACAAAATGCAGACACAGACAGCTGTGCAACCCTGGCCTGTCCAATGTGAAGCAGAGGATAGAGAAGGAATTAATTATGTAAATCTTTGCCCCTGGATGAAAGGTTTAAGCTAAACTGCAGTGACCCTCAGCCAACGGGTCTTTCTCCAAGAAAGTCACTAATATTCAGTTTATTTGTGAAACAAACAAGTCTTGAAAATTATTCTGTTGGAAATACTTGACCAATAATCAGTACCAATATTGATGGATGAAAGCTGCTTATTATTATAGACATTTCCCCAGAAAGGTTGCATTTTATTTATCAGAGAGTAACTGTCTCCCAGAAAATGACAAATAATTAGAAAAGCTTTACTCAAGCATTATCATACCATAAAAAATGTAATGTTTTTGATCAAAGAAGTTATTATGGATTATGTAATATATACCGATAGCTCATAGCCATTGTCCTAAGAACACTAAGTGCATTTGAAGATGGCAGATTGTGGATTAGGTGGTGGCCTGGATCTTGGTTGGATGACAGCAATATCCCTACTCAATTAACATGGTTTAAAAATAAATTACTTGACTTCATTTGCAGTACCATGTTGTTCTCTAACAGTCCCTTCCAATCTATATAAACTGTATTTTTCTTCTTGACAGTTACTCTTTGTCTAATGGTGGCATTGGTGCCATTTACTTATTTTGTTTTGTCAGACATTTGGGCTATATTAATAACACCAGACCCATTTTAGCACTCTCCTTCTAAATGAATACATGCACACTTGCAAGCAAGTGCTAACAATGACGTTTATACTGCTTTTCGATTCTAGCACAGCATCAAGGATATAAAAACCATTCTTAATAAACTAAAATCCCAAACTCCCAGTATTCATTAGGGTAATCTATAAAGAACAACATTCTCAGAAATATTCCTTATATGCCAACAAAAGACAAGAAGCACTGGGGCTCTTAACAAAATGTTTTTTGTTTCTTTATAATGTTTTTTTACTAAGCCTTGACCAGAGGCTTAGTAAACAGCATGGGAGATTTACTTGGTCTTTGTTTTAATGGAAGTATGCTTATTCACTTTTTTGCCAAACGTTAGATGAGAAAATCACCACCATTCTCGTGTTTGGTGCCAGAATATTTCTTGGCCAAGCACAGTCACTTACTACTTGTGTGTGTATGTGTGTGTGTGTGTGTGTGTGTGTGTGTGTGTGTGTGTGTGTGTGTGTGTGTGTGTGTTTCCTGGTTGCCTGGCAACCTCAAAGTGACAAGTTTCCAGAAAAAGGTATTTCATCTAACAATTATGCAAGTGTCTTTCCCAAATGTCAAACTGTTTCTTTCGAAACAACGTCAGCACCAGGTAAGAAATCCAAATGAACAAACTCATATTTTCTACTGGTGTTTTTGTAATTTCAATATGAATTAAGTTGATACTTGTACCATTGCCTATTGTCAGGCTTCAGGTGGATAAAGATCATTGTGCTAACATGTATATAAAACACTTTCAGTTTTCTCAGTCTTAGGATACACCACAATCCGTCTGTGAGCACAAGCCTTCGAACAGTGGATGTGCAGAATGTGAGTCTGGGCTGTGTAAAATCCACGTGCATGGACTAATAAATTACATTGTCCCCTTGTTGCCCCTCTCTGCTAGATGGCCCTGTTAAAAGCCACAGTGGAGGCTAAGGGACAGACTCATTTGCTACACACAGCTTTTATAGACTGCTATGAGAAAACACTATACGCAGTCCATGGAACTGCCTAATTTTTAAATAATGTTCCCAGACTAACTGGGAATATTGTATATGCAGCCCTGAAGTGAACTCTGAATTTAAAAAAAGGCACATACGCATTAATTGTTTAGCAGGCCATTAAGCTACAGTTTAGAAATCTAGGTAGTCATAAAGGGAAGACTGTTTGCACCACCATGTAATTATATTATTATTAGTATTATTAGTAGTATTATATGTTCTGTGGATGTTGACCAATCCATGGAATCTAATATTTTTGCCAATAAAATGCAAGCTTGTCAAAAATGTTCAATGTACAACTACAGCACTCAAAATGTGTAGTCTCTGTTAAAGGATGCTTGACTCCTGACAATCCATTAAAATATTCTTGACTGTGACAGTCAGCAATAGATGCATTGTTCTATAGCCCCCTGTCTTCTGAACTTTCCAAGCAGAGGGCCATCACCTTCAACAATAAATAACCTGCAAAATTACATGAACACACTATTATTAATTACACATTATAATGAGCATTACACTAAAAGTTAGCCTGGATGACTTGTAATGACTTGTAGCAGACAAGTCCACATGGGTGCTGCAGAAAAGGCATCTGTGACTATCTGGTTATGGCACCATGTCTCTAACCAGTCGGCACTCCTGTTGGTTACAGATATCATCCGCAATCACTTAAGAGCTCTTTGCTGATCCTCTGTATTACTTGACCTGGCTGTTGGGAGAAAAGACAGACGTAAGCTTAAAATATCTCCCAGGCTTGACACAGCACTGCTCCAGCTGCACTCTGTAATTACCAGCAGTGCAATCAGCAGACTTGTTAATTTCCCCTGACTGACAGCCGTTGACGGCTCAATTGCAGAAAATGCACTGGTACAGCTTCATAAGTAAATGGAACTGACATCCTGAAGCATTCCTGAGCCTGGAGGCTGCACTCAGAGAACTGCATATTATTATGAACACATAAAGACATACAGTTACAAACAGGATTCTTCTCTGTTCATCTACCACTTCCTCACAAATGAATATGCTTGACATATGTCATTGAAACAACAAGGCAAAAAAGAAACTGACAAAACAGAGTAACAATATAAATCCTTTTACCTGCCCCTTGACAATAGCAGATGCTTATGCAGGCTACACTGTCTCCCTGTAAAGCCCTCATCTTATGTAACATGTTTAAGGTGCTATGAGAAGTGCTGCTGCGAGGGCTCGCACATGGAAGCGCTTTGTGGTTCTGCAGAGGTATTGATTTAAGTGTAAGGCAGTCCAGAATAGACATTCCACCGGCAAAGTAATTGGGGTAAGTGAGCCAGCAGAATTGGCCCAGATAAATAGGTCACTTAATAGGTTGTTTACGGCGAGAATTTGACATGATGCATGAGAGAGCAGGGCTCCAGCTTGAGCTACACTGTGACACAGGTGCAAGTACTAAAATAGAGAATAAGAGAAAAAAAAACTAAAGTGGAATAATTTATTTATAAACATATGAAGAACATATTTTCAGGCTGTACCCAACGTGGCCACACCTTTAGAGATACTTTAGAATCATAATGAATGCCACAGTATCTATTCACATTGAGTTTTTTTTTTTTCTCTCTTTCACCGCGTGGTAATAATTCCCTCATGTTGCTGCACCATCTAGCTTATTCATGTCTTTCTCCTTCATTCCAACCTGATGTCAGAGCGATCTTTCGAGGCCTTTGATTGCAGCTATTTTGTGTCCCCCAGCCTTTGGTAGCAAACAAATGAAAAGAGTGCAAGGTCTGTACAGAGCAGCAATGAGAGCAATATATCAGCATAGTTGGACATGAGCCACCAAGTCTAATCATACTGTATTAGAAATGTAAGCACAAATTGCAAATGTGTGTACACTTTTGAGACACTTTGTGTGACTGTCCTGTAGAAAGTTCTCAGCCGCTCTTGCACTTGATGCTGTATTGTAGGCACATGCTTCAAGTACATGCTTCAGAGTAATACTAACATCAACATGCTAACATGTTACTTAGGCTGGTATATTGTGTGTCATGTTCACTATTTCTGTTTGCATTTGCATTTTTTAGTATTAGCATTCACTAAACACAAAGCTGTTTGGTTCCGTTCAGTAATTGTTGTCATATTTCAGTCTGGATGAAAGAAATGGATGTCTAGAAAATAACAACACAACATCACACGGAGCAAGTTTGCTCTTCCCTTTTGTTCCTCTGTCAGCTGTCGAAGGGCAACAGCCGAGGGTGTTGAGCGTGAGCCTGTTTGATAATGTGCATGTTAGAGGCCAGAAGTTAAAATGGATGCATTCACTACATGGTACCAGATATGTTTTCTTTTCATTGCTTCGCTGCACTCATGCATGCTACTTTAATTTTAAATGGACTGTGTAAAATAAAGCACATGGAAAAATAGAGGTAAGAATTCAGATGATTAGAAAAATACAACAAACAACTCTGTGTGCTGCTAAAATTTTGTCACCTCATAAAAAACTATAATTAATCATTTAGAAATTAATTAAAATTCCCATGTTATTGAATTTTAGCCAAATAGGGCCCAGAATGGAAATAAATGTCTGAACTTTGACAATTTAACTGATTTATTTTTCATGCTAACTGTGTTTTAGAGCTGCCAAGTCACATCAAATCAGACCACAGAAAACAGAATTGATGTGACCTTTATTAAAATCTTTCTGCTCTAGAAAGAAGTGGAACAACTTGAACACTTTGTTTCCTCACACCTGTTCATAACTTTTGTCTCCTGGAACCTTCATAGCCTGTTCAGAAAGTTAAGAGGTTACAAAGCACCGTGCTCACTGCTGTGCTCATGGTGTTGGCATGTGCATGTCCACCCTCAATGGTGTTTTAAAGCACCAGTGTCCATAGCAGAGATAAAGGAATGGTTTGACATGTTGGAACTCATTTGCATGTATTTAGATTAGAAAATTAATACGACTCTTGTATTTGTGCATGAAATGAGAAAGTGGTGGCTATTAACCTAGCTTATCATAAAGACTGGAAACAGCCATGCCTCTGTCAAGCATCTCTATCACTCACAAAAGGAAATGCATATCCACACAAAAATCAAAATTACAATATAAGAAGGGAGCAGTGACTTCCCATTTCCCACTTGCTTGCAGTCTCAATGCACTGCTCAGCTAACCATCTTTTGGCTCCAGCTTTATATTTTTTGCAAGTGGCATCAATCATTTAATTTACAGAATAAATGCATTTTCTAAAATATTGTAAACACACACATACTAAATATAACACACATACATACACAAACCAGCATTATGCCAATGAGCAAAACTACACGAGCATAACCCTAACCTGCTATTTCTATCTTTTTGTGTGTATACAGTATGCAGTGTCTGTAAGTGTGTGTTTGTGTGTGTATGCTGCTTGGACAAACATTTCCATGGAAATGAACACTGCAGATGATGAACCAACCACATGATTGCGTTCATCATTGCAAGCTACAGAGGTGACATTTACACCATGACAGGAAATATGAGGCGCTATCAGTCTCGCTTGCATATACATGTGCACACACACACACAAATACCCACTTACACACACTGTGAATAACTATGATGTACACAGCTGTCAGCCATATTTGATGTAGGCTACACATTAGTGTGCAGCTGAAGAAAGCTTGATCACCTTGAGTAAATCAGTACTGAACCATCTTCCATCTTTTTCCACAAGCGTCCATCTATTTTGTTTTGGAGAAGCTCATCAGTAAAACAGATGTTAATGAAATGGAATTTGAATAGTTCTCCAAAACACTATAAATTCATTACAGAAAAAATGAACATGCATTACTGTAGATTCATCACCTGATATAGGAAAAATATAAAAGACCCAACCTGCTAAAGTGTTATCAATTTGTAAACTACTACTGAAGTTTCCACCCAAGGTGATTTGTTATTATGATGATTCATTGTAAATATTGCAAAATAAATCATTTTTATAGACCAGTAGTCATTGTTTTGGATATTTTATTTTCAAAGTGCATTGACATGTATTTCTGCTATGCTTGAAGCAGACACTCTCACCCTCCGCTACAACCTGCAGGGACAGATTCTGCTTCTACTCATTTCCACATGCAACTCTGTGGGGGAAATCACAGGCAGTTGTAGTGGTTGTACTATTATGACTAACCATTAAGTGACTCTCTTGAAGCTTTGTGGTAATATGATGATGCTTTGAGCCTTATTTGATTGCATTTTACTAATGTACCATACAAAATGAACCATGTGTTGGAGTGATAAAAAAAAGAAAAACAGACAGGGAACAGTAAAATTGCAAGAATGTGTTTATAGGTCTTACTGGGGTTGTTGAATTAAAAGTAAATACTCAAAGCCACACTAATCAGTATTTTTATATTAACATACAATTATAACACTTCTAATGCTAGTCTGTGAAGGTTCTCAGTCATCCAGGTCATAGATCTCCAAGAAAGTTGAATCTAGGGCAACTGAACTCGGTTGTAGATTCTTGAAAAATGTTTCACCTTCATCCAATAGGCTTCTTCAGCTCTGACTGACTGGTGGGGAAACCCAGGTATTTAGCCTTGGAGGGATCATTAACAAAGCCACTGATACCACCTGGTTCGTTAGTGCTCCTGGTTGTTGCGACGACTGTCATTAGAGTCGTTAAAGTATCATGATGTCAGGTGTGAGTGACCATCGGTGGAGTCATATGAGGCCGGTTAGTATTGTAGGTGGGGGATAGGTTTCTTTACTTTGACAAAGATGGCGTCCTCCACTCCTCTTTCAAACCACCTGTCCTCCTAATTCAAAACGTGGACATTGTTGTCATTGAAAGAGTGTCCCTTGTCCTTTAGGTGTCCTTTAACTACTGAGTCTGGCCCTGATGAGTTGGCCTACCTATGTTGAGACATGACTCCACTGATGGTCGCTCACACCTGACCAGAGGTGGCACTAATGACTCTGACGACAGTCGTCACAACAACCAGGAGCACGAACGAACCAGGTGATATCAATGGCCTTGTTAACGATCCCACCAAGGCTAAATACCTTGGTTTCCTCAACAGTCAGTCAGAACTGAAGAAGCCTCTTGGATGAAGGTGAAACAGTTTCCAGAATCTACAACCAAGTCCAGTTGCCCTAGATTCAACTTTCTCTTGTAATTCTAATTTATAATGTAAAAGTACATGCTTACAATGACAAATCCAAAGAGAATTATCACTTGAGTCCGTTTCATTTAGCTCTTCAGGGCATTTTTAATGTCTTTCAGCTTATTGTTTTAGTTTTATGGCCCACAACTTGACTGCTTTGGATCACTCTCACCACTCCCATTAACCCCATTTCCAGGCTGAGCAGACCACTGTCTCAACATACTTGACGTTACCTGCCCTACATCGAACAAATTTAGCAGCTAGTTGGTGAATATGGGGGAGTGTTTGGCACCACATATTCTTCTCACAAGTTGGTGGAGTGCAAAACAAAGCTGAAGAGTGAGTCAGAGTGAATATTGTATTTGCCATGTGGCCAGGAACACAATTACAAATGAATGCTAATGTTGCTACTTAATAGGTTAAATAGGCAAACACATCATGAGTGTTAATAGAAGATAATACTGTGTAGTGTTACACGGCTTATTGTGCTGTCCCCAGGAGGTAAAACAATGAATTCCTGAAAAAATGCATACATGTAGAAATATTCCTTGAAACACTCATCTAAATGACCTAAATACTTTGAAATTTGAATATACTGACTTGCTTTTGTTGCCCATTAACTACAGCTCTCCAGAAACATTACCACTGACTTAAAAAAAAAAAAAAAGCAATAGTTATTTTTAGATTAGTTGTTTGGCAGGGTGCTTGTAAACATGTCCCTGATCAAAAACTTGCTTCAGCAAATTCATACTGGACAGATATGAATGTACATACTCACCTCAAACAAGCCTGTATTTTGTGAGCAGTGATGTTTATATAGTGAACTGATTTCCTACCTTTGGGGCAAACAGTAGTTTCCATTCATGTCAGTGAGAGAATGTGCTGGTGCTTTCACTATATGGGAAATCAATTCTGGTAAATGTCGAAATTTTTTTGCACGTCATGTTATTGTTCCATAGTCGCAGGTGCAACCATTCAATTTAGCCTTATTCATACAAGAAAGAAAGAGATAGAAAAAAGGGAAAATATAATGAGAAAAAATTATATTTATTTAATCCTTACAACCCTTATGTCATTGGTTTATAATGGGTTTGATTTTCTGACAACTACCCTCTGAATGGATTTCTATGTGACAGGTCTCAAATATAACCATTGTTACTGTTACAGTGGCAAAAACCGATGACTTAGTATTCTCTTTGGAAAATAATTTCAAGCAAATTTTGAGTCTCTACAAAAGCAAAGCCACAATGCAAAGATGAATTGATTACCCTTTAAAGCATTATACAACTGTCTGTGTAACACTCAGATGCGTGATTGTCAAGCATCCACCCTCAGACTCCCTCACAGTTTCCAGTGTGAATAGATAATTACACTGCGTCATTCGTCTTTTTGCAGGTTTGCGATGTGTTTCAGCTCATCCCACATACCTAACAGTGTGTGAGTCAGTGTGGTCCAGCAGCGCCATGCCATCCAAAACCTTGCTGCCCTTTCTTTTCTTTTTTTTCTAATGTTGATTCAGGACCTTTTCAGTATTTTAACATCTCGCACACAGCTACAAAAGATGCAGCAACATCAATTTGTCATGTCCCTCAAAGTACAATTCATTATGGATGGTGCACTGAACCACTACAAAACCAGCAATTGCTTTAAAGGGTCATCTTTTCAGTGTTTTCTGAGAAACCAATTTCAGAACATAATTGATCTTCAGGGAGAAATGTTGTGTACTGTTTGGTAAAGGTGGTAGTCTATATTTGTTGTTGTGGGAAGTAATTGAGAATGGATGATGCTTACAAAACCAAGGACTCTGGCCTTTTCAGTTTATCTTACCTCCAAAACATTTGAGGACAGACAACCTCAGCATGGTGTCCTCTGCCAAAATAAATAAGATACAAAGCATAACTGAGGCAACTTGGATACATGGAGATAGTGAATGTCAAAATTTTTGTAAATGCTGAATTTAACTGATGTTCAAAATTGACAAAAATAAAAGTCAAATACTCTAATATGGTGTATTGCAGGAAGCACTGTAAATTCTCTTCTTGGTGGCAAACATCATCCACACATATTTTATGACAACATTCACACATGCACAAGAGTTTGCATCTTGATACTAAATTGAAACAACCTCAGATGGACATATTTATAGAGCGCCTTGCTTGCCAAAGGAAGAAACATCTCTTAAAGTCAAAAGAGAGGGGATAAATTAAAAAGTGGGATCACTCAAAGTACACACAGAGAAAACGAGAGAGAGGGAGGAACGTGAATTATAATTATATACTATGATTTTTTACGTTAGATTTATTTTGACGTATTTATGTTATTTTGTCAAAATTGTCAAAATTTTGTGGCTTCTGTACTTAGATACGTAAACCTCATTCAAAACCCCACATTAGCATTTGCAACTATGCTAGTAAATAAAAAATCTGCCTTGGAAATTAAGTGGCTTGCTTTATAGCTGAGATGAGATTGTAGTTCTAAAATCTAATGTGATTCAGTATTTTATCTTATTGTCTTTAATAAACACCACTTTCCATCAACATGATGTTTGCAGGATATATGTCACAGCTCAACATATGAGAAATTGAACTAGAAGTGAACTAGAATATTTAAAACATGACTTTAGAAGAGTTTTATATGTGAACACAACCAGGTTCTGATTACCTAAATACCAGCACTGCAGCACTTTTTTCCACAGAGCTGTGTTTTTTGTTAACATGTCCATATGATGTTTTTAATATAAGACATAACATGAGTAAAATAAGCGACAGGCGAATAAAAGATGCTAACTGCTAACTATGCTAACCATTCTGATAAGTATGCTAGTTGCCAGTTTTGGAAGACAACAGACTGCTTATGTGAGTGTGGGTCTGACTGAGGCTCAAACGTTTGTCGCTGAGTCTCACTGATGTTTCTGCCAGCTTTATGTGCACTGCTCTTTCACCTGACACCAAAACCTTCTCAGTACAAAGAGCAAGGGTTTGCATTAGCACAGCCACTTACAGTGTGTCAGCTACGACCAGCAACAAGCCAACAAACATCAAATAATTATGATTACTGTTCTGATATGTCTTCTCTCTGGTTTGTTGGTGCGCAACAAACTCCTCACTCCTCAAAAAATTCCATAATCTGTCAGAGAGTTTGTCCACTAACCATCTTAATACCAACTACACTTTCCACCTGTCAACCCAGCACATGCAGCAGTGGTGGGTAAGTCACAAGGCTTGATCCAGAATTTCTCAATAAGGAGGTAGGCATAGTTTTTATGTGGGGAAACCATGTTAAACAAGTTCTTAATCATAGCAGAGTATTTGGTTTTTAGTATGGTTTATAACATGTCTTGAAAGGAGCTTTAAATTCACAATGGTTTTAATGTCATATAAAGATTGCTGCTGATAAATAGCTGCAATATGACAATTTATAGATCCGTACACAAAAAGTGAGAGGAAATTTCACTTTTGAAGGACATGTTTATCACTGGTGCACCACAAAGGCTACTGCATGATAGTACACAGTGAGTCCTTTTCAGTCTCCTCAGTGGACAAATTTAAGGATGGGACCTTCAGGTGCAGAGCAGCACATTGCGATGCAGAACACATAAGTAGAGAAGATTAATGTCACTGTCCTGGCTTGTTAGACAAACACTCTCATTTCTGGATATTCTCTCATCCTCCCACTGATCAATTACCAACACAGCTGAGATTCAGGATAAGTGCTTCTGCTGCTGCTGCAGTTAGTATCTGCCAGCTAGGTTACTAAAATGTGAATCTGGAGGTCATTTCTGATGGCTTAAACCTTTCTTAAGTTGGTTTTTAGGTTGTTATTAAGGTTTAAAATTTGCATTTGTTTGTGACTTATGCATAAGGAATGTGTAAGAAGAGAATAGAAGATTCAGCTGTTAATGATTTATGTTCTGAATAAGAAGCTCTACTGGGAGCTTGTAATTGCCCTGGGGTCTGCCGAAAGCAGCCACAGAGATCAGACAGGACTCCTGAAAACTTGTATGTACGTTGGGGTCTCAACTGTATCTGTGTGCCTATGTGAGACAAATTACCAAACAGACAGCTGGAACAGGAGAGAGAGTGTGTGATGAGTATGAAAGCGAGAAGAGTGAGTGGGGGAAATGTGTGCCTATTCATCTCCTCGGTTGGAACGGGCAGGTACAGAGGTATGGCAGCCTTACAAGGTCAATATTTTCCTTTGGCTTGTGCAGTCTAATTAAATTACAGGCAAAGTGCCCCAGGAGAGCACACAGAGAGATATAAACCTTATAAACCCCTCCAACCACCACCTACCACCGCCACCACAGCTCTGCAAGCCAAACGATTTGTAGCATGAGCTGAGATGTTGGCATGTTCAGTCATCTAACATGGCTGATTTGAAGCAATATCAACGTGTTTCAGGAGAATGGGGGTGTACTGAGCCTCAGCCAGGTTGGACTTGGTGATATGAGCACTTTTAGTGTGAAATTCTCTTCCTGTCCAAATTGAAATAGTAAAATGGACCAGCTAATACATGTCAGCTAATAATGTGGAACACATCTAACAGCTGTAATGGATGTTTTGTTTTGTTTTAGTTTTTTTTTTTTCAGATCTGACCTTGACCAATAAGTGTCACATGCAACACACAATAATAGTCTATGTATGTCAACACGTGTTTGTTTTCAGATGGAATATCAAGCTTCAGACAAGAGCTGTTGATGGGCCTGACTGAGTCTCATTTGTTTATAGCAGGGCCTGAGGGACAGCGACATGAAGCACTGACAGCCTGTCAGCCCGATTGTCACTAATAAGTAGAACCATGTCACAAATCCACTCACTGTAGAATAATTATCATATGAAACCCAGGATCTGTATATTTGTATTTGATCTGTGAAAAACAAATCAGACTGCAGAATTATGCATCCGTGCCACAGGACAGATGCCTGCTGAAAGAAGGAACAGGTTAGAATGAAGCAGCTCTCTAATTGGTTGAGCGCACCAGGAAGTCCAGCCGCTCCGCAGCTGTCATGTGATTTTGACGCAGGCTCACGAGTTTCCTCAACAGTCAACAGCAACAGCGGAAAAATCTCAACATGGCCCCCAGACTTGAGCTTCCAAACGCCGCAGTGACGGTGTTGCTGCTCGTTCTCTCCCTGGTCAACCCGGTGGAGGCTTACGACTCGGGCGACGCCTTAGCCCTGCTCCTGGGCACCGTGCTGGCCGTGGTGGGCTTCTGCGCCTGCCTCGGCTGGTACGCACGGAGGCGGAACGGACAGCTGTGATGCGAGATCGGGCTCCAGTCCCGTCCCGTCCCGTCCCTTCCCGTCCTGTCCTGTTACCATCCACCGCATTAATGCCCGTGTGTGCTCTCCTGTGGACACTCTGGCACAAGGTTTTGTGTCGAAGCGACTGAGAAGAAACGTGCCTTATTGGAATTAATGCGTCATGTCAACGGGAACCACGTGGACTCTGTTGGAGAAGGTAGAGGGAAGCATCCAGGAAGTCCAAGTCAAAACCGGGAACTGTTACTTGTTGCACTGCTGAGATTAAGGACCAAACACAGTTGCCTTCTATATGAAAAGACTGCTGCAGTTATTCCCTGTAGGATGTTTGCATTGCATATTGCGTATATCTGCTATGCTTGAAGTGATCACTGTGATTTACTGCTGTGTTTATGTTTGCAATGCGCAACACAACATTGCCAGTGTTTGAAGCACAATATCACCAGTGTGGATGGGCAACAGGAGTGGGAATGCTTTTGCACTTTGTGCTAATGAAACATGTGACTGTCGCTTTGTGAAGAATAAATTGATTTCTCTGATGCTCCTCACTGCTCATGGTCATGAAATTTAAATGATAGGCTGTATAATGCTGTTCCCTCTGCTCTGCTTTCATGTAGAAAGTGTGGAGAGAGTGCTTTCACCAACAGATGTGGAACAGATCACCAGTTCAGTACAGTCACACCGTTTCTATTCAGTCTCACCCACATGTGGCGTAAACTGCGCCCTTACAAGTTAAATTTCTGCATTCAAAGACCTGCTAAAAATACAGCAGTAGTATCAGCAAAATCAAAAATAAAAGTACTTTGGCAAATATAGATGCAGAAAAGCAACCTCCCATTGTGACTGATGTGTTATCGTGTGTGACATTGTTAGATTGTTATACAGATGTTTTCTGTTACAGTCCACTGGTTCCTGTTGCAGAGGTAATGTTAGATCTGAGGGGTCATCAGATGAATATGTAGAAAGTTATGATACAAAAAAGTGAATTTATTGCTGAAGATTTGAATATTTGCTATTTGTTTGAAGAAGAGGATCATTTTACTTCCTCGCACCTCACGCAGTTGTTGAAAAAACTAAGCATAGAGGGTAAATTTCTAATTAGTGGATCCACAAATGACACAGAAACATCTCAGACACGATACAAGACAAAACAACTGACCCACTGCTTTGATCTTTCATAACGTACAATGTTTTCTGAATCCATGTTTTTCTGGAAATTCTCATCCTGTAGCTGTGACAGCTGTGTTTATTATTTTGTATAGCTAATGATTGAATATCATTATTCAACCTTGGAATGATGATACATCAAATAATTTATGAGGTCTGTGCTGAAATGAGGGACTGATCAGTGGCAAAAAAAAAAAAAATCCTCTTTGCTTAAGTTTTAGTTTCTTAATCCAGTGTCTCTGTGACTGTATTCACATTTGCCATCAGTGCAGCAGCTGCCGCGTGAGATTGAGAAGGCGCTGACTTGGCATCCAGCGTCATTTCCTTTAAAAAGAAAAAATAGAAATCTGCACAGTTCACATTGTTCCCCACTATGTGATGGTTGTATCAGTTGCCAACGGTGACACATTCCCTGCGTGTATGTATTATAAGTAATTCATGTTTCATAACCCAGGTAAGGTGCAAAGCTACCCTCTCACTGCTGTATTTTATATATGTACGCAGTGTTTACGTGTGTGTACATGGGGCTGATTGAATCATTGTTCACTTGTTACACTGCTCATGACATCACAGCTCTCCATACATGGTTGAGAAATCAAATCCTATGAATTTATCATGCCGCCTTGGGCAGAATGAACAACAGTGCACAAAGTGCTTGTTAATTATGCATATACAGTACTGGGGAAGTCATTCTAGCTTGAGGTGAACTAGGCTGCCTGATTTAACCCTTCACTTTGTACATAATGGTTGACATTTCTGTGATGTGAAACATGTATGAGCCTGATGAAAGCGAGACAGGGTGTTTGTTCTGATAACCTAATAGATCTGATGAGGTAAAGCAGTTTACTGAAAACATTTGATGCGCCCAGACCAAACTCAGTTTTTGTATGATTTAAACCTTTGATTGACTGAAATAAAAGCCTGAATTAAATTGGTCTCAAGAGTCAGGAGGGTAATAGAGTTGCCCTTTTATCTACACTGTAACTGTCAAACACTTACACTTGACGTTACCAGAGGAAATGGTGGTTACTGCTGTAACGCGTTACCGGCCAGCGGCGGCTCCGGTGAACAGATGTTACCGTGAGAGAGACAGAGCTGCTGCTGCTGCTGCAACAAGAGACGAGACGCGTTTTGGATCACAAATAGGGATGCAGGGCGCATGCGCACTGGGCTCCGTTTACTGTAGGATATTCACCGTGGAGGAAAAAAAAACGGAGCAGGCAACAAATCAGGCTTTTTAAAGCAGCAAAAAACCCGACCTGTGCAATGAGATTCACTTCCAGGAAGGACACGAAATAGGAATATCAACAGGTAGGTTTTTGATTGATCTCGTGATCGACTCTCTCTCTCTCGCTCTCGCTCTCTTTCTCTCTCTGCCCCTCGCTCTCTTTCTCTCTCTTTTTTTGGCCTTGTCTTATGTGGTGGCTGCGATTCTGGGCAATTCATAGCGGGGACTTGGAAATTATTCTAGTCTAATGGACGTGCGGATCCGCTACACTGTTGTGCTTCACCCAGCCGGTTGGGATGCGGGGACGATGATTTCCTTTAATTCTGCAGTTTTTTCACTGAAATCTATCGGATTCAAACGCGCGTAAAATACCCGACTGGCAATCGGAGGACTCATTTAAACGCGTAAGTAGCCACAAAAGACAAAAGATTCACGAAATCTGATCCGATCACAGGCTTTATGTGATGTTTTAAGCAATAAGAAAAACAGGTATTGAATAGAACATCCCGTCATGTTGCTACCAACGGGGTTGTTATTGTCACTTCTACCCATCCACTTCAATCCATCCCGGCTGATAATCACACCCGCGCATTAACCAGCAAAATTATGGTGAGATGCGGTTTATGGAGTCAGCATAGTCTCTAAACTCTCTGTAATTAGCAACATAAAAGATGATCTGGAAAATGGAGGCTGGCTCAATAAACGCCCCTAATGAGAACACTGCTTATTAACGTTAAGACCCGTAATCCAGTTAACCTTTAATCAGACAAAAACACCGAGGCTTGATCATGGATGCACCCTTTTTTCAGTCCTCCACAATGCATAAAGGCAGGGCGAGTTTATTCGAGGCACCCACCGCCTCGGAGAGCCTTGCTCTGTTCTGCAGGGCGTAGGGTGTGATCAAGAGCCGCTTATTTTGGACTGCATTTCTCTCAATGTTCCAGAGTGCGCTTAAAAAAAAAAAAAAAAAAAAAAAATGTCCACAAATTTACAACCCGAGCACCTTGTTTTTTTTTTCGGGGTCTCTTCTGGTGGGTTGGGAGCGGTTCACGCTTCTTTCCGACACGCACAGGTAAAAATAAAAAATAAAATAAAATAAAAATGCGTCGTTTGTTAACGAAGGCTGGACTGTGCTTTATTTGGTGCTTTTTGTTAAGGAAATTCCGAAGCCACAAAAAGAAAAAAAAAAATGCTGCTCGTAACGGATTAATGCTTTGGTCCGATCAAGCTCCATCACTGCCTGTCTGTGCTTCTGTCTGTAGACTTCAAGTGTTCAGGCTGAGCCACAGCTCTGCACTGTGCCGCTCCAAATGTTGAAATGTAAAGAAAATAAATAAATAAATGACAGACACAGGAGAAATTATCATCACATTCTACATTGTGCAAGTGCAGTTGAAAACAATGTAGCTGTTGTGTAAGACTGAATGCTGATGGGTGGATGATATTTTTCAGGGATTTTTTTAGGTGTGATGAGACAAAGGAACAAAGGATGCCTTAGAGGAGAGGTTGCCTATATGCCTGGAAACCTCTTCAAAGCACACCGCCAAATGGATCTAACGCCTCCCCCTGCCACCTCTAGATCATGATACTTGGCTGAAGCTATTCCACTATCTTTATGATCCCTACTCCATCTATGGCGAACTATAGCCATGCAGGGGACCACACCATCTTGCAGAATGTCTCTCCTCTCGCCACGTTCCTCAAACTGACCTCTCTGGGTTTCATCATTGGAGTCGGTGTGGTTGGAAACCTCCTGATCTCCATCCTGCTGGTCAAAGACAAGAGCCTGCACCGAGCGCCCTACTATTTCCTGCTGGACCTGTGCGCCTCTGATATCCTGCGCTCCGCCATCTGCTTCCCCTTTGTCTTCACCTCAGTCAAGAATGGCTCTGCGTGGACCTACGGCATGCTGACCTGCAAAGTGATTGCCTTCCTGGGTGTGCTCTCCTGTTTCCACACAGCGTTCATGCTGTTCTGTGTCAGTGTCACTCGCTACCTGGCCATCGCACATCACCGTTTCTACACCAAGAGGCTGACCTTCTGGACCTGTCTGGCTGTCATCTGCATGGTGTGGACGTTGTCAGTAGCTATGGCGTTCCCACCGGTGCTAGATGTAGGGACGTACTCTTTTATCCGGGAGGAGGACCAGTGCACATTCCAGCACCGTTCCTTCCGGGCGAATGATTCGTTGGGCTTCATGCTCCTCCTGGCGCTCATCCTCCTGGCCACACAGCTGGTTTACCTCAAGCTCATCTTTTTTGTCCATGACCGTCGAAAGATGAAGCCTGTTCAGTTCGTACCTGCTGTCAGCCAGAACTGGACCTTCCATGGGCCAGGTGCCAGTGGGCAGGCGGCGGCCAACTGGCTGGCTGGATTTGGTCGTGGCCCCACCCCACCTACTTTGCTGGGTATCCGGCAGAACAGCAATGCAGCGGGCCGCAGGCGTCTACTGGTATTGGATGAATTCAAAACAGAGAAGAGGATTAGTAGGATGTTCTACATCATGACGTTTTTCTTCCTGGCACTGTGGGGGCCCTATCTGGTCGCCTGCTACTGGCGGGTGTTTGCAAGGGGCCCCGTAGTCCCTGGGGGCTATCTGACGGCAGCCGTGTGGATGAGCTTTGCCCAGGCTGGGGTCAATCCTTTCATCTGCATCTTCTCCAACAGGGAGCTCCGGCGCTGCTTCAGCACCACACTCCTCTACTGCAGAAAATCCAGGTTACCAAGGGAACCCTACTGCGTTATATGAAGGTTTTGCTGTGGGTTTTTCTCTCATCTATGTCTCTATTTCCCTGATTGATCTTGATCTGGGCTCGTTCCCATTGTACAGCGCACTCTCTCTTTCTATCTCTCTTCTCTTCATCCTCCAGTTTTCCTCCTGTTCCTCCTTCTCCTTACCCTTGTTTTCAGAGGTAGAAGGTGGACTGCCAATCACGAGGCTCTGCCGGGGTGATTGAATGTGAAATGTATCAAACATGGAGGCTGAAGGGAATGGGAAATACGCAGGAGGTCTGGATCCCCTCCTGTGTTTATGTTCTAGTAAACAGACATTGTGGAAGGCCATGCCAATGCAGAGAAGCAAAAAGTAAAAAAAAAAAAAAAGAAAAAAGATTTGACAGAACAATGAAAACAAATCCTCTTGCTTTGGATAATTTGAAGATGCGTTATTCTGTGAGGTGTGAAATACATAAATATGAAAAGAAAAAGAAAAAAAAAAGAACAAAAAACAAAGAAATGATACCTCTCAAGGAATCACTGGAAAAGTTTTACATTTTAAGAGTTGCACTAAAAAGAAGATGTAAAGATGCTTTTTTTGGTCAACAGTTGCCAGTTGCATTGCAAGGACAACTTTTTTTTTTCTTTTTTTCCAAACTAAACAATGAATGCTTTAATTTGCAACAGACTACACAATCGCTGTAAGTAAAGCAAAACTTGGTGACTGTTGGAATACACCATCACAAGAGGATAAAATGGTTTTAATGTAAGTGATATCTTTTTCATTTCCTGGGCGGGGGCTTAATGATGGGGATTTACAATGTGTGGTTTTGAAGTTGCAAGTTAAACCTAGAAATGATTTCTTGTAGTTTTACGATCCATATGTCCCTAGTGTCTGGCATTGTTATTTTCTTATCACCTTTTACAAAAAAAAGAGGAAAAAAAGATGACATGATGTTTGGATTTTAAAAAAAGTTGCTTTTACAAACAACCTTGTGCTTAAAAAAGACAATGAAGAAGTAGTTAAATGTTTCATCATATCCATGTACCTAAACACTATCATATTGTTACAGTATTGCTGATGCCACTCCGGGTGTTCTTGCCTTAATGGTTATGATATTGTCATTGTTTCTTGGTTGTTGGGTTATTTATTTATTTATTTTTTTATTTCATTCATTCCCAAAAAGTTGTTTTTTTAGGTGCAAGGGGAGTTAGATTTCTTTTTCACATCAACGTGAAGTGCATGTCCATTTTTAAAAGCTGGTCCACTCCCATGAGCATCACAGGCCATACACTGAGCAGCCCATTTTTTATCCTGCAGTGGTTTGCTACACCCCACAGAGTGCTCAGAGCACACGGAGTGTGTGCGTGTGTGTGCGCGCGCGCGCATGTGTGTGTGTAAGTGGGTGCATGTGTGTGTGTGTGTGCTGTGTGGATCAGACAACAGTCACTTCAAGACCAGAGCCTTAGTATGAAATCTTGCACAATTTGTAAAAAATGTAAAAGAAAAAAAAAAGACATTTAAGGCACACCGTCTTGTTTCTACCTTCCCTACATTTGCTCTCTACTGATTGTTTTCAATGACTTACTCTTTTCTCTTGTGGCCATTTTAATATTTATTATGTATTCTTTTTTGTATATTATAGATAGATTGTGTGTAAGTATGTGAGTCTTTCATTTTGAAGTCCCGAATGTGAGTACAGTTTCAGTTAGGATTGCATTTGCTGAAAGTTAACTGTGTAATCTGTTGCTTTTTGAAAAATAAAAAGTTTTCATTTTGCAAAATTTGTTTTTATCCCTCTCATTGGGTGGAGATCGTACTGTACGGCCAACAGCTGGAAAACATCTGCAAAACCCCCCTAGTGTTTTGAAACGGTGCCTGGTCAAGTGATGAATTTGCCAACATCGTCACTCCACTGCAGGTCAAAGATTTACACTTTTGTCTCTAAAATGCATTTTCCTCATTATGAAACATCAAAACAACCCACACTGGGGCAAGTTATGACTTCACGATTGCTGGGTATTTAAAATGTTATAGTCCATATTCTGTATTTAAATGATAAACAGTGGTTGATATTTCTACAAGAGTTTTATATGTTAATTCTGCTCATGCCAACAGTCTTTTTATAAGAGAAAGTGATCATGTTTTCAAATGTGTCTTTTGGAACACACTCTTTTCTGTCTTTTGAGTCCTTGGGACACCTTGTCAAAACTGAATATATTCGAAACCTTGTCCCCGAATGTGAAGTGAGTTTGACATTTAATGGGAATAATCTCCGTGAATATATCCCTGGGCACTCTCACCCTTGCAGTTTTTCATTCTGTGTTAAAGGGCAATACCACTGAATTTCAGATGTAATATATGCAACTCCCATATGGAATAATGGCAATCCACTCTGGATTAATGAATACCCTCACACTGAGGCCTGTAGCCACAAATGACTTAGTGATTTGTCCCATTCGCTCCTTTTTTAAGGTCACATTGAACTAAGGCTGCACTAAAAATGGATTGTAAAAAATATGGAAATGAGAAGTGTCAAAAAAAATAAACCATTTTATTAAAAAAAAAATTGAAATGCAAGAAATTTACAACCTTAAAAGTTTTAAATATTAAAAGAATTTGTCATTGATTCCAGCAAGTATTCCTCAGTGTATTTAAAGATAATAAATTATTTCTTTTTTCCTAAAATAAATTGTGGAATCTCAAAAAATTCAAGCCATTAGAGCTTTGTTGTGATGCAAATGAGATTTATGAAACCCAGAAGATTAAATCATTCTTAAATTGAGTGGTATTTCTCTGTAAAAGACTGTAATTAAAATATGTCAATGATGTTTGAAAGCAAACATGTGCATCCCCAGGTATAGAGTGTAATACAAATTCATAACATGACACTTTTGTAGATTTTTGCAGTTGACCAAAAACATGTTTGACTCTCCCATTTTCCTCTAAAAAATCCTGCAATTAGGTAATGACCTTAGCCGAGGTGCCTGGAAACACAAAATATGATGCTGAAATGGCTTGTAAACACAGGTAATTGCATGCTGGGTTCCAGGTATCGCTGATGAGAAATGTCTATTAGGGATCCATTTTCATTATGAGGCTGGCAATTACTGTTTTGTTCTGGACATTGATCATTCCAGCTTGGACCCAGAAGGGCCAAGTCAGGTGTTGTGAAAGCATGTATTGAAATTTAAAGGAATGTATCAGGAAATTCTGGTGTTGTTGTACATTTCTTTGCTTTTTTTGTCCATTATGCTGTCATGATTTTGTTAATATTTTTTCGGAACATGTGCAAAGCATTTTGAGATTGTGAGTCAGATGTGTGAAGCAAGTGCTGATGAAACAAGACAGGACATTTTGGGGAATTACATTTCTAAACTGGGGCTAAAACTGTGCTACTTCAGACTGGAGCAGGAATTAACACCACACTTATGTATATTTTAGCCTCATTCAGCATATGCAAATCACAAATGGTGTCAATTTTGAGCGCTGGCCCATTTCCTCGCATATTCATCTGAGTGCCCCAGTAATTCTGTTTCTCTCCACGTCTGAGAGAAGATGACATGCAGAGGTGGTCGGCTTGAAAGCGGTTCATTCTGGCAGACAAGCTCTCACACTGAAGTCTTTTTCCTCAAATGTACCATCTCTCCTGAGAAACATCGAGAAACATATTGTTCATAATCAAAGCAGTTAGGACGCTGTAGCTTACTGTACCATCTGACTAGGGTTAGATCTTTGTACTTGTGCTTAGATCATGGAACAAAGTGGGAGGGAGAACAGATCATTTCTGTGAAGCAATTATAATGTTTTGCTGGAGATACTTTTCATTTAATGATCAGAAGACTTCTTTTGGATTTTTGGCTGCCAATGAATGACACAACCATCCCTGATTCGATGTCACTCTCCTTGTATCTCAGTGGATTTGTGCACACAATTTCTGTTTTTTAATGGACTGCCAATGGGCTCTAAAAAAAAGCGTCTCACCCTAGCCCTCATTTGCTGTCTATAATTTGAGTAAATACCATTTGTTGACTGAAAGACATTGGCTTTTTTCTAAAAGGGAGGAAAAAGCTGATCTAATGTGAGCCTTTCTGCACTCTTAAGTATTTTCTATTTGTATAATGCACGCCAAACCTTAATTAAAGTGCAGTAAGGGTCTGTGCCGAGAAGCACTCAAATATGGAAAGCTGCCTTGAATGGAATAGAGTGGACAACTCAATCTTCTGACAAGCTACTCAGGAAAAAGGAAGAATTGCCTGGCATCACCCCCGCTCTGCATATTTGTTTGATTGTGTGACCAGCTGAGAACAGAGCTGGAAATATAATGGTTCAACATGCTTTGCGTGATTTCTCCAGGGCTTTCATTTTGTTTTGTGAAATGACATGATTATAATGTACTTCATGGAGCTTGTGCGTGTGTTTTTGCAAAAATGTGGACCAGTGTCCCTGTGATAGTGTGTGGAGTTTGTGTCTGCTGGTTTTTTCATGTTTGTCCTTGTGCGCAGGTCAATCCACAATCAGTGTTTCACAACAGTCCTCTCTCCAGCAGTAGAGTACATGGTTAACAGTCATTAAAGCATGGAGGGGCAGTAGTTTTCTCTCTAAAGGCTTTGCAGCCTTATGGCTAATGTGCTACAGCAAATTAGTAACGGTCAGATGAATGATAATATGAGGGTTACTATGTGTCTACGTGTGTAGGTGCTGCGTAAAATTTCACTGTTTTTTGCTGTGGTCAAATTCTGTCCTACTCTCTGTCTATTTATAATCCCATGTTACTATTCTGAGTAAATGCCTGTTATTTTCCAAAGCTGTTCGTGGTAATAACAAGAGGCCATGTCTGTCAAAAAAAAATCCAAAAAACAAACTAACATCTGAAACAATGTAATCACATCTTTTTTTTCACAATAGGGATTTAAAATTTGGACAGATGCATTGTCAGAATGAAATGAATTTGCACATACAGATATGGAATTGCAGTGTGTTGACTGACAATATGTACCAAAGGTAATGAAGAGTAAACTGATACAGGTAAAGATACAGGAGGAGAGAAGGTCCAATAAACTACACCATAACGATGATTTCTATTCATGGGGGGTGAGCCTGTGGGGAGGAAAAAAAATGTTACAGCGTTTATTGTCAGACAATCTATTATAGGCAGGGTAGGTCTCTGAATACCAATGATCAGTTGGATGAAGTGGTTGAAGATTCCTCCACATAATATCCCAGTCTGCATGTCTTCACCAACAACTTTTCCTCCTCTCAACTCCTGCAGCCCATCATGCAAATGCCTTATATAAAGAATATTCCTGCTTTAAATATTAACTGGTTAAATTGCGGATGGAGCTTCAAAGGTTCTGTCCTGCATATTTAAACAGTATTTTTTTTTTCCATCTCCTGTAATGTGAGATTCAGTGGTTGGATAATTTCTCTAGAAATCTGCTAGGAGCTAATTTTTTGGAGGGAGATGTTAGTCTTAGTTCTAATTTTGGAGTCACACCTGGATTCGCTTGGAGGCATCTCTTGGCTGATGCTGCGGTTTCTTCATATGTTCTCTACAATAAATGTTACAGCTGGCAGGTTATATGTTCATTTGGGTGATGCTGTCTTTGCAGAATTGGTAGATTTAGGGTAGAATGAACAAAGAAATTCATTAAATAGTGATGTTCTTAGTCATGATTAAGTGTTTGTGTTGCTGTAGAATCATCAGGAATGCACTATTTTGGATGCACTGTTTGGTTTATAGAAACATGTATCTGCTTTCTCAAAGGGTTAGAGGATGTCTCACATGTTCATAGCTATTCCTGCAAGGCTGGTTATAATGGCTGTTTCCACAATGTGTTACACTTTGATATCTGCAGGTGCATTATGTAGAATGTGTTGTGACAGAGCTGTTCATGAGAATGTAAATGTCTTCTCATAATGTTATCACGGTCTGAAGGGACGGCTTGAACAGCAGAAACTGCTGCTGCAGTCTGTTTGGAGCATGGGTCAGGATGTAAGCTTACACAGGTTCTGTTTCTTTACTGTTAAATCCTCTTGGTTGCAGTGGGAGTCAAGAGTAAACATGTCCCCTTTGCTGCTAAGACTCAGGATGAGTGATGGAGCCAGGGGTAGATCACGAGTGGCGGGTTAGTACTTAAGCACATGTACACCAAAGTTGGAATATGTGAGGAGAGAGTACTGGTCGGGAGTAATCCTCCGACAAGGATTACCCATGTCTTTCATGCTAGATTAAAGGGTCCCATGATACTCCGCCGTGCCGTCCGAGGCCTGATGGGGAATCAATGTTGAGGATGACAAAATATCAGTGTCATCATCTTTGTTATCATTTTCTCCTGTTGTGTGCTTGATAATGAATGTGATTTGGGTGGCTTTTGTGCAGGATTTCTTCAATACTCCAGATTTGGGAAAGCTAACCAATCATGAGCCAAGAGGTCTAACGCTGTCTGCGTCTCTGTGCGAGTGTGTTGAGATAATCATCTTATCCACTAGGCACTGCATACACACACACACACATAAACATATGCACCCAGAGTCTGAAATGAGGAGATCTGGATGACGTACCTACAGTCGTCTACAGAAAGGAAAAGAAATATTTGGGTCACATGAAAATTGAATAGAGTTGTGATGATTTTGGTTGGTGCTGGTGGTAAAATGCCTCTCTACCAATGAGCAGCCAAGTCATTTTATTCCACTTTCATTGTACTCAAATTAGACCAAGCTTGTAGGATAAAACTGACAAAACGAGTTTGCTCCGCAAACATTTTACTAACAAACTGAAATATTCAGAAGCTGCTATCTGGCTTATGGGGGCTTTTAGAGTATTATGATTCACAGCAAGGAGGCTGAGACTACCATATTCTCATTGCATCGCATTTTCGGAGGGCAATCTGTCATGATGAAAAGCCAAACATGTACATTAATATGGTGCCTATTTACATCATGCAACCAACTGCTTACATCTGCTCACAGTGTGGCACATCTGGTCCCAGAGGAGCGAGGAAAATAAATATTAAAGAGGTAGAAGCTGAATTTGATGTAGAATTTATAACTGCATTCAGAGATCTTTTTTAAAGCTTGGATCCTTTACTCTATTCAGCTTTTAATAATGTTGTTCAGAGGATGGCATCATTATTTTATTTATTTATCTAATTTTTGCATCATTGCAATTGGGGAAAGTGTTTAGGGCTGTTTATACAGGCGATTTGTTCCCACTAATTCGGCATGTTTTGTGATGAATCCAAGGGCTTTTGGAGACGGAGGGAGGAGGGGGAGGAGTAGTGGAGGGAGTTAATCCACTCGTTTTCTTGTGTTCCAGCCTGTTCAGCACATTCTGTCTCTCTCTTTCTCCCTCCCTCCTTTATTTTTGGAAACATCTCATTCTCGCGAGTCAGGGCCGTCAAGCTCACAAAGGCTCGGTCTAGCGAGCCTCCTCCTCCTCTCTGGCCGTGTCTTTGCTGTTTATGAATATTAGGGGAGAAAAGATAGACGAGCAGGAGAGAGCAGGAGTCTTCATCTCTTTCACACAAAGATGCAGAGGAAAGAATTAATGCTATGTGAACTTTTAATTCACTGTATTTACATAGTTGACAGGTAATGGATGGATGTGTTTGTAACCACTGGTGTAGTAATTGTCTGGAAAAGAAGCCTTGAGAAGGTGACAGGCAGCAATTTCTGACCTGAGACTTGATGGCAAGTGTAAAACCCACTGTATTTATGCTCAGTTTGAGGAGCAAATCAATGTGATGATGCAACCACATTTTAGGCATCCATCTTAATTTGTCAAGCAGCATTGATGGCAGAGTTGATTGATGATTCCTGACTTGAATGATAGTCGTGTCACAGACACTTTACTTGTCCATTTATTGTTTTATCTGCATGGCTACATACCCAAATATACATATACTGTCTCAGAGAAAAAACTAATTGCAGTGTTTGAGATGCAGTGTCACTTCTTTGAAGAGTTTTCCTGCAAATAAGGCAGATCACTTCCAGGAAAGTCTGCTAAATTAAGTTGCTGTGGAAACACAAAATTATATAACAAACACTTACATCGTACTACTGGATGAGTTTGGGCTCTGAATATGGGATTAAATGTCTTTGTCTTTATACATTTCTGCTTGTTTTGTGCCCCATATCATCTGCAGAAAAGCATATTTGACTCAGCCAGTGTTTCTGTTATCTGTTGGTTGCGTGTGGGAATAGAATGATTCATCTTTCTCTGCTAATTATAGAGATAACCTGCTGTAACAAATCAAACATTTTCTGCACTGCACAAAAAATAATAAGGATGGACTTTTGTTGTGTTGGATAAGATTTAATATGGCTACAGGCAGGAGCTGAATGTTAAACCATCATTTTGAATGTATTCATTATTTCACTCTTGCTTCTGCAAGTTATATTTTGATCAAGAGAACGAGCTGGGGTGAGGATCCATTCCCCACAAGACTCTTTATTTTAACTTTCTACTGATGCATATCTGCAGGTGTCATCTCTAAATTTATCAGCAGTCTTAAAAACTGTGTGACATCCCACATATTTTTTTTATACTGTAATCAGAAACCTCTAAAGTGATGTTTTGGAACAAAGTGGCCCACTAGCTTGCGTAGAAAATGTTTCTTTCTATTGTAAACATGGTCATGAGAAAAAGTAATTTTCTACCTTCTGTGTTCACAGGATTCAATTTTCCTCTTGAAGAATTATATTTGCTATATAGATATAATCAGTTTCTTCTCAAAGACTGATTACTCTGTTACTATTTGCAGAATTTGGGCTTACCATTCTCTAATCCACACATAGTGCAAACTGTATATGAAAATGTTTTGTGGTAGGCATTATTGTGTATTTATCTTTAACATGTGATTTAACATGTTCAATTTGCATGACAAACTAATATCTATTCTACCTGAATTGTCTCAGTTGGTCAACCTGCACATTATCCATGTTAATTGTCATGTGTTGTCACTGAACATGCAAAGATGCATATTGCATTTTCATGTGGTGTCAGGAAAAGCAAGGACAGTCTTGAAACTGGAAAGGGCCCTGAGCAAAGCAGCAGAGAGCCATCATCATCAGTCATCAACAACAACAGCACATGGCCCCTCAAAGAGCAGTGCGGTGAAAGTTTCCCTCTGAATCACTGCTACCATTATTCCGGCCCCTCAGCCCCAGGTCTCTGTGGGCACAATGCTTACAGACACTTCATATAATGTAGCACAAAACCAAATAAATCAGAGCAGCACTGGATCTGCTTTGGTAGTTTACATGACATATGCGTGAATAGGAAATCAAGGATGTATTAATATTAATCTGATATTGATCACATTACACTCTGCTTGTAATAGCTGACACACAAAATTGAATATACAGCCTATTATTCTACTTGTTATTCTGCTTGCACGTTGCCAGCTTCTTTAGTTTTCGTAATTATTTAATTCTATAATTGGATTATACCATAAATGTGGCCCATGAGAAGATTAAGTGCTGTCCCTACAACCCTATGCTTAAAGTTTAAAATCCCAGCCGTGCTATGAAGGCAGATATGAGCTGTCATCTGTTCTGACCTCTGCTGCCCCAGGATGAATGTCCATTTATCAAAATGATTGTAAAGGTTTAAGTACAATGAACTGAGACTCACTTCCCTTGTGATTTGTTTTTATTCCAAAATCCATCATCCACTTGAATTTAAGTTGTTTCCCTTGAGCATTTTCTCATCCACATCACTTCAAGAAACATAGCTCTCTTGGTGAGAAAAGATAAACCTTACATGTGTTTTTTTTAAATATTTTTTTTCCCCTCACAAAGACACAGAGCTGTGAATTGTGATCATTCTGGAAGACCAGTTGGAGAAACGATCTCCCCTTCATTTTTCTCTCATTGCTCTTTGACTGTAAGATTAGTTCTTAGAAGATGTTACTTTACAATTTTGTCTCCAAGCTCAGGAGAGAAGCAAATGTTAACCTCTGCTAAATCTTAATCAGCCAGCTCGTAGGCCAGCTCCTCTTCCTCCACAATCTTGCGTGACACATTTGTGAACTTTGTGTGATGTTTTAGCAATAACTCGTAAAAGGGTTTTCTTGCCAGGATTTTCTTTCCTGCTCAGCACGTAAATAACTCTTCACTCATTACCAGATAAGTTTGCATAGCAACCACTTAACATAGCAGGAATGCATCTTTCAACAAACTGCTGGTCTGTAATTATATATTATATAACCCATGTTAGAGAGCCGTGCGTGCATGGCTGAGCATTGCCATAAACAAAAGCCCATTATGGTTCTGTGGAAACAGCTCTTGAAATGGCAAACTGTGATAGACTGCAGCCCCTTACCTCAAATAATAAACTTGAATATAAAATAGATGTAGGGGTGGATATGCTTTACCAGTGAAAGTCTCCTCTTGTCTTTTTATTCCAAGGACACAGTAAACACATGGCTGTATCTCTGACAGATGAGGTGAGGTCAGGCTTGGATCATGATTTCACACAATCCTGCTGTTGCTCAGTTACTGTGGTGTCTCATATTATGTGTCCATTTGGTAATTGGTTACATTAATTTTTAATATGTAGGGCCTTTGTTTAATCTAGTGCTTCACTCTTCTCACAGTGGATATAGTAATAGTTGTTATTTCAAAACACTGCCACTGCCACAAAATCATTAACTTAAGTATAAGGTCAGCAAGGACTTTCATCAGTGTATCACGATCAGTTTTAATTTGTCTTTTTTAATCACATTGCATTTGCTTCTCATGTTTAGCCAGGGCATGTCTTGAAACTAAATCAAACTTGACTTCTGTTGAATGAAAGGTCAGAGAGTTTAAAATGAAATTCATAAAAGACAATTAAATAAATACAAATATATCAAATGAATAAAATATGGAGAAATTAGTAATAGTGTAATGTATAATATGTTGTAAGTTTAAGTCAGTAAGTATATGTTCATTTCAGGTAATTTATTTCTTTAGCAATTTATATTTTAATATGTCCTTTTTCAAAAGTCTGTTTCATTACTAATCTTGTTTTTGTTTTTTGTTTTTTTTGGCACGTTTCATCACAAAGTCTATCATTCAATCCACGACTGGATTTTGCTTCAGTCTGAATGAGCAGTAAGTAAACAATCATATGCAATAGTCTAATTGTGAAAGGAAGTATGGTGAGATAACAGTTCATAATAATGAGCTGAATTTAAAAACTATTGGGTTTTTTTTCACACTCCGATGGTTATTCAGATGTCTTGTTTGTATTCTCATCACTCTGTGAGTCCATAAATTTAACAACTGTTGATTATGAGGGTGTGAACAAATAACTATACAACTAAGTGTCTGTTATCCACAAAGGACAAAGACTAGACCTAACCAGAGCTATTTTTAAAAAATAAAAAATAACTACAAATCTATGCAAATACACTGAAAGGCTTCTGTTTGGTCACACAGCTGCTATTTTTCCAGTGACAACACACTAAATTCAATTTCATCCTGAGCATACTGCCAGCCTATTAGAGTCTTAATGTCAGGGAAGTTGGAGTCTGGACAATGAATAATTGTCAACCTCTTTAGATCCCTCCTTGTTTTAAAATTGTGCATGAACAACTTGAGTCCATAAATTTTACATTATAGATCACAGGAAACTTTGCCAATCTCAAGCAGCAGAGACTCCTCACTCAGATCAAAGCAGAACCATGACGCCT
Source organism: Rachycentron canadum (assembly GCA_038496675.1). Taxonomy (NCBI): domain Eukaryota; kingdom Metazoa; phylum Chordata; class Actinopteri; order Carangiformes; family Rachycentridae; genus Rachycentron; species Rachycentron canadum. The sequence continues at coordinate 10,429,344 of CM076669.1, forward strand.
TCAATGTCTGGGGAAATCATTCAAGCACATTTATACTCATCAAAATATATCCAGCCATTAAAGCTGTCCTTGGTCTGCTTTATCTTTATGTGTGCTCTTATATCTGTCTAACTACAGTGGAAATGACCTCTTAAACAATAGGATTTGTTTTCAGTCCCTCTGTTTAAAATTAGATTAAATAAAATCTGTCTTTGTCAGTTTAAAGATGGATGTTGAATTTTTCAGTGGTCAGAGCTGGGCTATTTCAAAACCAAGTACAGGGTCCCCTTTGTTGGCCTTATCCATAGCCCATTAACAAAGCCATCTCCATGGCTGTAAAGCAGTGCAACAGCCTCACATCTCCAGGGCCATGTGACCTTCCTGGCTAAACAACATCAGAAAATCTAATCACTTCTTTGAACACTAGTTCAACTCAGTGGTAGCAGCCAACAGAAGCCCATGTGCCATTAAATTTTGTGAAACTAAAGGAGGGACAATGGAAGATTAATCCCTAAATGAACATAGAGATCCATTCTTGTTATTTTCATGGGTTTTACATCACATTCCTACATACAAGAGACTTTAATATCATGTTGTGTAGTGTCATGCAATGTTGCAGAGCCTAATTATGGCAGTGTTAGCAAGGCAGTTCATCTGTCTGTCCAACACTTTGGTCACTTTGGCAAGATGTTTTCTCACTAATTGGCAAGATGGGATTGGCTTGGCGAGGCTAATTGTTGCCACAGCAACAGCACATGTTCTGCATTGCTGAACTATAAACACATAGTGTCTGATAAAAGAACATTATTGCAAAAGTTAGATTTCAAATTAGCAGCAAGGGCTGCTCACAGGGTTTTCTTGTTTCCTTATTTGCTCTCAGAGACCTACAAACCAGTTGTGTTCCAGCCAATATTTGCACATAAGGAAACAACAATATGTGATGATGAGTGAAAATTTGCCAAAATGAAGACGGCAGAGAATGAAACTCGTATTTATGAGATTAGATGGGAAAACATTGCATAAAATACTGGAGGGAATGTACAGTTATAATATAATCAGTTCCATCAGCAGCTTGCTCGGCAGCTAAGGGCTATGGTGTATCACTGATATGATTACCTACTCATCCAGAGCTCTGATCTCATTGTTCCCTGACATGGAGGTGACTGGATACTAGCACATGCATAATAATGCAGGGGTGTCCTGCAGACAAAGCCTCAGTGGTTGCAGTGGAAAATATAATGATTGCAAACATCTGATTCTATTGTGTTCATTCATTTTTCACGTAGACTAGTTGTCATGTATCTAAGAAGATAACAACTGTCTGATTGAAGTGAGGATGGATAGTGAAGATAGGTGTGTTTATTCCTTAACAACTAATATTCACTTGAACAACACACCTAAACACACCCTGGTCTTGCCTCTTGTTGTTGCTAAGCAACAATTGAAAACCAGTTTGAAGCATGTCATCTTTTTGCTAAAATTTGAAATATCTTTATCTTTAAAGCATCACGCACTCTTGGATATACACAACAGCATGTCCCTCCTATTGGAAATGTGAGATAAAGAGGTCAATGTGTTAAAGACAGATCCCTCATCGATGTGTAACCTAATTGTTCCAGTGGTGTTGCACAGTGGCCAATAAAAGATGGCTGTAGCTCAACTCGGAAGCTTCCAGATATAAATATTCAATAGCATGGCCTATGGCATTGCTGAGATTAAGCATGTCTTCAGAAAACAGCCTAAACTGCAAAGGAGCACTCATTGTTTCTTGCTTTATTATGCTTGGGTAACCATCATTATTCTATCAGTCCAAATTTGCAAACATAGCCTATTTTCCCTGGGATGGCCTGTATCCTCAACATGACAGTTAGCTGAAAGGAGTAAAAGTCCACAAGAAAATACTCAAATGCAAACAACCAACTTACCTGTCATACCCAGTGACAGGCTTTTCACAGCAAAATTGTAGTTCTTTGCTATTGTTGTCACCTAACTGAAACCTTCTGGGAAAAGTTTCAGCCAGCCAAACAGCTGCTTCACACAGCAGGTCTTGGTACCTGTAGCTGCATCGCTTCATCTAAACAGACAAGTGAACAAAAAGCTAATAGCACAAGTCATTCTGGTTTAAATAAAGTATAGCTGCACAGAACTGGATCATTATAGTGGTGATAGTGGTTAATAACTTTTTATTTTGTTTTTATTATCAGCTATAGCATTGGTTTAAACTTGACTGAAAGTTTGGTCCGAGCAGTATCTTTACATATCACTGGTGTGTAAGAATACGAAACTGCATTGTGGTTTACTCCATAGTGTGGAGTGACTTCTTAGATAATGCACCTTAGGCTAAACAGGGGGGAATTCTTCCCTATTTGCTTTTCTGGGAACACTGAAGTGGGCCAATGAGGCATCATTGAATTTTCTCTTATTGTAAACCATCTGTCCTTATTTGAACCCAATAATCCAACTCTGAAAATAAAGCCTATGCATAATTGACTCATCTGAACTAAATTAACACTACCAATTCAGTAAGAAAACCCTCCAAGGTTCTATGAATACAATCACAGAGCATGAACAAAGGGAGATGTCATGTTGACATTTGAAATGATAACTCTGGCTTTCAAAACATGATGTGGAACAGAGCTGAATTATGTTTGTGACAATTCTGTCACAGGACAAGATAATTAAAAGGAAGGAGAAACGTATAAATATGTGATTCTCAAAAGCTTTTAGTGATGGTAGGCTATTTCTTTGCTGGTGGGGTTTTCATTAAAAGAGCAGGGTTGATGCTCAAGCAGGCAGTGACTGATAATGTGTATTGGCACACTGGCACACAATGGCTTTGAAAATGAAACTGTCAGGCTGAGGTAGTGTGTCGATCAGTGGAAAGAGAGCTTAAGTATTTGTGACTAGTCTCATCTGGTTTCTCAGCCTCTCTATCTTTCTCTCTGCTACCCCCCACTCCCCATCCCCTCCTCAGACAGACATATTCTCATCTGCAGTCTCACTGCATTGTGTTTTGCAAGCTATAAGCTGAGGCTGCCTGGGTGCCACCGTGGACTTCTCTCTTTTGACTTGGCCTCTCTCTCGCTGTCTCTCTTTTCTTGTTAAGCTACTTCTTCACTAGCACAAAGCAATTCATGGACTCTCCATAGTTTGTTAATGTTGTGTGATAAATGCAAGTCTGGTATCTTGTGATCATGCTTGTATATGTTGTTGTTTATATGAATGGGGTTTTCTATTATATGAATTGGGCCTTTTGGTGTTTAATTATTTGACTCCACAACTGACCTTTTGCCAAACATAATCCTTGTCCATTTTGAGACTATTGGCCTTTTAGACAGAGGAAGACAAAAGTAGCCCGAGCGAGCATGCTAACTTTCGCTTTTCAGTTAGTTAACAAAAGTGTGCCAATAAGAATGAATAAAACAGATGTTAGTTCCAATTACAGAGCCAAATCTCATTTGTACTCTCTACCACTAGTTAAGAGACATGCACTACTTTGATTGTTGCCCAAAATGAGTGTCATGTTCCTGTGTGTTAGGAGATATTGGAAGAAAAAGGCTCTGAAAGTGCTCGCATGCATTGACATGGAAGCAATTCTGTCCATTGTATGCGAGTAAGCAGAAAAAAACTTCACTTGTGATGTGAAGTTATTGATCTGTTATTCGCTGATTCTGATACTGAAAGAGAATATCTGCCTTTAGGAGATGATGATTGGTCGTGTAATAACAGTGATAGTGACATGCAGTGGTCACACTCAATCGCCGGACGCACCAGACGCACCATCACTATCACTGTTACATTATAAATACATACATATTACACAATTGATCATCAATCTTTTTCCCATTTCCAGTTGGCCTTTATCTTTAACAGCTTTCAAGCCACAGCCTTTTGAAATCTTGATGTCAAAATCCAATATTTTTCAATATATTTCCTGGTGCTTAAAGAGTTAACTTCCAGTGAGTTGGTTGATGTCTCTGGTTGACTCATGTTAAATTGAGATTAAAAGGGGTTTTAACATGCACTTGACCACTACATTTTTGTTATGCCAAAAGACTAAAAGTACTTTTACCAGTCATCAGTTGAGTGCCAACATTGTTCTTGTAGTGCAGGGTTAAAAGTTAGATTCCATTATAATGGCCTACTTTGTTGTAAGGAAAGACGTTGGAAATTCTTTTTTACTATGGCAAAAACATGGACAAGCAAGAAATTACATTTATGCTTCATTGTTCATATTTTCAAACAGTAGAGACTTTGCCAGTAAGGACTATCTGATCAATTTGGCAAATTCATGGTATCCTGAGTAATGGGTTTGGCTGAGGTAGCTGGAGTGTTAACTCTCTAAAATCCAATAAAAGGCAGGAGAACTGCTAATGTTACACGGTGATGGTTTCAGTCCTGAAAATGATACTCTTAAACATAAGCTAGCCCCACAAAATAATGTCAGGCAATTTGCAACTTGTGTCAGAGCAAAGGAAAAGGACTTAAATGCATTCTTTACACTTGGAAAGGATAAAAAAAAAAAAAAAAGACAAAAAAGCTCCCTCTTAATTTTGAATATATCCATTATTGCTCTTGATCAATAACTAAATTCCAATATGTACTGCGTCAGCATACAAAAAAATCACAAGCCTCAGACTCACTGCCCCCAAACTATTGGAGAAATGCTTGTCTGGCTGAGGGGTTTAGTAAACAGTGAAAATTGGAGTGAGAGATTTTAAATTCATGTAAATTCAAACAAAATTTGTTGAATACATTTTAAAATACAAGCCTGAAGCCTGCTTAATAGCAATATAGACATAACCTTTAATCTGGCACTCAAGCTGAGGTTTTGCGTCCACATATGAGAAGGTATTAAATCTGCAACCGAATGCGATAGTATTAAACCCTTCACCACAGTAGATCAACGTTCTGGTAGACTACACCTGTAGGCTCCAAAAGCCCGTCCCTTGGTACAAACAAAGTGTCTTTAAACAGACTTGTAAGCCTGCCTCCACAGCTGTATGATCCTGATCCGATCCATTGAGCATGAAAAGGAAGCTGTTTGATTGTGGCTCCATCCATTCCCACCCTGACCGCAGACACGCAGGTTACAGTGTCCCTGTCTGCCTTATCTCCTGGAGCACCGGCTCGGCTTCAGACCCACGGCTCCAGCCTGGCCCCTGCTCAAGATAAAGCCCAAAATAGACCACTCTTGCTGACAGCAAGGCAGTGGTAGATAAGACTGTTGTGTCCACAGCTTTAAGCTAGAAATGGGTAGGCGAAAGCGGGGAGAAAGCAGGGTGATGTGCAGAAGAGACACGGTAAGCAAAATAGTATTGTGGTGAATGCATGGTTTTGATAGGGTGTTGTTGGTAGTGATCGCCCTTTGACCCTCTTATTCAGCTACAGATAAGAGAAAGTGTGGTTATAGAAAACACAAATCTGTTTTCCTTTCTCTTTTTCTCGCTGTTGCGGTCATTGATTGTGCTTATTGACCTATGTAGTTGAAGCCCCAGCCAATTTGGTCATCATGGCTTACAGCGATAAGAAAACTACCTCCAACCATGTGCACACTTTTGTGTGTGTGTGTGTGTGGGTGCTCCTACTTGAACGTGTGCATGTCTTTGAACATTTTTGCCTGCTAGCCTATAGCTTATTATTCAAGCTCTGCCAGATGGCAAACTGCAAAAGTGCATCTAAAAAGGTTTTCCTCTGTTGGCATGCAGAATCCAATCAATAGCTGTGTGTCTTAGTAAATTAGATCATGTAGACAAGAGGCAGTAGTCGGCACAGCCATCCCAAAGTAACCCCTTGCCTGGTTAGTTCATTCGCCATTAGACAACAGGCTGGAGTAATTGAATTGGCCTGTATAAGCTCAGGGCTTGGCCTTCGCTTTTTCGCCTTTGATAGTATATATTCAGGTCTCCTAACTTTATACCCCAGCCAGCAGCCAATGTCTAAGTATTTTTATGTGTAAGACCTTTACCAATGGAACAACATGTGCTCTAGCTTCTTGTCAGAAGCCTACGCACTGCAATAAGACAAATAGTGTGGTGTCTCATTGAGTTGTTCTGAGGAAAATGAAGCTTTTTAAATGCACACGCAAACCCACGAAACCCTTTTATTCATGTGTAACTCCACTGCATTAAATGAAATGACAAACAACTGTTGGGTTCTCTGGTCTGCCAAACTTAATAAGACATGTCTGTCTTCTTTTGTTATTTGGGGGTAAATAAGTCGTTTTGGCAATGATGAGATGCAAGCTAATTATGACAAAGCCAGGCTTTAATATAGAACCAGGATTATAGACAGAAAAAGAAATAGGGAGAGAGAAAGAAGCACTTCCTCATATAGAAAATTTGCACATGAAGAATGTGTTTAAGGACTGCTGATGAAGAGTTTTGGGGCTTTTCATTTCACATAGTTATACACTAATATAAGACATACAAAGCACAGAGGCTAATTAGGACAACATTAATATCCCCTGCCTGCCACCTCCCTCCAGCCTCATTATTCCATAACTTCTGTATCTGTTGCTGCCAAGCCAAAAATGCCATTTATCAGTTTTTATCCATTACTGTGGTTACTCTACTGAAGAATTTCCATTTACATAATTGCAAAAATACAGGACCAGTACAATCTTGAAACCCTGCGGCTATGAAACCTAATTTTTTCCTAAATCTATAATCAAACTATAATCTGTATCACTACATTATGGTATATCTGCATCAAATGATTTTATTCTTATTCCACACCTGTATTTCAACACAGTAAAGCTGATTTTTACTTTACACCTTTCCCAGCACAAATATAATCCTGTGCAACTTCATTAGAGCATTAGCAAGCTTGGGGCAAACAAACAGAAGTCTTTAAAAAAAATTTCCCCTCACAGATATTTGCCAGCCTTTCAGTCACGCGCACATGCAATGTTTATTTTTTTCACTTGTACATGAGGAGTGCGTACTTGTAGTTGTACTGACAGAGGGCGAATGCCAGCTCAGATGGAAAACAAGCGAATGTTTCATTAGGAGAGAGCATGATGAAGTATTCAGGCCTTTTTTCTATAGACAGCATCTGCTAGAGAACAATTGTTAGTGTGCTTTTCACAGTCTAGCATGCAACTGCATTGCAGTTTTCTAATTTCATTGTTAGCCTGATTCCCACAGCCTCAGCCTTTGTAAGGAAACATATCAACTCTCTGTATTAGTTTTCGTTTTGTCTTAAGTTACTTTCATGATTGTTCCTATGATATGCTCTTACCATCATGTTTCTACAGTGTTAATGTAGCAAATAACTGTATTCATCCTTTTCTTGTTTGACACAAAGCATTTCAAGGATTTCACTACATCACTAACAGCAGTCTGTGTTTTGAGTGAGACTCAAAACACATGGATCAGGTGGCCTATTTCTTACTGTTGTAATCACAAAGTGGAAATTTTCATGATGCAACATAATTGCTTCAGGGGGGTCCCATCACACAGTTCTAAACAGGAACAACAAAAACTGCTGCCTCAACATGCAAACCAGAGAAAGTAGGAGCTGACTATTTTTCTTTAGCGACTGCGACAAAAACATCCAGTAGTGTATGTGGCCATGATCCCATGTGACATGGGCAGTCAAGAGGAAGGGATTGGAGGGCTCAGAGAAAAGACAGAGGATGGCAACTCAGAGAGAGGGAGAGAAGAAGAGAAAGAAAAGAAAAGGAAAGAGAAACTTCCCCTGTCCCTGTCTTTCTGCAAGTCAGATTCAAGCTGATGCTCCCATTTATATCTCCCTGTAAAAGGACATGGAAAGATGAGCAGGGGACCCCATACACTGAGTCAAGATGAGTTTAGGAGTACCACCCTTGTTTTGTTACTTCTCAAAATTCATTTAATTTATCCCCTTCATTTGATCCACTTTGTTCATCGGCAAGCTACCACCTGAACTTATAGAGACAGTTGGCCAAACACAGATTAAAGCGGAGCGCCGCAAGGGAATACAGCTAATACTGGAGCTTCTCTCTGTCAAAGCGGCTGCGTGGGAGTTTGGTTTATCACGTCTGGAAACGTGCTTCAGTGTGTTCAGACAGCTAAGTGTGATGATGAAGCTATGCAATCTTGAGGTTAGGATTAGCACATAACAGTATCATTTCTAATCCTTTCCAGTATTTCCATGTAGCCCACCTGCCATACGATGCATGGGACACACAGTAACTCTGTGGTAAACTGAATTTGTGATATTTATTTGCCACTCTCCTTTAATTCCAGTTTTCCCTTTGATCGAGCACTAATCCATCTTTCTCTCTGCCTCACCCGTCTATCTTTCTGCCCTCCATCCTTTGGCCTCCCTCGCTGTCATCTTTTATACCCTAGCTGCTCTTTTGTTTATCCCTCCATCTCTCCCTGTCCCTCTCTCCCTCCATTTCTCTTTGATAATGGCAGCCCCAGCGCAGGAATCTGCTGCTATCCATTCCAAGCAGCAGGTAATGGATTGAGCGCGGGACCTGATCTGGCTATGGATGAGCCGGCCCGTAGGTGTCTGAGTGGGCGTTCAAATGGATTTGGAGAAGCTCGCCTAGAATAACACACTCTGTCACCGCAAGCTTTGTCTTCACAGATCTTCCATGTTCACTGCCAGTGCCACCCTCCTGCTGCCCCCCTTCACCCAATCCCTTCCCTCAAAGACAAAAACTCTTTAAAGCAAGACAGCGGCATGCCAATATCTTAGTGTCTAGCTGGTTGTGGGACATTTTGATATTGCCAGGATGCTTCTCCTTTGCGCTTCTTAATCCCAGCAGTGATGCCTAAGCACTCTGCTTTATCTGACACTTTGATCTTAGTTTTTAACAAAAGGACAAAGCAAAAGATCAAGAGGATTGTAGAACAGCTCACAATGTTGCACTTCCAGTGCTGGAAATCATAAATTGTCCAAACAAGTATGTTTCTCAGTGGTGATTTTGGCAGCTAATAGCTACTGTGTTCCAAGCGGTTGCGTGCCGTCACTGAGGAGCAGAGTAAATGACACCAAAAACCACAGGGCTGTTACAATCTCCACAGAGTCCCCGCAGATACCTGGAAACCAATATAAACCAACATCTGGTAATGAATTATGGATGGTGATGAAATGCATGTATTTGGCCGGGCTCTCCACAGTGGATGTTATTTACAGTCTCACGGAGATATGCTTCCCATCATGGCTAGTGGAATTTGCTAGATGACATGTGTGGTATTGTATGCAGCAATATACAGTTACGGATTATTCTGAAGCCATAAAACACACAAACCAAGATAATATGTTTCAGGGAAATATTTCCAGTCACATATTAACATTTATAAAACTTGATTATGGTCTAATATATCTCTAATATACCTGTATACATTTATTTGCTATGCGACAGGATCCCAGGTAATTAAAACGTGTTGGAATAACCTTTGTTGCCAGAAAAATATGGCTGGATGCCAGACGGAGAAATATGTTTGTGACTACTTGTGTTGATATGTGTGCATGCATGCATTTGTGCATATGTTTACATATTTGCATATGAGTGTGCACGCTGGCAGTGATCCCAATTTGTGTGTGAGTGTGCATCTGCCAGTGCATGTTTTGTGTGTGTAAGGGAGATGATGGAAGGGCGGATGACTCCGCCTGGAGGCAGCAGCCACCCCATTGTGGAGGGTGAACACGAGGCCAGACACCTGTTTTTCCCAAAATGAATTATGAAACGGAGCCAAGTGCGTGTTATTCTCCACACAACTGACAACAGAGGCCAAGGCCAAAGACCTGAGGAGATACAGAATGAGGCTGGCATTACGGAGACTGCTGAACAATAAGATATCCAGAGTAAGAAAGCATGAAGGTTATGAGTCCTTGTTAACTTTAATAGACTCTCTTATAATGTGGGATGGAATTTCAATAGACTTTGGTATTGCATGCTTTGCTTTGTGACTGATGCAACTCAATTAAAATCACTGAAGAAAGCCATTTAAATCTAATGAAATATTCATTGTCTACTGTATGTTTAGACAACTCATGAAGTAAACATTATGTTGAAGATGGAGCTGTCATTTTAATATATCATGAGTCATATATGCTGTGTTCCACATTAGCAGTTTTCACCACCAACCTTTTCACAACAACCAAAAGCATCAACATGAATGCACACACACACACACACACACTGCACAACACAATCAGTGGAAAAACAACTGCAAATTGGCTCTGCACAGCTTGACAACTCATATTTTCTTATTTAAAAGCATAATATGTTTATTTTGCTTTATATATTCATACCTGCACCCTTCTATTTCCTACCCTTCTATACCTATTCCTACCTTGCTAATTTGTAATGATGCCTTGTCAGGCTGCTCTCCTCATGTAAAACTGAAGCACAGCTCCTGAAATAAACAGGAAGGGGAAAGAGAGCATTTGGCTTTTACTGCAGTGTGGGGGCAGCTGTCGACTGCACCCGAGCACTAACCCGGGCCTGTTGATGTCACGCACACCACCTAACCATTGTGTCAGGCTCCAAGATGCCACTCTGATAAGCCTTCTGTGCTGCAGAGAGCTGCTGGTCTCATATTCAGGATCTGTCAAATGTTCACCCAATGCAGTGAAGTAATAGTTATGTCAGGAATTTCCCCATATAATTGAATAGTTTATGGGTAAATTACTAAACATAATTAAAATTATTTCATACTTAAGGTTTTTAAGAAGCATAAACTTCATGACACTCTAAACATACAGTACAGTGTTGATAAAATGATGTCTTTGCCTTCCACGGATGGGTTCACTGAACCCCTAGTGACAAACAGTTTAAGGTTAATACATGTGCATGTCTGTAAGACCAGCACAAATTCTCATGAACAGGCCGAAACCGGCTTTTAAAATGTATATATATATAATATACACACTGCAAAAAATTCATTGCATCACATCATTGCATCATTCTAGTCCTCTGTCTTTTCTGCAGTCTCAATAACCTCCATGTCCAGTGAATCACCCACTGACTCTACCCCACCACCACCATCATCTACACTCCACCAGTTCCTGTCCTGCCTCCTATCTTCATGTCAGGCTTAATGAAAATGCTTCACATCGGTGGAGTCTAACTGTAATTCACATCCATTTGATCTCTCCTTACTGAACTAGATAATAAGCTATAGCTTATGGTGGATCAGATAAACACAGTTTAATCCACTGCCTAAAAATTTGCTCAAATATTTGATCAAAGAAAGGCCCGAAAAAAGACACAACTCTGCAATCTACTGAGATACCCATGAGCACCTCTCTGGCATGTTGAGAGATGTTCGATGGCTTCAGTCATTGACTGTTTGGGGGAATGGTTTAAGGAATGGGACATTTTCAAGAGGTTTCAAAAAATATTATGAAAGAGACATTTTTTGTGGCGTGGCTTGTCATCCAGAAGAAAGACACTCCAAGCAGCCAAAGCACATCACATCACAAATGGATCCCTGAGGATGTGAGCATGAAGTAATTCCCCTCTACATTCATACTGACTGCTGGATATAAAGGGTTACACAGATTGTATGTTGAGCTGCATCGTCAGGAGAACGTCTGTGGTTACATGGTTGAGGATTGGTAGAGTGTCTGGTCACAGTATGAGATGTACAAAGTGTTGCTGAGTAATCTTGGGAAAAATAATGTTTGTTAAAAAAGGATGCGGTGGGTCTACATGTCAGGAGCCATGACCTAACACCACATGACAGCAGCTTGAGTGAAATCAAAACATATCGGTTGTTTTCATCTTTAACAATCAGTCAATCTGTTACTTCATGACAGACACGCCTGATAGTGCCTGTGGTCTGATCCAAAGTGTGTGGGAGAATTGTACTGTCTAGAGAAATGTGTTCCATCCACAGTGCAAGGATGTAGGGCTCTCAGGGAAGTTAGCATTGTCCCCCTAAATATCGTTGTTCACACCTGGAGGTCACAGGTTCTGCACTGCTCAGAGCACATCAGTAAGAGAAACAGCAGCTCAAAATACTATTAATATTTTATCATTAAACCTGTTATATACGCAGAAATGTCAATTTGCATAGCGTGTCATGCCCAGCCGGAGGGTGGTGTAGTGTCTGTCTGTCTCCTTGAGTATTTGTCTAAAGACAGGAAGTGGCTGACATACACAGAAGGTGTGAATCTCCTACTTGTGATTAATTTAGCCTTTCCTGTGGCAGCAGCCTGCCATGAACATTTCCTGGGCTCAGTTTAAGTCTGATCAACATGTTTATAGTGAATGCCATCTGGTGATTCGATTCTGACAAATTACCCCGTGTTGTGTTTGATAACACCTCGAAAGCAGCGTGTTTATTTTCCTTTGGCGGTTTTTCATTGTGTAAGTGGGGGGGGGGGAATATTGACTTGACTTGCCACAAAGCTGAAAGTGAAACTGGACAGACAGCAACGCTAAGTAAGTTTGTCGTTTCTGAATCCCTCTCCTAAAGGAATTTGTATTTGATTTGTGCTGCTGAAACTTCGTCAGCTTTGTAAGTCCTCACCTGAAGGTTTCTCTATGTCAGACAAGTCAGGCTGAATTGAAGATGTGCAATGCAAAGTGGTGCTGAGTTTTAGCCAGACAGAGCCCCTAATGTACTCTTATGTGTGCCTCTCCCTGTGTCAAGCAACACCCAGCCTTTAAACCTTCTAGCCACTAACTTCAGGCTCTCTCCCTCCTCATGTTCTTGTTTTCTTTGAATAACTTTAAAGTATTTGCTTTGCAGAAAAACAGCTCTGAGGAGACACGCGTGGGCAAGACAGTGCACATGTGTTCATATAGTATGTAAAGTGTCTGTACACGCACACTTACACACACACACACACACACACACACACACACACACACACACACGGACAGATGCACAGGGGCTGAGGCTGTGGTTTTCTTTCCAGGGGGAAGTTAAAATGAAAATATTCTGTGTGCATTTGTCTACAGACCACAGTAACCTCATTGAAGATAATCACCAATTGAGAAGGGAGCCACAGTGAGCCGCGCTCCTGCTCTCTAACAAATACCTGTGGGCAGTTAAATTGCAATATCTTTTGCTGTGATGATAAAACATTTTACATTCAGTGTGTGTGTGCATGTGTGTGTGTGTGTTTGTGAGTTCATTTATGCATCGTCCCACACTACACACACATTTTAACACACTAGTTAGGCCATGGTTGGCTTCCTGCCTCTCTTGCACAGGCTAAAACCTATGTTTAATTTCCATTTTCCTGCTGCATTGGCTGCCCGCTAAATTATTAATGTCCATCGGCGGCAGCGGTAGTTCATTTTCGAAGCTCCGTATTTGTGTCAGATGAAAAAGGAAACAAAGTGAGATAAGAAAGTATAAGGAGAGACAGAGAGAGAGACAGAGTGGGAGAGGAAGGGAAGGTAATGAAAAAGAGGTTTGAGATTAAGGGAAGGGGGAGACATCTGCGCTGTTTGTCATGCAACGGTGGACAGGAGAGGGAAACTTCTGCTCATTTCAGCACAACATCACAGAGATAGTAGCAGAAGAGGTGACAGTGTGAGAGAGGAAGCAATAAGGGAAACAAGAAGTGAAAGGTGTGATGCTGGATGAAACCCCAAAAGGTGATCTGACAGGGGAGCTGATCCCGACCTTTGTGTTATTAACGCCACAGTCGGCTTCAGGTGGCCTCTTGCATGTCAGGGGGCATTGCACAGTGACAGAACAGCCTCCTCGCTCTCTCGCTCTCACTCTTGCCTCCACCACCTCGCTGAAGGCTTGCGCACGAAGGGAAATGTTATATTTAGCTGAGACCAGTATTTTGTTTGTTCACTGGAAGCAACACTGCCCTTGGAAAGCAGCCAGAACACTGCAGCATGGCTCCATCTCTCTTGCTGTCCCTCCATGCCTCCTTTCTCCCTCTTCATCTCTCTTACACCCCAGCCCACCTCCCTCCTCCTCCTCATCTCTGTCACTTTCTCTCCACCCTTTTCCCTTTTATCCTTCTTTCTCTGTTGTGAGCACAGCACACAGTAAAGCACAAACAAGTCAAGTGCCACAGCGAGTAGCCAGCAAAACAACCTACTCCTGCTGCACACAGGAGAATGGGGTGAGGTTTACTGTGACACTGTTTAGAGATGGTGACAAAAAATGTCATTTCCTAAAGCACTTGGAGATTAAGAAGATGCAGAAACTAAAAAAAAGTTGTCATCAGTTTCATAATCAATATGCTCCATAATGTGTCTGTGTCTTGAAATACTTCAGTGCAGAGACAATCAAAACTCTTGTTTTTCTGATGGGCTGAAAATCTTTCACTGTTCTTGTTTTCCTAGAATTTTTTCAATCCATTTTTTTTTTTTTAATCTTTCTCTGATTCATCACCTTGGCAACAAAGTGATCGTGATGGGAGAGTGGGAGTCATAATTTGGAGCGTTTGGTGTAAAAGCTCAACATTATAAAAGAGTGTAAATGTGTTACTGACCTATATTCTCAGCCCACATATAGAAACCCATCCTATGAACCAGATCCCTTCTGTATCAGCCCATCTATCTGCTGTAAGTCCTTCTCCCCAGAGCCTGGTGGGAGGTAATGCCGTGCTGTTCCTATGCTCCTGACAGGTGGAGCCAGACTGTAACGTGATTCATGGATAAGTTGTCACAAAGTGATTCTTTGTGCCTCCCCACATCTCCCTCAGGTATCATCTCATGTGTTTGTGTATGTGTTTGTATGTGCCTCTGTGTGAGTCTGAGTGAGTGTTCGCATGCATGAGGGTCCTCCTGACACATAAATGACACATAAATCATCAACATAATTATATTCAAAACAATGGTTCTGAACAATGTCAGTCCCAATTACTGCAGCCACCGTGATTCACCGTAAGATATATGTACAATCTGCAAAAAGTCATGGCAACAGCCAGGTAAGAAAACTTCAAAGTAGGTCAGGAGTAACTTCAAATGTTCAACTTCATAACCTCAAAGATGCTTTAGAATACCTTAAGGCAATGGTTTGTTTTTCAAAAACACATTGCTCTTTTTGAAGCAGAATTTCCAAAACCAGACAAGGTAGATATTGACAACGCTGAAACCCCGAAATGTTACAATAAAGCATCTATCTGACCACTACATCTTCTTTTTTAATTTAGAGATGTAGCCTACTTTTTGGAGCCCTCCTTGCTGCAGTGTCCCACATTACTTCAAATGCAGCCTTAAAATATGTTAATTAGTCCAATATCTGAAAGAAAATAAATCTGACTTTTTTTTCTATTTTTTGTGAACATAGCCAAATGCTAGCTTTGTTCTTAATGCTGCCTTCTAATATCTGATTGGTTGACTGTTTCTCTGACTAACAGTTGTTCATGGGTCACCACAAATCGGAGATGTTAACATCACTTTTTGAGTTACATCTTATGCACAATTGACATCTTACTGACTAGTTAGATTACAGATTTTTCTGTTTGTCATCTTCAGTGTTTTTCTGGAAACCTTTTAGAAAAGCTTTAGAAAACTCTGAGTTTAACACTATGATCTAAAAAGTTATGCATGGTGGCATTGTAGTACTAACAATATATTCATTTCAATATATTTAATTTCAACAACGAGGCATACTGTAGAGCTTTATTTGAAAAATAAAGCATTATAGAAATTTGTATAAAAGATGATTCAATAAAACATGAAAAATCCAAATGATTAAGTGAACTTTTCTGAGGGTAGTGGGGGTTTTTGCTGGGGCTCTGGAGGTATCACCGCAGTGTGTCAAACATTTCGACTGTGGCCCTAGTATGCAGGACTCACATGACCTTTGTTGCCAGTGGTTACTTTCTTACTTGGATAAGAAAGAAATTCATCTACATTCATTCAGCAGTCAAGCGGAAATTGCAAAGAATCCCAAGAAAACTTTATATGTAGATTTTTTTTCTTTTTGTAATGAATAATCTTGTCTTCTTCTGTTTAAGGCATAGGGACACTACCACAGTGGAACAATTTGTCACTTTTCCTAAAGTGATACAAATATATTACCTGAAAAGGTCACCTAATATATCTCCAGTTTCTTGAGATTACTTATTTCCAAATCCAGCAGTGGTTTTGAATTTCAACACTTGTTCGAGAGGCATCTTTGTACTTGTCAGCAAAGCACAGTTGGACTTGACTTTTTGTGACTTTTACAGCCAGTGGACTCAGTGTTAAAGCCCTGGCCACCAGGATACCTCTACTTTCAGAAATGCCAAATGATGACCCTTCATAAATAAATTCCCAAAATGAACAGATACTGTAGCTCGTTGCAATAGAACTTAATTTGCATTCAATGTTGCACATCAGGAGACAACATAGTATCCTGATCAGAACAGTCTACCACTGCCGTTCTCCAATGACAATGAAGCACAATGGGGAATAAGTGTTTGCAACAACAAGAAACACCCGTTGAACACACAAGGTTGATAACACAAAGGCCACATGGGTGGTTATAACACACACACAAGCACAAACACACAAACCACACACACACACTGCTGAAAATGAAATATGTTACAAGTCTGAATCCAAACTCTCCTCAGATAAAGCAACCCCCCTGTAGAAAAGTCGGTGGTGGAGTCAATGATGATAGCTTCTACTTGGAAAGACAATCAGGTGGCATCAAAATGATACTGTAGAACAAATGAACACATCACTCCAGAGCCAGCACATTAAGCAATTTGCTTTCCGTTTGCAAATTGAATCTTCTTTGTCAAAAGGAGCGATGAGAATTTGATTTCACTTTCAATCTCTGCAGGATCTTGTGTATTTTAGCAGCACACATTAACACAGTCCTAGTCCTGCATGTTACACACATAGATTCAGTCGGCAAATTTGTCACATTTTCCATCCTGTTCCCCACTATCACTATTACTGATTGAGACCATTTTCTGAACAGTTGGTAATTGAGTTTGGTGGGCTCATGGCCTCCAGTGCACTCTTAGTAGATGCTGTCCAAAACCATTATTCAGATTTTCTGGAAATGAACCATCTATGAACTCCTTTGCCGTAGGATAAAAAAAAAAAAAAAAAAAAGGACTCAAAGCTTTTAAGGACAATTTTCCCTCTTTCTCTTTTCTTTTTCTCCTTCTTCTGGATTCTTTTCAGAAAAAAAGAGGCAGGCCCCGACCTTCCAGGTGCAGGTTTTGTAGTCCGGTGGTGGTATGACGCTGCAGAGCTAACAGAATTTCACTGTGTCACTTTCACCCAAATGTTTTTTGTTCTGCTGAACTTTGCCTGAGCAGAGTTATTTCCTCTCCTTCAACCCCGGGGCACTGGCCGCCACTAAAGCAAATAGAGTCTAAAACTAGGTGTGAATGTGAGGGCATATGGCATGGATGAAGGTGAATACACACACAGATTAAATTTTTTTTTTTTTAACCTCCAGACCTTTGTAGTGGCAACTAATGTGCCTTAATTCTTTATAATTATAAGCAACTTTCTTTCCTTCCATAGTGCTACGCAATATAAAAACAAATGTGCACAGAAAAACACACATTTGCTTGGTTTTGAACAAGGATATGTACACACATAATCATATTTAGTATTGTTTCTTTTTCTCGATCACTATGAGAAACAAGACTTGACATAATGATATTGTGGTTGAGAAGAAAACACAGGGAAAAGAATAGCTGCCTCCTTTATGTCCAGGCTCCCTTCAGCTGGTTCTGAGGTCTTCCACCTAAATTATCGCTTATCGCAGTCAACAGACAGAAAAGACCACAGCACATGCTTTCGTCTCAACCCACGTCCACCACTCCTACCACTCTCTCTTTTTCTCCCTTTTGTATTCACTTTCATTATCACTGACGCTTCTAGAACAAACAAACGAGTATCCACCAGTTAATGCTGCCAGCCTGCACTCTCTGTGAACCTTTCTGCTAGCGAGAATATATATCAGCTCAAACAATGTGACAAGAAAGAACTGCCATTCTGGAGCTGTGCGCAGTGTAAATGCCGCAATTCAAAACATCATGGTGTGATAGCATAGCCTGGGAAAGCTTCCAGTGCACCGGCCCACGTCGTTCTTGAAGCTAAATGAGAACTTCCCCAGATATGATGGGAGGATTTCGGGCTATCAGAGCTAAGAGGTCTAGCTTGCACACTCAGGGAGTGGTTTGTTAGTTTGCCTGCTACAGTCTGGTCCAGCTACATCACTGCAAAGTGCTTGCCCCGAGCCCAAGTTAATGCAGCCCTCTGCAGTCTGAGACATGCAGCTCCTCTCCAGCGTTATCGTTTCTTCCTTTCTCGCCTTTCTCAGTCCATTGCACACACGTGAACACACACACACAGCTTTTAGGGTAATATAGACTCAATGTACACCATCCTGAATTTAGTTATGCAAATCCAAAAAGCTAAGAATGCACAGCTGAGAAAGGGATTTAGTCAACATTTCCTACATGTACAGTGTCAAGTGACGCTGGTTATCTTTCTTTGAAATGTGATTAATGAGTTTGATATGGTAATGCTAATTCCAATTTCCATACATGTGTTTAATGTATGGCTCACTGTGCCACCTAATGAACATGTCAAGACTTCCTGTCCTCCCCCTAAATGAAGATGTATCATCACATATGGAAATAAAACAAAGGTTCAAAGATCTGTCTGCTTCCCTCTAACACACTTATCAGCCATGACACAACACTGCCTTCCCACTATCTGGTGAGGACAGCAATAAGATGCTTTTACCCAAAATATTACATACCTAAAGCTTAATTCATTACATCTAAAATTCAGAATTCAGTCAACCACAGCTTAATGCACTTTAAATTGGTGTTATGAATCCATCTCTCGAGGCGAATGTTGCTTTTTTCAGAAATATTTTTCGGTTAAAGGGAAACATGTATGTTGAATGTGAACATCAAACCCTCCACCCTACCATGTTGATTGATGACTCCTGAGCCTCAGCCTGCACTGCAGCAGACAACATTGTCTTACATAGTAGTTTGAGTTGTTTATGACTAGCAGCCGGTGTAGCTGCACTGGGAGAGTTGGTATATTTATCACAGTTTGCATGCACACAACAGAGAGGAAGTGGTTAATTGTAATAAATGTGTAGACATAAAGTAAAATATGGCAACTTTATTGCAGAAAAAAAAAATGCAAGTACTACATAAAAAAAAGGTGGTGGCAACAGCGGCAGGAGGGTAGTGGTGATAGCCTGGTGGCTTGGGGGGTTCTGAGGGATGGCATAAATTTTTTGCTGTATTTGGTTAAACTCCCACAGTGTGAGCCCACCCACAGGCGAGTAAACAATCTTGAGGCATTTTGAGGTAATTATAATACTATTAGTACCATAACAATCTGGTGTGAATATGTGCAGCAGCTACATCAGAAGTGACAGAGAGCAGATGACCATTAGCAGTTGTCAGTTCTAATGCAGAGGAGATCAGAAGACTGTCTCAACAGTGCCATGTGGCATCCTCTCCTCTGTTCTCTAGCACCTCACAAAGGGAGCACCAGCTTTGAAGTAATCCACCGCTATTTATGTAATAACAAAGAAAAAAAAATGCCTGAGGTTTGAAATAAAATGACCATTCCACTGGTGAAATGTGCCAAAATGGTTAGATCACTTGATACTTCATTTGCCTTGTGATTATCCCTCCATACACTTCTCTGCTTATATACTTAAACATACCATCGTTTCAGAAGAAGAAATTCACAAGTGCCATCTTTCAACACTGATGTGTGACAGTTTTAATGCACAGTGGCAGGTAATGCAACATCTTCAATGTTTTTGCATGTTTTCCTGGGCACAACGTTTAATCATGACTTATCAGAGGCCCGAAACTCCAAATTATGAGAGGGTGCTGCCAGCAAGCCAAGGCCCTGCTGCACAGCATCTGAATCACCTAATTTCAATATCACACCACAAGAAAGAGTGCTGGCTGACAGCCTCGTAGAGTTCTTTATTGGGAACTGGGGCACTTGCGGGGGGAGAAAAAGCGTATTTCTCTAAGCCATCTGTGGGTGAGTCATGACCAGAGTACATTACAGATTGATATGTCATTATCAAACACTGGCCTTCTGGCTGCGAAGAAGAGGAGAGGGACGAGCGGATGGGTGCCAGGGAGGGAGAGTCGAAACTAAGATGAAGGATGATGGTGGGGGTGAGGGGCAGAGGGAAAGATGAAAAAGCACAGAGGGCAAACGGGAAAAGATGGGGCTTGGTCAAAAATCATGAAGTTTTCACAGTTGAGGAAATGGTACCCAAATACAGACAACTAGTGCTAGGTATTGTTTGAAAGTTTTTTTTAATCTCTGCCAGTATAACAATAAAACAAATAAAATAATTATTTAATGCTACATTACTTGTCCCATTAATTTTGTTACTTAATACAGCTTCCTCAAAGGAGCCTAAAAACAACTTGCCTTTTTCACAGCAGATGTTTGAAAAGCACAGTCATTACTCATAACACTGATGATGGCTCTGTGTGATCAGTTCAAATGAATCCTAATCCTGAGTTGGCTGAGTTTAACATGCAGCCAAACTTCAGTTCGGAGCACATGTAGCTACCGTTAGCTTAGCACGCAGCACACAGCACAAACCAAAACACAGCAAAAGTCTGCTCTTATAATAAATATAATAAAAATCTGAACAAAACCAGGAGATTACGATCTTAGTTTACCAGCGAGCTATGTTTGCAAGCCAGCTAAAATGACACAATGTGGGAAATAATGTAGTTTTGATTTTTTGAGAATTTTATATGGATTGAATAAGTAATGGCCACATTCTTTACAAGAGCTTTGTCTTTAACACAATGAAATACTGTATAAAAATAGCATAGTAAACAATATTAACAAAATTTTGCCAGGTGCCAATTACTGGTGATTGTCCAGTTTTTAATATATCCATTTCTGTTAGTTCCCAAAAAATGACGTTAAAAAGTGTCCATTTTTGCGTCCAAAAAGGTTTCACTGCTAGATTAAAAATGAATCTGCTAGATTAAAAATGAATGAAGAGTTTGCCAATGAGGCGTAGCATAATAAATACTTTTTCCCTTTTTTGGCATATAGGAGGTAGCAAACTTGTGCATCTTGCTTTTGCTGGTACATTATACGGAATGGTAGCTCCACATAAAAAGTGAGAAAGCTGGGTCTGAATAAACACTGTGCAGTTTTATGACTGAAAACTCGACAGCAGATGAGCCATGCCAGTGATAGCTCTGCCGGGAAATAGAGAGACCACTAGAAAGAGGGAAACAAAAAGGAGAGAGAGAGAGAGAGAGAGAGAGAGAGAGAGAGAGACGGTGATGAATAATGGAGAGGCTTGATTTTACTATCTTTCACCCTCTAACCCTTCCAGATAAGACTTTTCACAATGGCCTGTTAATGCCACCTCTCTTTCTCGACTCCCCTCCCAGCAGTTTTTATGCAGACACATATTTGCTTTGTGCCTTTTTCCAAATGCTCCGACTCAGCAATACAGTAGAATGTAATATTCAAAGTACCTTCGGTATATGAGGTAATACACCAAGCATTCTATTTTAACTGCAGTTTCTTATTTGCTCACTGGGGTTGGACTTTGTAATAAATCTTCATATAGCTGCGGGGCCTTGTCATATATTTTTCTTTCATTTCTTTGCTTTTCATTTCTTTCAGACGCCCCCATCCCTCTCTTTCTCTCTCTGTCTCTCACACGCACTCTGGCAAAATCCCTGTTCTCTTTTAAGTGTTCTCCTAATCTAGTCTAAGAGAAGTGATCTCACAGTTGACAAAAAAAGTGTCTTCTTCTTCTTTCTCTCCCACCTCTGTCCATCCACCTCAATTTATTTTTTCTCCCTGCATTTCTTGTTATTAGGCTGAGAGCTCACAATGACTAAAACACATGCTTAATCACACAAGATCACAACAGCTGTTCCAGGAAAGGGCTTTCGTGATAGAAGGTTGCCGTGGCGACAGCTCGACATGTCACTTTCACGCTCTCTCTCTCTCTCTCTCTCTCTCTCTCTCTCTCTTTGTAGTGATTGGCGTTCCTTTTCTAATGCCACTCGAAGCTTTGGAAAGAGAATGACTCAGGACAATTTCATATGTCACTGCAAATGGCTCCGACAGCACATCTGAACATTTCATGATGTGCTGACGACTCAGGGAGGTTCAGTGAATGGATTCACAAGGATGCTACCAAGGCCTGTTGTCTTGAAATTATGCATACACTACCTGCATGAATGTAGACAGCTGACAAATATCAGTTACAGCCCCACTGATAATGATAACACCACTGGCAGATCAGTTAAAGCCAAGGTGCATTTCTTTGAAATTTACAGAACACTGATTACAATCCACCGGTATCTGCCTGAAAATTATAGACCTAGGTACTATCAGACTACACCTGGTAAATTGGCAACTTAAAAATGTGATGCTCATGAAATTATTATACTTGGTAGCCTGTTGCCAAGCATAATTATTTTATTTTGCATTCCTTTTGAAACCTCATGATGCAGCAAACACGTAGATCTTGATGTTTATAATAAGTTTACACAGAAAGTGGAAAATGATGGTCTAGTGTATGCATGTATTGGAATATTTATACCTCAGGAAATGGGACTGAACCCCCTTAATATTAGTCAACTAACATTAATATTGTCTAAGTAAGTGCTTGCTGTCAGCTGCAAAGTTCAATCAAAGAGCATGTCTGGAACATATTAATCCTACATAGTCATTATTTGCAGTTTTTCACTCATTGTTTTCCAAATATGAGTTTGATATTTCTCACATTACATTGCACCTGTGTTTGAGCATACAAGTGAGATGTAGATTTGTCATCCCCTCCAGTCTGACATGAAATACTGCTAATGTGATGGTCAGTTGATCATATGAAGGCCATTTTATACCAAAGAATACTTTGGTATAAAATGTAAATCTGGAACGCAATGTTATCGTCATGGGGCAATTACCTACCCTCAGATTGTTTCTGAACCTCTGCTCTAAATATTTACTGACTTGGTTTTCCATTGTCCAGTTCCTTTTTTGTACCATTTTGGCAACATAGAGGTGACATCTTCATTAATACTTGGAATACATGGCTTTGTATGTCCAATGAGCCTTTAGTTCACTCACAAAGGTGATTCCACTGATTTTGCTTTATTAGACGTCCTCTCACAGCTGTGTGGGTGTGCGCAGACAGTGCATGATTGACATCTCCATGACTCTGCTGTTGGTGGTCAATAGAAGTTTGGTCAACCATAATAACTCTAAGCAATTATTTACATTTTCCATATTGTCCTTATGGATGATTTTTTAAAAAAAAAAGTAACAGTGTGACAGTTGTGAGCAAATGATGACATTTATGGCATTTGCCTGCACGGAGAGCAAAAATATAACAAGGTAATTGAATGATGTAGCTGCACGTCAGTGGTCATGTTGTATAGCTGGGCTTATCACTGACTTGATGGCACTTGATGTTCCATGGCTACAGACTATTTCTGTACCAGAGCAGATTATACAGGTGCTGTCCACAAGATGATATCTGTCCACAGTGTGTTTTAGTGTGTGTGTGTGTGTGTGTGTGTGTGTGTGTGTGTGTGTGTGTGTGTTGGACTGTGCAATGTACAACATTAGGTGTCGTTAGGGTAATTTAAGTCATAAATCATAATGTCATTAAAATTGATAATTTAAGGTTAAATCTGGAACACCAATCCAAAAAAGCACAGCAATCAGCATCCTGCATCTGACTTCCAACATATCATTTATCTAAACAGGCTGCTAGTATTGCTGTAACAGTTTAGCCTATATCTATGTGTGTGTGTGTGTGTGTGTGTGTGTATGAATGAATTAATCTATAATCTAATACAGGCCTGCTCACACTCATTCACTATTTCTCATATCTTAAATAAGATTATACTGCACATACGAACTCACACATACACACCTGTATAACATTTCCTAGGGAATAATCTGTTGAGGTTTATGTAATTTTCAGACCAATCAGGCATCTCTGTTTATGTCTGTGCTGTTATCACTGCTCTAATGATGCACTAAAGTACTTAACTCACTTACCTTAACATTTGTGTGTGTGTGTGTGTGCAGTATTGATGATGGTGTGAGAGAGAGAGCAAATGATTTAAAGAGCAGGATACAGAGTGACACAATGAAGGAGAGTGTGCTATGGAGAGACAGAGCATCAGGATGTGGACTGAAAGTATCTTTTTTCTGACGCTGCACTTGAAGAAATGAATCATCAGCTGGTGCACAGAAGGTGCCTTCACCATTATGTTATCGCAAGTTATGGATGACGCATTTACAGCAACATTTCGTGACATTTGATATGCACTCATGTTCAAACCAGTGGCCATTTGTCTTTGGTCAGTTGTTTGCAAATTCTGTGTTTCAGTGGTCTGGACACATACAGGGATCATGGTCATCAAAACCAAGAAAAGTGAGGCATCTGTGTTCATACTTAGTCCATTTTCTGTCTTTGAACATTAATCTCTTGGTGCTCAGTTGTCACACTTCAGATGATCGAGTGAACAGTATTTCCTGTAAAAGTTTACGTAACATTGGTGTGGGGAGAACTGCGGGGGCAGCCGCAAGGACTCGTGGGTGTTAAACAACTTTCATTGCTGTTGACCTTATGTTGCTATTTTTTCTTTATATAATTTTTGACAAAGATGCTATATCTTTGACACTAGCAGCTTGCCTGAATCTGCTCACCTGCACTCACTCTGAGGATCACCTACAGTATATTCCAATGCCGACTCTTTGTCAGGCCACTGTAATTCAAACTATTAGACCATTCATTTTCTACATAACTTTATTTGTTTGTGTAAAGGGTGTTTAATTATACATTTGGCCAAATATGTTATTACAAATATGTTAAACAATACAACAATAACTATTATTGCTACTAGTATTAGTACTTGTAGTATTAATAATAAAACACTATTACAGGAGAAAGTGGAAGCTGTAGGTTACTTTAAACATGTAGCAAAACCCCATGTAGGCTATATTAATGTCACTAAGTTAACAGGACATTCAGTAAAGGGCAGTAATATTCCACTGTTCTCTCTCTCTCTCTCAAGCTGAATATTCAGGCCAACAGGACCCTCAGGGAAATGACACAGTGCTCCCAACGGGCAATCTGCCACTAGGACTATGTGTCTACAGCCATGCTAGTGGCTTTTAAAGCTAAATGAATTAATGCTAGCATGCTATAATTGACAACGCAAATGGAAATTTTGATGGGCTATTTTTTTTTTTAGATTTCATCAACTAAACAATTCATTAGGAAAATAATATAAAAAGCACATTAGTGATTGTGGAAATTATTCTCGATTCCACCCCACTTAGCACTAAACAAATCAGACACATTTGTCATAAACCAAAGTACTGACCATGTTTAAATTTTGACCTGCTGGTGGCACTATATGAGAAATTAGGGAATCACCACAGAAATCATGAGAATTTATTCCATTGTGACCGTAAAGATCTGTATCAAATCCAAAAATGTCAACCACCTAGTGGAAAAGTCAGAGGCTCAGCGATGTTAATTGGATTTGTCCTCTGAGAACCATGAAAACCTCATAGCAATCCATCCAAAAGGTATTTTCAAGCTCAACCAAAGCAGTGGATGAACCAACATTGCAATTCCCAGAGCTGTTAGTATGCTTTAGAATAAAAAATAAATCAAGATAGAAACCCAGGTAGAAACCCTCCAAAGGACAAAATACACAGAATAATAGTCAGACAAATGGAGAAATGATACCAACCTGTTTTAATGCTGTACTCTACATTACAGCAAGTAATATTTCAGGATTATGATGATTCCTCTCCACTTCCCAGCGCTCAGCCTCCTCTCTTCCTCTCTCTGTCTGTTATCTAGGTTGGAGTCAGTAGGTTTTTGGCAGGCAGACTGGCCAACAGATGCTGATTTGTGAAACCTGAGAAAGCACAGTGAGACTCCTGAACGCTGCCCCATTCTCTGGCATAGTCTCCTCTACAAGCCCACTTTGTGCTGGTGTGGGTGTACCGCAGAACAGAGTGGAGGGAAATCAAGTGACTAAATCTTTGTCTGAGATCCATCTGCTGTAGGGAGGTGAGCGCAACTGGACTGTGTTCACACTTGACAAACCACAGACTAATCCAGGCCAATTACAAGACAAGCACATTAAAGCTCGGCAATAGAGATAGAAGTCAAATCCCTCATTTGTGAAACCGTGTGTGTTTAATGAACAATGCCATTATCATCAGCACCGTTGATCACAGAATGAAAATCCATTCGGCAGAGGTGCACAGCCGACTTTAAGGGAGTGTACAGCATTTCTCACAATGGCACAAACAGATTCATTATTTGAATCGTAATTTTCTCCCCGTCGGCACAATTAATGAATCAGACTTTTCATCGTCACAGCTCAGTGGGTCTGAACAGGTCAGGTTATTAAAAAGTCATCGCCGCTTCACTTGGTGATCTCAGGCAAAGGACTAAATTAGATTGGTAATGTATGATTGCCCTCAACTGGGAGTTATAATCAAAGTTCATGTTCATGGAGAAGCAGAATGTCTCTGTACCTTTCAGGTGAAAGTTAATAAAAAGCAGAATAGTGTCAATACAGAGCTCTGTTCTTTTTTAATAACAAACTGTCCCTCTTATGAAACCTCTTATTAAAGAATCACTTTTACATTTGAAATCCTGCTTCTTTCCTCATCGATTTCCTCATCTACTCTAAGTGCCACATGAAGGGTGTCTTCTGTGTGCCTCATATTCAGCACTGGCATCGTATCAGCGATGTTGACAGGGGATAAAGCAGCGCAACAGCTGTTTGAGTTGATCCCTGCGAAATGACACAATGTCTTGGCAGATGAGGCATTGTCCTTGTCCTGAGAAGATGGTTTGCCTTTCGAGCAGGAAGTGACTGTGAGTGGTGGATTTCACTTCCTTTCAGCATTAATCAGCAAAGCAGGATTTATTTTTACATCCTCTCTGTGCAATACTGAGTATGCCTCCTGTCTTCTCAGGAAAAAAAGTCATAGGGTCTTATGAATATTGCTGCTGGGGAAAAAAGGAAAGGAGGACGGAAAATGACTGTAATATTCTCAGATTTTGTCAGCTTTATCCATTGTCCCTTTGTTCTTATTCTCCTGTCCTTCATAATACAGTATGTCTCTGACACTACCATCCAAAGACACTTTATCTTTGAATCTGCTTAAAATGAAAGAACATTTTTCTCTCCTGAAAGAGAAGCAAAAGTCAACAAGTCTTAAGGCCCTATCTGCATATATTCCTAGATTTTTCTTTCTGCCTCTCCCTCATCAACCTCCCATTTCTTACTCTTTAAATCAAGTCGCAAGTATTTTTTTTCCCCCAAAATTCATTTCAGCCTTGATGGATATACTAAGCACCAACAGCTTTTGATTTAGGCTTCTGATGCCGTCTGCCTCTGCTAACATCCACTTTGGGTGCAGCGCTCCATCACATTGATTTCTCTGAAGATGAAACTCTGATTGAACAGACCTCTCCTGGCGGCCGAGGGCCTCCATGTGTCTCTTGCACTGTTACAACATATAAAGGAGGATGTTGATGCACTCTATCACCTAGCTGGCAAATGAACCGGCACATGTTATATGACCCATATTTAAAGATGTCTCTTTTATGTAAAATTATTTCTATCTCAATTCCTCTGAACTAAACTCTGCTCTGTCAAGATGAAGGACACACAAAGGAAGTCTGTAATTAAAAGGCTACATCTCTGACATTTGCACAGCGATGCTTACTAGAGAGTCTGATAGATAAAGCAAGCCGCAGAGTAGAGATAGATTTTTGTTATCTCTTCCACTCTTTTTAGGCTTTTCAAATCACACCTCATGGTTTCATCCAGTACTCTTTGTACTCAGACAATGATTCTGCAGCACACGATTTGCCTCCGATGCCAGTGTTCAGTGCCAATGCTGGAAGCAGTGTGTCCTCTATGTAATGAAGCAAAAAGTAAGGGTGTTGAGGTCAGGATGGTAGAGTTGTGTAGTGCATTCAACCTTCACGGCAGAGCCCAAAATTCGAATCACATCTCAGGCCAAACATGAATGTTTTTCTTTTCCGTTTTTTTAAACCACAATCATGATCGTTCCATAACCACAACCTCAAAAGTATTCATTCATATGGTGAACAGCTCCAGAATACTGACTTGGCTTTACAATATCAATATAAATTATTATTCATATAGTTTGGACCAGTTCAAGTGTGTGTGTGTGTGTGTGTCATGGTGCATATGTGCATGTGGTCTGTGTAGCAGGCACATGCAGGTGGTGTGGAGGTGTGTCTGACATTAGAATGAAGGTAGCCTCTGCATAATTCAGATAAACCTGTCTCCTTTAGTCTCCTATATCTCTCTCCTCACTCTTTCTCACTTCTATCCTCACATAACCCTCCCCACTTTAAATGTAACTCTCTCTCTCTCTAAAGATCTTTTGCTGTAATCCTCAAGAGATCATAACATATCTGCACCAAACATGAGCTCTGATCAAGTTGTGTGCAGTTCATCCTAGAGTTGGCTCATTATGCTTATCCTGCACGCACACACACCCACAGTTTTTGGAAATTATTTGATCACCGTATTCTTCAATTATGCATGAATGCAATGTTAAGACTTTAATTAAATAAATGTGGTGACTCCTTCATTATATTATTTGTCTTCTTCATCCAGAAATAAATGAATGTTGGAAGGAATTAACAGAAGCTCTAATGACCTCTTTCACATCAACTGAAAGCTTCTGCTCTGAGCAGCTGCCTTATCTTTCCTTGTGTCATGTTATCCACCTGCTTTATATGTCAGCAGGCGTGCACACACACACACACACATAGTCCTCTTATTTTGTGAATAAAGTTGCAACTGATTGTGCACATTCACATCATGTATAGACAAGATATATGGACAAATAAAATTTTTTAATTTAGTGTTTTTTGTCTGGTTGTTTTGTCTTTCTTGCAGGCTTGAGGCTGAGGGAGCCACATTCCCGGTTATCTACAATCACAGCACTGCAATGCTCCTTCTGCAGAGTTATAAAAAGGACTGGATTAGGATCAATCAATCTGCTGCTAGCTAAAGAAGAAGCTGGAAGTGCAGGAAGTGCAGAATTATACACCAGAAATAGTCTGTGAGGTATAGTGTATAGTAACAGGGCACATAATATCCCATTTGAACTATTTTCTGCTCCCAACAATGTGATGAGCCAGGAGTTGGTGTCAGTCAGTTGGTTAAAACATTTACATGAAAGAGATGCAACAAATATACTTGCACAATGTGATCATGAAAAGTCACAAGTCAGTTTTTTTGACAAATCAGCACTACACCAGTTTGACAGGGTTGTTATATGTGATGTTTTCTACCCATTTCTTTGGAAGAAACATTTTAAAACAGACACAGGCAGAAGAATAAAAAAAAAAGAAAAACAGTTTTAACAACAGTGACATTTCTGTTCTGCTTGTACACAACACCACTGCTTTTCATCTGCTGTGCATAAGCTCTCACTATATCATGGAAACCCATTTTCTATTGGTCAAAAAGATAATGGTCTAGCTGCATAAATATTCAGTGAGGATCCTCAATTCAAAATGGATATCAGTTAATTTTCTTGTCAATTAAATTTCAAAGATTATTGCTGAGGACAAATAGAGTATAGCACATTTCAGTGTTTACATCTTATTCTCAGCCCCAAACACTGTATGAAAAGAAGGCTGTGCTCACAAGCAGTTGAGGGGGCTAAAGTACTGTGTGTTCCCAGTTGTGCCTTATGTCAACATCTGATCAAAGCAGTACACACAGATATACTCAGAAAAAAAACATGCATAAAAAATGCACACACATGCATGCATTGGACTGCTTTAGCATCCCCTAAGGGAATTGAATAAGCCTGCTTCTTGATGTTTCCCCGATCGTTACATTTATCACGCTGCATCAGTAGAAAATCCTAAATAAACCTTTTAGCAGGCTTCTCCTCACTAATGCAGTAAATAGGCTTCTTATCCTAGAGGCCAATGGGTTTATCTTGGTCTACAAAGCCCATGCTACAGAGACTTTTGTGGTGCAAGTTGCTGGATTGGAGCAAGTAAAAGGTTTTTCATTGGTATGAATAGTCAGAAATATATAACAGTCACAAACAGGAGTTTCACAATTGTGATATTTTCGAGCAATTTTGATTAATTCAAATGTTGCCATATTCAGCAAACTTTTATTAGTAAATAAAATGTATAAAGTGACAGTTACATTTCCTCAACTAAATCAAAGTGTTCTTTAATCAGAGAGGATCAGTTTCATTTATATTTATTAGTTTTTGTTTTTTATTTATTTACTGTATGTACTTTAGTTGTTTGATGTTATTGTTGTTGTTTGTTTGTTGTTTGTTTTGTTTTCATTTTTTTCTATGCACATACATTCACCACACAGAATAAAACAAAACTGGATACAATTTTCTGGCGCTGTGAAAGAGAGGCAACGGGTAGGCTGCATGCAAGTACCCATTCTAAAAAAGAAAAAGCGAACGCTTAAGCTTTTTGACACTTACAAGCTGCCGTAGTTTGGAATCCGGAAGCATAGTGGTTGTCATCTAAAAAAAAATGTAAGCAACATTTTGACGAGAAAAACTTAACTTGCTTTTATTTCATTGGTATGGTTTCACATTTGATATTTTTTGCAGGGACTGCTACTTAATTTTTAGACAGTTAAAGAGGCTATTTCGAAACGCTGACTATGGAGTTAGCTAAGTGAAGGAAAAGTCAGCAGGGAGTTAGCAAACTTCGCGGCTACAGTGCCACATCGTCAGAAACAGAAAGCTGGGCTGCAGTCATGTTTTTGTTTTGTTCATATGTTGTGAGGCTTTTGTTTGTACATACATCTCCGTGCTTGTTTTGTTCTTACTCTACATGACTCACCCAGATTTTTATTGCCCAGTCGAGCAGCTCATACTGTAGCATACGTAGCAGTCCACGTATTCTCATATAAGTCATTTGTATGGTCAGAAATATGTACATAACGATTTTAGAACAAGATGAAGTCTAACAATAACTAATGATAGTTTACCAGTTTGACTAAATATTGCCCGACAAGAGGATATTGTGACATTTTATTGACTTGAGTAACACTGCTCTTTGAATTGTTCACAGGGGTTGATTTTTGCCCAATGACATCAAGAGGCGTAGTCCTCCATTCGCAAACCTGTGCCAATCTAGAGATGATGACTGGAGGAAATTGCCTGACAGAGACTTCAACTACATTTGGATAACTTGTTTTTAGTCAGCCATGGCTCAGAAGGAAGAGGAAGAGGAGCTGACAGTCAATGGACCCAAAGAGGTTGACATGTTTACATCAGTGCGTTGCCTGGGTTACTTGTCCAGCATCAACCTCCTTGTGGCGGTATGCGTTGGCATGTATGTACGCTGGGAGGTGACAAGTGAACCAATGATTCTGGTCATCTTCATCCTTGGCCTCTTTGTCCTGGGGATAGCCAGTATTCTTTATTACTACTTTGCTATGGAGAAAGCCAGTCTCAGCTTGTTCCACTTATGGTTTGGCTTTCTGCTTGGTCTTCTGTGCTTCCTCAACAGCCCTGCATTGGATTCTAATGTTACAGAACTGGTTGCGAACTATCTCCTCCTAGCCAGTATTCTCATGAAAACAGTATGGGCTATAACTGAGCGAATATGCAATGCCGTCTGTCACAAACCTACTTTGTTAACATCAGTCGAGTTGCTGGAGCTCCTGGGATTTGGCATTGCCAGCACCACCATGCTCCTTCAGATATCAGTGGCCATAATAGGCTTGGTAGTGGCTTTGGGGGCACTCATTGTGGACCTGAGGATGAAATCTCTCCTGGCTTTGCCCAACCTGGTCTGTTTTGCCTTGGTTACGTCCCTTGTGTTTTTCCAGGCCTTAGGCATCACAGCCAACCCTTATGCCTTAGGCTGTTACCTTGGCAGCCTACTATGTGAACCTGTGTTGGATGTGTACTTCAGTGGGCTGGGGCCCAGTGACCGCTGGATGCCAGTGCTCTCTCTGGGGAAGGTGTGGAGGAGGTTGTCCCTGCTGCCTCTGAGTGTGACTGAGCTGGCCTTCTTAGTCCTGGCTGCCTTAAAGGTACATTTACCATGATTGTTGTGCCACAAAATTGACATTTCTATTATTTGAGTCATTAGATGTTTGTTTTTCAAATTATGACACAGGGTTTTTTTATAGCTAGTTTACACATTTCAAGGCTTTTTTTACTGACACTTTTCTCTTGTTTTATAGCTGGGCCACTTGGAGCTGTGGTACCTGGTCATACCAGGCTTCTGTCTGTTTGGGCTTTTCTGGTCCATCTGCCACATAATTCTGCTGATCACAATCTGGGGGTTTCATACCAAGCTCAGTGAGTGTCAGAAGGCCTGGCGGGCCCAGCGTTCCAGTAGCCGCAGTCTGGAGCAAGTCATGGCCTCCAGGGGTATACGACACTTCTGCCTAATTTCAGAACGACTGGTGTTCTTTAGTCTGCTGTCTACAATCATACTGGGCGCTGTGTCCTGGCAGGTAGGAGACGGTAGAGAAATTACTGCTACTTATATCAGACTCATATCAGAAATAATAACATAATCAGAAAACAGTAACTAAGTTTGCAAATTATTTAAAGATAAAAAAGTATTTCATACATTTTCTTAATGTTTTTATGCCATTAAAATTTATTACAATATCATTACAGTCATGTCCTGTAAAGGGTAGTCCTAATGCTGAGGAACAAAGGTAGATTCAGCTAGTCAGAATTCAAGACTTTTATTATAAATCTCATTCTTTATGTGTTACAGTTTTAGCATTTTGAGTTCCATGACAAGGCCTCTTTAAACACATAATACACCCATGTTATAAACACTGCAGAGAAATGCTAGTGGCAGTGTGTAGTTGGTAGTTGCTCCCCAAGGTAAGGCACTTCTGTTCTCATGCGGAACCAATTTAATTAGCACTTTAATATCCCTATCTACTTGCATAAAGAGCAGCAATAACTTATTTAGCCTTATTAGACGTTTACCTTGTAAGAGTCTCATGGGCCTGAGTCCTAATTTGAGATCTGCACACTGTTGATGTCAGTTGCAAAATTGGCTGAGAAAGAGGAAGCTGTTGGCACTCACATGAGAAAGTTAATGTTTAGCTCTTGTGTGTGATTTTTGATTACATTATATTATTATTATTTTGCTGGTGTTGTTGAAATACACTGAAATGATGGTCAACCGTAGTCACACACACACGAAGTAACAGCAATGTTTGTACACTGTAGTACAGCCTCAGCAATAAGCACAACCATTGTGAAACTAAGAACATTTAGAGATGAGATGATTCGACTCCATGCAAATGTTTAAGGTGACAGTCTGGGGAGTTTCACTGGATTCACTAATTTCCAATTAGGTTAAGACTCTTCCAGATTCTAACACAAGTTGATAATTTTTTGTTTTGTATGTATTATATCTGCCTTTAAATATCCTGCGTGGAAATCCATTTGAAAGTGCAGATTGACTAAGAAGCAGATTAATGATTTTGTGCAAATGTATAGAAGTGTCTTCTTCACCTTGTCAATGTAGTTCTGCAACATTCAGAGCAGCACATGAGTAAACAATAGCCTCACAGCTTGGGGTCAACTACTGCAAATCGGTTCTCCACATGTGAGAAGCATTACTTGACTGCATTATATTATAAAGTCATCCCTTATACTACAATGTGCTTTGTCTGCTCATAATACTATATTCAGCCACTAGAGAATATAGTTCCTACATACAGTTCAATATATTCTGCAAACTCAAGTGTGACTCTACTTAACCATGCAGGTATTGATTTGCATTCTCGGATACAGTGCCATGCTATGAAATCAAAGTGGCTTTTTGAGGATGCTAAATTGCATTGCATACCGTCACAGTGACTCAAGAAATTGATTCCACTTGTGCTTTGTAGCACAAGATGTGCTTAATACTACTACGCTATATTATGTATGTGTGCATGTGCAAGAATTTAATTTTGTGTTTCAGTAGTGACATTAAACGTTCAAATTTAAAGTAATGAAAATTAAAGAAGATGACAAATTATAATTGTTTTATTGTACAAACTCAAGACCACCCAGAAAGTACAAGCTCATACACTGCAGTAATTATGTGAATTTTAATGGATGCTTGTGATGTATTTTTAGTCTGCTGTCATATAGTGCATTGTGTCTCCATTTAGTTAGGTCCTGTCATGTTTTGTCCTACAATAATCATACTGTGTCAGTTCCTATATTGTATTACTGTCTTGCAAAGTGTCACCACCAATTAACTGGCTCTGATTGCTTTGTTACAAGCTGTAAGGGGTGAACGAAAGTGACTCTGATTCTTTGGCTTTTTGCAGCCCAACAACAGTCTCTTTCTCAGCGCTCTGCTGGTGGTGCTGCCTCTGGAGTCCCTGGCTTACAGCTTGTTCCATGAGCTAGGCAGCTGCCTGGGGGGAACCTGTATTGGCTATGCCTTGGTCATACCAACTGCTTACTGCAGGTACTGAAAAGAGAAACATGGGAATGAAAAGTTGCTGAGAGACAAATGGAGACAAACTCACACTCTTGAATCAGACAACTTTTTTGTTTATCGATCAATCTTGTTTTATTTTGTTCTGTTTTTTCTTTTACTGAATTTATTGGTCAGTTACTAACACAAAAAATTCTCAACCTTTAAGAAGCTGAAATGAATAAAAGGTTTGGTTTTTTTTTTTGTTTTTTGTTTTTTTTTTGGTAAATGTCTTGAGCACTCTGTCCAACTCCCTCCTCAGTTAACACAAAACCAACTGCATAAATAGGGCAATAACTATGCATAAACATGCCGCTAATGTACGGGCCCTTAAGGGATCATTCCTGTGCTCCCTCCATAGCATACTAAGTTGCTCAGCTGCAATAGATAGTCAGTAGCTGCTGCTGCCTCTCCTAGCACCCTTTCAGTTGGTCAAGCATTTTTCAAATATCTTAGTTAGTTTTGATGATGCCAATGTGTCTCCCCCCTCCTTCTAAACAACAGAAGCCTGCCAGCAGTCAACGGTTAGTGTTTACTTTTTCTAGAGCCCCTTTACTGTCAAGGAAACCTATTCTCTGGGGATTATTTGCAGGTGTGTATATAACCACTTTCCATATACTCATTCTTTTTGCTGTTGGTTAGCTTTAGTATTCAGATGGGATGTGAGGCTTACTAGTGTTTAACTCCTCAGGTGATTTTGAATGCAAGCCCATGTCCTGTTGAAGCAACCAAGGCTCTGTATGCAAGGCCGTATGTGCAGGTCCATGGGGAGAACTGAGAGCATGATGAGAATGCAGCAGTGTATAATCGACTGTTTGATGGCTGCAGATCATGTTTTCACAATGACAAGAACCCCACAGGGAGATTAGAGAGATAGGAGTGAAAAGGGGAGGCACCCAGGGTAAACCAGGGTGGGAGGAAAACACAAGGAGAGGACTGTGGTTGTAAACAGCGTAACGGAGGGGGGGGGTTCTGGTAAAAGCCACAAGGGACAGACAGAGCAAAGGAAGGGGAGGAATTGTGAAGGAGGAGAGGGAGGGGTTGAGCTGTAAGAGATCTGTTGTAGAAAAGGACAGGATTTTTTTTTTTTAAGGATAAAAGAGAGTGAGAGAGTGTAACAGGGGAAGATGTGGTCTGAATCTCAAACTACAAGTGTTCACTCCCCTGGGTGCCATGAGATCTGAAAAGATTAGATGGATCTTGGTGAACAGTGAGCTCGCCAAGCCATGCAGAGGTTGCAGCATGCCATTTTCTGACCAAGTGTAGTACAACTTAAAAGCAGCAGGTTACGTTATGCTGAAAATGTTGGTGTTGTTACTTTAAAATACAGAGACAACAGTTTGTTAAATATTAAAAATAGGCAGAAAAGAATATCAAATGCAAAGCCAGCTTAACACAGGTAGTGTCAACATCAATAACAGTGATCACATCGCACGCCTGAGGAATACATCTGCTTTGGCTGTCAACAAATAACTTATCTGTCCACAGGCCAGAAAATCAATCCTATCTCATCCATTTTAAACTTTCCGCTGTCCTCGTCAAGGTGAGGTTGAAGGTGACAACAGGGGCACAGGGCAAACAATGATGGCTGAGTAATGCAGATGTCCATAAGAGTGAAGTATGACTTTCTCATCGGCTTGGCCATGAATAACATCAAGTCCAGCGGCAGAAGGAAAATGTATAGCTGCACTGAATAGCTGCTAGCTTTGAGTCACTTTGTGTGCCCAACATCCACTTGTTATTATCAGGCTAGGGCTCTGTGCCACGTGGATCCACACACAATTAAAAGAACCACTTTGCCCTCAACTATCTTTAACCTCAGTTTCCACTCTCAGTTCTCCTCTCTATATGCTCTCCATTTTCCTACCGTCCTTTCATTCTTGACTCCCTTCACATCCCGGAGGCTAATGTCATTTCCCGCAGCAGTGATCCACCTCTCCTATTCCTTCAATCTCCTTTTCCCTATCTCCTCTTATCCTCTCCTCTCTGTCTCCTCTTCTCTGGTGATGCAGACAGCTACTCCACCCCAGTGTGTCAATCTATCAGCTTCTCACTCATTCATCTCTGGTTTGCTCACACACCATCTCTCTCTTTCACTGCTGCTTCTGAAAAGCCACTTAACTTCTTTCTCAGAGTAGTTTTTTTTATTTCTCACATCTTCTCCTCTGTCTCTCTGTCTCTCTTCTGTCTAGTGCTGATGGCCAACCCACTCTCTTACCACCTGAGCAGGTGCAGCAGTTGAACCAGCGGTCTACAAGCATGCTGAACAATGTGCAGCGCCTCTTCTCCCACCACATGATCCAGGCATTCGGCTGCGACTACTCCACCAGCGGTGTTACTCTGGAGACTGTGCAGACCAAACTGCGTGACTTTCTGGAGCGTCGGACTGCTGATGGGCCTCGTCATGACACCTATCTGATTTTCTACAGTGGACACACACACAAAGGAACTGGGGCATGGGCTCTGGCTGGTGAGAGTCTCACATCCACATTATTATTATTATTTTTATCTTTGATGTTTCTGCTTCGTCTTCAAGATTCCTGGAAAATCCTCAAAGTTAAATCAGTCAGTCTTTTCATTTCTATGGATGTATTAGGGATACAATCTTAAACTTATACCAGTAATTTTCATGCTTATTTCAGCCGACACTGATATTTTTCATTTGACTTCAATACCACCATGTGGTTTTCACTCTGTTCCTCTAAATTATGTTCCTCCCACCAGTAGAGTTGACCTATTATTTCAGTAATTCCCAGCCAGGGGTACCTGTAGGAGGCACTTCTGCAGTTGGAACGATCTGAGCTCATTTACTCAAAAAAAATAGAATGATTATGATTTGATTAGAATATACAGCATGTCCCTATATTGCAAAACTTGATCATTATATATTGCTGTTGAGAGGGGACGTAAACTAGTTTGCAATGAATTCAGTCAGTGTCACATATGAATACAACAAATATTGATCACGAAAGTAGCATTTACTGCAGAGCTGTTGTGATAGATTGCATTAGGGACGGCATTCTCCTTGCAAACTGCATTTGCATTTCAGTCTAATTACCATTCTTTCCATTTTCCTCTCCCCTCAGTCAGTGGAAGGCTGATTTGATTTACAGATCAGACAACGAAGCAAAAAGAGTTAAAACTACTGTGAAGGACTCATCACAGAAGTGCAATTCCAGTAGAGACAATTCTGTGAAAGTTGCTGTGACACGAGCCTTCCCCGCAAAAGAAATGAGAATCACAGCAGGTTAACACCGTGTCAGCTCCAGCTCTTCTATTCAGAGATTACTTGACAAATTATCTGTGCGTGCTGCTGCAAACAGGGGGAAAAAAAATCCCCATTGAAAAGATAATCACTTCTCTGTGTCACAATCCTGAAGGGACACTTTCAGTCAGGATAATTCTACACATTTCTGAAAAAGTGGTGCTGTTTGGGCAGAGATCCAAATTGGGAACAGTCCGTTTTCAAGGCACTTTTTTTTTTTCTTTGATTTCTACAGTTACACAGCCTTTGTGCAGGAGAGTTGTCCAGTGCTGTATTATACAGTGATACAAAAAAGTACTTGGTTTTTATTCTGTTGTTCCCACAGATTGCTGTAGTATTACGTCTCTAAATTCACCTGTTGTAGCTTTGTAGGAATGTGGAGGGAGCCCAGTTTGCCATCCAAATATAAACCAGTCCTTCATAAAGTTGTTGTGTGGCCAGCGCCAGAAGTTATTTTTTCTCTTCAGCTCTAATTTATGTACCTAGCACTTTCCTATAATAAATGTTATCAATGTTATTGAGGTAGCAGTAATAATTCAGTACATCTGCTGGCAGCTCTGGTCTTTGTACTTTGGGTCTGCCACCTGGAAAATAGCATCTTTGTGCAATTTGTGTGGCTGTGTGCAGTTATGACAGCTGTTACACAGACAGACAGGCCTGCAAGTGAAAGTTGACAGGTTTGATCCCTGCAAAGCCAGCTTCTCAATCAACAATCATGTGTCATCTTGAAATGTCCTTGAACACGACACTGCACCAATCATGGCCCTAAAACCACCACCATATTGCTACAAGAAAGTTTGTACAAGCATATGAATGTTAATGACACTGACACATGGCATATATAGTTAGTAAAAACAGGGACAAGTACTTAAGCAGTCGTGTTTTATCATGCTTCCCCTCTACCAACTCCATCTGCTCCATAACACTTCCTAATTTGTCTCTCTTTTTGTCTCTTTCTTCTCCATCTCACCATCTAACCTGCTCCTCTGCTGCAGGAGGTGAGAGCCTCCACCTGGGCCAGTTACTGGAGTTGTGGAAGGAGAAGAACTCTGGCCACTGTTCCCGTCTCATCCTCGTCCTGGACACTGAGAACTCCCTCCCATGGGTCAAGGAGGTGCGCAGGGTAGAGGGAATCTACATGGCCGTGCAGGGGGCTGAGCTGTCCACCACCAGGGTTGATCCAGAGGTTGGAGACATGCCCTTCTTAGGGGACTTCACTTCTGAATGGGTGGAGTTCAACTGCAACCCAGACAGCAACACCCAATGGTCAGAAAGGGGGAGGACTGTGACAGCTGTCTATGGTGTCTCCAAACGCTGGAGCGACTACACACTTCACCTGCCCACTGAAAGTGACGTTGCCAAGCACTGGAAGACCCACTTTCCCAAGATTACATATCCCATGGTCCACCTGTCCAACTGGTGCTGTGGTCTTAACCTGTTCTGGTTGTGTAGCGTGTGTCTGCGCTGCTTCAGGAGGTGTAAACTGGCTTGGTTCCCTCCTGCTGTACTGGACACTGGACAGGGCATTAAACTGGTGCATTCATAGGTAACATAGAGAAGGTGTAATATTCATTTGTACTGGCAGTTGGGAGTCTTCTTGGTCTAAGGAGTTTATATAAAGGTAAAAGAATAGTCTTACGTATTCATACACACATGGGTGGAAACAGTAGAAAATTTGTATTTTTGCACATTACTTGATGTGACACAAAAGTTCATCCCTGCCAAATAGAACAACCTGTGGCATGCTGTGCCAAGTGAGCTTAACAATAAGATAAGATATAAGAGCATTGTGGTTTCTTTTTATATTATGACTTGAAACAAAAACGACCAACTTGTGTTTTTTTTTTTTTTTTTTTTTTCAACAATGTTGTGCCTTAAAGATTGGCTCCTCTATAAAATAATTGCCTAATTATTTTCTCTTTTAAGTGAACAGGAAAGTTGTTTCAGAGTTGTGGACCCCACCGTATGTTGGTTTGCCTCCTATTTATATTCAGAGGATTTAGAGGACAGTCATAACTTAACTGTGTGAGGCGGGAGCAGCTCAGTGTCTTCCTCAAGCCTTTCAACAGGATGGACAAAGTGCCTGTTGTGGGGCTGAACTCAGGCCTCCCGGTGACAGGAGAGTCAAACCGCGAGGCCGACCCGCCACTCTTGCTGTGAGATCCTTTCCCTATCGCTTTGTTTTAATATGCGTGTATTTCTGTACGGAACAAAGACAAATGCATTGGCTGTGATACAGTACATCATCACCAGACAATGGCCCTCTGTTGTGCCTCATCTTGTTTATATACACAAATAAATTTATCTTGAAGAGATCATATGCTCTTCACCAACATTCAGATTCCCTGCTGCTGTCTCTGCCATGCTGTGAAACAGTGGCAGTGTAAAGCAAGAAATCAAAGAAGTCCCAAGAGCTTTTTATTTGTGAACTCACTTTGACCATCCTTTTATTTCCTACTTGACTTGCGCTCTCCCTTAAACTCTGGAGTGGAATGCTGCCCTAAATAGTGTGTTTCACTGTGATGTTTTCAGTAAGGTCAAGCACTATTTTCCGCATGTACTATCCTATGTATCTCACCTGAGTTGTAACTTAAAATTTCAGAATAAAACTTGGATATATAACTATAACATTGCTACCTGGTGTATAAGATGATCTATGAAGAGAATACAAACACAAAAGAGTTAGATTAAATTGAAATAAAAACAATAGAATAGAGGCAAAAGTAAGACAGGGCGTGTGACAATTGGACAGGCTCATTTAACGTGGCTGGCTTTACAGACACTGAGTAAATACAGACTCGGCTCTGTTGAAACTCGAGGATTGCCCGGCAAATATTAGGATTGTGACCAGAGGTGTGAAGGGAAAAATGAAACAATACATGACACAGTATCTCTGAGGGATTTGCTCACAGAGCTTTCACCTCTGTTAATACCCGTGCATGGCTGGACAGGTGTCCAAGGTGCTGCTGGGTATTATGCTGGTCTCAGAGAGATGGCTATAGCCTAGCTCATACCTGAAGGGCAC
Organism: Rachycentron canadum; assembly: GCA_038496675.1. Classification (NCBI taxonomy): domain Eukaryota; kingdom Metazoa; phylum Chordata; class Actinopteri; order Carangiformes; family Rachycentridae; genus Rachycentron; species Rachycentron canadum. Next base: position 10,470,037 of record CM076669.1, read on the forward strand.
TATTAGACACAGAGCAAGGTTTGGGGAGACCTTGGAAAGATGAAAGTGACATTAGAAGCAACATTTCATATCAGCTTTCATCCATACCACACAACGGCGAGAGAAGGGGAGAAATGTGGTGTGAACCACTTTGAACCCAGTGCTGAGGTCTTGTAAACATCAAACCATTAAGCACATGAGCAATATGTTGAGTATTCACAGCGGCAATTAGTGAAAAAAGACAAGTATAAATTCTGTGTGGGTGTTCGTTTCATTGCTGCAGTCTGCAAGCTGTGGTTATAGCTAAGGTCAGGGATTCATGTATATGGCGGGAATCATTTATGAGAATATTAGATTATGGGCCGGATTCATCTCCTAAACTGGATTAGGTAATAAAAGAGCCAGCCGCCTCTTAGGCCTATGTGGATGTGCTGAGTCAGAGCCCGACGCACACATACTGAAACACACATCGACACAGATCTCTACTGCCCTTTTCTGTTCCTGTTTCTCTTCAGCTGAGTCTCTCATCTCTGAGTAATTACAGCCTGTCATGGGGCGTTACCCTCTAATACAGGCAAAGTGATGTGCCTGATGCCTGCCTGCAATTTATTTAGAGAAATAAATGTGCTTTTATAGCCCACATTGCACCTTAGCACCAGGACTGGGGGAGCAAACGCAACTGTTTTTCTTTTACTGTTTATTCCAATCCCTCTGAAGGCGCAGTGGGGGGTGGCAATTTTATGTCTTTTTCTTGAATACAATTTTAACTTCCTCAAACCATGTTCCAAGCCAGTTGTTTCACGCTTAACCATGTGTTATTGTTCATTATCTTAAAGGGTGTTTGAACTCTGTAGGAAAGATGTGATGCTTATTTTCTATGATTTTAAAGCTAAAGAAGCTTTTCTTACCCAAGCATCCTCCATTGCTTCCACAGTTCAGTGACATGCAGCAGGCATCCATTTTAAGCTAAATGTACTAGAACAGGACACACACATAAATGCTGAATGCCCCCTTTTCTCTTCTCTGGGAACAGAAGGAGTAATGGGATGAGAGATCACAGATTCAGCAGCATCACTGCTCCAACTTTTTTTTTTTTTTTCTACCCTGCTTTTCAAGAGGCCTGCTTGCTGTGGCTCGCAGTAGGTCCGACATTGAAATGTCAAAGCCATTATCTCAAATTACAAGGGCTGAGGATGCGTTTAGTGGCTGTTTAACCGTGCGACACTCCCTACTATGCAGACAATCATTTGGGAGCGGCTGCCAAAATCTCCCTGCTCTCAGGCTGCTCTTAAAGTAGTGCACTTTCTTTGAAAACCATATGGTCATTTTAATATCATAGTTTACATCAGACACTACATTATTTGGCAGGACCCTGCACATGATTAAATTCCTGCTGGGATATGATGGGATTGGAAGAAAAACTAGGCATTTTGAACATGTATCAACAGAACTGTCTATGGCTTGTTCAAGGAATACTTTGACATTTTGGGTGAAACATTTTCTCGCTTTTTTGGGGAAAGTTCGATAGGAAAATTTATACTACTTTCATGTCTGTACAGTGACTATGACATTATAGTCAGCCTAGCTTAGCATACAGAGAAAACAGGGAAATGTACTGTTCAGGCATAAAAGTGGTATTAATCTTCTCATCTAACTCTCTGCGAGAAAGCAGATAAGCATGTTTCACAAAAAATGTCAGACTATTTTTGGCGCATATGAATATCAGGTTTTTCCAGCAGGAGTGAAGAACTGCTTTAACAGGAAGGCAACATTTTTGATCCCCTTCACAGTCACTGTCAAGATAAGAATATCAGCCAAAATTTATAGATTTTCAAAATTCAAGACAGAGATGTGAAGAGATTATTCACGGTACAAGGATTGGAGTTACTCTGGGCAAGGATTTACAAGTTGATACAGATGAGGAGAAGTGAGGTGAAACAGGCCTTTTAGCTTCAGTTATTACACGTAAGCATTCCTGTAAAGTGAAGGTCAAGATTACGGCAAGATAAAGGAATTAAGTGTATTTTGTGGGATATTGTGTGGGCAGGCATCTAGGCGACTTTTCTCATTCTCAACTTGGTGCCATTTGCAAATAAAACCCTCATCAGAGTCTCATCAAAACAACTTAATGCTGGATGTAAATGCCTGTAACACACACTGCAGTCAGAATAGGCACAAAATTGATGTGCAAGAAATTCAACCCTCTTTATATCTGATAATATAAAGTGAGATGTACATGGACCATTTTGCAGGTGTGTCATGAGTATAGATTGCTAATTTTAAACTCATACGTAATCAAACTCTCTGGATATTGGCTTTTGTGAGCAGCCAAATATACTTAGTATGAGCCAGATGATGCTGATACACTTGATTCAATTAAAAGTGTAAATCGGAGGCTAACAAGACTGTCAGTGCTGTGGGATCTGAGGTTTGGTAATTAGCTTTGTTGTCACAGTTGGGTTGAGATGGGACAGGGCAAGGCTGAGCTAGGCTAGTGAAACAGATGAGTTTCCTATTCTGATCTCACATCTGGGAACCCAGGGGTCTTCTAAAGTCAGCCAAAGCAAGCGTCTCCAGCTCAAGGGAAATATCTTTTTTGTGTAACCAGGGGAGCTTGATTTGGATACAAGTCGAAATACTTAGAAGTATACAAGACTTTGTTTGTGTTGTTTGTTGAGCAACATCGCATTTCATTGTGCAATCAAGTTATTAACTCTCATTTAAATATAACCTCTGCTATTTTGAATATTTCAACAATTTCTTATTTGATTAGTACCAAAGATGCAAACATAATACATCTTAACATTCAGTGGGAAAAGTTCAATGTAGGGCTTATTATGCTTTTTTAGAGGAGAAAATTCATACTATTCCAATAGCAACAAATAAATATGTAACCAGGAAAGAAGTTACAGTGTTTTCAACAGGATGAGACTTGTGTAGTTTAAAGGGGGGGAATGTCATCTCATGCATGCCTTGCATGCTAGGTAGCCAGGCAGCTGTGCACAGAGAGGCATGTAGCCCCCATTCATTCGTACTGCAGGCCATGCAACTCCAACAGGTGTGTGGCCAAAAATTAGTTGTGGCCAAAAGCAGCATCCTGAATAAGATTAAACAAAGTTGAAATGGGGTGATTTTAGCTACCTGGGCATGCCACACACACACACACACACACACACACGCACACACACGCACACACATTACAGAGGGCAGTTTTAGGGCAGCGGTGGTCCACAGTATAATGCATTTATGGGAGTTAATTTTTTTGTGAGGCTCCGAAAACTTGTCTGATTTGCCTCTCCTGATACCGCACATCTAGCTGATAGTTAGATCTTCATGCTAAGCTAGCTAACTGGTTGCCAGCAATGGCTTCATATTTATTGTACAAACATACAAGTGGTAACGGTTCTTTTGGTGACAACACAAATAAGCATTTTCCTTTAAAGCAATAGTCTGACATCTTAGAGATAAAGGTGGCACCTTTACGGTTTCAGCTCTATTTCCACGCCTTGTGCTAAGCTAAGCTAACTGGCTGGTGAAAGTAGCTTTGTATTTATTGCAGATGTGAGTAATATCAATTTTGTCATCTGACACAAGGCAAGAAAGAAAATACAGGTATTTCTCCAAACATTTTTAATTCTATAAAATAAGACTAACTCAGCTTCCTGTACTGACTCTATAGTTCCCATCTAACCTTGAAATTCTCTCTCCACCTAATGCAGTGCTGATGCATGACTCACCAATGCCTGTTTCTCTGTTCTTCAGTTTGACTGCTAGTAGGTGTGTTATGGAGCCACGCTACAGGTCCCTTCTCAACCACGACTTAACAACACACTCAGACACTGACTGAAGACATACCTGTTTACTGCTTATAACTTGCAGTCAGCTGGCTTGAAGAGTATCTTAGATATTGAGAAAGGTTGGGTTGAAGGGGGATTAAGGAATGGCTGCTTCACAAAATGATAGATTTACAAGAGGTCTTTTGCTCTCCCGCATGTTTATCAAGGGTTGTGTTTACCTCTACGCTCATAGGCAATTGCTTGTCTTATACAGCTGTAGTGTACCCTTTTGAATGTGGCCTCTGTTTGTGTGTATGTGTATGTGTGTAACCTTTTGCACATTTACTTCATGTCCATTCAGTCTAAGAGGCATTCAGCATTTATACCATGACCTTTCCCCGAGAGGCAGAGGAGATAGATAGAATTTCTACCTTAAATAACAAGGGAATCCTTTTGTGAAAAGAGCCAAAGTCCAATTAGAATCAAAATTATGCAGAACTTTGGCCAGGACTTCATTATTGCTTGCATACACTTGTCCCTCACCTGCTGGTTTTGTGATTGTGTATATGCACATGAGAGCAAGGATGTGCACATATTTCCGTGTGTGTATGTGTGTGCGCGTGTGTGTGTGTAATGTCAGCAGAACCTCAGGGGGTCTAGCAGGAGCTTGTTTGATTGCAGCCTCACAGCTGGTTCACAATGTTAGCCAGCCGGGCTCCAAGTGAAGTTGAGAGAGAGAGAGAGAGAGAAAGAGAAAGAGAGAGAGGAGGAGGAGAAAAAGATTTGAGGAAAGGAAAGTTGACCCGATTAATAGTGGCAAACAGAGAAGACAGCTTATAATGCCTAAGCATTTCATTTTACCGGCCAGAAAAGGGGATAGAGGAAGTAAAACATATCAAGCATGAATGTTGGACAGAGATAGAAAGGTGGTGGTGGAGACAGGCAGGTGTGCTCATGGCTTTGCATCAGTGTTAAGTGTTAATCCCTCTCCTTCACTCGGGGACTCCCAGATATATTGCTGAAATCCACATATATATTTGCAAAAGGGCACATGTGTGCTGAAAAAAAGATGCTTAGTATTTGGCCACGCAGATGGTATTGCCAGGTTTACTGTGGGATTTAAAGGCAGGCTGAGGCCCTCACTCAGTTTAACTGCTGCGGTCAGAGCCTCATGCTGTTGGGTAATTGGGCAACGGCATGGAATAGCCTAATTTAGAGGCAGATGACTAGATGTCCCTGAACAGAGGAAAAATAGAGACACAGAGACAGAGAGACACTGTAGAGACCACAAGGTTTTGTTTGTATAGATGTTAGCATAAAAGGAGGAAAATAAATTGTTGAAGAGAGAACGAAATAGATGAGAAAATCGTCTCATATACAGAGAAGAAACAAACACACACAATCCCACTGAGGACTGCTGTCATCCAGCAGAATGTGCAGAGTGGGAACATTCCAGGCTCATCTGTTTTGGCTGGAGTGTGAAAGCTTAGACAGAGAAATTCACTGAGAAAGAAAAGCAGACAACAAGGGGGGGTTAAAGATGCCGAGCAGCAAGAGAGAGGAGCAGACAGTGAGGAAGAGAGGAAACAAGACAAACAGACAGATGAGAGAGGAAACAAAGAGGCAGAAAAGAAGACAATGTGTTTTTGGCTGTCAGGTGATGTGTTAGGGGGGCAAAGAAAAACCTGTTGCTGTATTTCTTGTCCAGCTGGTATATTTGTTCTCAATCACTCGTCTGTATATGTACAGCATATTACAGCTACACATGTACAGTATACCTGAATGTATGCCATGTCCTGTATGCTTATTTGAGTTAGAAAATTACAGTTTCATCTAATTACCTTCAGGATCTTTAATGCAACTGACAATGGGAATATGTTCCAAATTTCTGTGACATCCAGTATAAAATTGAAAAAAAAAGGTAATTGTAGGTAACTGGGGGGCAGTTGACTAAGTAGTTAGCGATTGTTACCAGTGACGTGTCTGTGCGCTAAATAGAGACACTTAGCTTAAACTAGCATAAAGAGTGAAAACCAGGGGAAATTCCCACAATGAAATTTGTTGCTTGGCAGCCACGGAGATTGAACAAGCTATGATGTATTAATTAGCTTTAGAGGCTCTGGGAAGCAGATCTTTGTAACCTATAGCTGCTTCCTACTATTTCAAGTCATTATGCCTTTTTTGCAACTTTCAGAGAACCGCAAGGGAACATTTAATTAACTCTATCTGAAGGTTAAACGTTTGCAATGAATGAAAAATGTTTTTGTAAAAAGTTTATTCACTGATTAATTGAATGTAATGTAATGAATGTATTTTTATTTGTTATGTTCCTTGAATGTTTTTGGAAGGTTATATTTGTAGAACATACAGAGAACCTTACGGGAAAGTTCACTTCAGGTTGTTTCAAGGTAAAAATCTTTGCAAACCTTAGTTTTGGAACATTTATATTAGCATAAAATAATAGTCTACTGGCTCTTGCTCGCCTCATATTTATAGGAGAATGGCATCATGTGACTTCATTATTAATTGTATTATGACTTTAAACTTTTTTGCTTCCCACAATTGACTAATTTCTAAATAAGCTTTTAATTGCGAATGAATAATCACTTGAAATTACACTATTTTAATACAATCAATAGGCATTTTACATGATCACATATGGAATAGGGAGTTAACAAAAGTAACGTGTGTTAATTGCCCCACTGGTCATCATGAATGAAGCATTAGACCAGTCAACCTGTCTCAACACCTGAAGGCCTCATTGCATTTTAATGTATGAAATGTGCTATACAAATTAAGTTTGCCTGAATAATTGAATCATTTTTTATTCAAAACACACTGGAAGATTAAACCTCTTTAATGATGCCTTCAAGGACAGCATCAGGTCCAAACTGTGAAAAGTTTATTATTTATTATTTTCTTGATAGGTCTCTTTGATGACCTTCTTTAACCATTAATCTGCTGTTGGCTTTTTCTCTCCTCTTTCCCATAACTACTGCTTCCCCTCCAGTTGCCAAGCTGGTGTTTCAGGTTGAGCTGTTTTAAGACCCAGCCGTTGATCATATTCAGTTTAATTACCTCTACGTGGACTTGAGGAGCATTAGAAATCATGACCTGATGCATATTCAATAAATTGACTCAAACAGCAAAGGGAAATGGCTGCACCCTATAATGTCTTCTCATCTGTGCAATGAAGATATATGCAAGGATGACCTTCATATGTACTAATGATATCAGTGAAGGAAAGTTGCCCGCTGAGGATCGTTATGTTTGTAACTGCATGATATTAGAAGCTATACATAATTCAAGTTTGTGTTATAAACAGTAGCTTTACCATGTGTAATATAATGTATAACCCCAATAAAGTCTCAAGCAGGCTTTTTTTCATGAGTATTTGTTTTCAGAGGCAGCACTGAAAGGCCATACATCCTATAGGACAGAATCATATAGATCAGCAGTTGTGATGACCAGAAATGTGTGTCTCCTGAACAGGACAACAGTGTTACAGATTATGAGGGAAACAAATATCTCTTAGCTGTTGCTTTTTGATGTTCAGTCCTCCATAATTCTTTTTAATGCAAAGCCAAAGAAGTTTTCCTGAAATAAAAATAACTTTATAGTCTACCCCACATGACACAAAGCTAGAGTTTATGTTTCTGTTATTGTTGCAGTTTTTCTGTACTCTCCTCAGTTTGTCATGATCAGGGGTACATAGTTACCTGTGCTGAACATTTAAGGTCTACTGAGGTGAAACACACCTCTTTATATTATTTCTTTCTTTCTTTTATAATCAGGAGAAGATGAATGAAAGTCCAGTCCTGACCTGTAAAGACAAGTGGCTGCCGGGGCCTCTGCATGTTTTCTTTATTTACTCATCAATGATGTTTACCAGAGGCTAAGAGATTGAAGTTGTGACATCAGGGACTGATTTTTATTACCCAGGGGTCCTTTGTATTCCTGGCTGTCCACTGCGAAAAAGCTTTCTATTGATTGTCTCAGAGCAGGGAAGGGGATTTGGAAACATGCACAGGCACTGAAAAGACATGGCTGTGTTAGCAATCTCTGTGGAGAGCATCAACCTCTTTGAGCTGGGTGTTAACAGTGCAGGAAATGGCTTAAGTGATCAACGTTTTCTTCCTCTTTTCCTCTTGCTGTGTCATTTCTCTCTTTTGTGTGTCTGGCCTTGTTGCTTCCAGCTGTGCATACACAGGTGTGTGCCTGATGTCTATACACACGCATTCACGCAGCCTGTGGGTATAGGTTAGTGTGATTGCATGTATGCCTCTGTACATACACTTCACACGGGTGAACTGCATGCACATTTATTGGCTTGTGCTGCATTACAGAGAATTAACTGACTGAATAACTTAAGCTCTCACTGTGCTAATTAAAACAGCTTGCACTCAGTGATGGTGCAGTCATGGCAAGACTGTAATTAATTTGTGAATGGATGCTTTTTGGACACAAGGATGTTCTGAGGACTACCAATGTCAAAACATCCTGTGTAGTTTGGCCAAGGTACCATTCTTAATTAATGTTAAGCACAACACAAATTAATTTCTAGCACAGTCAATACCACTGCAGGCTCAGTGTTTATGTCCTTTTGCTCAGAGAAACTGTGTTTGCTAATGACTGATGCACAGATTTCACATGTCCAAAGGCAGAAAATATAAAATATTTCTCAAAACTATGTCCAATAATGACATTCTTCAAAGGCCTGTAAAACATATTCCCCTTTGTCTCATAGGGGTAGTTAATTAATTCAAAGGCTTTATCATATTCTTGTATAATATGGTGAGAAGGAAAGGATGTTGCCAACAAGTTGTCCCTGCCAGCAGCCTTATTATCAGTCAATAATGAATTTAGACGACCCATATGATGCTAGCTGAATGGCCTCAATAACTGAATACAAACTCAAACACTGGTGCCCAAGTGTGTATGCGCTTGCAACTGCATGTGTGTCTTTCATGCTCATGTACACCCGATTCACAGGAGGCAGGGAATCATGGGAAACGCCTGACCCAGAAAGCAGTACAAGGAATGTGAGGCATTACCCTGTCGAGCTCTCCACCCCACCATTCATTTCATTTCATCAAGACCTGTAATAATGCTTGTACTCTCAGTTGAAATTGCTTTCTGCCTTTCGGGTCAGTACAACTGGACTGTGAGATGGGGGAGGGTGTTGTTTCCGTGTAAGTGTTTTCCGCTTTTCTTTTCTTTTTTTTTTTGTAGTAATAGTTAGTAGCTTTGGCCTGTGGTCAGTCACCATGCTACAATCATATTAGTGAAGTGATTTATATGTGCAGAAATCCCGGGCAGTCCTCGTAATAGAGGTTTACGACAGCATGATAGAGTGGCCTTCATGTGAAAGGCATTTCCACATTTCTCCTCTTTCACGTTTCACCTTTTTTTCCCTGCTCCGCTCTCCTCTCTCCTCTGCACTTTGTCATATTTTTTCACGAGGTGCTTTCATTCTGTGCAACAGTATGACATAGCCAAATATTTATCTCTCTTTCTGTCTGGGTGGCTAAACAGTTGTGTTTAGATATGGGAGCGAGACAAATGAACCTTTTACTTCCTCCAATGACAGCAGGGCTGCAGCGTTTTACATGGACCCATACAGTTTCTACGTTAGCAATGACTTAAAACAAAAAAAAACAAAACATTTGGTGTTTAAAAAAAAAAAAAAAAAAAAAGAATAAAAATCCACCCTGGCTAATCTGCATGCAAACCTGCATGCTGTGTGATTGGTTGCGAGGTAATTGGTAGCTTTCATTTGACAGCGTGCTGATTGACCCGCCTTGACATTTTCAACGATGTCGCACCGGCTTGTCAGACGCCTTGAGTTCTGCTTGAGAAATCACAACCAATCACGGCGACTTATGCAAAGAGCTCTTAGAAATTTGAAGAGCTGGAACTGTAGGGGAGGCAGCTTGGGATCAGTTGAATCCCAATTATTAAAACTTTGAAATAATCTTCCTCTGAGGCTACACTTGAGGCATGACTGCAATGATTTTCCAAAAAGAGCTCACTGATGGAAGCAGTGCAGTCGCAGTTCTCGCAGTTCTTATAGTGCTTTTTGATAACAGCTAAGGGTGAGTGGTTAAGCGGGTGATTAAGCAGAGGCTGATTGTCCTCTCCCTTTTGAAATATGTAAAGTGAAGCTCTATGCTGTATCAGCTCCTATAACAGCATCGTCATCAGCATCTATTTTATCATTAGGACCAAACTGCCCTTACACTACACTTTACTGTACAGGCCGAAATTCACAGACAAATATGTATTGTTTAAAATAATTGTTTGACATTTTGAGAAATATGTTTATTCACTTTCTTGTCTAAAGCTACAATAAGTAGTTTGATCCCACTATCAAAGTAGTGGTAAGTATGCTAAATATGAGGCTACAGCCAGGGGTTGGTGTCTTAGCTAGGCTTTGTCAAACAAACATCTCAGCAACAAACAAAATACAAAGTCAAACAAGCCTCTACTTGGTCTTTTTTTTTTTCTTTTTTTCATTTTTTTTTTTTTTTTTGCATAAAAGNTGTTTGTTTGTTTGTTTGTTTGTTTGTTTGTCTGCTCCTATGTGCACAAGTGCCAAGTTGAGTCCTGTTCAAGACCTTCTCAGCACTGCTACTTTTAGTGCTCTCCCATTGCCAACCCCTGTTGATTCCCCTGCCTTTATATGCATGATGCCACATCCTGGCGTTCCCAGCTCATCCCGAGAAATCACCTTTTTGCAGATTCAAATGGGTACACACACACACACACACATACTGACTTAATCTGTTTTATGCTACACTAAAGCTGTCAGATATCTCTCCTGCTCTGTCACACTCATGAGTTTGTGTCCTACATATAGGCTATGCATAAACAAATCTTTGTGGTTTTGGTTTTCTGACTCAACAAGATCCTTGAGAAAGTCCTGATGTGTTGTTCACCACACTGACCCTGTCGCTGCCTTGAATCTTCAAGGTGGTGGGACATGTACAGTATTATTCCATGACGTGGAGGCACTTCAGATCCTTTTTAATTTACCACATAGAAACATAAATGCCTGAAGCCTTTGACTAGGAACACAGTGTGCATGAAGTTGGCTAACACAAAAACATAGCTGAGCTAGTTTTGGTTTGAGTAGGAATGTTTTAGTCACATTGCTGGAATACAAGGCGCTTTTGGTTTGGCATTGGCAGTACTCACTGTATTGGCCAGTAGAAAGCAAAATGCAGAATGTTCAGGTTGAGGAAGTGAAGAGGTTATGTGGGTTATGTGCTTTTGAAAGTAAGAGAGGATGAAAACAGGTGTTACTTCCCCTTTCAGATACTGCCCCTCTCACGCTCTTCAGAATCAACCCATTAATCAACTTCTACAAATGAGTGTTTGTGTGTGTGACTGTTTCACAATGCTCACACATATATTCCCACACACAAATGAAATATTCATGATCCTTACATTTGGCAGCAATGGAGGCCAGTGGAGCACCATCAGTTGCTGTGTTGTCAAATTTGCATATTAATGATATAAATGCTGTATAATTAACACGTGGGAGTGGATTATGCATGTGAATCATTGTCAGATCATTTGGAGAGAAGAAAGGGTCAGACTAATGAGGTTAAAAAGCACATTAAGTGCTTTAAATGAAATTTGCTATGTAAGTTATTGCAGAAAGAGACAGAATCAGTTGCTGTTTCATGCCTCTTTATTATTATTATTATTATTATTTTATTTTACTTTAACGGTGAAGTCTCTGTAAATCTTAGTGTAGCAGAATCATAACATTGTGCTTTGATCATAGGTCGCATACCTGCCTCATTCAGATGCTTTGCTCGTTTTTTTTTCTAAACAGCGCAGGCTGTTTTTGAAGGAGGAGTACTGGTGTTCTTCTTACTCGGGGCCTGTGGCAGTGTTTGTTCTTCTAAGGAGCTTAGACGGAGCAACGAGCAAACCAAATGTAACGTGGTTTGACAGGCCTTGACTCCAAGTGGCAGCCTAAAACACATGTAAGCCTAATCCAAGCCAGCAGGCTTTCTAGGGATCTCGATTTACTCAGCAAAATGCGCTCGCAAACCAGGAAACATGGATCTCATCTTAATGGATTAAAGCGAGGTGAAAGTGCATTAAAGAGATGGAAATGCAACCTCTGATTTTAAGATCTCATATGGACTCACTCACTGTCAGTTAATGAAAAGATAATTTGCTGTTTGCTGTGCAACTTTGATTGGTCGGATATCTGGATTAGTACCGCAGCTAAATATTATTGATGCTATGGCGTTTTGTTAATAATCAATCAATATCATTAATCTCTAAAATATAAACATTTCCATCACAACGTCATGAAAACCCAAGGTGGCAACAAATTCAATATATTAAATAGACAATTAGGGAAGGACCAGTGCTCCCTTTTTCCCAAATTTGAAATTTGTACTTGAGTCATTAACTCATTGGGATCATCATCTGTGGTAATCTGAGGCCCGAAGAACCCAACTACGACTCTTTGTCAGAGGTCTTCACAATATTTTAGACAGACCCTAACCTCCATGAAATCTTTCCACAGAAGTGACCTGATCTAAAAGGGGCCTAAGGGCAGTCAGCTTCTAATTGCAATAGATCTTAAATAACTAGACCTGCTCTTTGATACCACTGACAAGCAGCTGGGGTCAGAAGAGTAATTTGATATGTGCAATTTTGCCAAGAACTTCTCACCTTGTAACAGCTGCCTTTCTCTCATGTGATGTGTAAGATTAAGTGTTACAGCAGAATAGAATTCACTGGGAACCATTCACATATTATTAGTTTTTGACCCACAGACCACAACCTATTTGAAGCAGATTAATTCACTTGTGTGTGTGTGTACTGTGTATGTCTATATCTTTAAGGAAAGCAATTAATATAGTAATAAAAGATGTATGAGTGCCAAATTTAATGTCTGTAAAAATAGAACAAGGACTTGATAATGAAGGATTTAATGTCAACATTGTCAGTTCACAGAATGTTGTCTGTCAGCCTTTGTTTTAAAGCAAAGCACCTTTTTCACACACTCTCTTGATATCCCTGTCTGTATGATGTCCACATGATCTGATCATCCCATGGTGACGTTCTCAAGTGTTGTGATGGAAATGTTCGCTGCCACATTAGCCCTGTGAACACCCAGTGACATACTGCATCAGTGTCAAGCCACCAACTCTGATGCTCGCTCTTTTGTCGGTCTCAGTTCCCTCATCTCCCTCCTTCTATGTTTTTGACGGTATAAATTGTTTCGCCCCGTCTCCCTCTTCAATAGTGTGTTTCTCTTTATCCATGTCCACATGTGTGCTCTTCCAGTCTGCCATCTCTGTGTAATGTCTAGTTCAGGGATGACAGTCTGGTCCAGAATAGCAGCGTCCTCACCATGACCCTGTGGTGTCACATAGAATCAGACTGTGTGTGTTTGTGTGTGAGACAGAAAGGATCCGAGTTTGCCTTTTGGTGGCTGTAATGCTGGTCAGTGCAGGCCATCTGGAAACTGGGGCTAACAGGTTCAATGGGCAGACAATGTGTGTGTGTGCGTTAATGTCATATCTGAGCATCAGCAGGTCTGCTTTTGTTCAGTTTATGCAATAGGATATTCATGCACCAGTGGCATCCACTTAGACGTGTCATGCTTGTGTGTGCGGCGTGTGTGTGCATTGGTCCGTTTATAGGATTTTACCCCTGCTATGCCTGTTTTTGTGCTCTGTGGCAGCTGTGTGGTCGAACAGCCATGAATGGCATCGTTCTCCCCATTTTGTACTCGCTGTTCTTTTTTTCTGGAGCAATAGGACGTGTCCCACAATCGTGGCAAATGGGACAAAACAACAACAAATCAATTCCCTAGAGAGTGAACACCTTTGCTGTCTCCTCAGCGCATCATTAGGCGGTCAGCCGGTCCAGACAGTTGACAGACAGTCAGACCCAGATGGATGACAGGCAGTTAGAGACAGACGGACAGACAGCAGCTGGCTTGTGGATCGACAGGCGGGAAACTTTCATTTTGCAGTAACAAAAAAAAAAGGAAACTTGAAACTGAATAATTTAGTTCACTGCAGCTGGGAAAGTCACTTGGATAATTCATGCATTGGGCACACTTTGTGAGTGAAAGTGTGTTTGCCTTGATTGCTGCTGTATGTGCACATGTGTGCTTGAGTGATCAGGTTTTGAATGAATCACAGAAAAGTTTCAGGTTTCTCTGCATGTGTGTGAGCGTGTGCAAGCGGTTGCTCTTTGAATGCATTTTAAAGGCAGATGTGAGCTTGTGACAAATCCCTTGTAAAGATAGTGTTTCTGCAGCTTGAGGGATAACAAGAAGTTGGCAAAGCTTCAATGTGAAATGCACAAGGACACAGACTAACACACACACATGCGTAGAGTTGCAGGCGGCACATGGGGTCTAGCTGCTGTTTGATTTCATCAGCAGACTTGATCTCAATGTCAACATTAGAGAGTGGGTGGATGGGTAATTCAGCCGAATCCTCTCATGGATTGTGGGCTACTCTGCCAGGAAAAATCACCTAAAACTGATAAACAGACACCCCTGGCAGTCAGTAGTCTATTAGTAAAATTCAATGTTTTCAGTTTTTGCCAATTTTTATTTACAAAAAATCAACAGTTTAAACCATTTTTCTAACCTTAGGTTTAATTCTGTTTTTTTTTTTTTTTTTTTAGTTTCAACAAAGAACATTCACTAAATTCTTCTGCTGGAGGAAGTGAAGTAAATTGTGAGTTTGCACCATAATCCAGAGGAAGGTTACAGAATTTCCATTGTTTTTTTTTGTTTTTTTTTTTAAACAAACATCTTTCTGTGCTTATGGGTCCATGAAACATTATTTTAGTGTTGACAGTATTTACACTCATGGTCTCTGGGTGCATGCCACTGTGCTTTCATTGTGGTGGATTAAATATAATCAGGTAGACTGGACGATCGCTGCAGGCAGAAGAAGTGGAATTCTCTCTCCACACTTCAGCTCAGCCAGGATCTTGCTCAGTTCTGCATGACAGGGACTCTTGTTAGACATTTCCACTGCAAATCCAAGTGAAGCTGCCCCCCCAGCACGTGTGTGTCCATGTGTGAATGCAATGTCTGTGCGTATCCATGTGTGCTTGCATACATTGCCATTTGAATAGGCCACTTGTGTGAATTTTCTGTCTGTGTAAGCGCTTGTGTAGACATTTCTGCGGTCTGTGTGTCACCTGTCAGCGTTTACATGCTGTATTTATATGTATGCGTGCAGTGGTTGACATATCTGTATGCACGTGCGGGTTTAAGTGTGTGGCAATGAGCAACTCAGTGGGATATAGCTCTGTTTTTAAGAGGTGGTTGAAGAGCTGTCAACTGACTCTCTCTACTGATGATTATTACACTCACAGTGCGGAGTACTGCTCAATGTTAATGGACCATCAGCATCACTCTGTCTCTACTATTTTTCCTTATTCCCCTTGCTTCAACGTTGATTCAAAGCTGATATAATCTTAAATATTACTCAATATGATATCTTCTAGAAAACATCCATCCATACATACATTATCTATACCCCTTATCCATCAGGGTTGTAGGGTGGCTGGAGCCAATCCCAGCTGGGGTACACCCTGGACAGGTCACCAGTCTATCTCAGGGCCAACACATAGAGACATACAACACCAATTAACCTCAACGTGCATGTCTTTGGTCTGTGGGAGGAAGCCGGAGAACCCGGAGGGAACCCACGAGGCCCATGAATCGAACCAGAACCTTCTGAGGCATCAGTATCAGCAACACCATTTATTTAGTTTCTAGTGAGAGTCAAACGTCAAAAAAAAGAAGCCTCATGTGACATAAACCTGATACCATCACCAGAGGTTACTTTTTTCTCTAGAAAGCTGCCTCCCACTGTTTTCACAGGCTCTGCAGTGCTGCTGATAACTAGTAAGCTGAGCTTCATGTGTGAATCCACGATTACTCCTGCTCCCCATCCATTTTAACAGTGATTCGAGAAACAGAAAACTTGATACCTGTGTGTCTTCTGTTTGTCTCCGTATCCCATAGTTCCTTTGGTTTCCTCTGTCCACTCTGAAGCTTTCATCATGCAGTTTAAACAGTTTCAGTAAGAGGCCGTTATAAGTCTAGAGAAAGTGAGAGATGTTATTTTACCATCTGTATGTATCTCTGAGGTCGTCTGCTGGCAAGTCTCTCAGTAGAGAGTGACTGTCTCCAGTAAACAGCTCAGGATGATTCAAATGCAGGCTGCTCCTTCTAGTTCTGCATCACCCAGAGTGATTTATGACCCCTGTGTGTTCAGGATTCAGTGGTGGTGTTGCTGTAACTGTGAATGTTTTTTCAATCATTTCCCTTGATGCTTCATTGTCTTAAAATGGGTTTCTGATATTCTCTATTACTCAGGTTGTGCCTTTACAAGTTTGATTTGAGCACTACTATTTTAAGTTTGTGCAAAAATGCAGGAATATTTCATAAGCTTTGATTTTATTTCACTGACACCGATTATTGATTGCACCTCCTCTTTCTAAGTTGTTTGTGTTTTTTATATCCTGATTTTTCCAGCAGCGTTTTGTTTTCTACCACTCCTGATGTCTCTGGACCTTTTTCTAACTCTGCATAACCAAGATCAAACATTAAAAAAAAAAAAAAAAAAAAAGACTCATGTGGGTGTTTTGTGCCTCTTCTTGTTGCAGTGCTGGCCAGTTTCCGAGGGACCGTCCAACATGGCCTCCCACTGGAAATTGGAGACACAGTGCAGATCCTGGAGAAATGTGAAGGTACAGTGTGCATGTACACACACACAGTATGTGCACATTAGCCTACACTTTCTGTGCGGCAAAGAAACTGAAGTAGCTGTGCAAGTAATGAAAGCAATTGCTTTGTATTGAGTAGTAACACATGCACTTGCACACTTAGAAAAGAAAAAACAGGAAAACTTCCTTATTTCATAAGGTCATAAGGAAGGAAATGCATGTGAAAGAAAACAAATTGCACACATACTGGAGGTTGGTCTACAGATTTGTGCCACAAATAGAAATTGGAGAAACAGGCTCATGCAAGGACATTCAGATGGTTGTTGCACATATCTGGTGCACTTCCACTGAGGCAACATTGCACTTCTAATTCTACTGAGGGATGTCTTGGTGGAGTGTACACAGAAAATGAATAGCATCATGCCTGTGATGAATGCCTGTGGAAATTCATGTTTGCTACTGTTTCCTGGACTGGCTGCTCTTCCTCCCTTCCTGCCCACGCTGAGTCTGTTTTTCTCCTCCACTCCCTTTCTCTAACATTCTGTCTCTTTCACTGTCTGCCTCTCCCTATGTATGTTAATATGTTTTTCCTTCTATCTCTAGTTAAGGGGAAATAAGAAAGAGAGAGATAATAAATTAGATGATATAACAGTTTTCAAGAAGGCAACATTGATGATCATAAAGCATTAGGGAATAAATTTGAGTTTTTACATTGCAGTTCATCATTTTGCCTTAGACATTTTTTAACTTCCAGAATTATGTGAATTTATCAGACCACAACAAAGCCACACTCTAATGCACACCTGAACAGAAACAAGCAGCTGTGCACAAACACACACATCTTCCTCCTCTGGAGCTCTTTACACACACTGCCTCCCTTCCTGTTGTTTGAGACAAGAAGCACTTGCTCACACCAAGAGAGTTAGCCAGCACAGCCAGGCAGTCAGTCGAGCAGCCAGCTGTTCAGCCAGCCAGAAGGATGTGATATAGCAGCAGAAAACCCAGAGGAAGCAAACAATGGCACAGCCAGTGGAATGCTTGGCCCAGAAGGGAGGAACCAAATCAAAATCCTGCCAGCAGTGAGGAGGCCGAGAGATGGGTTGCTGACAGCAGAGGAGACAGACTAATGGCTCTCCCTTATGTTGATACTGTTGACACTTCAAAACACAAGCGCTTGCGGAGTGAATGTGTCTTTACTGACATGTGGCCACTATCTGAAAACACACCTGAGACATTTATTTCACACTTGGCCCACCGCTGGCTCTTCTTCACTCAACTTTTGACAGGTTCCTCAGAGGAGTCAATACATTAGGTGTACCATATACAATCCCCACAGCCCTGCAACTGCACAAGTATCCTCTGGTGTGTACACAACTGATTGAAACATTGATCAGTTATCACAAGCTACTGATCTTTTACAGATGTTTCCTGCTTGACTGACATAAAAGCTTGCAAAAAGCTGCCACAGCATTTGACCTCTGCTCTTGAAAAAATGAGTCATCTTGGAAATACTGAGCATATGTTCCACAGAGCAGACAAATTATGAAATGCTATTCTGACCATGCATGTCTGTAATAAGTCAGGGAGAAAAACATTACCTTAGTCACAGATGCTCTGGTGAAAACCAACAGTGATTAGAATAATCTAATACATTTACATTTGAGCTATTTTGCAAATGCTCTTATCAGGAGGGACTTAACAATGACTGCAACAGTGGAATGAGCTTATATCATCAGTTTGGAAAAGAGCATCAGCTCAAAGCCTCCCATGTAAATGTATTAGATTGTTTCTATCAGCATTGGGATTTGCAGATGCATCAAGCACGTACTAATTTGGCTTGAGCTCAGATTAGAGTGTGTAATGGTGGGAGAATAGTTTTCACGCCTGATAGGACAAGTCGCAGTGAGACAGAGCTTTAAGTGACTTTATGAGTCACAGGTTTCTCCACTTCAGTCTGCTGTGCATTAGTCTGTGGTTACTGCATATACAAGTTATAACTTGTTTCATGCTCTTGAGTCCTGGAAAAAAATGTCCAATAATGTCCAAGTCCCTTTTTCCCATAATAGATAGCTAGATAAATACTTTATTTATCTGGAGGGAAATTAAGGCGATGTCAGATTGGCTTGTTATGAACTTTTTTGTGCATGCAGCAGGCCTGGATCATCTACATAATGCGCAATACACAATGTCTCTCTCTTTCATGCACATACACTTGTATCTCCTTCCCTAACCTGCTCTGTTATGCAGCTCAGGCCACATCTAAAGGCACAAAGATGTAATATTCATACTGACAAAAGGGAAACTAAATTGATGCTTGTCTCTGCAGGCTGGTACCGAGGATTCATCTTGAAGAATCCTAATGTTAAGGTGAGCATTTCAACTTTTTTGAAGAGTGTGCGCATGCTTTTCTTACGTTGCTAATAATACATTTGTACGCTCATTCCACCCCTTTACCCTCTCTCATTATATGGTTTTGTTATTAAATGCTGTGTCAACTGACAGAACGGGGTTTTCAAAGCAAACATCTCCCTCAGGCCCATCCTTCTTAGCCACAACTGGCAGTTTAGCCAGCTGGGAGTGACAGATTTCATCTGCTGTAAATATTTCATTCATTTAGTTTAAAATGAACACTTTTGTCTGGTAAAAGTACTCAGCATGTTGATTTCATCATATGTGTGTCCCTTCATTTGATGCTAAACCCCACACACACCTACAGTCAATCTATTTTGCATTATTCTGCCTGATTGGAGCTCTTTTTAGGACTATGTGGGGGTGTAATGACAGTTCTCTCACTTTCCTCCATTGATTGTTAATGTTTAGTAACTCTGACAATTCAAAAGGTCTAATTGCAGATTTAGGACTCTGTGGAGGTTGGTGACATTGTGTACTTCCCAGCATCACGTCAACCAACTTCAACCTGTGCTGAGAGCTCATCAGGCGCATTAAGTTAAAACACTTGTGTGGGTTTACGGGGCCTTTGATGGAAATAACTTTCCACTGACATGTCACAGTGTGGAAAGCACAGGCCTAAATGAGAAAATGACGATGATGACAATGATGAAATCAGGGCATGTGTCCACAGAGCGTTGAGGAGCGACTCACTTGTTCAACAAAGCACTGCGTGTGGGTTTTGTTTCTACAGCAATAATATCTTAACAACATATCATACCTCTGCCATTCAGTGTCCGGCTGATCTACTCCCACAATTGGGCTTTTCTGTCTCTGTTGTGGTAGTTTATCATGAAGCTCCAGCTCCATCTTCTCAGTTACTAGTGCTATGAGTCCTGTCCAGCCTAATTGTCTAGAATCACTTGCTCTGAAAAAAGACAAGTGCGAGTGCAACACCTCCACAAACACTCTCCTCATTGGGAGCAATTGAAAAAAGATGCTGGTGCTCAGAAAAAAAGTGCTGCATGGACACAAACCCTCATATAGCCCATAATCACATATTGGCCTCAAGGGGATTTATAGAAAGAAATCCTCTCTTGTTAGACACTTAAAAAACAAGAACAGAAGATTTGTCTGTCATACTACAAAAGACAGGAGTAAAGTTACAAGAATATTGATCAAATAAGAAATTGAATTACTTTCAGTTGCTGCCAAGCTCTGAACCACAAAACTATTTCTGCTTTTAAGATCCTTTCACAATGATTATCTGCCCTGTTTATATCTGATGTAGCTAATGTGGTCTTAGAGAATTGTCATGGTGCTTAAATGTATGCTCATTTTCTGATTGTTGACAGTTTGATATATTCAATAGCTATTTGTATTAGAAAAATTCAAGTTACAACTCAAATCAAACATCACATCATTTGTCTGATTATAGTTTGAAAATAAAAAAAAAATGACCAGAAACAACCAAAATGAATCATCTGCTTTTCTCATGCTGAGTTGACTGGCATGAGTTGGACGTGTGATTGACAGTTGTGGGGGTGGCTTTTAAAAGCTTGTGTGTGGAACATGACAACGCAAACGAGATGTGTTGTATTTGTGTGTTCAGATTCTGTGTGTGTGTGTGTGTGTGTGTGTGCGTGTGTTACTGTTGCATTTATCCACAGATACTTAAACGTAAGTTCTGCTTTGATCTCCCCAAGTCAGAAGGGAGTAACTTGCAGTTTATTTGTGACACACACACACACTTTTATCTTATTTTTTTTGTCTCCTAAATCCCATTGCTACTTGCTTTTATCTCTTTGTCTGCTCCTCTCTTGTTCTTTTAACCTACAAACACACTTTATTGATTATGTATATCATTTCCACATGCTAATAGCTAAATGCTAATGCCGCTGTTTATTGTCTGTCCAAAGGGGATCTTCCCATCAAGCTACATTCACTTGAAAAATGCCCACGTCAAGAATAAAGGGTAAATAATCTCCTTTTCCTTTCATGCATGTGCAGGTTCAGGTAGTGGTAGAGGGTTGACCTCCATCTCTTGTGCATGTATGTATGTTTGCAGGCAATTTGAGACAGTCATCCCTGTTGAGGACTCTGTCATCACAGAGATGACATCAACATTGCGAGACTGGGGTGCCATGTGGAAACAACTCTACGTGGTAGGAATGCTTTAACTCCCTCATACACATAGTTTGCATTGATTTAAATGCCACTGCCACCTAAGCAAAGCTGCCATTTTTCTCATGAAGGGAATTTATTTGGCCCCGAATAATTCAGAAGCTGCAAACTGTCAAAGCTTTTTTTCATATGCATTCATTTGTTGGATTGATTGTGTTTGTGGCCTTTTAAGAAATCGGTGGTGCTCATTGAATTGAGCTGATGAGTACTAGCAGATCAAAGTGCATAAATTTGTGGCAAAAAAGCAGCAGAACAGTGAAGCTAATCTGCCCAAATCCATGTCTCATTCTGTGTCTGCTCCTCTCTCTGGGTTCTTCTCAAAGTCGATTTACCTCTCTAATGTGTGACCTCTCACTAAGTTTCCACCTATGTTTTGGGTAGCTCCATGAAACTTCATATTCCCGTCTTATTATCTGTGTCTTCCTTCCTGTCATTTTCCTTTTCACTTGCTGCGTTTGACTGACTCTCTTTTTCCTCCTCCGTGCCTCCTTTTCGTTTTCTCCCTCCGCAGAAGAATGAGGGCGATTTGTTCCACCGGCTTTGGCACGTGATGAATGAAATCCTGGACCTGAGGAGGCAGGTGTTGGTGGGCCACCTCACCCATGACCGCATGAGGGATGTCAAGCAGCACATCACGGCGAGATTGGACTGGGGCAATGAGTGAGTAGGAGAAGACCTCTCTGTTCAAAAGTCCAAATATAGCTTCCAGAGCAGAGGAGAGCCTGGTTTTATTAATCCTGATTGATGACTTTGTTTGTCTTTTAGCTCATGAATAATTCACAACTTAAATTTAACTCTTAACGCTAAAAGTTTTAAAGGATACATTTTCTTACCCTTTTGCTCAACCATTGGAATTCATTCATTTCATCGTACAGCATGAAAATCAAATACCAGTGATGAGTAGCTTGCATGAGACTGGAAATCTGTCACAGGAAACATTCTGTTAGCTTATTTTTTGTAAAAGCTATAACATTTATTGCATGTTAGTGCAATTTTGAACCAGAGGAACTTTGAAGTCTCCCTTTTTGTGGATGCATTGAAAGTCAGACACCAGTTATGCTGAATAAACAGGCTTTGAATAAAAAATGCTACAAAAGTAATTCTCCCATATTTGATGACGTTCTCCACCACACAAACTTTCCTAGGGAACCAAGAACCATTTAAGGAACTTAAAAGTGTTTTGACTGGAGGAACAAAAAATTAGCTACTCTGCCCCAGTTCCTGGGCACACACAGTTAAGTCCCTGCTCTAATGGGTAGTACTTTCCAATGGCACATGAGCTACTGAGACAGAGTTTGCAGTAGTGCATGTTGGCAGCTGGTCAAATACAACTCATGCAGCTTCATTCACACACACAGCAAGCAAGCATTGGCTGCTAGTTTTAGAATTTTAGACTTCTGTTATTGTATTTATGGACGGCTTCAACAGAGGTTGCAAATTCAATTCAAAATGTTATAAAGAGAGGTAGAGAGAGTATGTATGTCACCGTGTGAACTATTGAGAAAGAAAGCAAGAGGGAGGCAACTTTGAGTGAACAAAACTTAATTTTCCCTTTTTCCCCACAGTACTAAAGCAGGAATTCACAGCCATACAACTTTCAGCAGCACTGCAACTTTGTCTTCCTTTCCACCTCTGCCTGTTTCTTGCATCTATTAATTGTAACATGGTACAAAAGCAAATTACAAAGTAAAAACCTGTGACCAGTTTGTACAGCCCAAGTCATCAGTTGTTTTTATTCGTCAACAACTATAATTGTCCAAATTTTCAGTATTCACAGCAATGCGACTGAAAAGAGCTACATTTTCTTTCTTTCTTTTTCTGGCTTTTAATGCAATACTTTTCCAGAACTGACTCACATTTGCATAACCACATTAAGAAAGTATATCTTCTCCAGAATAAATGAATAAAATAAGTCAAACTTTATGTTCACTGTGAGGCATTTCTTGCAGAGAGCTTAAAGTCTAAAATCTTTTTAACAGCACCTGCCGGGAAGATGAGAAATCAATTTCAAAAACTTAAATTGTACTTTGGAAATTGGCTATCAATAATATAAAGCAAATACAATGGGAAGTTAATGGGCCACAGTAAAACCTGCAAACTCACATATCATAGGATGATCTGGTTTAAAGTAACTGACAAAAAAATAAATGCATCTTAGCTAGATCTCTGTTTCTTCACATAAAATAGAATATTATAATAAAACAGAATATGTGATTCAGTTACTTGTTTATTCAGCCTTCTTAGCTTCATTCCTTTTGCTTTTTGCAGCTCTTTAACTTGTCTTTCCTTCTTTCTCACATTCTCTCTCTCTGACTCTTTCCTCCATCCTTGCTCCTCTGTCTTTTGCTGTCACCTATCCTCCCTACGGGCACACTCATCACCCAATGAAGTCTCTTTTCCTCTCAAACAGACAGCACTCTCTCCATCTTTCCCCTCTCTTACTTCTCTCTTTCCTCTCCTTGCCATGGGGATGAAATAAAAAAAATAAAAAAAAAAAGCTCACAAGCTCTGTCAGTCTCATTCTCTTACCCTTCACTCTCCTTCATTTCCCTGCTGTGGGCCCTCCTCAAAGACTCAAAGTGCACACACACACACACACACACACACACACACACACACACACACACACACACACACACACACACACACACACACACAACTGTGTCCTTATTGCGGAGACGGTTGGGACAGTCCCTTTTCGTGGGCTGTTGTATGGTTGACCAGGCCTGTCTCTTTTATTGCTGACATTGTGGTGCTGTTTTGGTCCACTGAGAGAATCGGCCTAGAGGGGGACAAGAAGACGAAAAGGAGGAGTTGAAAGGGAGAAAGTGAGAGGTAGAGCTGTTTGTGGAGACCTTTGAGGATGCGAAGGAGCAGTGAGGGCTGAAGGATGGAGAGAGGAAGAGTTGGAGGGGATCAGCTGGAGGAAGATGGTTAAAGAAGACGGAGGGCATAGCAGAGGGCCTTTTTTTCATCTGTTCTTCAGAGAAGAGAATGATCTGTCAAGGTTATTTAGACGGCTGACACAGCTGTTGTGACACTGTGTTGTGTTTGTATTTGAATTTATATGGTACATGTTTCTTCACCTAGTTGTTGATGCCCAGTTCAGTCGACCTTGTCTGCCACAGATTAGGATATGAATTACAGCTCAGAGTAATATGTGTATTATTTGTGTGCTGGTTACAGCTCACTTCTTCACTGTGAGTATATTCAATGTGTCTTTGTGTTATAGACAACTTGGCTTGGACCTGGTCCCCAGGCGCGAGTTCAGCATGGTGGACCCAGACGAAATCAGCGTCACAGAGCTTTACAGGCTGGTGAGTCGTCTTACAATCCTTGATATTCATCTGCTCTTGGGTAAATACATGACCTTATTTCAACCCTTCATTTCAGAAAACATTTGCCCTACTGAAGTGTCCTTGTATGACACGTTCAGTCCAATGGAGCTCATCTCGACCTCCTCGTGACAATCAGTTTTAAACCTGGCAAAATGTGGATTTGAGGATATCTTTCAGTGTAAGATAGACATTGGTATTACAGATTTGGTTTATGGCTTTAGAGTGGACTGACCAGTGTTTCATTCGCCTTTAATTTATTTATGATTCAGTCCAAGCCTAGTAAAAAATTACATGCAGTACTGATTTACTTCTGTAGATTCTTTACATTTGTATGTAGAATTGGTTGTTTCCAATAGCTGATTACTATTTATTTCAAACCAAAGCACAAGTAGATATAGGTAGATAGTATAAGTAGAGTTATGAAATTGGTGGAGCCACTAGTTCCAGATATACTGTATTTTTCCTGTTTTCCTATTAATTATATATTATAATATTTTTCTTTAAACAGTAACCTCCATGTTACTTCACATAGAAACAACTCACCCGGACAATGTAACAACCATATGGCTCTGTGTTATGGCCACAGTTTTCATTACTTTAACTGTGTTTCTGGGAAATCATATTTTGTTGGTGACTGTAAAATGCCAGATGGTCCTAAGTACTACAATACCCATGAGCCTTAGAGCCTTAGAGGGATGCGAATCACAGTGCATGTCATTGTTGAATTTGTGCACGAAACACGGCAGGAGTGAATTGGAAAAGAAGAGCTGTCCACACTGTTAGGAAGGGGTGAACCAGAATTTTAACTTAGTCACCGAAATGCACATTTGACGTCGTAGTCCTAAAGAGACAGCTTTTTTTTTTTTCTTTTTTTTTTAAAAGCAGTCGTTCAGATAATTTAACCAGGAGTGCTCCAGCTGTGATATACTTTGTCACTGGGGATAAATGTATGACTGCCACACAGCTGTATAAATATAGGATATAGGCAACAACATCCCATAACCCAGTTAAGGATAAGTGGGTATAGATAAAGAATGGATGGATGGATAGTGTGTATAACGATACATCCAGTGTTATATGTGTTGGAATTGTCAGGTGCTGAGTTACAGCTGCTACTTGCTTCAAGTGAACTGCTTTGTAGAAAACCATCTTCAGCTGATCACATCAGACAGGTGAAGGATGTTTTACCACTGTGTTCACTTTAGTACCTTTTCTTTCCCAGCTAACCTCTAGGGTTATGTTGGAAGCTATCCATCACAGACAGCAGTCTTTGAAACCTCTTCCTCAAACCTGGCAGGTGGCAGAGATAGTGCTGTGAACCGGCAGACCACATCAAATCCTCCCTATTTCCCCACCTAAGCACGCCGGGCCCTTAAACTGTGGAAAGAAGGGATTACTGTAACGTCACAACTCTAGTTCCATATGAAAGTCTTAGACACTTGTGTCATGGACTAGCAGATGTTCGTTTTTTTATGAAAATATTTTTTTCCCAAGCACTCGAAAGATACTTTTTCGTCCATGTTGCTTAAAAGCTGTGAGTGAAAGTTTATTCTTGACCTTGGAAACAGCACCTAGCAAAACAGTCTCACTGAAGAGTCCACTTAGTAGCTATTCTGGAGGGTTAGATTGACTCACGTGGCACACAACCCCCCATTTTCCTGAGTTCTTTTAGGGCTCAAAGAAATCAACCTCCAGCAAAACTTGCAACCATAGAAATAGCAATTTTACTTTTTTTCTCATCTGTGTTGGCTTTAAATTTTTGCTCACAAAAAATCTTTCTAATGCTATTCACAGCTTTAGCTACTTTTTATATTTTTTTTAATTCAAAATTGATCAACAGCAAACTCAGTTTCAGTCATAGCCATCCAGTGAAGTACTAGCATCAGTGTCTTTTCTTTGCATGCAGGAAATTGGTTCGTTGTCTGAATTTCTCCTTTCTTCATCTCATCCTTTCCTTCCTTTCCCTCTGTTCTTCCTGCTTTCTCCAAGCCCCAACTGCTGTTACCGTGGCAACCACTTCTCTGCCCTGATACAGTGCAGGGAGAATTGTATCTCACACACACACACACACGCACACACCCACACACATACACACAAGCACACACACATACACGAGCACACATGCTGTGATGGCTTTCCATTCGCAGGAGTAATTGAAGCTCTTAATCCATCTGTTTCTTTTTTTGTTAGTCAAAACAAAAGCAGGCATAGCAGGATGAAAGCTTAATGCATCTCTATTAAATTGTGTACAAAATGAGCAAATGACTGCAATTCCCCTATACTGGGACAAGATAAAGGATCAGGCATTAACTGCTGCCGTCCGACAAACAAAACCCTGCCCACTTGTTCACACCAAGACACAACAGACCATCACATCAAATTACAAATGTATTTTTCAGTGAGATCTTTGTTTATGAGAGCAGCCTCTTTGTTTCTATTTTGCACTGTGCTGCTGTGGTGTGGCTTAATTAACTTGAGACAGGGATTACCTGGCGTGTGTCTGTGTTTCAGTGTGTGCTGAAATGGCAGTGGGGTGTTACTGTGGGAAAATGCAGCCTGACTGCTGCATTATGTCAAAGAGTTATGTGATATCTGCACAGTGAGAAATATAGAGGAGACTGAGAAGGATAAAGGAAAGACTGTCAATGCATTTAATGAAAGATTTCATACAGGCATTTCATAGACTTTATAGGATTTGATGTTTGACTTGACTTTGACAAACAACATGTACTGGAATTTGTGATTATTCTAATATTATTTTGTGATTTATTTGCACTGACAAAGCCAAAGTGAATTTTCACCAAAGTTTGCACTTTCAGTTCATTGTTTTGGTTTTAGGGCCTGCAGCTTTCATCCTCATCAGCATTTCAGCAAGAAAAGGATGTATATATGTATGTCTGTATATGGCTGTATAAATAGGCAGCTGTTTGCTAACATCTTCACTATAACAACTTAAAAAGTTGATAATATGTGAAGTTTGTGCTGGTAGTTTTGGAAAAGTGTGATGGAAGTTATGGATAATCATGAATTTTAGAAAGCGATGGACTTCCTCTTGCTAGTTGCTAGTAAACCATTAGCTAATTAGCTTGTGACTTTTTTCCCTCAAGCAATGAATGATTTCACATATTGTGGGGATATCTCCTTTCTGTTGATTCCTTTCTGTTTTGTTTGTAGAGATTGACGTCTGAGTTGTGTTTTACTCATTTGACGTAGCCCCTGAAAACAGACACCCTTTGAAGTAGCTTAAAAGTGGAAAGCCCCTAATTGCTCCCTGGTCCCATGCTAAGTCTGATAGGTTTGTAAGCCGTCTGTAGTGTAAAGGCAAGTCAGCTTCAGATTTTCCATTTTTTTCCTCAGAGTGAGTGAGTTCATTACTGATTGTGAGCAGAGCAGACCAGAGTTTAGATCCCAGAGCGATGTAATTATTAATGGTGGCAGATCAGACAGCTGTGATAGATAGCTCAGGCCTGGGTCTGGACATGCAGTCGTAAAATTTCCTCTGTTGCTTTGGTTATCACTAAGAAGGTGCACACACTTAAAAGCTTTCACATGTATCCATTGCCTTCCTGCACAGGTATCCCTCCCACAAACTTAAAAGAGGGAAGAAAAGCTTAAATAGTGATGTAGAAGTGAGTGATGAAAGACAGCTCTGGTAGATTAATATAGAAGTCGTTCTTTGGCCTCAGTTTGTCCTCTTGCTCTTCTTTTCCACACTCCTTGTAGTTTGACAGTCCCTCCACGTGGTGTTGCTTCGTGCTGTTTCGGAAAACACTACTGAGTGAACAATAATAAGATGGTTGGGCAAGCACACACTTGGTTATGCTCCCTGTTCAGCTATCTCCCTTTCTCTTGGCCTCCCCTTGCTACCCGCAGCATTATGTGATGCCAGCAGGGCTGCCTGCCGTATTCCAAGGCTGTCATGTACGTCTGTCCATTGTGTCTAGTCATGCTGAAGCTGTCATATAACCACACACTGCTCCCGCCGGGCATCTGAAATGACACACTGAAAATAACCTAGTAATAAAATCCCACAGCATAAATTAGGTCTTTCAGAACCTAGTCATTCTGTGTTAAAACCAGCTCAGCCCTGTTGTGCGGAGAAAAACTGATCTGGTAAAATACAGTGTGTCAGTGCGTTCTTGTTAGATCATTCTACAGTGTTTTCATCTGGGATCTCAGATGGGGCAGAGCAGTCACGACAAAACAAAACAAAACAAAGTATATTCATCATTTTGACAGCTATTGCAATTGTAAAATGATTTGTGGCATAATGTTCTACCACACTTAAGTCTTAGAGGACCGTGTTGATATTTTTATCTTTATATTTACAGTATGGCTACAGGCAACTGCTTTCCAAAGCATATCATATATTTTATGTTAGCATTTCTTTTGTTTTGTTTTATTTATTGTCTAGTCAGTCACCATTTATATCACATCACAACAACATGGAAATCAACTTTCAAAGACTCAACCCTCTCTTAGATACTGCAGGTCAACATTTTGTTGCCTTTATTGTATTGTCATGGACTCTTGGCAACATGTAAATGGCAACGTGCCTTGATAGTCAGCTGCTACAGCATATTTGTAATAATCAACTATTTTCATTATTTTTTTTTAAATAACTGTCATTTTCTATACCCAAGACCCGAGAGTCCCATTCAGTCCCATTCAGTCCCATTCAGAAACAGCAGAATCAGCCCAATCCAAAATCAATCCTCAACTTCGTTGCAGAGAGATTAAAGCCTCTGGGACTTAATTTCTCTCCAAGTTGTTTCCTGAGGCAGGGCTCCCAGGTTGTTTATTGAACCCAACAAGGTCATCAACAGATTATAGTGACTGAGATTCTTCTCACAGTTGCAGTTGTAAATATGTAACAGGATATAATAATAACATTGAAAGTAAATGTACCGAACTCTTTCAGAAAGGTTTCTTGTCTCTGGCTGTGGTAGCCAATGAAAGCTAAATCTAATGTTTCTTGAAGGAATAGACATTATCGGTTGCTTCAGATCATCACCATTCAGAACATGGAACTGTAGCTGCAGTTTTTGCCCAGATCAAACAAACAAGATATAATGAGTTGTTTAGTGAGCTTTGGAGGTGCTGGTAGGTGATATTTTTAACTTGGATTACAGCTGGGCTAGCTGTTCCCTCCTGTTTCCAGTCTTTATGCTCAGCTAAACTAACCGGGCTGCTGGCTCCAGCTGCACATTCATCATACAAAAATGAGAGTGTTATCGAGCTTCTCATCTAACTCTCAGTAATAATGAGAAAGAACATAATGAGAATAAACTACTGCTTTAAATACACCAACAACTAGAGGGTTTTAGCATGGTCGCTTCTGCAACACCACACAAACAAAGTGAAACCAATGCAGGCAAATAAACATTCGCTAGAAAGAAGATTCTGTTTTAATACATGTTTTCTGTTCTATGACTCTAGTGCAGTCGCTGACTGGTACTGTGGTAGTTTGTCCTTTGTATGTTTGGCTCATGATACTCACTGATGCGTTCCTGTGGTGGTGCTGTACTGTACTCTGCCCTTGCATTTTCTTTAATCTCTTCCTTTTCCTCTCTCCTTGTCCTCCTCTCTTCCCATCTCTTTACGTCCTACTACAGAAGTAAATGTGGAGAAAATTTTGGCAATGGCATTACTGGCCATCTGGTGCTCTGTGTGTGTGCCTGTAGATGTGTGTGTGTGTGTGTGTGTGTGTGTGTGTGTGTCCTTGTATTTTTGGATGTTGACAGGAGATTAGGATGAACCTCTCATAAACAGAGCTGTAATGTGAGAGCTGATCTGGGTGGTATTTACAACGTTGCACCATTGCGCCGTGAGGCTTTATTGATCTTTTGCTATAGATTGTCTTAATATAGCATGTCAAATCACACACTGTCAGACGCTGAGATGTGACTGTGCTGCATTGTTTGACTTCTTCCGCTCGCATTTATATTCAGTGTGACTCATCCTGCTTCTGTTCCTATTTCTTAGATATTAGGAACCAGTTGAAAGGGATGCAAATTGCAACACCATTGTCTTTGCTTCAAGAAAATAATTAGCCTGCTTAAATAAAGAAATAAATTGTGATAGCGATAAATGAAAAAGAGGAAATGCAAATGAGTTAGTTGATGTGAAATGTGTTTTTCCAGGTAAATGGGCTATAATCGATTTCTGCGAATGCCCTTGTATTGTAAAGTGTAGAAATAAATCTGCATATCATTATGTATAAACTGTTTATGTCCATATCTGTATGCACAGCAATATGAGTATCATATTACACATTTGTTTCTTTGCCACTTTGCCAGACTGGAACAAAGGAGTAGTCAGACAATGCAGCTCAAACTCTCACGTCTTAACCTCTGGTGCTGCTGACAGTCTGTGATATTACATGCTATATTAACTCAATCTATATCAACAAAATCTATATCTTGGCCTATTTTTTTTTTTTTTTTTTTTTTTACTGTCTTCAAATATATATGCAAATGAGCAGCCGATCTCCTCCCAACAGTGAGATGTCTGAGAGGGATATTATTTATCTGTGACTGGTAAAGTCAACATTAAATACAACATCTCCTGAATATATTAGAAGAGATGTAGGCGCATGTTGTTTTTCCCTCACATTAATTGTATTTGATAAGCTTTGATCCTGCTTTTAAGGATCTTTCAGGATTTAGAGCTTATGGTTTTTACTGTTTTTTTAACCTTCCCAAATCCACCTCACAACAGCACAGTATGTGTATTTAATCACTTGTATCCATTTAATTATTTGAATTTCTGTATAGTTGCAGAATAACCTTGCCCGGTATAGTGATAGATTAGTGCTGATATTCTCCTTTCCTCCCCTCCTCTCTCCTCTCCATAGATGGAACATCGGCATCGTAAGAAGGAGACCCCTGCAGCTGCTAGCACCCATCACTTGTTTGTCCACGTGAAGAGCCTGATGAGCGCCAATCTTGGAGAGGAGCTTGAAGTCTTCTTCCACATTTATGATGGACGAGAGAACCGGCCACTCAGGTAGAGACTTAATCCTGTATTATTTTAGTGTGATGGAAAATGTTTCACTTTTGTATGCTGCTAATGAAAAAAGCTCCAATGCTTTTGGTTATATGTTTTCATCTCTGTGACATTATGAGCTCTATGTGTGATTTTTGGAGTTCTTGAGTTATTTTTTTAAATTTGGTCACACAAATGACAGAAATGTAACATTGGTTGACTAGTAATCAGGGGTAGGAGAGGGGACACCCCCCTTCTCATGTCACAAAGTCAGCTCTAATTATACCCCTGAAGATTTATGAAATGAAGCAGGCTGTTAAAGTGCACTTGTACACATTAAAGTGTGCAAGGCTGTGCTATTTTCTCATAAGTTTCCATGCTGCCCACATGAAAGAGCCTATCGCCCTGGGAATCTGCACGTCACTTTCATTCATGCACGCACACCAACACACACACACATATTACAGACTACTGGTCGTGCAGTAACCAAATAAAAGACTGTATTTAAACTCCTTAGTTTAATAGTTCAAAGCAAATTCCACTTCATGTCACAAACAAGTGGATTCGTCAGGCAAAGGAAAATGAGTGGGCTGAAAATGAGCACAGCAACACTGAAACTCCTTTTGATAAGTCATGCTTGTGTTTGACGCTTCTCTCCGCCCCACAGGGTCACATCAGAGCAACAAGGGTGACATTGATGGGACTTGTTGTTTTATTATTTTGTGCAGCATGCTGTTACTCTGCCTCTACTTCTGATTGAAATCCACTTCATTATTAATCAAAATTACTGGCAGAAAATCTAACTGTTGTTCAAACCAAGGTTTCCGAGGAGACTGTGTGTGGTTTCCTGCAGTGCTGCGTGAACACATGAGAGAAGAGGTTTTATTTTTAAAAGAAGTGTGCAATTGCTGTTTGGTTTTCATGTGACTTAACTGAGAAAAAGATGATTTTCCGAACAAAC
The DNA here is from genome assembly GCA_038496675.1 of Rachycentron canadum. Classification (NCBI taxonomy): domain Eukaryota; kingdom Metazoa; phylum Chordata; class Actinopteri; order Carangiformes; family Rachycentridae; genus Rachycentron; species Rachycentron canadum. The sequence goes on from CM076669.1 coordinate 10,502,388, forward strand.
AGATCTGCATGTGCACATACGTAGACAGTATCAGTGGTTTTAATTGCACTTTTGATCAGCAAAGTATATTTACTTATGCTCGCTTGTCTCCTTTTAACCCCATGCATCCCAACTTGTGATGTAAGGTAAAAAAGGTTTGACAATTATGAAGGTAGATTTTCTCCTATTCCAAGCCTGCACTTTGTCTTGAAGTGGGTATTTAGCATCCAGTGGTATCATATTAAGCTCCACTTGAAGCACTTTCTCTCTTCATTACTGTCATTATCTGTCTCTCTTTTCCTCTCTCACTGTCTGTTTTGCTCCCTCTATCTTTCTGCTACTTTTAAAGATTGAGTACCATAGCCAGGTGAGGGCAATTAGATTCTGTCATGATTTGAAGTGGATTTACAGTTTATTCTATCAGACATAATGAACTGAGTTTAAGCTTAAACATCTGTCACAACACAATGCTCATTTATCCAAACTGAATACACCATGTATTGCAATAATGGACACATACAAAGCTCGATTTTTCTCAAAACAGTTTATCTTGTTTTTGAAATCAGCTAATTACAATTTTTCTGTCAGTTTTGGGAGATAAAGACAGTCCAAGGTCTTAACCATTATGCCTCTGTGGTTCTAATTTTCTATGTGGGTGTGTGTGAGGGTGTGTGTGTTGCAATCGCATCAGTTGTCTTCGAGGAAAATCTTTAAATGGCAGCTCGCCAACGTTGTCTCTCACTGTCTGGTCACATGCATAAACAGAGAGACACTCACACACATTTACACAAGCTGTCTGGCAGGGAGCCATTTCGATGCTTCCCTCTGTGCCGGTGGTTTATGTGTGAGTGTGTGTCAGAGACCAGATGGGGGTCCGGCCCGTTGTCTCAGTACCATGCCAACACCAGCAGCCCTTGTGCACCGTGGCAGCTTCTTTGTGTTCGATTCAGACTCCTTGAATGGTTCTTCAGCAGGGGACACACACTGAGGCATACTGTGCCATGCTCACACATGATCCTGTTGCTCTCTCTGTTGTGTAGGTTTTGTGGCTATTGCAGATCAAACGCACACGTTTATGACAACTTTATATGGCGTTTAAATTTCCCTCCTCCAAATTGGACCTGCTGACTTTAACCAAGGTCACCCATGGATGGCTGGACTTGGAAGCATCACATGTGTGCCATGTTTGTCTGTGCAGAGCTGAGGCTATAACTGTGTTTTTTGTGCATAATTTTCTGTCTCTTTCTTTCCCTCTCAGCATTGTCTAGTCTTTGTCTGTTTGTGTCTTTCTTTTAAGCTGAAATTTTTCCTGGCTACCTTTTTCTGATGTCATTTTCTTGCCTTTCCACGTGGCCTCTCGGGGTAGATTAACGGTTTGCGGGTGGGGGTGGGAAGCGGTGGCAGTTAATTTATCCAGTATTTTACGTGCCAGTCGCCATCCCCTCCCCTCCTTCCACTCCCACGTCGGGTGAGTGCACGGTCCTAATACAATCATCGATATCAGGAAAAGGAATAGTGAGCGCCATGAGGGCCCAAAGGGGAGGGAAGTCGGCCATTCATGTTATGTTAATGTGAGTGGTGATAGAGGGAGATAAGGTCCCGCTGGGGGACTCTGGTCCTGTTAGCTTGGGTGATCAACACACTGCAGCTGTGAGGGAGAAGAGTTGGTGGCAGGGGAGGGTGTGCGAGAGAAGGAGAGGGACTGTGTATGTGTGTCTGTGTTTGCAGGAGTGGCTGTTAATTGGTAGTTGGGATTTCAACAATAGAGCACTAATTAGGGTTTGGGAATGTGAGCGCAAGTCTCATGTCTAATGCATAGGAATCTGTCTCCATATGGCCGGATAAATGGCCAGGGAAGTTACAGAGAGCAGCTAATGAGAAACAACCACATTTAAATCCAACTAGCTCTCAACTAGTTCACTCAAATGCGGCTGATAAAAGGAAAATTTTACTGAAGGAATGCATGTATGAAAAATCATAAGCATTTGGATAATTAATAATCAGGAGCCTAATTAATTCAAACATAAGCACCCACTGCCCTACATACACAAAACACTGAATTACAGTGCAAGAAGCAGCCTCCTATTTACATCACAGAAGAGACATGACAACTCTTAAGCTTGTAATAACAACTCTTAATAGCTCAGGCTATTATAAAACATCCTAATCCATTGTAGCTGCATGCAGCATGAAGTCAAGTTATATAGGATCTATTGCGGTAAATTCTGTTCTTGTGTGAGTGGGCCCTCTGTAGCTTGCGCTGTTAGCCGTGCGAGCGACTTGGCTCATTGTCAGGCGCTGGTGCATTACAAGGTTTTCTCTCTGCTTATCGGTGGACTGTGAAAGTCACCTAACTGGATTAGCCCACAGCTCGCCAGCCAGGATGAGACGGGCCCAGCAGGATGCCGCCGCTGCCTCTCTTTCAGAGAGTGTGCGAGACAGAGGGAGAGGACGGAGTACAAAGAGAATGAAAAGGCGATCTGTGGCTGTCCTTTCTGTTTTTGCCCGACATGCACTTCATTTGCCACCTTTTTTGAAAGGGGAGGGTGAGGGGCATTTGAGGCCAGAGTCGTTATTTCAAGACAGTTTGATTTCCACTACCATCTCTTGTATTTCATATTTTAAAGTTGCACTATAGAATATGTTTAAAATAAGTATGATTCAGTAACATTCAGAGGGGAAGCCAGCTAGGTTTTCCTTCTCCAACTGTCTTGGGCTAGCTACTTATGGCAACTATAACCATGATTCTGTGGATGTCAGTGTCAGTCTGTCTGTCATTCCACAGTTCAGGCTGACTCAACAACTATGGGATGGATTACCATGAAATTTCTTTATACACATTCACGTTCCCTTGAGGATGAATCCTGCAAGCTCTTCCCCTCCTACTCCTCATTCAGCTTTATCATCTGGCCATATTTTTCATTTGTCAGGTAACTGTAAAATGCCATCCTCAGTGATATTGGCCAAGTTTTTGTGGCCAAGTTTTTTAAAGCAAAATTATGCCTAACAACAGCCTCACAGAGCTGCGAACATGGCTGTGGACTAATAGCTTTGTCAACAGATGGATGTAGTCAGTACATCAGGATTTGTTAGTTTTCTTTTCCTGTCTGTCTTCTGTTGCTTTTAAATGCTTTATACATTTTTCAAGTTTGTATCTGTAACGCTCTTGCTGTAGAGTCATTTCCAGTCATTAGCATGATGTGTAGATTTTCGTGTACTAGCATTAGCATGGCAGTTAAAATGTTTAATAACATAAGACAAAACATAAGATTTTGTGCATTAAGCTTTTTTTGTAATGCACAAAATTGCATTGACAATCAAGTAGTTACATGTATAAGTCATGCAAATGCTATTTATGTATATTTTATAATCTAAACTGCATGTGCAGTAAAATGTCTTGGACATTTACCAGCACTCAACAGACTCATTTTTGCAGTTTCTCCCTGTATTCGCCTCTCTCACACTGGTCACAACCAGGCGTTTTTGACAACTAGCCTGAAATTGTAGATTTTTTTGTTCTAACTCATCACTGTTTTTGCTGACAGTCCAGTATCTGGGCTAAAAAGTGTCAGAGAGAATCCACAATGCGCACCAACACAATGAATATTTTATTCGGCCACGGAGGAGCCACGTGCAGATGTAGTTGCTCTCTTACTTGTTAGGGATTTGGTTCAGTAATTCAAGCTTTGTGTATTTTCTTTCTTTATCCTTCGGTCCCTGCTCCCTGTCTGCCTGTCTTATTCTTGCCTCATGTTCTGTTTCAAGATTTCAAACAGCTTTAGTGTGAAGTTTGAACTTTGAAGCCATTTCTCCAGTGCCCACCATTCAGCTCTTGACATTTCTGACAGTGTTTCTGATCTTTATTCTGTTCCTGTTAGCAGTGCCTTGGATGTAGTTGTTTACGATGACACCCAACTATCACTCCTGACCCCATTCGTCTCATTGAGTGTTCCCACTCTCCATCTCTGCTCTTGTACAGTGAAAGGTTCTTTGTCAGGCTGAATAAGAGCGGGTTGCCCAAGTCGCCAGAGAAGACAGAAAGACAATGCACTCTCTTTGTGGTGAGTAGCAGTTTACAAAGATTGATTAAGAACAATTACAAAGCTGTGTAAAACTGGCCCAACTCATGTTTCATTATGCTGAAAACTAAAAGGTAGCTTTGTTTACAGTGATTGAATCTCATGCTAAAGTATGTTTCCTATCTCGATTGTCAGGATTTGGGAAGCAGTGATCTGCGAAAAGATGTCTACATTGTTGTACACATCATAAGAATAGGTAGGAGTTACGATGCCGCAACTGAGCACTACATGCTTTTTAAATCTCTTGGGCTTTCATAACACCACTGTTCTGACTGTGGATCTCTCTTTGTGTGTGTGTGTGTGTGTGTGTGTGTGTGTGTGTGTGTGCGTGCGCGTGCCCAGGGAGGATGGGAGCAGGGGAGAAGAAGAACTTGTGTAGTGTACAGTACAGGCGGCCGTTTGGCTGTGCTGTCGTCAGCATCGCTGATCTCCTTACTGCTGACTCTAAGGATGACCACCTGCTCAAGGTTTATGCGTAAGTCTCTGCAAACAACAAACATTTCACTGCTAAATCCTTCCATATCCAACCATGAAGTACATCAAGGAATAGTTCCAATATTTTTCTGAAATAATCTGCATACCAACATCTTTAAGGCTAATAATGAATACGCTATGTCTCTTTTGTTTAGTCTATGTAAAAACTACAAGCAATGCTTTAATTGGAAGTCCGTTATGCTAAGCTAAGCTAGCTATTCACTTGTGTCGAAGAAGCAAATAAGGAAAAGTCAACAGACAACAAACATCAGACAACAACACAACATCCTATATACTAATACGTCACTCTTCAAAAAGAGTGTGCTAGAAATCCCATTTATGAAGCTGCAAAACAATTCATCACTATCACAAAACACACAAAGGGTAAACATTGCACATGTTGTATAGAGGCTTTTTTTTCAGTGGAAATGTTCTGTGGTCCAACTGAGACTACACGCTGCAGGGGGACAAAGAGGCTACTGTTGATACATTGGTTTGACCTAAATTATATCTGGATCAGACCGACTGGCCAAATACACCTGACTCAGAAGAAAACACAATCACTTTCTCTATATCTGTAGTAACACCAGTGAGAGGTTTCAGTGGGAGGTTTCATGGTGGTTCAGGATTAAAATGCTCAGCTTAATGTTTTCAGAATTGATGCTCGACAAGACGTCACCTGGCATGCCTCTTTTTAAAATGATGCGATCAGTTTGTGCAGAGTGCAAGGAGCAGTGCAACAGAAGAGCAGTAAAAGAATAGCTTAAAGGGCAACTCCACCAATTTTAGAGAAAACAAACAGCAGTTTACTTGTTGTCTGGACACCACAAATTTAAAACAGAAAGCCTGTTGGCCAATATTGAATTATGGGAAATGGTGGACCCGATGTTTTTCCAGGCTAACCAATATAAATGATGTAAAATTCAAAATGATTTTTGCCACTGATGCATATATTTTGACTGTTCCCTTAGAAATCTACCCAAACCCATCACCCCCATTTTTTGTCACTTTCTCCTGTCTCAGGTGTAACACGGAGAGTGAGTGGTATCAGATCCATGAGAACATCATCAAAAAGGCCAATTCCAGGTACAACTTGTCTGGCTCCAACACTGGTAAGAATTAGTTTTATCCATTTTGCTTCCTCACATCTACACATTGTGCTTGTTTTGAGACTTAATACAACAAGGGGGTTTAGTAACGCTGTAAGTTGACTTTCTGGGTTGTGGTGTGGCGTGTGATTTGGTCTTGTTTCTTTCATGAAACCTAACAAAATTATGCTGTGATGACAAACTGAGCAGCTGCCATGTATCATCAATCTCTTTACCATGCGATCAGTCAGTTTCTGTCAGTCTGGGTGGTGTTTATGTTGCTTTGCTAAGTTCCTCTTTAGGGGAGCAGATCAGCCATGTGTACAGGAAGCCTGCTGTTACAAATGCGTTCAGATGATTTTTTTTTATAAATAGCTGCATTCGCACCATACGGAACAACAGCATCAGCAGTTTCCAATAGCAACAGGTTGGTGGAGAATCAGAACATTCAGTTCTTCAAACATCAAAGAAACGCCATATGGCATATGAAGAGGTTTGTTCTGCTGAGAGGTCCGTACATTGTTCCTGTGGATTATACAACATTTTTAAAGAATCACACAGATGCAGTTGTCAGAGGAATCATATTATCTCCTGTACACAAAATGATGAACTTCGGATTATGACTTCAAACTATTATCTCCAGTGAAGGCAGCTGGAATGGGGCACAGTGTGAAGTGAGAAGACATGCTATAATTATGAAGTAAACAGTGTTGGCTAGTTTGCAGCTGTTTGCATCAAGGGGGCAGATATACAACAACAGAAAGCAATCAGCAACAGTTCATCAGAAGTTCAGCTTACAGTTTATTTACAAAAATGTGCTTGTGAAGCGTTGCTGCAAACTTGCTCAAGGCTTTTATGTTCACAGTGAAAATATTAATTTTGTGTGTTTACTGTCCATTGTCTTCATACACCTCCCTCATCTGTTCTTAGAGTAACACACAGAAAAGGTTTAAATTGATGTGGGGGCATTCAGTATGCAAACTGGAGAGACTATAAGGATGTCAAGAATCTGAGAGACTGATCTACTGAGTCAGCTTTTCTTTCTACCTTCCCTCAGAAGACCAAGAATTACTTGAGGAGAAGGCAGACCACTCTACTATGTTAAATTATCATGAATAATCGTGCAAGCGTGAAGGGATGCAGTAATTAAAGTCAAAGACACAAAGCCATTTAGCACAGTTTGTGATACCCGAGCTGCGTCTCTTACGCCACGTTCGTTCATAACAAAACTGCAGCATCTCACTAAAATCTTAAATGGCAGCGCTGTAAAGCGCTTTGCATTGTTGAGCTGATAAGCTCCAAATTGATTTCTGATAAAATATAAAGCAGAGGAATCACAGTAAAATACTATTACTACTTATTTGACTGTTTTCTTATCTCATGTTGAACCCCAACAAAATCTTAATCTCAACAAAATCAACAAAATCTTAAGTTCTTCCTGTATTTTAGCTTTATTGGTGACGGCCACTGTTTTTGGCTGGTTGCATTGTCATAGATAACACACAAACACACAGGTGCTGTCAGATTTAATAACATATAACATGTACAGATAATGTGTTGCGCTGTTGCTGTTAAACTTCCAAGACTTTACACCGATGACACTGCAGATATTTGGTTCTCCAGTAAAAGCTGCACAGTGTTTCGTGCCTTGCTGCATGACATAAATATTTTTTTAAATCAAAAACAATAAATCATACCATTTTGGTAAAAACAACATCACTGCCAGAAAATGGCATGTTGCCTCAGTTCATAGTATTTTCTCTAACAGTATCTTTCATATACTTGTTTGCTTCAGGCTTTTATTTGACACCATCGTGCACATTCACGCAATGCAATTATACACACACACACACACACACACACACACACTGGTGCACACATCATAAACACATGTAAGTGAATTATTTTAAAGAGTTTTCTCCTGTCTTTAGCTGCAGCATGCAGTTTATCACAAACACTTGGATGTTAGCTATCGAGTAGCTGTCAGTTAAAGACATTGATCCAGCTGAACGCCTGATTTGCCTCAGTGCTTTCTCTTTCAAAGTGCATTAGAGGAGAGCTGCGGGTCCTTTGTCACAAAGGCATGCATAATTCAAGCAACTTCGTTCCAAAATTACATTTCCACCACTTAACTGAATTTGACATTGATCCTATGAAATGAAAGAAAAATGTTTTAATGACAAAGCAGAGGTAATAATTTCAATTTTGAAGATAATGAGAGCTGCATCATAGCTTTCATTTATGCATTATGAAAACCATTTATTGGCCTGGACAAAATGTATTAATTATAACTTTATTAGCTTTGACACTTTTCAAGGATGGTGCTCTTTTAAACTTCTGTCTATAATTACATGTCACACACACACACACACACACACACACACACACACACACACACACACACACACACACACACACTTATACACAGACTCACTTGCTCTTTCTTGAATAGGACTGGTAACAGTAGTAGCAGGTAACCTCCTGATTTCATTTTTTTACCATATTTAGGAAGATGATGCAAATTAACAGGTTGCTTCTTCTTTATTGTTCTGAAATCGCCCATATCAGTCCCCTCCCTCCTCAACTTCATTGCAGCACATTTCAACTGGCAACATATTCATCCAAAAAGTCAATTCCTCCTAAAGGGCAAATCTTCTGCGGCAGAGCAGCATTAAAGAATAGATAACACTTGAGTCGCTTGTCTAGCCTCAACACCCAAATGTGCAAACTGGGGAGAATATTTCATCATTAGCAAACAGGTCAGTGTCTCCTCTTCACTATGTCTCTGTAAGTGTCCGTACAGCACAGGAGTTATAGAGTACTATGCATAATTTAAAGACTTCAATTTATTACATTTAGTGTCAGGAGGGCAATTAAAACAAGTGTGCAGTGAAGTGGGATAATGTAATGTGTGTGTATATGTATACATGTTTATAGACTGTATATGTGCACTATGCCATTTGCGTGCTTCATCTTTGCACAAGTGTGTGCATCCTTGTGTGTGTGTCTCTAGTGGTCTCGCTGTGTGGCTCTCCTTTTAAACAGACTGGGCAGTGTGCCAGAAGTCTCTTATTAGCAGCCAATTAGCAAGGGAGAGATGAATGCACTGCCCTTAAAATATAAAGAACGCTGGGTTGTTTGGGTAATAAAGAGACAGTGAGGCAGTCCATGTGGAGAGACAGTTGTTTTGTTCACATGTAGTCTAACGATGATCTCATTTTTCTTCACCTTATTATTTCAGGGTCATTTGGGGGGTAGGTAATCAAATTCGAAAGACAAGATAGAGAGTTGATGATAGGAGATGGTGATTTTGTTTACATGTCGCCCCAGTAATCCATAAAAGGGATTTCATAAGAACCTGGCTCTGAATGAGTCAGATCAGGTAGATAATTCAGCACCCGCCTCCACATACAGGCGTAGGCAGTGACAGAGGAGGCTGTGACAAGTCGACTGTTTTGTTTTTGAGATTTTATTTTTCTGTCTTTTTTTTTTTTTTTTTTGGGTTTGTGAAGAGGCAGGCAGGCGGCCGGGTGGGCTGAGGGCAGCAAAGGTTGGGAGTGTTTTTGTCCATCTCCCAGGCGGAATAGTAATGAAACTGGTTTGCCTAATTGTAGCCCTGCAGTTGCTTTTAGAGCCTGTCTCTGTGTGTGCCTGTGCATGTGTATATTCATGCCAAAGGCTTGATCCACATTAAGGGACTGGAAGATAATGCCTGGGTAGAAAAAACACCTCCGCTGAACTTAATGGGACCCTCTTTTCAATCCCCACCAGACCTTTGTGCCCCTTTGAACAACTGTTGGTCTCTGTGTCATTTTTTTAAAATATTTAGATCAGAGGAATCATCTGTAGTGTCCGAATAACCGCTCATGCCCTTGTAGAGCACAAGCTGTGTGCTGCCCTACAAAGCTGAAACGCAGTGACTACATATTGGGTCATAAAATGATTACACCATAGAAATAGTTTCTGAGAAACAAAAAGATTTAAAGCAATCTCACATCTTGCTAATTCAATTTGTTTTTCCTCGACAAATTTAAGGCTTTACAATCTGACAATCTTTCCATCTGACACAATTTTGTAGCTAGCCTGAAAACTTTAAACACTTTTGCAAACAAGTCACATGTCTCTGTTGATTCTTGGTGACTTAAACCTCTTGCAGCTATTGAACCATCTCACCACCCAAATTTCCTAAAAACATCCAAAATAATACTCATCATCTTGTCTCACTCATGTCCCCTTGCTACTATTTATCTTTGTGTATCTGCCCTTCCTCGTCATGAGCATGCACATCGTGGAGAGCTTTAATTTAGTTGTGCTGACATTTGGAGTTATTGCATTATTGCATTGGATATTGATATGAGACGACAGCCTTCGTGTAGGATTTCCTCTTAATAATAAAGGAGCTGGCAATGAGTCATAGGCTGTTTGCATTTTTTGTTTATGTGTGCGGGGGAGTCTGCTTGCTTTCCATACACAAGTGTTGCTGATGGTAGATATAAGACAGAGAAGTGCAGCTATAATAAAGTTTGAATAATGCCCTTGTCAGTACTTTTTTGAGCTCGCTGATATACGATTGTTGTGTTGGGAAAAGGTTTATGATATTCTGTGTTTTGAGCTTTTTATTGGTTGGCTTTGATGTGGGATAAGTGATGAAAAGTCTAAGGCCACATTGTTGCTGTATATAGGAATATTATATTTCAGGCTTTTGCCATTACTTTATTTCAGGCCTGGCAGTGGCTCTTCAGCTCCTCCACGGGGACATAGAGCAGCTGAGACGGGAGTACATGGTCCTCTTCACCCGGGGTGTTTCCATCACCAGGAAACTGGGCTTCTCTGATGTCATCATGCCAGGTAGGACACCACAAACACCACACCTCTATTACCTTTAATGTGTACACGAACTCATCCTTTCCCCTGCTGGATGTCAGCTCTCTTACTGCTGAACATACAACTTCTCTTTGGGTCTGATGGAGGATCAGCATGTTTTTCCTGCACACCACTGCCACCAATTTAAGACATTAGCTTCTTTAAAACTTCAGTGAATTATTGGGGGGATGTTTTGAATTTAAGATCAAATCCAGACAGAGTAACTTTAATGAGCCCTGGCTGGGTAAAATAAATAGAAGACCCCATGAGAAGGGGACTTTTGTTCATTTTACTTCCTTCCTTCATTTAACTTCCTGGAAAGCATTTTCTTCTTGGAAAAAAAGTACATCTTTTTGTGTGGTGATGTTTTAGTTGAGCCATTGGAACCAAAATGTCCAACCAATGAAATATACCTAATTGTAGAATGTAAGATTTTAGCTCACATTTTGAAGCTTTAAACTTATAGTTATGATGATGAATAATGTGTTTTCTAGTGTTTGTATTGTATACATTGATCTGCCTCGTAATAGTTTGTCTGTAGTTGCCATGGTAACACTTATTGCGTGAGTACAGTGATGATGGGTCCCCTCAGGAAGATGAAATATTCAGGTTGTTTCAGGTAGATGGGCATCACTCAGATAGCTGCTTCTCTAAATGACACAGACCCCTGCAGAGACCCTCAGGCTTAGCTGGATGGGATCTTGTTGCCTTGGTAACAAATGTACAACCACTTGAATGTAAGATGAAACACAGGACCAAAAATGTACATGTTTATATTTACATATACAAGGGAAAGCGTGTATTATGGAAAGTGTCTGAATTAGCTTTCAGACTCTTTGTCTGTTCATTCTTTCATGAGAGCTGGACGTCAGGGGACTTTTTTTGGCCACAGAAGGGCTGTTCTTTTAAATAAGTGAGGTGTGCTGTCTGGTCACACAGATAAAGAGGAAACACAGACTGTGGGTCCCCCAGCGCCTCACTAACACAGATTTATGTTCACTGTCTCTTTCTTTGTCTTTGTCTGACTACAAACCCTTAATGCTGAGTGCTCTCACCCTTTCTGCCTGTGTAAGTCTGCCCTTGGGCTAAAGAAACTGTCTCACCCCCCCTTTTTTTTCTCCATTTTTCTGAATTTGTATCTCACTGTATCTTTCCCCTCATTTTCTTGCTCATATGCAAACACGCTCTTTTCTCTATCCTGCCTTCCCCACTTCCCGTTTTTTCATTGTGCGTTAGAGAACTGCTCCCCTGTGCATCCACCTTCCTGCGGTCTTTGTTTGTGAGCTGCAAGTGTACAGTATGGGTGTATATAGAATGCCTTGTGTTGCCATGGTTACTGTTGTTAAGAGCAGAAAATCAATGCTGACCCTAGAGATGGAGATATGATGAGCGCACGTACACACACAAACAAACACACACACACACACACACACACACACACACACACACACACACACAGACAGACAGAGACAGACACAGACACACACTCACGATCAGAGGTTGCATAGGGAAACTGTTTCACAATGTGTCTGACCCCAGCTTGGCTGCAGAGGAAACAACCATCCTTTTTTTTTTTTTTTTTTTTTTTTACTCAGATTATGTTACGCCATTTTACTTCCTGTACAGAAAGATCTAAATGTGTGTGTCTGACTCAGGTATTTTTACATTCAGCTTCAATTCTAACAACAAAATGGAGAATATTACTTCCAGGATTTATTTTCCCTCAATGTTTTAGCTCATTTAAAGGCTGTGTTTTATGCATCTCAGACACACACAGACAAATTTCATTGTTTGGACACTTGACCAGGTTTTTATAAAATGTAAAAGGAAGGGTCTGTATGTTATTTATGATTGTGATTGATTTTAACTAGCTGAGCAACCGAACTTGAAACTTTGATGAAATCTGATAAGTTTCCCTGAGCAACAGTAAAATACACTAAATGAAACCAAATGAGGGATGTTGCAGTCATGGGGCAGGCTCCCTCCCACTGAAAAGGAAATCAAACCATCAAGATTTCAATGTGTACATAATAAACCATTGTTCTGTTATTACATATTAGATATGGATACTCTAATATACTTTGTGATTGGTAATTCAATTGGTAATGTGGGCACCAATTGTGAACAAAGGAAAAGATGATGTCTCTGCTATTGATTTTGAGTTGGCCAGTATTAAGCTTTTATACTAAATCAGTGGCGTGCTCCTTTAAGCTTTGTTTATTGCCTCTTGTAATAGCTGAAAATGCGTATTGGCAACACAATGCTCAGCAAATTTAAATTTTGCATTCTCTGATGGCCAAAGGTTATAGCTCTGGTTTAGAGTTTGTGGCAGCTGAAGATTTATCTTTAAATGCCACTAATGTAAATGCTGCTCACCCCTGTCAAGAAGCATTACACTAAAAACTGTTGTCAAGCTTGGTGAGAGACCGTTATCAATGCTGGCTTGTATGCAAAATCGATGCCTTGTTGCCTCTTCTACCTGCCTATTGCTGCAGGAGAGATGAGGAATGACCTTTACATCACACTGGAGAAAGGAGAGTTTGAGAAGGGCGGGAAGAGCGTTGCCAGGAATGTAGAGATCACCGTCTATGTGCTGGACATCGATGGACAGATCCTCAAGGTAATGACACATTTTTGTCTTTATTTAGCAACTGTGACACACAGTTACTATGTCTCCATTCTGCAAGATCCATAACTGTCATTGGGGAAATATATAATTTTTAAGGACTAAACACTATGTTTAAGGATAGTAAACACCTTATTTAAGTCCTTAGTTAAGTCACTTTTTTTTTTTTTTTTAAATAGCGGGTGTCTTATTTTGGAGCAAAGCTCTTCATTTAAATATCGCTGACCCAGATGAGAGCTAAGTGTCTTTCCACTGTGTTGCCCATTTCTGGTGCAGCACTGTGACAGTCTGCCTTTGTGGTTTCCTGCGCTGCCTCAGCCTTGGACAGAAAATAGACTCAAATATAACCCTGCTGCCACTGCCTCTGCCACCACATGGCACGCAACCATCTAACACATATAAACACACATGTGAACCATATCATTCTTACTTTATTGGTATTTGGTGGTGTGTGTATGATTTTCAGTGCATTTATCTTTATACGTATCTGACATATTAATTCATTGTGTCCTTTACCTCTGAGTCTGGCCTCTCATTTCCTCACTTCTCTATGTCACTCGCCTCCTTTATCTCTACTGTCTCTCTTCTTTCTTCGTCTCTTCTCTCATCTTCTTTCAGAGTCACGTGGCTGCAGGCTCGGGTGAACCAGGTGGGGATGAGTACCACTCCCTGGTGCTGTACCATAACAACAGCCCCCGCTGGGCGGAACAGATAAAGCTACCCATCCCAGTTGACATGTTCCGGGGGTCACATGTCCGGTTTGAGTTCCGACACTGCTCCAGTAAGTAGGACTGGGGTTGTGGACAACATTTATTTATCTAGGAAAGGTTAAATGAGCAAATTTTTTCAGGCTTTTACACAGTTTCACGCATTAGCTTTAGCGCAATAGCCCAAGGTGTGAATGCCTGAGGTGCTTTTTTCTTTTCAGTTGATTATCCAGGGGAGTAGAGGGTATAGGGGTGATGTTGCGGAGGGAGAACAACACAATAAGCCTTCACTTTTCCACCCATTTCAATCCGCCAACCATCCAGCCCAAGCCCCAAGGCTGCTGCTACCAAATATATTGCCAAATAGACAATGTCCAGCGTATAAGTGTGTGCGTTTAGTATTTTCATAATGAGACTGTTTGTCCAACTTCTCACTTCCTAATGAGACAAAGCTTTAATTATGATCAAAATATTGCACTCAGTCTCTCCCACCCTCTTTCTGGGCTATGGGGAGAAGGCCAAATCTCTTCTCTCATAACAAGCTCATATTATTATGCCAGGCTGGGAGGCTGTGAAGTGGTGTGCAGTAGATATAGTAGCCTTATTACCTCTGGCAGTGCTAGCATTGCCACTCAAGGGCTCCCTATTAAGGAGTCCAAATTAGGCCTGTAGTGACACCAAACTGAGGATACCATATTAGACCTACTATTAGGGCTCCTCAACAAGGGGACGACCTGCCTGTAGAAATCTGATCTGCTGACACTCTCTTTTTCAATTAAGGCAGAACAGAAAGCTCATTTTTATTAATACGCTTTTAAATGTTGTCTTGTTGTTGCAGTTATTATGCAGCTGCGTTAATTGTTCATTTGTTTGCCCGAAGTCCAGTGTTGGTCCTAAATGATGCTAAAGGGACCAGTCAGTGTGAGCAGTGCAATACTTAGTTTTATTATAGCTGATTGTCGGTGGATATGTTCTGTAATATTCAGAAATCATTTGCAGTATTTGGCCAAAGTCAGAGGAGCTAGAGCTGATTTTTTTTTTTTTCCTCTTAGGAGACAGTTTTGAATTATGAAATCTTTCCGCATTTAAAACCCTTATTTCCTAACAAGCCCCCAAACTATTACATTGTGCGATATAATCGCATTGTGTATTTTGGCAGAGTGGTTTCAAAATACAACATACATCAATCTCTACCTGGTCTGCCAAGCTCAGCTAAACCTGCGTTTCATACAGGACCACTTAATCTTTTCTAATCTCCTAGTGGCAAAGTGTGTGAAGGTTTATAGATTAAGAAAACCTGCCCGGGAACCAGACACGACAAAAAGCAAAAGTGTACAGTTTTGTGAGCAATAACTTCCCTGGTATAAAAGCTTAATCACAGCAAAGTAAGACAGAAATAAAATGGCAGTGTTGGAGTACCAATTTCTAAGTTTAATACACTACAAACTTGTGCTTCTCCAGGGAGAGTCAACACACACAGACACACGCAAGCAGAAGACTGGTAGATGGTGGCTAAATTAATCAGTGGAGTTGCAATGAAAGGAAACAGAAACCTTCCTAGAACCGCACTTCTTACTTCACGTTGCTTGCACATCAGCGTTAAACCAGCAGAGAAATCAGATTACATGTGTTCATAATGCAAATTATGCCCAGAGCTTTCAGAAAGCCTCTTAAAATCACAGCTACAGTGTTAATCAGACCCTCAAAGTGTAACTACATAGCATCTACAAAAATGAATTAGTTTGTTTCTGGTTATGTTTGCCTGTGGTCAAGAGTGTGTAGATGTACACTCGTTGAATTCACTACATCCTGACAATTGAATGGTGCGGCAAAAGGTGCTAGACTTTTACATTCAGTGTTTCCCATCAAAATGCATCACATACATCATTTAACAACATTTCACAAAGTTTTTGACTATTTTAAAACCTGCATTCATGTTTATATGGGCCAACAGTCTCCCTCTACCCTGGGTTTT
Source organism: Rachycentron canadum (assembly GCA_038496675.1). Taxonomy (NCBI): domain Eukaryota; kingdom Metazoa; phylum Chordata; class Actinopteri; order Carangiformes; family Rachycentridae; genus Rachycentron; species Rachycentron canadum. Next base: position 10,518,179 of record CM076669.1, read on the forward strand.
GCTGGTTGATTGTGCTGAAACCTTTAGTCGCTTTAAAATCCAACTAGAAGAGGTTAACAGTACTTATGGGTAAAGACAGGAACCTAGATTTACAGATAGTTCTACTTTTCCATCTTATTAACTTTAAACTGCATGATGAGAAAAAGCACAATTGGTGTCATAAAATTAGCTTTTGTTGTTTGTTTGTTTTCTTGCAGCCTGTGTTTATGTATTTTGGACTCAGTGCCATGTCCATGTGTTGTTGTTTGACAGCTAAAGACAAGGGAGAGAAGAAACTGTTTGGCTACTCCTTTGTTCCTCTGATGCAGGAGGATGGCAGGACTCTGCCAGATGGCACCCATGAGCTCATTATCCATAAGGTAAGACCCGAATAGCCTTGCCACCAAGACTTTGACTGAGCAACATCGAATCGAATTGACTGTGCCTTTTACAGGGCAAGCACGTACAATGTTTTGACACATTGCACTGCAGAAATATTCATCCGGACATGTAAATCCATCCAAGATTAACTCAGTAGGACAAGTCAGCATGAGATAATGTCACTGTTTTGCAGCATTCTCTTGGATTTGACTGCTTTTTATTAGAGTTAAAGCTATTGAGTCTTTTATAATAGTGGTTTTCTGTCCGTTTAATCCTTTATATAACATATTTAACATGTTATTAAGTCCCCTAATGAGAGAACAGATTTCCATGAACTTTGAGTAAATTAGTAAATTGCAGCTTGTAGATTCTAACCCACTCGCTGTTTTGTGTCACACTGTATATCATTATGTGCATAATTTGCTCTAAATTGAAAATACAGTCATTCTCTTGTCACACTGTTTGGAGCCAGCTAGCGTCACTCCATTACAGCCCGGCGGGCCAGTGACTAATGTCCACTTGCGTTACATTGTCAAGCTGCGAGGTTGAATTTAAATAAAAGTTAGTGTTAATATATATCTGTATGCGTGTGCTGGTGTAAGAAACAGTTGTTACTCAACTGGACGTATGCACATTTCCTGTGAAGCAAAGCTGACAGATGTTGTTGCAGACCCACTGTGCGAGTGTCTATCTATGTATTTAGCCCAACCTTTATGTCCATTTTCTGCACTTTATAGGCCCTAAGAGACTCACTTCTCATCTTTTCACACATTTTGGGTTTGACACATCAAAAGACTGAAGCAAATAAAATAGCCTGCATCCCTAGTTAAAACCCTCTGCAAGACAGTCTTGGGTGTAATTGAGAATAATTGCAGACTACATGCTTTTCCTCAGTTGCAAGCAGAGGGTGTGTGCATAAACCTGAGGCTTTGCAGAGGACGGAAAAGCATGGAGCACATTCATACATTTTATTGGCAGCGAGGCAGAGCAGTGACCGAAAGTCTGATTATTTATCCTGCCGTTAATGACAGTTCGTTTGAGCTTTCTTTAAAAACAAGGACTCCTCTTTTTTTTATTGTCCTTTTTTCTCTTGTGTTGCCACCAGTTTTAGTTTTACAAAAACCCTGCTAACCTGAGCCTGCCAGTTTTAGAGGACAACTTTGGTGTCCTGGTGTGTTCCCACTGTTAAGGGGGGCAAAAAAGGCTCATTCTAATGCCAGATGGAAGTTTCTGAAAAGCTCAACGAAACTGGCATGGCCTAGTTTCTCCTCAGACCTAAAATAGACACAGAAGATTCAGTCCAAACTGTGTGGTAACTTTGGAGCTCAAACGGCCTCAGCTGTGCATTAAGTGCACATTAAATCCCAAAAATAACAAAATCTCATCATTAACTTGTGCAGTGTTATCATCCCTACAGGCAGAATATTTAAACATGAACCTTAAACTAGATTTTAATCCCTTTCGCTGTGATTTATAGCTTTACATGTTTTAATCATGACTGATACAACCCTAAGCATGTGATATATATAAACCTACAACCTATTGTGGAAATCAACCACGTTTTGTCCTGTCTATTGTTGACAAATTGGGATTAAAAGAATGAGTGCAGCATTACTTTACTGCATTACTAGCACTCCTTTTTCCTCTCCTGTTAACCTACTGTGCCAGTTTTCAAATATGTAGCTTCACTTCCTTTTTCTCTACAGTGTGAGGAGAACACGAGCTTGGCAGACTGTTCGCGCTACCTGAAGCTGCCGTTCTCTAAACCCAGCCTCCCATCCAACAACCAGACGCTGAAAGGCACCAAGGAGTCTTTCTGGATCACCAGCTTCCTCTGCTCCACCAAGCTCACACAGAACGGTAAACTAGACTCAGGGATTGACATTTTGGCCACTCGCCTGGTGAGGTGTGTTTGGCTGCGATACTTCGAACTGTTTGTCACATTTTTAATTGGAGTTAGCTCATGCAATGTTGTTCTATCTAGTCCTCTGCATCTGCAAGTAGAGCACAGAAGTGTTACTGCCAAAAGACTGTGATTATCACTTCTCAAAAGGCAAACAAAGTTGTAAAATGCCATATGTTTAAGGAACAGACAGGTTCTGTGCAAGTGAGAAAGTGGTATTTCCATCCAAGGCATCCGAGTGTGTGAATAAACCTGTGAATATTCAGGGTGGTAGAAATAGCCTCCAGTTTGCAGAGCTCACTAATGAACTAACAAATCCTTGTGTTTTCAGAAATCTAGCTTATGCTTTTTTTTTTTTTCTTTTTTCTTTTTCTAAACTGGCCTCAATGATGAAAAAAGATCACGATCCACCATGTTTGCAAAGTGAAAAAGAGCGAACAATATATTATATATATATATGAAGATATATATATATATATATATATATATATA
>CM076669.1:10521314-10566097 GCA_038496675.1 Rachycentron canadum
CTCTCTCTCTCTCTCTCTCTCTCTCTCTCTCTCTCTCTCTCTCTCTCCATGTATCTCTCTCTTGCTCTCTCCATCTGTCTCACACTGACACATGAGCACACTCTCTCCGCTCAGCGTGGCGTTATCAATGATGAAAAGGTCCAGCGAGCCGGTGCACTCATCAAGTTTCCTTTTTGTGGTTTTGAGATCAATCCAACAAGTCTGACAAGTGGACTTATCTTCTGTGGTTCAAATTCAGTGCTTTTCACAACAACCGGCACACAAGGGAAACATGGAGTAACATGCAACTACTTTTTAACTTGGTTCTTATCATTGTTATATCTTTTGATATCTATATTGATATCTAAATCTCAATATTTATTCTCTTTTTCTTCTTGCCTCTTTTTACTCTCATCTTTTATATTTCCTGATTTTTATCTTTTTTCTTTCCTGTTGGTCATCAAATAAAGTAAACAAATTGAATGATACCAATGTTGTGTTTATGTATAGTACAATAGCTCAACAATTTACTATTTTACCATAGATTTCCTGTTAAAGATTCATTTAAAAATGATTATCTGAACAATATCTGTTTCTTTTTCTTTTATTACCTAACACTGGCTCAGAAGAGTTGAACCTGTGTAGCTTCACATTGTTCAAATACAAAAAAACCAAAGAGCCAAATATGTTTAGCAAATGTGTCCATCTGATGGAGTTGTGTTGTCATATGCTCCTTAAGAAAGATTTTAAACTATTTATAGGGGTTGAAAAGGTTGCACAGATTTCTTCTGTTAACAAATGTTGTTTGTTGTTTATCTCTAGGTCCATATAATCAACCTTCTCCAGGACAGCAAATTCCAGCACTTCAAACCCGTCATGGACACCTACATTGAGAGCCACTTTGCAGGAGCGTTGTCCTACAGGTGTGTGACTATGATGTTTCAGCCTTCACTTCTGCAAAAGTGTCTACTCTTTAAAGGCTACAGCAGCACCTTGAGTGCACAACATTGCAGCCTTTATTGTATGGTAATGAAGTATCACATCAGAGGCAGTCATAGAGGCCAACCTGCGTCAGAGAGGCAGCTCTGCCCAGCTCTGAGCTTTGATTTTAGTCACAATGGAAGTGTGAATAAAATGGTTATGGTGCCCCCTGGCTGATGAAAAAGGAATTATGATATTGTGCTGGTTTTTCCTACCTCCTCCTCTGTCTACCACATGCACACACACATACACACACGTATATCCACAACCTGCTGTTCTCACCGGCTGTCTTCTTCACACTCTCTGTACCTGCTAAGATATCGCTCTGGTGCTGTCTCTTTTTTTTTTTTCTTCAGTTCTTGTGCACAGTGAGGATGCTGCTGCCACATTCATTTGCTTTCAACTCTTTTACCTGTGATATTGTTTCATTAGAAGTGTCACACCTTAATTGTAACCATCAAGTTATTATTAGAGAACCAAGATGTTGTCTAGTCCTGATTAGAATGAGAAAATCTGTCCTCTCACACCAGCTCACTGTTGAATGAAAAGGATGCCTCTCTTAAAATTAAGTTCTCTTCCAAAATTCATTAATCTAAAAATGCAGCAAGGGATTTGTTGGTCCTCCTAAGATCATTATTCTCAACTGCAACATTTAAGTTAGCTATATTTATGAACTGATAACTAGTAAATGAGTGGCAGAAGTTTCACAGAAATAGATTTCGACAGTGTGTGATCTGAAGTGTTTCATTTGAAAATGCTGCATTGCCTCATCTATATTTGCCGAATCCAGAGGGAGAGACAATGTGCAATGTTGCTGGAGTGGTGATGGTAATGCTCTGTGTGTGTGTGTGTGTGTGTGTGTGTGTGTGTGTGTGTGTGTGTGTGTGTCTGTCTGTCTGTCTGTCTGTCTGTCTGTCTGTCTGTCTGTCTGTCTGTCTGTCTGTCTGTCTGTCTGTCTGTCTGTCTGCCTGTCTGTCTCTCCTCTAGGGACCTGATCAAAGTACTGAAGTGGTACGTGGACCGCATTGTTGACGCAGAGCATCAGGATCATATACAGCAGGTGCTCAAGGTGAGGCATTTGATATCACAAACACACACACACACACACACAGACACATGGGGCACGCAGATAAAGGCAGACACCGCGATAATTTCACATTGCACACTCCTGCATGCAGATCTCTTTAGAGGCACACAATCATGCAGTGTGTGCATACGTTACACCATCAACACAGATGTATCCAGAAATACAAACAAACAAACTTGCTGCCTCTCTCAGCCTTCTCTGCTAATCAGCAGTGAATATGTCACGCCACCATTCATTATTTCCCTCCTCCGTCTATTACGCTGCATGCAATTTTAATCAGCAGAAATGCACTGCCTCTGGTGTTGGGGATCCATATCACATTATTCTAATGACTCATGCAGATATGCCTTCAGAGAAGCACAGTGCTGCCTCTGTATTTCAGTTTCCCATTTATCATCCATGGGTCACATTTTGCACCGGCGCTAAATGATACTATGTCATGCAGTAAATAATAAATAAGTGATACACCGCACACATGTTTGCAGCGTCTCCTTGTCTCCAGGGTCTCTATGTGATACTGAAAAAAGTCTTTTATTAGGCTTTTTAGATCCCCTTCTGTTGACAAGTTCAGTTTTGTACCAACATGTGAGGACATTATATCTTTATAAAGGTTAGTTTTTACAGTTTCATCATTGTCAGGGTGAAATAATTTATTTAATAAATTAACTTTGGGCTTGGGGCTACAACTAATAATGCATTTTCATTATAGGTCAATATCACAAATATTTTAGAAGACAATTATATAAATGCTCATTACAGGCTTCACAAGGTCAAAATAACATCTTCAGATTCTGTATTTTATCTGACTACTAAAATGTACTGCATTTACAAAGAAATAAAACAGAGAAATTGTGAAAGCCTCTTCTCTAGCCCTTCAAATTCTCACATTTGAGATGCTAGAACGAGAATATTTGGCATTGATTAAATAAATTGATAACCAAATCCTTGTTAAAAGTAATGTAGTATTTATGAAAGTTGTTGACAACATATGTGCAGTGCTTTTTGCTCTCAGTTGTGAATTGAGTCATGAAACTTTAGATTAAACACCTCAGGGCAAAGTTTAATATTACATTGTTCTTTCACCATTCTCCCTTGAAGGGAACTCTGACTTGGCTTTTTTAAATGATAAATGATTGTTCCTTTTGTCTTGCAGGCCAGCGAGTACATCTTCAAGTACATTATCCAATCTCGCCGGCTCTTCTCATTGGCTACAGGAGGCCAGAACGAGGAGGAGTTCAGAGTCTGCATCCATGAGCTCTTCATGTCCATCCGCTTCTTCCTCTCGCAGGAAAACAAAGGCACCAGCCCCGTCGCACAGACACAGGTACATGTATGTGTGTCTGTGCTTGTGTTCAAATGCTTGAACATGTCACAATTCCTCTGTGCCTTTATGATCATCAAGTGTGCATCTCTGCGTGACTGTGCCTGTTGGCACATGTGCACCACGTTATGTTTTCATTCTGGAGGACTCCTGTTAATGCAGTTGTGATAGGTGAGAAATTGGCTGTAATTGAATTTCATGCCTGAAGGTCTGGAGTCGGAATAGGAATTTCTGTGGCAGCTTTTCCTTTTCCGGTGGGAGGTGTGCACAGCAGGGCAGCCGCCTTCGCTGATTTCAAACGAGACCTAAACAAACAAGCTGAAGACGCCAAAGATAATCTTAATTACACACCAGGAACAGCTGCCTGTGTGGTTGTGTGTGGTGGCTTCTTTCTTTTTCTGTTTTTAAACCACTTGTCAGAGAAATTCCTGTCTTTTCCTCTACAGTACCTGTATGTGACTCAGAGTCTGTTTGTGTTGTGCTATATCTTATGATCTGCTCCTTTGTCCATGTACTCTTTTAAAAGACTCAGTCCTGGAGTGCACTCAGCAGTCAAAGTCAGGTGTGTGTGTGTGTGTGTGTGTGTACGGTGTGTGTGTGTGTGTGTGTTAAATCACCGAAGCAATTTCTTTCCTTCATTTCCTTGTCATTCACCTCGCCTGTGTGAACCCTGAACATATGTTTTGTTCAAGCATAAAGGAAAAATAGGTCTCACCAGGTTTATTACACCATCAGGTTTTCTTTTCACACCTCAGTTGAACAATTATAACAATGTCCTCAACAGACTGACAGAAAGAGTTGAGTTATTAAAACAGTTGTCTTGTTTAAAGCCCTGCAGTCACTTATCAACAAATAGCTATAATTTGACCTCACTTTGAAGCTATGAAAAGAAGATTACTAGTATAACATCAGCTACCTCAGTTGTGCCCTCTCCATGCGGTCCGTAATGCTCTGCATCATACTCCACTGACTTCTGATCTCCACTAATCTGTATTCTCAACGCAACAATAGCTGTGGGAGGATGCAGGTCAGGCTAATGCTAATACAAGTTAATCTGCAACATGTGGGCACAAACACTGGCTAACACACAAATAAATAGACATAAACAGCACAGTTGTAGCACCTATAATATCCTTTTATATACACAGTGTCACAGTTTAACACAGGATGTCTTAATACCTGATGTGTAGAGCACTGAACAGAGTGATGTGTTGCCATATGTTGCCAGACCACTCCCTGAGAGTTGTCTACTTTATGAATTGAATGATAATAAGAATTCTGCACAGATGGTATTTCACTAGGGGAACTGGGGAAGTGGTCCCCATGAACAGTGAACATGCTGTTTCTCAAACTTTTCTGTTTTTCTGTTCCAAATATGTCATGTAACTTTTCTTTTCCATTTAATTTTTGACATTGTAGAACATATTTAAATGGGCTATGTGTCAGTTTTGCCGGTGCTATGTAACCAGCATGAGCAGCTGTTAACTTAACAGTGTAGAAGAAACGTGAGTTTAGCATCGAACTTTATTCTTACTCACCAAGAGCTGTGGTAGAAAGCAGTGCCAATGCTAAACCTCATCACCCTATAAGCTCTTATCTTGTCAAAGCAGCAACAGTCAAAGCTCATGGCAAAAAACCCTGTTCAGTAGCAGAGGAAACTCAAAGGCCCTTTAATGTTTGTATGTTAATGCAGAATCTAGAATCTAGTCTCGACCCCACAAGGAGCCTTTAAAAAGAAGCAGTACTATAAAACACATTGTTGTTGCTTTTAAATCAACCATTTGTTAAAAACAGCCTCTGTCCTGGAAAAATGAATGGAAAAAAAAGAAAAACTGAAAAATTTTAATAAAATTAATTTTTCAGTGATGCAGCTTCCTGTCAAGTGAACTTGACAGGAAGAAAGAGCATCAGACAGAAAAAACAGTGACAGACAGCAGTCCCACTGGAGCAGTCTTTTAGTTTCATCCACATAATCCCTCACAGCCATGGGCTCCAACCAAATCTAGTCCAGGACATTGACTCCTGGCACAATCGTAAAAATAAATTTGTTTTCCCAAGAACACCAACACAAATCTACGTAAATATACATATAATAATTACTCTATATTTATATGTATTAAGTCTTGAAGGTCCTGAGGTATTGGCGAGCTTTGTCTAAGATCTTTACACCACCATGAAAATGGGTTTCCCTTTAATATATTGTAAAATAGTATGAAGTGGAAAATGTATAGAAATGACTGAACACACACTATATAAAACCTTCATATTCATATCTTTCAGCCTATATTGCAGACTAAAGTATTAACAGAGTAGTTCCAGGCTCTAAGAAAAAAAGGATCTTTTCAGAGCACCTGCTTGATTCACTGTCCATATGTTTAACCATTGACCGTCTCTGCCTAGGCGATGTTCCTGCGGACATTTCCTGCAGTTTATGGCGAGCTGTTGAAGATCTTCACAGTGCGGGAGGTGGCTGGGTTCGTCAGGGAGACACTGGGCAGCCTGCCCACCACTGTCCACGCTGACTGCCCCCTGGAGGCTGTCAAGCTTCAGTGCATTGCCAAAACTGTGGAAAGCCAGCTTTACATTAACCCAGGTAAAGGCCTGTGGACACAAACAGATGCACAGTTCATGTACGCTTTGATATGCACACGTAATTGAGGCTTGTAAAGACACTAAAAGCCCAACACAGAAAAATCTGTGAGGAAATAACAGCCATAGATAGGAAAAAATAGAAAAAAATAAGAAAAAAAGAAAAAGGCTTGCATAGAGATTATGAACACAGAGGGAAAATAAACAGCACAGAGGGAAACAACACATTTCATCCATCTACAAAATACAGGCAATGATTGGTGATACTTTGCTTGTTTGTCTTGTAGATTGCTCACACACTCTGTTTATCCATATTATACTATATGGTTGTGCACCCCTGCTTTACACTCATGGGAGGACACACCTTGGCTAATTGTTATCCTGCAGTGCACCTAACTCCATGTCATTAAATTGTGCTTAATAAAACCTGTGCACTGAAACAAATTAGTGTGTCTGTTTTATTTCCAGCCTGCTCCCAAAGGCTACATGTAACAAGATAAACATCCCTCATGCAAATCACATTAATTTTACACTAAGAATAACATTTAGATATATTAAAAAAAAAAACTGTTCTCAAGAAAGCAAAACAAGAAGTCAAGGCATGACAGAAAATAAATGCAAATGTTTTAATTTTTGTGAAGTTTCTTTATATATAGGTCTTTATATATGTCTTTAACAGCTCACTCTCTTTGTGTGTGTTTTAGAATCACGGTGCATCCTGTTGCCAGTGGTGCTCCGTGTCCTCCAGGCCCACATGCAGGAGCAGAGGGATCTGGTCATGTGCGCCCGCATCCTCACCAGTATGCTGTCCCTCATCAAGAAAGAGGAGACTGGCACAGCAGTGAGTATTACAGCGATAACTGGCTGCCATCACACCGCCTCAGTTTGGCATTTTGGGAAATACACACATTCAATTTCTTGCCAAGAGTTAGGCAAGAAGATGAAGATGAAGAAGAATCTACTGCAAGGAGCGAGTCAGTTTAGCTTTGCAGAGAGGGATTTTGGGAAATCTCCCTGCCACCAGCACCTCCACAAGTTCACTAATTCACTTGTATAACTTTAGCACCCAGAAATGAGATTGCTAGTCTTCTTACCTGACTCTCACAAAGACAAGGATGTGTGTTTTTTGTGTTTCCCAAAATGTAAATCTATGCCTTTACGGTCTGGCTCCTGCTCTCTGCAGTAACAAACAAATTTGCAAACTGCTGCACAAAACTAATTTACTCGTAAAAATATTTGGCTAAGACCTCCCACTTATATAAGCGACTTTAGATTTTATTATGAACCACATGATCATATGACAGTATCCTGATCTACTGCTGTAAATTCCCTTTTATGCCATGTTACAAGGTTTCACAAGTGCTTTGCCATCATAACAACTAGAAAGTAACTTAGGAAGTCATAGTGACAAGAATTAGTCTTACAGCAATTTCTTCGCCAATACTTTGCAACAGAAGATTATTTTGTTGTGTGTATATGGTCAATTAGTCTTGGTAACACGGACATTGGCAGCCGTGCAGTCCAGTAATGAGACCCATCAATTTAGTAATGGGTATTGTCGGAGTGGCAGTCACTTCGAACTGTGCGTGTATGTGTTTGTCTGATTTGTTTGTGTATGTGTAGAAGCTCGGTCTTATGCAATTCTCAGCCAGAGGGGCAGCTAGTGGTAAAGGCATCCAGCAGCACACATTCAGACAATACATGCATGTGCACACACACACACACACACACACACACACACACACACACACACACACACACACACACACACACACACACACACACACGCACACAGACAGAGTGGCACCACATCTAAAGGGGAGTGACAGCAGTGGCAGCAAGTGTGCCAGTCTGAAGCTCCCTCTCATTATCGCTCTGTCCAAGACCTGCCTGCCTTGTCAGGGGTAGATACTAGAGGGAGATACACACACACTAACACACAGACACATGAGTTTATCCTCCACTCTATTTTAGTTGCTTTTAATCTTTAACTGTCTCTTTCCCCTTTGTATTACATTTTGTTTTATTCTTTTCCATTCTCCTCTTTTTATGTGAATATTATGGTTCCAAAATGTTGCTGTTAGCCTTGAAACTTCTTATTACTCCCCACACATACTACTTCAACACTCATTAAAACTGCAGTGAAAGTAAGATTATTGGGTGAGTGGAGCGGAGTTTGGCTCAGAGGCAGAACGACATCAGCTGCCGATCATGGTTCAAGGTTGTGCTGCCTGAAAAACACAAGTGGAATGCTAATTAGTTGAGATAACTTTAAGGAAACCTTTGTGGAACTTCAGGAAAGAAATGAAGTGGTTTGAATGTCAAGGATCGGCCTGACATTTTTGTGTCACATTTCAGCTGAATCTTTTTTTCTTCTGTACATGTGAATTTCATTTGTGCATATTTTTTCTCGGCCGTGCAGGAGCCTGTAGTGTCGGAGGAGGTGGAGCTAATTGTGGAGAGCCTGCTGGGAGTTCTGCTGAGGACTATCCTGGAAATTAGCAACCGGCCCCAGTCTGCTGGTACTGCCATGAGACTACAGTTCCAGGATGTCACTGTATGTGTGTTTTTACTTTGTACAGCACTGAATGTATCAGTCTGTGTGAGTGGGGGTGCATACATGTGCGTAAATTGTTTTGGGACTCAACATAATGTGCAAGAGTAATTATAGATTTTTAAATTGGGTTGCTGCTTTGGTGACTGTAATTCCACTAACATTATTAACATTAATGGCAATAATTAAGATTTATCAAACAACACAGCATGAAAGGGTAATGGTGAGGTGGATAATGATGAGATCATCATCATCATCAGTGTGGGATGATGGAGACTCGAGGGGTGGATGTTTGCTCCACTTGTAATAGACTTCTGCAGATCCTGCTACAGTTCTTACCAGGTGGCAGTAGAGGCTAATAAAGGGCTGTGGATTCATTTCCTGTCATGACTGATACACAGGACCACCCTTTGCACCTGATTTCTAATCCATGTCGAAGGAAAGGAAGAGAGACTAAATAATTATTCTGATCCTCCTACAGTTGATACCATACCCTGATATCACAACCTAATTATATTTTATTACAACCAAACTGATTACTACTTAAATATTTTGAACCTTAATAGAACGGACCACATATAACTTAACTTTTAAGTTAACTTAAGTTCTGTCTACATCTAAGTATTTCAGTATTTCTAGGTTCAAGACAAGTGTTTCTCAGCGTAGGTGAGGGTACCAACATTAATGATGTTTAATGATGACTTTCCTTTTTCTTCTGTCTGTGTGTGTGTGTGTGTTGTTCTCCAAGGGAGAGTTTGTGGCGTGTTTGTTGGCACTCCTGCGACAGATGAGCGACAGACACTACCAGCAACTGCTGCAGGCTTTCAGCAGCAAAGACGACCTGAGGGTAAGACCACTGCATCCATCTTTCTATGTCTCTCTCTCTTTCTCTCCACATCTGTTTGTCTGTGGCAACATTTCTTTCACTCTGTGCAAGCACGCCTGTGCATGAATCTGAAGTAAAAGAATGAATACTGATAGATGGAAAATATGCCAATGTTGTGAGCTTTCAAATCATTAATTAAACACAATCATAAACTGATTGTAGATGCAGTGGAATAGAAAAAGCAAATTCATTCATCCTGCTGCTTATTCATGCAAGGTCACATGGAGGGCTGGAGCTGACATTGGGCAAAACAACCAATCGTACCTATGAGTAAATGTAGAGTCCCCCATTGACCTAACCTGCATGTCTTTAAACTGTGGCAAGGAGCTCAAGTACCTGGGCAGAACACGCAAACTCCACACTGAAAGGCCAGTTCAAATCCAGAGCCTTCCTGCTGTGAGGCGACAGTGCTAACCACTGCACCACTGTGCCACCCTAAAACCAAATTGTGATGATTAATCTTATCCCAGTGGGATTTGATGACACTGGTTAGATTTTAATAAGTGTCCATTGCTGGGTATATAAAGCAGAGTGGTGCTAATCTGTTGGAGCTCATCAAAACATATGAACATCTGCTGGCTAATTACAATGCAAGATCAGAGACAAGCTTACACTGACACCATCTATCTTTTTCAGATATTTATCTTTCCATCCACATTCCTCTACATTTTGTCATTAGTTGGTCTAAGCCAGGTCATCAGTGTTTACAGTATGTGACAATACATAGATGAGTATGTGTTTTCCTTAAACTATTAATGGGTAATAAGTGGATGTGTGCAACTTGTTTTCAAAAATCCCCCATTTTCAAAGTGACTCACCCAAAGCCAGACAGATGCAAGTGTATGTGCACAAACATGCATACACATATGTTTATATGCTCTATGTGCAGATTCATGTACCTGTATGCTTGCAGGTCCACATTTAGAAATGTACACAGTACAACAGTGGCGGGATACATGAAGAAGAGCAGAGACAAGAGCACAGAAGATGAGATGAATAAAGTTAACAAGGTCATAAGTTCCTTTCAGTGAGAAATATCAATTCACTGAATGTCAGAAACAGTAGAAAGGTAATGTCCTTGTGTTAGCTTGAGAGCACTTAATCAAGAAGGACAATTTTCATGGTTTAATTTTACTACTTTCATCACAAGTATCCAAAGTAAGTATCTGGACCCTGACCCTGGGCTTGTAAAGTGCTCATAGAATTGGATTTGCTCCTTGTAATGTTCTGTTTAGCTCTTTACAACCTCATTCGATCATGTAACATTTAAAAGTTGTTTTGAGTGTGAACGTGACAGCGCTGTGATTTGGTCACATCATACAGCATAGTTATGAAGTTCACTGCAACACATTACTTCTGACAATGAACTAAGTATTTGTATATTCAAAAGAGTCTTTTTCTGATTGATGGTTCTTAAAAATAAATTGCACATGGTTAAAATAAAATTGATTTAGATCAAGAAACACTGGATCTCTGTGTTTTGGCACCACAGACAGAGACAGAGACATAGATATTAATGCAGTGTTTTCACCCTAGAGAGATGAGTTTAGTCTCATTGAAGCTGACTTCCTGAATAAAAAATGTAAAATTTATGCACATTTCCTCCTAAATATTCCCACAGTGGAAATTTAGTGTCCAAAGAATGCACACAACCTTTTTGCAGAATATTGTACAATAATATTCTTCACAATAACTGGTATGCAATACAACACCTTTCAGTGAAAGCCTCTGACAAAACTGCCTCTGACAAAGTGCCCCATATTTTCATGAAAAGAATAGTGAACAAAGGAGACATGCACAGAGCTTGAGGTTGAATATTTCAGCACCATGGAGAGAGACAGCGGTAAAGCCTGTGATTATAAGTGCAGCATAAACTTGACACTTTGCTTTTGAGCCTCCAGTGACACCACATTTGTTGTCTTTCTCCCAGGACTTCCTGCTCCAGATCTTCACCGTCTTCAGGATCCTCATCCGACCGGAAATGTTTCCTAAAGACTGGACCGTCATGCGGTTGGTGACTAACAAGTAAGATCACACACATAAAAGAGCACTCAGACATAATATGAGAGAAGATAGACAATAGAAAATACAGAAGAAATAGTCAGGGCAATAACATGTGACAAAGGATTTCAGTTAGAATATATGAGTGCTGTTACATGGTATTAATTTTAGACCATGGTCATGAGGACAGAGATACATTTTGATGTAGTGCTGTTATTAAAAATGAAAGTGAATCCAAGGCTAATGCACTATGCCACTCTGGAGGACACTAGCGAATGCAGCACAAAGATGATGTGATATGTAATGGTCAATGAAAATGCCTGAATCCACTCAGTCGCAAAGACCATTGTATTTCGAGTGGAAAAGCATCAGTCTGCTGATAATAACTCAGATTTATGTCTTTTTAGTCAAACAATCACGCCTTTAAATTCAAAAAACTGGAACTTAACAACTTCAACTCATAAAAAAGAGTCTCACTGCTCCTTTTTTGTGGTTTTGTTTTTCCCCTTGGGTTTGTATGTTAATATGGTACATCACTGCAAATTCACTTCTGCACCAATACTCTTCGAAAAGGCTGTCTGAATAGTTCATAGTGATGCATTTTCCTTCAAGGTCACACAATAACCCACTCTACTTCCGGCTTGCTTTCTTTCTCTCCCTTTTTTCAGCGTCATCATCACAACTGTCCTCTACCTTTCTGACGCTCTGAGGAAAAACTTCCTCAATGACAAGTTTGACTACAAGGTAAGGGAAACACAATTGTGTGTCTATCTGTGTGTGAACAATGGTGCTTCAAAACTCTCTGAGTATCAAACAACCTCACTTCTCAAAAAATCTGCATTAGTACACCCTTGCACACACATTCACACACACATACTGACACACAGACAGATACATGTTTGAATTTATTTTTGTGCGTCGCACTTCAGAGACTCAGACATTAAACAGAGATAATACCATTAGTCAAAAGCTTCAGGCAAACAATAAAATTAGCTGAACACTAAAGAAGAAAAACAGACCGAGCTGAAAGTGACAGAAGGAAGAGGATGCGTCAATAAAAACAAGAGCTTAATCAATTAAATTTAGCCTTTTTTTCTCTCTCTGATGCTGTAGACACATTTCCTGTTCATAGTTTCAATACACACACAATTAAAGGATGAAAAATTCACTGCGTTGTTATTTAGTATGTACCACAATATAACACTGACAACTTGAATAACAAGAATCCATGGATGCTGGCAACAAATTATCTAGTTTTCTGCATGAATTCTTGCAAACTTTAGTTAAATATTGACAAGATGCTATTTTTACTGACATTTTCAGGTGTGGGACTCCTATTTCTATCTGTCTGTTATATTTATCAACCAACCCTGTCTTCAACTGGAGTCCTTCTCTCCCTCCAAGAGGAAGAAGATACTGGAAAAGTAAGTGCATGCGCACACACACACACACACACACACACACACACACACACACACACACACACACACACAGAGTCACTCGATGCTTTGCTACATGTGGTAGGAAAACCAATAATGAGACATGTACTTACTCAACAAGCCTTCCTATCTGGCGCCTGCTCTAACTTACATGCATGCGCACACACCATAGGTCACATGCAGCATAATGACAACTACACATGCTAAGCTGTACAGCTGCTGTCAGTATTTTCCCTACAGCAAGCACACATGTCTAACCATGATATTTGATCATGCAGGTATGGGGACATGAGGGTGATGATGGGCTGTGAGATCTTCAGCATGTGGCAGAATTTAGGTAAGATGAGAAAACACTGGTCATCTCAACACGCAGGGCTCACATGGACTGTCTGGTGTCTTCAGTGCTATCTAACTTATTCTGAGTGGTGTTACAGATAAAATACTGTACATGCCACTGTCTGTCTGTGCGGCGCAGCAGTAGGTGTCTCTCACAGACCTGTCCCCTGTGATGTAAAAGTGTTGACGTCTGTTTATGTGACGCATTAACATCAGAGAACATAAAGGAAAATAAACTCTATTTCTTTGAACTTGAAAAAAAAGGCCAAAATCTATTTGTCACCATGGCAACCAGCTTGGTGCCTCACTCTGCTTTTTGTGGAGGCTTTTGTTCTGTTCTGTATTTTGTGATGGATTTATACGATTTTTATAATAATTTCTTTTCTATTCATGTTTATTGAAGCATGTTTGTGCACAATTTGAAATGCATTTAGAAGGCACTTCATTTTCTTTTTTTTTTTTTTTTCTTTTGCTTTATTTGATGTCAATATAAATGATGAATTATCTCCACTTCCCAGTAATGAATTCAAATATATGCACTGTGATTATTTAGTTTGTGAAAAATCTGCTTTAGAGTGCAATGCACTTAAACCAAATTACCAGAGCATATTTTATAGTGGTTGAATCTTTTGAAAAAAGAAAGCCTGCTCTCCAGAGCTGGCCAAATTGCCTCTGACATAAACAATATGCCGTGTTCAGGGATAAAGCGAGAGCCTAACCCTCTGCTCTGACCTCTGTCCCTCTTTCAGGGGAACACAAGTTAAACTTCATCCCAGCAATGATTGGTCCATTCTTGGAGGTGACGTTGGTGCCTCAGCCTGATCTAAGGAATGTCATGATCCCCATCTTCCATGACATGATGGACTGGGAGCAGAGACGCAGTGGCAATTTCAAACAGGTGCACAGCTGTTAGAAGTCGAATCACTTCCCCTGAAATTGATGTTTAATTACAAGATTAAATCAGCTGTCAGTCACGGGCAAATAAGTAAAAACCATCTTTAGTTTCATCGAGACAGGATTAAATCATGAAGCTTAAAAACATGTCTGGAACTTTTCTTCCAACATAATCTTGTAACAAATGACAGACTTTGACATGATGTGATGTGATTTGATTGCACACTGTTCAGTTTTAAGCCTTGAACCATCCATGCTGCTTTTCCTCCCAGTCATGTTATCAGTGTTGTTTGAACTGACAGCTTCTCTGAGATGTAAGTGTTTTTTCATTTGTTTTTTTTTTTTTGTTTTTTTCTCTCAGGTGGAGGCCAAGCTGATTGACAAGCTGGATAGCCTGATGTCTGAGGGCAAAGGAGACGAGACATACAGGGAGCTCTTCAACAGCATGTGAGTTAGAGAAAGTAGAAGCAGGGGGCAAGGGGATGAGGGGTTGTATGGGTGCATATTTTCTTACATCTTTCAGGTAGAGGATGGAGTCACATGGCAGAATGTTATGTAATTTGCCCCATACAGCTTAACAGTAAAATCACAACAGAGGCCTAAACTAATTTCCTTGGACAGAGGCCAGCTCAGGATATCAGGACACTTCTACTGACAGACAAAATAGGTGTTTATGGAGTCTAATGAGCCAAATGATATGACCCACGCAAGACCTCATTAGGTAAATGCCTGCGTGGGCTGCATCTCACAGGTCGGAAATGACTCTTATCTGCAAGTAGATGTGTCTAAGTATTCCATTTTTGAAAAATTAGCTTTTAACCCTGAAAACCAAAGAGCACAGATGACAGCATTACTACTCTAGCCCTCTACTGGAATTTAAAAAAAAAAAAAAAAGCTGTTGGATTGATTACAGAACATGCTGCTAATGAGGAAGACGTTTTTCAGAAATAGCTTGAAAATACTTTAAATTGGCATAACTTTTTATTGGTATTAAAGGGTAAGTCCTGGGTAGGTTGTTATTTGAGAGTGTTGATATAGAGTAGATTGATAAATCTGAGGTAAGTGAGTCACCTTCATCTTTACTCACACCTCCTCCATGGCCAGCCCTTGTCCACTCTGTCCTTGTGTTTCCAGGTTTGTGTACCTGCATGTGTAGGGTATGTGCTAACGCTTATGTGTGTGTATGTGTGTGTGTGTGTGTATCCCTGCTTCTTTTGTAGTTCTGTGCCCGTTCATATATTTATGTCCCCCTTCACTATAAGCTACTATATTTGGACTTGGAAAACCTAACTCCTACATTTTCAACTCTGCGTCTAAAAACATTGTTTAATGAATTGATCTTTCTGATTCATATACGAACTGTATCTCTCCCCTAGTATCAAATAGATGGAAATCAAAGTAATTTATCAAGATGTATCCACTGTAATTGTCCCTTTTTGTCTTTCATAGTCATTCATTCTCTTTGCCACCATCTTTATATGTGAAATATTAAAGAAAATCGTGTAAAGCAACTATATATCATTAATACTATATGTCTATACATAATCTATATTGTGGATCTATATTGTGGAGTGTTAAGTAATTATGCTTTAAGAATCATTATTGTTAAATTTCCAATATCTAATTAAGCCTAAATAGAGACTACAGATAGTTTGTATTTTTATGAGCCTACCTTTATCTTTTCTTGCTTAATTTGTTGCTTTAATTTAGTTTCTTAATTTATTTTCCTCCTACTAACTCCACTAACCCCTAAACTAACCTGTGTGAGTGTGGGCTGATATTAATCATATTAATATTAATTTATTCCGCCTATGCTTCCCGCCTGGAGTAGAATTCCTCTGTTTGGTCCGTACCCTAGGTAAGACGCTCTCCTCTTTGTTCTCTTAGTGTCGTCTGTGTGAGGGGGAACAGGGGGAAACTTTAACGTTAGCCACAAATCAACTGCAGAATTTTGGCTATGATGTGTTTGTGTTTTTCAAAAGCCCTGCTGAAACAACCAATTAGTACTAAAAAATATTATTATTATATATTTTCAGTGGCAAAGCATTAAATCAGCTATTGTGTGTGTTTTTTCTGCCACTTTGGGTATTTTATTTTGGTAAATTTCGCAGGCAGGCCAGCAAGCATAGGTGACACTGGTGTGACTGGAAATGATTTCCTCTTTGCTTCGCTTTCTTTTCTTTCTTAGTAATTTCTTCTTTCTTTTTCTGCCCAAATCACCTTTCCTTCCCCCATTGGCTCCCTTCTACATCCTGTCTCTTTTGGTCTTTACATCTCTCTGTCTTGTTCTGTCTCTCCTCATTTGTCCCCCAGCCTGCTGAAGAAGATTGAGAGAGAGACCTGGAGGGAGAGCGGGATCTCTCTGATTGCTACTGTCACTCGCTTAATGGAGAGATTACTAGACTATAGGTGAGAGTGCATTCATATACATCCATACATGTCTTTTCCTTTTTAACCATGTCACATATCTCATGCCTTATGTTTCTATTATAGGGATTGTATGAAACTGGGAGAAGTGGATGGTAAAAAGATTGGATGTACTGTCAGTTTACTGGTGAGTTGCAGTTACTGCCTGTATTTGTGGTCCGTCATCTTTCTGGCTCTCTAATAGGC
The DNA here is from genome assembly GCA_038496675.1 of Rachycentron canadum. Classification (NCBI taxonomy): domain Eukaryota; kingdom Metazoa; phylum Chordata; class Actinopteri; order Carangiformes; family Rachycentridae; genus Rachycentron; species Rachycentron canadum. Next base: position 10,537,995 of record CM076669.1, read on the forward strand.
TTTTTAAGCCCTAAGCAGAATTACTGATGTAATGGATCTTAATGACTAGACAAAACTATTTTCACATTATAATTAGTTCACAGATATTTAGTAAAAAAACCATTGAAATTGTGGAGCAAAAGTCTCTTTCTCCATTTTTTAAAAGCTTGATATCACTCTCTCTAATCTCACAGCTCACTAATAAAATATCCCATTTGTTTAATCTGTAATCAACTGAATTGTAAAGTCACTGGTCCTGGATAAGAAAGTCAAGGTCTGATACAACATTTACGGGTTGGTTGGTAATTTAAAAATTTAAAATTTTTAAATTTTTTGACCTTTGGACACAGCCAGGCTAGCTGTTTTCAGTTTCTTCCAATGTTTATGCTAAACTAAGCTAACTCTCTCCTTCAGCCTTATATTTAACAGACAGTGGTGGTGTCAGTAAATCAAACTTTCAGCAAGAACGTGAATAAGCAAAAATATCAATGTCAGACTGCCCTAATATTTTAATATAAGTTAAGTTAACTAAGTTAACTAATATAAGTTAAAGGCTCACAGGAAGAGTGTTTATGTAATATCATGAAATATGATCTAGTAGGTCAAATTATTTAACCTTTTTAATAGCTTTTTTGTAGTTACACAAATCAATGTGCGATTGTTCTCCCTGATTAAAATATCCATCCATACTTTCAAACCCCTCCTTCATAGACATGACAAAACTCAAACAAGTCAGTTTTTGTTTTAATTGTGCTCTTGTCACTGTTGTCAGTCCTCTTGCCTACGAGGTTTTCCTTATGTAACTGCAGCCATCTGTAAGAGCAGCCGAGAGTGTAGGCAGACGGATCAGAAGTCACCACTAATCAGCAGCTGAAATACACTGTTGCACCTCCACCATATAACAACCTGTCACTTTTTTTCCTCATTTGCATGAATAATCCCTCTATAATTTTCATAATTCTCCCTTCTCTCTCTCTCGCTCACTCTCTTTTTCTTTCTCTCTTTTTGTCCTAAATCATCTTCGAAACACCCACTGCTCCTGTCAGAACTTCTACAAAACAGAGTTGAACAAAGAGGAGATGTACATCCGCTACATTCATAAACTGTACGACCTGCACTTGAAAGCACAAAACTACACAGGTACGGACCCAAACATACACTATGTATGAGTGCAACTGTGCTGAACTGCTCCAATGACTCACATTTTCAAGGACGACTCAAACAAGACACTGAATCTGGTTTCTTAAAAACGTACGTGTGGCTGCATTTAGGTGTACATGATTTTCTGACTGTGCCTATGTGTTTGTGTGTTACACAGAGGCATCGTACACCCTGTTGCTGTATGATGAGTTGTTGGAATGGTCAGACAGGCCGCTCAGAGAGTTCCTCAACTACCCCATGCAGAGCGAATGGCAAAGGAAGGAGTATCTGCATCTTACGATCGTCCAAAACTTTGACAGGGGGAAGGTGAGCTGCGACACACACAGGAAGCACGGAAATGCTTCTCTTCACCACTTCTGTAGTGCACTGCCAAGCTACTTGCATGTAGATCCATTTTCTATGGGAAATATTAATTAAGCAAATTCCATATTTAATCATAGCAACTCATTTCGCTGCACAAAATAAACACTGTTTATATGAACTTTAATAACATACTGTCAAGTGGCTTTTTATCACTGTTAAATGCCAGGGAATGTATCACACCACTCTGAAGCGACAATCTTATTGAGATTTCTTTTTGGCACCCAGCAGCATGCCAGCCACTTGTGTAATTTCTAAAATGTTAAAGTATAGATGTATCTCTAATTCATGACATTGAAAAAGAAGCATAGCGTTATATTTAATTGGTTCATTTAGAATAAATACATATTAATCCTGAGTTCAGCGAATTGAAGCTGCAGCAAAACAGAACTGGAATTCCCCACTTGTTTAGTGGAGACCCAATGTCCCTTCTGAAGAGTAGACTGGAGCTGCAAGATGTATACAGCAATAAAAATACGTCACCTGCAGGCAGACATTTAATTTCTACCTGTCGTGAACTGTGACAACTGCTCGAGGCATCAACATCTCCTCGGTTTAATCAGATGAAACGCTTGCAGCTGTAATTAAAAGCAGGATCCATATCTTTCCACAATATCCTACACCATTCCTCCTCAGAAATACTATGGGAGATGATGACGGCAAGACTGGCAGGTGAGCCGTGACATGTATTGGCGGTGCTGGTTTTAGCAAAGAATGAGCAGTGAGACCTAAGCAGAGCTTAGGTGAATCAGGATGCAGCAGCATGTGCGCTCATAGGCTTTCCTTTTGTTTCTGTCACTGAGGATATACTTTTCTTCTTTCTTCCTTCCAAAACTCCTCTCTTTTGATTTTACTTCTTTATCCTACCTTTGCTATTGTTAGACACCTTCAGGGAAAAGTGGCATGATAGAAACCCCAGAAAATGACATCCATCAGCAAACATTAACATCAGCATCCCCACAGAAATAACACAACTCTATGGAATCATTACAACTCCCTCATTACTCATTGTCCAATTTCTCTGCGCAATCATGAGCTGTGCCATCTGCCGGTGCCACCACACAATGATTACTAGGCAGCAGGAAAGGAAAGGTTTTCATTTAATTAACATGATGGCTAGGTGCTGCATGTACCTGGAAGAGGAGGGTATATTTGACTCACCACTGCCATCCAGTGGAGGTAAAATGGTTTTAGCACTACCACTGCAGAGCAAGGGACTCAGCTGCTTTATCTTGTATATGCTGGTAAAACACAATCGGATAAGTTTGTGTTTGTTCTTTTCTGTTTCACTCTTGTAACACTGTGGACATGAGGATGAATAAGTGTGTTTTTATGTCTCCAGTGTTGGGAGAATGGCATCATCCTTTGCAGAGAGCTGGCTGACCAGTACGAGTCTTACTACGACTACAGGAACTTGAGCAAGATGAGGGTGAGTTTTCCACAACACGACAGAAAAGCTGCAGAGACACTTTCTGAAGAGTTGTTTAATCTTGGAATCTTGTTTTAATCATGATTTCATCCATGCTATGCACCTGCATGTCAATATGTAGCTTTTTATTTAAATAATGTTTAATACTACCATTGTCTTCCTAACTAGATGATGGAGGCCTCTCTCTATGACAAGATCATGGACCAGCAAAGACTGGAACCTGAATTCTTCAGAGTCGGTTTCTATGGAAAAAAGTTCCCTTTCTTCTTACGGGTAAAGGCATCTCCCTATTCTTTCTGTGGCATTAATAGCAAGTGGAACAGAGTAAAATGTTCACCCTCCATAGAAGAAATAGACCTACAGGAAGAATTAACTTTTCTTATATAAGACTCCTGCAGTATGAGGTGACATTCAGCAACTCTTATTCAATTGAATTTAATGATGTAACATGCTCTGTCCTTGGTAGTTTGAGGATGAGGTTGGAGTTACAGTATGCGGCCACTAGATGTCAAGCTAGCTCCATGCTGTCCTCTGCTTCCCCTCCTCTGCAGAATAAGGAGTTTGTGTGCCGCGGCCATGACTACGAGAGGCTGGAAGCTTTCCAGCAGCGGATGCTCAACGAGTTCCCTCACGCCATCGCCATGCAGCATGTCAACCAACCCGACCAGACCATATACCAGGCAGACGCACAGTGTATCCTGTAGAAAGAGGCAAATGCAAAATTCATTTCCAGAAGTGTGATCACATGCATCCACAATGAGCTTTTACAAGTCAAATGTGCAGAAATGCATACAAATTGACAACAGCACAGTAAACGTACATATTAAATTCACAGCATGCGTTTTTTGCGTGTTTACATCCACACAGTTGCCTGTAATGAGGCACACACAATGCTCTCACATAACATATTTACATTAAAAGCAGCTTTAGAAGCAGCAGTGAGTGAGCGTTATGACCTGGATTTCATCTGTCAGGCCATATACTGGTTGCTCTAACCAGATTGCTGCAAATGCTACTCAGGGTCAAATATAGCATAATAGCCTTGTATGTTTTTGTCAGGAAAACAACAATGATACTTTATTGTACATATGTTTTGATTGAAACATACTGCAATAGAATAATAATCATCTATATGCTCTTTTTTGTGAAAATGCTACCATGTAAAACTAAGTTTTCTTTTAAGTGGAGTTACAGCATTAACACAGTGAGATTAAATCTTCAATTATTTTTTGTTTGACCATCATTATTATTGAAATCACAATGACAGATTTGACCTAAATGTGCTGTATTTGAAAGAGTAAATAAGGGAAATAACCACACACACATCCAAACTTTGACAATTCTCACACATCAAATAAATCAAGTTTGATTTATGTATGTGTATCACATGAAGCACCGTACTCTTCTGTGCAGTGTTCAAATTCATCGATACAATATGGGAGCCTTTTTAATTATTCACACTAATGTATGGGACAACTGTTGGCCTACATAGAGGAGGAGAGAGGGGAGAGCTAAGACCCACTGACATAATGACTAAGACAGAGGAGAACTCAAAAAGACAGAGAGACTTAAGTTTAACTTTTCGTAGCACATGATATACTTGGTCCATGCACTTCAGTGGTTGTCTGAATATATTAGCACACCACTGTGTTATTCTCACATAATGCTAATCAACTGAGGCTCTCTCAGATCGTTCACTCAGCTGTATATCCTTGTCTTTCTCAGATTGTTCAGCCAGCTGTATGTCCTTGTCACAAACACTCATGCATATGAGTGTATGTATGTTAACTGTCCTGACTCGTATTTCCCTCTTAAAGATGCTCATGAGTGCTGGGGTTGCTCATGATGAAGGTAAGATTGAGCAACGCAGGAGAACACTGAATCTTCCACTGTTGTCTGTTGTTTTTTCTCATACAAGACAACAAAAAAGTCCTGACTTTTTGTGCTTCGCTTTTTTTTTGTTTTTGTTTTTTTCTGGTTTTCAGGCGTTAAAAGTATATTTTTGGCAGTGCATTGTTTCAGTGCGGAAGCAGATGAAATGAAACCCAAAATATTCTACATTACATACATCGAAGTGCACCAGAGACATAACAATCCTGCAAACCCCTGCATATGTCTGTGTGTGTCCTAGTCATCTGTGTAATTGTATCTGTGAGTTCCCATGTTCTTTCAGGTCACTGAGGAATTGTTGTCTGCTTTTGTCTGTAGTGCTTTCCCTTGTCACTCTGTCTTGCTCTTTCCTTAACTTCCGGTGCTTCCAGACCTGCAGATCTATGCCGTTACTCCAATCCCAGAGAGTCAGGATGTGCTGCAGAGAGACGGAGTGCCTGACAACATCAAAAGCTTCTACAAGTTCAATCACATCTGGAGGTTCAGATATGACCGGCCTTTTCACAAGGGCACCAAAGACAAGGAAAATGAGTTCAAGGTATGGGTGAAAAAAGAGAAAATTCACCAGAAAGACAGATGAATAAAGACAGCCACTGACACATGAAGCACACGCACCAAAGAAGACGACACTGTCACGTCGACGTTTCTCGTCATCTGTATCATATTATCCCTTTTTTCACCCCATAAAAATCACTGAATTTTTTGAGATGTGAAACCAAGCCTTAAAAAATTTACTTATAGCCAAAGACTGCTTGTAGAGAAGCAGCAAAACGTCGTGCTCTTAAATATTTCAGAAATTAAAATTATACATTCATGATCATTAGTATTTTGTCACTGCAAACCAATGTGATACAGCTTCATTTACTTCCTTGCTGAGCTTGTTCATTGATTTTAAGCCTGTGTAGGCAGTGATGGTTTGAACCTGCACCCAGGTAATAATGTTTTATTCATCATGACTCCTGTATCTCTAATTATGCTCAAAAACTGTGGTACCAGTCTGTGCTGCATACGGCGCTGCACAAATTAAGTTTTCACAGCCACACACATGCAGACTTACACAGCCACACACACTCTAAACACACAATGCACACACCACGGACACCCAGCTATTAGGCTCATAAATATTAAATATTAATATACAAATTAATTTAATCTTGGTTCCATCAATTTAATCATTATATCACATTTCCATCAGGGCTGCATATCTCTCGCCCTCAGGTGGGCATAATGTGCATGATAAACCTTTGCATGGTCACAAGGGTTTGCAGCCACCCAGATATGGTATGATATGTCACAATAAAGAAGTAAAGAAAGCATGTTTCCCAAATTCAAAATAATTCAGTTTCTATGCAGAAAAATAGTTTGCAGAAAGGTCAAGACTTTTATTTCAGTCAGTTTTTCATTTCAACTTTGTTCTCTTAAACTGTAATACAAGTGGTGTTCAGGTGGGTTTCTTGGCCTTAAAAAGCTCAAAATCAATAAAGGGCAGCATGGTTCTGTAGTGAGACAAAAGACCCCTCTTCAACCTAAGGACAATGGATCAATGCAACATGTCAGCACTCATCTGCTCTGCAGGAGTGTCCTTGAGCAAGACATTGCCTCAAAACTTATATAAAGCTTTTCTATATCAGCATCTGGAGCCACAGCATTTCACCTTTAACCATATTGGCCTCATTTAGAAAAGAATAAAGGGATAAGAATATAAAAGAAATAGATTGAGGTTAAAACATAAGGCTGTAACCAAATAAATAAATCAGCAGCTTAATCAATAATTGAAATTATGTCAGCAATTAAACCACTAGGTGTTTTTTTTTGTTTGTTTGTTTGTTTTTTTGTTTTTTAGAAATATCAACTTATCAATATTAACCAAGAGTTAAAATCTTAAATATATTCAATTAACAAAGATCGTAAACTGAACGGCAGATTCTCACATTTGAGAAGCTGGAATGAGGGAATATTTTACAGCTGGAACCATTTGTTGATTTGTTGTTTGATTAATTTATTAAGCAAAAATGCCAAATATTTTCTTGCTCCAGCTTCAGTTGTAAGGATATGCTGTTTTTATTTGACCTTTGAGATAGTAAAGATTTTTGATGCTTTGACTTTTGGTTGGACAAAACCAGTATATTAACCCCATTTCTGACATCACCATGTCCATGTCCATTTATCCAAGAAAATGATCAAATAATTGATAATCCAAATAACTGTTAAAGCCTTAAAATGGTTCACATTTTTTCTTTATAGATGACTTAATCTTATAACTGATTATTAAAAATTGTTATTGATTGATTGTTATCAGAAAGGAAGCAGTAAACAATCACACATTGGTTTTTCAAGGTACACTCCACCAAAATTACAAACTCCTGTAACTCCTTTCTAGTGCCAGTGCCTGTTTTTTTGATGTGTTTCCCACAGAGTGAATGTTTGTACATACTCCACTGTAGAGTGAGTCTCTTATGTTAATTGCCTGCAGTGAATGCTAGAGTTTGCATAGTTTACGTGTTGTCAGAATGACCTTGTGGGATGCTGGCATATTGACAAGCATGTTGGCTGACAGGGTAAGTGGTGGAGCATGAGCGATGATATGAGATATAAGACATGACATTCGACCTACACCTAAAAGTGGGTGTTTGGCAGTAGGTGCACTCAACATGTTTTCCTTAAACTATGTAACAGTAATTAAGTTGTGTGATGCCTGTTAGATATAGAGTGTGTGTGCACATCAGGAATAAGTAGCTATGGATTTTTTTCAGCTAATCAGCTAATACACAAGTGTATTGTGTGTTTCTGCAGAGCTTGTGGGTGGAGAGAACAACCCTGACTCTAGTACAGAGTCTTCCAGGCATTTCCCGCTGGTTTGAGGTGGAGAAGAGAGAGCTGGTGAGTGTGACTGCCTTTGATGGTAGAACCATGAAGACACAACTCAAACACACAGCCATTTCACACAAAGAACACTGTAATACACTTTTATTTTGCTGGTTGCAATTAAGAGTGCTGCCAGCCAATACCCAAGAATCAATCCAGATCATTACATTGAACAACAATAATGACCCAAGTCATGAGTTTGGGTCTATTGGACACATTTCACTCCCTATACTGGATATCTTGGATGTCGTGCTAAAAGTCAAAAAGCTTTGGTTTGCTTACCAACCAATTTTTTCTAATTTTTTTGGTATGGATTTTGTCATTGTGAAATTTTTCCAATTCTCTTTCCCTGTTTTTAGCCTGGAATCACCATCATTTTTGATATGAGCCCATTTACACACTGTGTTACATGCGAATCCCCTCAAAAGCTTGTGGTCATAGATTTTCTCATTCAGATCTCCAACGAGTGGGAGGATTTTAATGCTATTTTGTCCACCATATGCAAAACATAACACAGTGTCTCTCTCTGTTGGTCTAAGCGCATATTCTTTAGCACATAGCTGCTGAGCATGGTGTGAAATTGTGATTTGTGAACCCAGTGTTATCCTATGATGGTTGTGCAGTGCAATAGCATATAAAATACAGAACTGGCAAAAGCTTTATTAGCAAGAGGATTAAGCTTTGTGTGAGACAGGGGCAGAAAAAGTGAGAAGAAGAGATGCAGAATAAAGAGAAGATTTTCTTTATGTCTCCTTGAGTGAAATGCAAGCGTGATCATGTGTTAATTATTGGTGCATGCATGATACTTAAAGCTGCGATAATAATTCTTTTTATATGAACAAAAGCTCAAATTTCTACATGTATGAACCAGTAGTAGAAAATAAAACCTCAGCTAATTATCACCCAACAACACATTTCCCATCAACTCCATTTTTCAACTCATTGTTTTAGATTAATGCTGTACAATTTTAGTGTTCAATCTGATTGCACTCAGCATTATTTGGTGGAGACCAAAAATAGAGTTAAAAGGTTAGTGAAATGTGAACTTCTGGATCATTCAATAAGTGGAACAGTATCTTTACAGTATCTGCCGGATGTGTAAAGAAGAAAGCCACTGTTAGCTAAGTTTGCTATATTGACTTTAAAGATAAAAGCATTTCATTTTTGTATTTACAGTTTGTTATTCCTTGTTATGTCCTGAGTGGCAAAAATTAGTTAATGTCAGTTACACATTTTTCTTCTGACATGAGATGAAAAATTAAAATGAAAATATTTTAGGTGTTCTGTTTTATTGGTAGGTGATTTTATTCAAAGCAACTTACTAGTTTTCAGTGGGAAACTCAAAATTGATGACACAAAAGTGTTAGAATTAATCCACCAATTTAGTATTGCACCTCCATAAAGTTAGGTAACACGCAATTAAAAGATTAAAGAATCACAGTCAAAATATCCTGTTTTTTTATTCTTTTTTGTTTTGTTTTTTAAATGTTGGATCCTACTGTTGAGATAATGCACCTCAGCATCAGCATCTTTTGTTTTCAGCACAGCTCATATAAATGAGCATTTCTTTCAAATGCCACAGTCCCACTTTTTAAAGGTTTTCTTTTGTGAATTGTAGTCTCCAAGCCCAAACTGATTAATTCATCAAAAGGTTAGTTTCTTCTTTCTTTCAGCTCCTTTTAGTGCAAGAAGAGAAGTGGTCCCTTAAAACTCTTTCTTTCGTCTTTACAGGTGGAGGTAAGCCCACTGGAGAATGCCATCGAGGTGATCGAGAACAAGAACTTACAATTACGCACATTGATCACCCAGTGTCAGAGCCGGCAGATGCAGAACATCAACCCCCTCACCATGTGCCTCAATGGGGTCATCGACGCCGCTGTTAACGGGGGACTGGCCCGGTACCAAGAGGTATGGATGGATTGGTGGAGGATAAGGTTGGAGGGTTTTAGAGACCATGGCAGCAATGACATATGGATTGCCTAATGATGCATGAAGGTGGGTTTTATCAGAAGTATGGACAGAGAGCATTTTGCAGAAGGAGGAGCAGATGAACAGATTGATGCATGAATGGTTGGGTGAAGGTTTGACTTAAAGGGATAGATGAGTCAAGAACAGGAGGGTGTGGAAGCGGGAAAATGAGATGGATGATGATGGAGGAATGGGTGGATGGATGGGAGGTTTGGCCAATGGATACATGGATAGGAGGATGGATGTGAGGAGAAAGAGGGGTCAGGTCAAGAAAAGTCAGATGGAGGACTGGGAGGAAGGAATATAGAGAGATAGATGGCTAATAATGGCTGAATGAATGAGATGGGAGTGTTTATGCCACTGCTGAATTATACACTGAAGTGGTAATAGACATACTGGTAGAGAAACACTGAAATGTGGTCAATCTCATTGACACACTTGTGCATCTCCAGCTCCTACAAAAGATTCCTGACAGGAGACAATTTCAGGACAACAGTGCAGTGCAATTTCTTAACCAGGAAGAACACAACTGAAGAAAGAGACAACTAAAAATGTACTCAAGGAAATGGTTTTTACCCTCAACAAACTGAGTGGACTCAGCAGCTCGCTCTGTGTCGCGTAGCAACCACCCCTTTCCACTGGGAGCGTGTATGGGATGGTGAACGTTCATGTTCGTGCATGTATGCATGTGTGGGCATATGCTGTGTGTGTGTGTGTGTGTGTGTGTGTGTCTGAGTGTTTATTGGTTTTGTGCAGAAGAGCGTGCCTCTGTGTAGAAGTAGCCTATTAAGGTTTGTAGGATGCTTGATAGAGCCAGAAAGGCAAGGGTCGCTAAAGGGCTTTCCACCCCTTCTGCCATTATTTTGTTAACAAAAGGTAGTGTATGGAATCATTGTGGAGCTGCTCTTTACTTTTATACCCTGATGGCATTATCATATAAATATTTCTATGCGTGTAAATGTATTAATGGTGTCTCTTTGGGTATAAATTGAGTACCAACTTCATTTAACCATTTATAAATTGTACTTTCATATTTTATACAATAGAAAGTGGCACATTTTTCAATTACTTAGCATGAGGTGGACACAGATGAAGCTATTTCTGGAGCAAATACATTGTCACTCATATCAACATTCATTTTCTTTGAGGAGTATCACACGCGGTACCCCATGGTCTGCCTATAAATCTATTAATTTTGCCGCATAATGCCGATTGACAGCTGTGGCGGTTTGGCTCGGCTACAAATGAAGGCAAAATTGTCGTTCTTAATATTTAGATTTATTGCTTGAGTTTGAGTTGAAACACTTGAGGGGGAATGTTGTCTGATTTATTTCCCCTCCCCTCAGCATTGCATCTCTAATTGGACTTTTCTAATGATTAACTGAGCCACTCCATCGCGAGGTCTCACTTCCCCCCAGCCCAATGAGAAATTTCCATCATTCATAGAATATTATTGATTATTTTCACTGCCTTTTCTGGAGGTCTGTGGATGGAATTTCCTGCTGAGAAGGGAGCTCTTCTCTTTAGAACTATGTTGACAACATTGCACATATAATTTATAGTACAACTATAAAAAAAAACAATAATAACAATAATTGAATATGTTTTCATGTTCATTTGTGTTGCGGGAAGAGAGGGGAATGTGATGTTGCTAATATATATTTTATTGAAGGTTGCATTCGTAGATAGGGATCTAGGTGTGTATGTTTGTCTGCTCACATGTCTGAAACTCTTTAAGTATCATCTAGGGCTGTCTCTTTGGAGATAGACAGCTGTGTCCTTGGCAGACGAACTGTGCTGATCTTTTTTGCGAACTCCCTCTTTACCTTTCAGTCCCTTTTTGTGTTTGCATCAATGGAAGATTTGAAAGCAGATTGTGAGCCAGGTCTTTCATCAGCCCATCGCCTATCCTCTTTGTGTACTGTGATGCAGATTGACAAGGATTTACCATAATCTGTAGACATATCAAAAGGGTTTATGGCATTGTAAACAGCAAGGATCTGGCCTTTAATGTATGTATGCAATGAAAATAGTTAACATCATTCAAAGCAAACCCAGGCATTTTTCATCTTATCTGTTTCTCCTTTGAGTCATCTTTTTGAAAGAAATGTCTGGCAAAGTGAATAGAAAGTGCCATCTGTAAGCCATAATCAAGAAGTATGGTGTTTCTGAAGAGACATGATCTCTAAGAGGAAGCAGTGACATAAGAAAATGTGAAAAAAAAGCTTTTAAAATCTGAGACAAAATTGGCTCCTAAATCAAAGTATAATCAGTCATTTGATTCCACTAAAATTTGGCACAGTGTTTTTCTATTTTAAGCAGTTGTGTAGCTTTATTCTGGTCCCTGAACTTGATATTAATATCACAACACAAAAACACAGACAGGAGTCATTTAAGCTGGATGTTAGTTCACTCTGTTTTCTTCTTTGCTCAGTTTTTTTATAGATTCAGCCAAAAAAAATAAAATAAAATAAAATAGTGGACACTAATTCACTGTGTCAGCCCAGCGGGGATTCAGGTAACACTGCAGTGCTGAAAGCTCTACTGTTTCTGCTCCTGGTGTGTGCATAACAGATGTTCTGCATTTTGTCTCCATGCAGGCCTTTTTTGTGAAGGACTACATTATGAATCACCCTGAGGATGGCGAGAAGATCGGGAGACTAAGGGAACTCATGTTTGAACAGGTTTGTGTTAAGAGATTACTGCAGCAATGCACTTATATATAAAGTATATACTCCAGTGTTCAGCAACAAGTTTATATTCCAACATGGAAACAGAAATAATAAGAAATATAGTTCATTCTTGACTTTGCAAACAACAAGTGACTTGCTGGCTTGCTCCAGAAATCTCCAGAAGAGGAGAGTAAGCATTTTAGTTGTTTTTTTTGTTTTTTTAATTTTACAAACTGCAGATAATATAATTTAATTTAGTACGAATAAAAGCATATGTAATAAAATGTATAAAGGTACAATGGCCAATATTCATTATTTTTACATAATGCATATTCTGAACAAATAGTTGTTTGATAAGCATCACTTCAATCAGTTTTTTAAAAGGACTGTGACCAAGATATGTACTGAATAGAACATTTTATGGTGGAAAAAATGTATGCACTACACATTTCAGATAAATATATAGAGCTAAACAAAATTCAATTTGCAATGTGTTCATCTATTAAAATCATCAAAACCAAACAAAGGATTTTTTTGTGATTTTCACAGACGTAGTAGAAGGAATAAAATCTCCTTCATTTTGATATTTCGTTTTATTTCCAGGTTTGTTGTCAGAGCTGGTTATTTGAAACATTCATAGACATTAACCAGCTTTTGTTTCACAGGCACATATTCTGGAGTACGGCCTCGCGGTCCATGAAAAGTTTGTTCCTCAAGACATGAGACCTCTCCATAAGAAGTTAGTGGACCAGTTTCACCTTATGAAATCCAGTCTCGGCATACAGGTAGGCCAGAGGACAATACGTGGTGACGCGTCAGTACATCTTAAAGAACCCTAACCCTATTTAAGAGGCTGTAAATTTGAATTTAGCTTAATTTAGTTAATGACAATGAAACATGTAACAAGAAGACTGTTTTTTTCATTTTCCTTAAATCATTAACTGTAGTCTTTATGGAAGTGCACAGTGTATGCGACAACAGAAACCGACCGCTGTGTCGACTTCGGAGTGAATGACGCCTTTAGTCCTCCCCTCATTAAACACCCTTCCTTCTTCTCTATGTGTGTGTACTTTATTTATGTACCACATGCTGGCATGAAGATGCATTTAATCGTGTGCATTTCCTCTTCTCCAATTTTAAACCCCAGGAGTTTTCGGCTTATGTGCGTGCCAGCCCAGTGCACTTCACCAACGGAAGCCCACGACCGTGCAGAAACTCTGTGCCCAACATCATTAGCCCAGATGGAGGAAGAGGGATTGTCAGGCGGAGGTGACAATTGTTATTGTCTAATTTTGTGTTGCTTTTTACAAAATATTATATGTTGTGTCTATGTGTTATGACAATTACTTTCTTTAATTTTTGATTGAATAACCAAGGACAGAAAAGATTTTGCTTTTGAAAATATCAGTTATTTTATATTAGTGATGCATTTACATTAAAGATAAAAAAAAAGCAATTTTACTACAGTCTCAGGATGAGAAATTTCTCCTTTGTAGTGTCTCACCTTCCTTTGCTTTCTCTTGATACGCTGCCCTTCACTGCCGACGTCGGTCTTCAGCTTAGCTGATTTTTTTTTCCTTTCTCTTACTTTTTTGTGTTCCTGCCTGACCTCAAACACCACGCTCTGTGGCTTTGCTCTCTTCTTCCTTGGTTCTTTACTGGTGTGGCTCCATCTGGGCATACAATAGGTGGGGGCGGATGGCTGGCACCCACAGGGATATTTCTGTTGGCTGGCTGCTGCTGGGCCAGCAGGCAGACTGTGTGTGTGGATGTGTGTGTGTGGATGTCTGTGCACGCCTGCATGTGTGTGTGTGTGTGTGTGTGTGTGTGTGTGTGTGTGTTGTGTTGATGTGTTCAGTGACCCTGCCACTCTGTCTACCTGCGACATTCTTGCCTCCACAGTCTGATCCCAGGGGGCACAGCCACACAGAAAGATACAGACACACACATCACCTTAGTCTCCCAGTGACATTTCATGTTTTGCTTATTGAGTTTTGGTTTCCTTTTTTTGCCAACACCAAAGCAGGTTACATTTTTTTTTTTTTTTGGACTCCTGCTTTAACCTTCCTTTAAAAACCCCTTTGCGTTTGTACGTTTCTTTTGCACTTACCTCTAGGCTGACAAATACTTGATAAAATCCAGTGATTTCTGCATTGATTATTGTCTTATCTGACCTTTTCTCCACATTTGTCTCTCTGTTAATTTTTTCCCTCCCTGCCTGATTTTCTGTTGACCTTTCTGCGGTTCGTGTGAATTTTTGGTGAGTAAAACCTCTCAAAGATAATGAAACATAATAACATTACCTGTCTCCATTTACCAAAAGCCATCATAACCATCTGTCTCTGTGTGTTCCTCACCCTCAGTCCTCTCAGCTACCCTGCAGTGAACCGCTACTCCTCATCCTCTCTGTCATCCCAAGCCTCCAATGAAGTCAGCAACATCACAGGACAATCGGAGAGCTCGGATGAAGTCTTCAACATGCAGGTAATCTCTCTCTCTACCTCTCTCATACAAACACATTCATACTGCCTCTTATGTCTTCACACACACTCTCACAAAGGCTCTTAAGGTAGCAGATTGAGTCCACTTTCCAACATTTGCCCTCCTGCTCCCGACAGATTTCACTTGTAATACTTTTTAATCCACCCTCTCTCCCCTCTACCCTCATTTCTCTTCTTCTCTGACCCTTTCTTTCTATCTTCCTCAGTGCTTGTTTGGAGCTTTGTCTGGCCAAGCAAATTGTCATGATTATATCAAATAAGGACACAATGCCTTGTGTGGTCTGTCCAGGGAGTCGGCTGGAGTTGGGCAGTGATCTAAACTAGATTTGGCCAATTCCAAAAGCTGCTGACAACTCCTGGCAGGCTGTCCGCCACACCTGGCAGGCCTGGAATAAAAGGGAGGAGGAAAACAGGGGGGAAAGGGATCAGACTGAAGCTATTACAGTATTATATTTGATCATTTTAGCGCTTTATGCCCCTGTGTTGATGACAGCCTGGGCCAGAGACTTCAGCTGTCATCCTATTCTCATGAATGTGATAGCCGTGGGGGAACCTCTACAATATTTGCACAAATTCACTTGATTTCAAGGATGAACTGATTCGATTTTGGCAGTCAAAGGTCAATATAACAGTGACTTCACAAAATCACGGGCTTGTCCTTGTGAACATAATATCTCGGGAACTCCTCAGGGGATTCCCTTGGTTATATTCGAATTGGTAAGTTGGTCTGTACCTCTATTCTGATTGGTTAGTGGCTTTACAGATATGATCTGATATGTGTTCATAGCTCTGTTCTAATTAGTTGGTCAGTTTGTGGCATACTTTGATTGGTTCACTGATTGATTCACACATTGATTCCTGCAGAGTCATCTCCTGTTTATTGTCACCAAGGCAACAAGATGTTTAGTCTGCATTAAATGTTATGTGATAGCAACAGTTAATGTCCACTGTGGAGTCATTGGAGTCCACTTTCAGTTGCCTTTAGCCATAATGTCTCTATGCATCTCTTTATATATCTATAGAGCAAATGCAAATTTTTTACCAGTGTTTTACTTCACGGTTTTTACATGTCATGAGACTTTCTAACCATAGCAATGATATTCTACCTTAATATTCTAATGACAATAAACTTATGCTTTCAATCATATCTCAGGATCTTTAATCTTGTGATGACACATGAGCCAGCTCTTTGGGCTGAAGAAGACACACAGGATAAACTCAACTAATTTATGTGATGTACTGTATAATATGGTCATGAATTATTATAATATTCTGCTGATGATAATAAAGCATATGTTTTTGTTGTCTGTCCCTCCTACAGCCCAGTCCGTCTACCTCGAGCCTCAGCTCCAACCATTCTGCCTCGCCCAACGTCACCAGCTCAGCCCCCTCCAGTGCCAGAGGTGAGACTGACACTCTGCAGGATGCCTCATTTTGAATTGTTATACACTGTAATCTTTCAACTGGGAGTTCAGTCCAGAATGACTGGCACAGGGGAAGCACACGGAGGTTCAGCTGGACACAACAAACACAAGGACAGAAACTTTGACCTTTTAGTGACATAATGTTCTCTCAAACCACAGCAGCATCCTTGCTAGTGCGGTCAGGGAGGTTAGATGACAGCAAGAGATATACGCAGGAGAGCAAGGTGGGGGCAGGGTAAAAAAATAGAGGTAGAACAATGAGAAGGGAGGCTTGAATGGAAAGTTAGAGTGAAAAATAGAGAAAGAATACGAAATGAGCTGAGATGAAAAATGAAATGGGCTGAGACGCGAAGACAAATGCTGTTGAAAGAAACATGGACCCAGTGAAAATGCAAGAGAAAGTAAGAGATGATTGCAGCTGTGTGGAGTATCCCTCTTGGACCTAAATACAATCTCCTGTCCAGTCTGGGACTCGGCCATCCAAGCCCTGCTCTCCAGCGGAGTGTGAATATCTAATGCCTTCTCTGTCTGCCCTCTTATCTCACTGTGTTCAAATGTGCAAACGCGTTTCTGCCTGATCCACATCATAAAAAGTAAGAAAATATGAAGACGTTTATGGAAGCGTATACACTCCCCTTTGGCAAGCTGCTGGCTGCAGGCGTCGCCCTTATAAAAGTGGCCTCTGTCTGCCCATAAAGCCTGTGGAGAATTATTGCCAGTGTGGTCTTATCTGAATGAGAGCCAGCGATGGGTATCTCATCCTCGTATGATAGCCTTCCAAGTGCTATCACATTTGCTAATGGATCGAGATCTATACAGTAGCTAATGCCAGATGAGGGGAAGTGCTATGAAATTGGTGTGAGCAAGTGTTTTCATTCCTGTGTGCTTTTGTTTATCACTATCATTGTGATACATGTGTTTCTATGGTGAGGTTCAACACGTCCCTGGCAGATGTGATTGTCTAGCCTAACAGGGGAGGGGTAGTGGGGGTTTGTAGGTCATTTATCATGTTGTGTAGCCAGTGAGACTGAAAGCTTTGGTGTGGGGGCTTAGAGGGAGAAAGAGAGATTGGCCTTTGCTGATTTGTGGCCAGTATTCGTGGTTAATAGTCTAACCCCTTGCTGTTATTTGGTCCCTTATGTGTTTGCACAAGCCCTTGTTTGGGTTTGTTTGTGGTTGTGTGGGTTAATGCTGTGACATCTCATACTGTTAATACCAGGTTCACCCCAAATGGCAGAGAAACACAAGCATTCCAGGGAAAACGCCTGTTTGTCTCCGAGAGAGAGACCAGTCAGCGCCATCTTTCCCAACCCCTTGGACCCTGTGCAGGTAACGCACACACACACACATTTATTGCTGGGTGGCAGAATGGATGTGCAATAAATGCACAGTACTGGAAAAAGGGCATATTTCACAAATATGAAGAAGAAGAAACACAGGTTGAGGAAAAACACTCCTAGTAGAAACTTCTACTATCCTATAATATACTATAAACTATACATTTTAAGCAGATGGACATATTCACTATGGTTGAGGTGATATTTTTCTATCTAGGGTATTGCAAATAGAACATACATTTTTCTCTCCTTGTCTCTCTGATGGATCGTTCATTCCCTTTGGTCGTTAACTCCACCAGTTGTCCAAGTTTGTTATTGTGCAATTTTGAATAAGACAGAATGATAATTGCATTCTTTTAACACTTTGTACCTTGCGGGCATGTTTATCCTGCACTGCAGCTGCCTATAAAGTGCATACTGTAGCGGAAAACAAGGTTACCTTTGTATTGTACCACATATATTAACGTGCGACTTCTGTCTTGGAGGGGGAAAAAAAATGCCTCCTGGAAGAGGACACATGCCATGAGGTCTTTGCCGCTGAGAATTGCAGTTTTTCAAGAGCACGATATATTTTATGTTCGTGATGGGGTTTTTTTTATTGTTGTTTGTTTGTTTTTTTATTAAAGAAAACACATTCCAGTACAGCAAGCGAATGTTATCACCACAACAAGAGCCAACAAGTTCAGTTCCTTCACTAGCTGAAAAGTAGTATGTAATCACACACTCCATCCTCAGTGACAAAGCTACAGTGATAGAAAAATAATGTGTTTTCTTTTCAAGTCTGTTCATATCTTACGGTCAGTGCTACTGGCACAGTTCACCTGTTTGTGCTGTGTTTAGTAGTCTTAAGTCTACAGATGGATTGATGCTGGGAGGCCTAACAATTACTCCTGACACCAGTGTGGTACCGGCAATTAGTTGCTAATGGAATATTGATTATTACAACCATTGATTACTTGTATCATCTGTACTGTAATTAGAGAAACGAAGCAAAAAAAAACATATAAGTCATTACACGTTCAACACTTTTTCTCTCTGGCTGTCTGACTCTGCTGCTGTCTGTATCTTCCCCTGCCTAGTCTATTGAATTTGTTTGAGAAAAATATTTGTTTTCTACCATTCAACATTCAATTATTCCTTGATGCTTAGAGCTGGCATTTATCTATGTTTTATATCACAAGTACACAGTCTCCTGCGGCAAGTGTCTGTGTCAGTAATTCTGCCTTATTTTTCTGTGTGCAGAGAGCCCCTCCTCATCAGATAGGTGATACCACTTTACCAAGGAGTGACCCCAACCTCTCAGCACCAGACAAAGGTAAAACACTGCATTTAGTACATTTTTTTTTGTTTAGTTATGCACTGATTTCCATACAACAGCTTCAAAAACAGTGAGGAAGCCCTTCCAGCAGAATACAAAGTCAACATGTGTCAACACTTTTCATTAAATTTCCATTCTAATGTAGAATTTAAATAGATTTGTTGATTGTTTTCCATGCTCCTTATTGTTATTGATTCATTCTCCACTATAACTCCCCAGTATGCATAGATTAACCATGATCCCTGTAGAATTTTCCTAACAAAATCTGTCTTCAGTGTGAAACACAACAATGCAGCTGTAGCAGGCAGCTTCTCTATTACTCACTGATGCTGATACCACTATCCAGCGTGATCGTCATCTCTTCAGACATGTAGTGTGTGTGAGAGTTTGACCACAGACTGACTGGAGGCATCTGTCTTCACACAGCTGCTACAAGGATCTCATAAAAATATATGCACGCGTGCACGCACACACACACGGAAGCACAGTGACATATGCATGCACACGTATGCTGGTTCCATTTTCCTCTGACACCTAAACAGATATGCTGTTCATATTACAGCATTTCATCTTGCCTCTGATTAAAAGACTAATAAAATGGCAGGTGCTGTCCCTGCAATGCTAATGGACATGTGTGACATTCATATGTCTTTGTTAAACACCCAGGTTGTCATTTTTGCTCAGCATCATCAAGAGAGGATGCACATTTCTTGCATTTCCTGGATGCCTGTGTAGTTTTCCTTTCTTCAGTGCTGCTCTCAGCCACAGTAAGAGCAGCTTTCAAAACAGTTTGTGAAGTAATTACGGAGGTATGAGGAAGAGGCACCTTAAAATAAAGAGAGAAGTGTGTGGATGTGATGATTTCCTTGTGACTCACACAGAAACACACACCTTTCCATGTGATTCAAGCGTGAAACAATGCAGTGAGAGATAGATGAACTGCCACAATATGGTGACATCACACCTTTATGTGAATGACAATGACAAAAGGTGCAAGAATTTGCACAAAACGTGTGATTGTATCAAAGTGTTGTTTGTCGCATCTTCAGTCTCAAACCTAACTTTAACTAGATACCAAATATAGACAGTCGTTACAATATGACTGCAGTTTGCCATGTAGCAATAGAAAACTTTTGAAGTCAGTTGAGTAGCTGAATTGAAGGCATTAGTCTACAACAATTCGACCTGGCCAATCACCCTGACCATGATTGTAATTATAGTGTCTGATTACATCGTTTTTTTTTTTTAAGAGAAATGTCTGCACTTGAAGTAGCTCTCAGATTTCAGGTGTTAATAAGAGCGATTTCTAGGAAAAATAGTGTGTTTTCAATTAAATTGTATTATAATTTTTTTCCCTTTGTTTTATAAGCGATCTTCATTCACATGTGCAAGTTTGGCATTGCACAGAACATGACCATTACTCATTTCATCAGCATTTATCAACAATGAAAACAAGATAAAAGCTAAAAAAAAATTACCTTTAAAAACAAATGCAATTTTAATTAACAAAAATATCAAGAAGCGTATGAGTAATGTAGAGAACTGCATGACTGCAAATGTGAAGGAAGCTTGTTAAACATCCTACATACAGCAGGGTCACACTGTGTGCTCCTAATTGGGAAAGACTATCCTTCACTTGCTTGACCCTGTTGCACTAATAAACAAAGTCTTGCATTCGTCACATCTCAGTGACAGTTAGTAGCTTCATGGAAGGAAAAAGACTCGACAAATTTATCCACTGCACCAATGAGAAAGTCTTCCGAACAGGAATTATAGTGTCAGTCATGTTAAACATGTCCCTGTAAGCAATATATGTTTATGTTTAAGTTACAAAGCCCTTTAAAGGTCATAATAAATCCACATATGGAGGAGATTGAGGTGGATGTATAGGTCAACAGAATATCAGATTTTAACATGAGAGACAGCGCTTCATTTCCTGTTTTAAACTAGTGGTAAGGTTAATTTTTCCCAAGCATGACTGCAACTGCTCCGTAACCTTATTTTTACTTGAGCCACAACTACAGATGGCATGGCAAAGTTGTTTTTGTGGCTAAACCTAACTGAACCTTAATCCATGCCAGATCACGCAATTATATATTGAACACTGATTTATAAGTTTTGGAAGGCACAGATAAATTATATTGTCCTATCAATAGGTGGCATTAAATTGTAAAACTCAACAACAATACAGCTGAGACTAAAAATACCACTGACAAAGTCTAGTTGTGTTTTCTTTTAGATTGAAACTAATGATAATCAAATGACTAGAACGCAACTGAAACTCTTCTAAGCTTCAAATCTTAACATGAAACATTAATTCAAATGAGCAACAATCAAACTAAGACCAATAACATCTTCAGGAATGTCTTGAGCAGATTTTATTGTGGCCATGCAGCCATTCAGGTTAATATGTTTTGATTTCATCCATTTCACATGTATTCATATGTACATATGTATTCACTGTGTTCTCCATTCTGTCTTGTGTAATCCCATAACCTGTTATGTGACCTGTGATGTTTCTGTGTACTGTAAAGTGAGACCCACACCCAGTAGTTGGAGCCTAGACAGTGTCAAAGAGGGCGCTCCATCCTTCTCTGACTCTGTTGGCAAAATGCTATGTCCTCCTGTACCTCCTAGGCCACCGTACTCAGGTAAACTGGCCTATCACATTGAATCCTCCAATTAAGAATGGTACTAATCTTCCTCTCTGACTTTTGACACCTTTTGACACCTGGTGCTTTCTCCACCTCCTCTTGGCATTTTCCCATCTGAAGCTCTCAGCTGCTGCTTCCTTGCTTTTGCTCACAAACATGACGCTGGCTTTTTTCTTAAATAACCAGTTGAATCTGGTGCGAGGTGTGTTAGTTCAGCTGAGAACAAGTCTGAAAATCTCTATGGACTTTGAGAAGGCTGAAATCAATCCCAATTGAAATTCCAGTCAATTTCCAGATTTGTAGTTTTTGCTTTCAGTCCCCGTGAGAAAAGCATGTCATTACATCTCAACAACAGTTTTCTCCACCATCAACTCAAACTGTATATTAGTTATTTACTTATTTACAGATGCAACACACTCAACTTATTCCCTACTGCTTTCTGATGTATTCCACTGCCCAGCAGCATTATAAGCAGATGGAGTGAATTTTTTCTCCCCGTTTTTCCTGCCCTCATTGCATAGAGCAGTAACAGCTGTTGGATGTAGAAACAGCTTAAGGCAGCTGAAAGGACCTGCAGAACATCAGCGCGTATTTGATTCATTGATGCTTTAAGCGACTGGCCCTCTCATCTCCATGTGTGTATGTTTGCATGACTCATGCTGTGTCATCCTGGCAAATAGAGGAAAAAGCTCCTCTAATTTGAATTTGCCCTCTTTTCTTCCCTCTCTGTCTCTTGCTGTCTCTCTCTCTCTCTCTCTCTCTCTCTCTCTCTCTCTCTCTCTCTCTTCTCTGGCTGTCAGCAGGCTCCTCGGCTAAAAACATGAGGTCGCAGTCTCCTGTCCCTACGTCCAGATCACCGCAAAAGGTTGGTTATGTTTCTGTCACTCACATTCTCTGTCCATTTCTTCTCAGTTTTGTTTTTTTTTTTAGTTTCTTCCTTTCCCTGAGACAGCCTGACCTTGCTTAGTGACAGCCTCGGGGCCTTTATCCTGTACTGCTAACGTCTTAATGGCAAGCTCCGGGGTCTTTATCCTACTCTCTGTCAACCATAAGGCTAGGGAGCTCTGCATTACTCTTCATTGAAGCTGCTAACTGCCCCAATGCTGCTGATTTTGTAGTTTTTATGACATGGCTGTCCCATAGTGGACCCCAAATGGGATGGCTGGAGGGCATTTGTCGTATTAGCTAAATGTACACCTGGTAGACACCAACTGTCGTCCTCTGAGAGGATGTTGTAAAGCCTACTCACTAAAAGTGTGCAAAAACGGATGGATTTGTTCAACTTCATGACTAGCACTTGTCATTTAGTTCAAATTTCAATGCATGAACCATATTCGTCATGTTTTTTCTTTTACTGTTAATGTGATGACTGCTCTGTGTGCTTTAGTCAGCATCTCTCAGCTGAGATATCATTGACCTCAAGTGTTTCTCGTGTTTATCTACAGATAACTGATTATTTTTGCTTTGTCTCCAAGCTGTGATTTATTGTTAATGAGCCTTTTAGTAGTTAATACCAGTCTGCAGAAGCAGGAGAGGTCCAGGAAAGGTTAAGTAAGCACTGAATGGGCTCTTAATGAGGGTAAAAAGTTGTTTTGAAACTCTGGTGAACCAAAGCTTCTCTCTCTCTAACTCTTATCAACTTTATGGGTTTGTCACAAGCAATAGTGCTAAGCTCCCAGCTTTGTCGCAGGTGTGATCTCTTCTTACATGTGACAACTACCAAGAGCGTGTGTGCGTGTGTGTGCATGTATGTGTGTGTGTGTGTGTGAGAGAGAGGTGGAAAATAGAGAGAGAACAAGAGCAACAGAGCAACTCTGGTAACCAAAGTGTGAGTGACAGCTTGGCACTCAGCATGCTCTGTCAATCAGACTTGTGTGTATGGTTAGGTGTGTGCCTGCCGCCACATTTGTGTGTGAGGAGGCCTGTAGCGAACTACCAAGCTGCCCATCACAGCACAGTCAGGCATGGGTCCTCCGCAGACCTCCAGCAGGCCCCATTACCTAGCACATGAACGCACACACTCCAAATACACTCATCAGTCAGTGCAGCCAGGGGCCCATTATCAGACCACAAACCCCAGGACAGTAGTGAACCTGCAGAAAATCCATGGAGCCAGCCTGAGAGAGCTAGACTTACTCATCTCCAGAGCTAGAAATGATATTGGGTAGTATCCTCTCTTTATAAAACTGCATAAGGAGTTTAAACTGCTTGTCAGCACTGTATTAAACATACAGTTTTTTATTATGCTAACCCAAATGCAAAGAGGTTTGTTCAGTTGTGCATGTCAAATTAATGTCTTTGTGCATACCCCTTGTAGCATTAACAATACAACCTTACTGATCAATTGTATACTCCACTAGATCCAATTAGGTTTTTGCAGATATAATGGCAGCATGGTGTAATTGCTTAGAAAAACATTTTGATGAGTGATCGGCTTTTTGAGGGGGGAAGTGCAGCATACTGTGTTTTTTTTTTTTTTTCATCTCAGTGCACAGGGCTGGTTGATGGAGTGGAAAAACCTTGCCCTCTCAATCTGTTCACTGTCTTTTTTTTAAATTTTTTGTTTAAAGCTTTTATTGTTGCTTTTAGGCTGCGTCAATGCACATGTTAAGACTGAATATAGGACACATACAATATGGTCACATGATTATGACCAAAAATGGTTCATAAAATTTTAAGCACACAATGTGAAAAAATATGTACTGTGATAATTTCTTTAAAAGCTAAGAAATGAAAATGAAATAATGGTCACGACAGTTGTTCCCAATGTAAAGGCCAATACACCCAAAGCGGTTCCAAGAGAAATCTGCAAAGACACAGTATGATGAAAAACTAGGGCAAAAAAAATCTATTACATAAAAGCATAGTTCTGAAATATTAGATACTATTTTTCATTTGAAGGTGTAACAATCCAAGACGTATTTTTGTTTTTCCTGTAAACATGACATGGAAAAATAACTACATGATTTCCTGTGATTCTCTTTGTCCCACCAGACCATAGTGCCACCTTTCACCCCCTCACCCACTGAGTGCCAGTCTGCCAGCCTGGTCTCCAACTCTCCTGTCCTGTCTGGCAGCTACAGCAGTGGCATTTCCTCCCTCAGTCGCTGCAGCGTATCGGAGGCTTCAGGCACTGAACTGCCTGCAGGTGACCACTTGCCCCACCCACTGCCTCCACCCACCACCTTGCCAAACTCTGTCTCCAGCAGCTCAGATGAGCCAATCCGTAGAGAGAACAAGACACCACCTCCCTACAGCGTATACGAGAGGAACAACCCCCGCAGGCCAGTGCCGCTGCCCCATAGTCTCTCCATCCCCCCACAGACGGACCCCCCAGCCCTGCCACCCAAGCCTCACCAGCTCCGTACAGGGAGCATGAAGCTGGACGGAACCTCCGACCCTCGAGTCCCAAGGCCGAGGCCTCTGCCCAGGAAGGTGTCACAGCTATAGGTGCTGATTAAATGATCAGGTCCGGAGCTTGCGGAACGAGGTGGAGGAAACACACTGGCGTAATTTGCACTTTTCTACTGGGCACTCACTTGTTTTTTTTTTGTGATCTTTGGCATTCCTGACCTACTCTCCAATAAAGACACAGGCCTATAGATTAACCGACAGTCAAAAAACTGAAGAAACTGTCAGATAAAGAAAGTTTCTTTTTGTATTTACTAGAGGGCATTGCATTGACTTTGACTTGGTCATTCTGCACTTTTAGCTCTAGTATGTACGGTAGGTCGCCACGGTCAGTCGTAACATATGTTTACCAGAACACTCTAGAAAAACACAGTTTTGATAGATGTAATAATCTCAAATATATGTATATTGGTATATATGAGAATTGTTTTGCCTTAAGTATTGGAAACAGAGTCTTTTATCCGTGAGTCTTGCACGTTTTTTTTTTCTTTTTTCTTTTTTTCACTCAGTACATTTGTACTCACTGTATGGCTAAAAAGGTGCTAGAGGCCTCGAGTATGCATTTCAGTGAAGTGTAGAAGACAAGGGTGTGTTCCCATAGTCATATCCACGCAATGGTACAAAAAAGTCAAAAGTTGAACTTACAAAAATGTATTTATATCTGTATTTTTTTTCAACTATGCCAGGAACATTTTGACATTTTTATTAAGTAATATAAAGAGTTTAGTAGCTTCAGTGCAGTAATGTTGATACATGTAAATCAGAAAACTCAAGTGATTTTTGGTGGTAAATTTCCACCTTTGAAAATCACTCTACTGCTCTTTAATCAAGAACTGCCCACATTACCAATAAAATTGTGATCTGAAAGAAAAATCTGGGCAGACAATAGTGCAATTGCACTACTTCTTCATAGGTCATTGCCATTTATGTGAACACACCCTTATCCTCCTGCATGATGTAAATGACAACAGATCTTTGGGGGGGTTACCAAGTTTTGTGCCAAAGGAAAATGTACAATGTGCTATAAAGAAATGTTTTTTTTTTTTTTTTTTTTTTTTAAACTGGGACCTGGAGTCAAGAAGTTTGGAAATACTCTGCTAAAGAGACATTTTTAAGAAAGGGTTTTTAAAATTATTTTACCCACATGTCCTAATTAAACCATAATCTACTGATCACATGAAACTCTAGACAAGCACAAACATGATTTTACCATCTGTATTATGACCAGTACTGTTACTATGAAGTATCTATTTGACAGAGCAGTAATTGGAGTAGAGTTTATGTCAGCAGTGACCTGAAAAAAAACACAACTGACAGTCTATCAGAAAAATATTTGCAAAAGAATCATTGTCAAATATTTGTACAGATGGGATTTGCTTTCTGTTGGATTTAAAAAACGGACGTGTGTAGACTGCACTATGAATAGTTGCTCAGTTCAATTACATTGCATTGTTGCAGTGAAGTAAGTGTCCTGTGGCAGGCAGATTTCAAACAGCTTTGTGAAATAGAGAAAATTTTGGCAAAAGATATTAATCAATCTAAAAAAAAATTGGGGGGTAGCTTTAGTATTGTTTGTATGTTTCATTTTTGTATGGCTAATTTACTTTTTGATTTGTTGTGAATTTTTGAGATTAAATATTCACATTAATCAGTACTTGAGAACCTGTAAATTATATGATGAGATTAATGTAAGTATGCCAAATATAAAATTTGTGTATTACAATTAATGTAAATATTGTGTTTTTAACAAAATGTAGCTATAACAATTTACAGCTTTGAATGTAATGTTGAAGCAGCAAATTATTATAAATGTTCAAACTTTTATGGTTTTGTGAGTGTAGAAAAATTAAGATCATGCATAATGACACCTAACACATTTACAAGTTCAATAAACTGCCCTATGTAATACAAACAGATTGATAGACAGATTTCTACCTTGAAATCGTTGAGATCTGTGATAAAAGTTTGTCTTTTAAGGAGTATTGAGATTTCACAGACACGACACCTACCTCTGCAAAAGATTCAGTTTGACTGACCAGTTGTGATGTTTCGCTCACAAGCACTTCTTGGCATTTTAGGTGGGAAGACAGCTAATGTGTAGCTGTTACCAGGTGGGTGCAGCTGTGGTTCAGGTTTGAGGTTTGAGAGCTGATATCTTCATTAGGAGTCAGCATTTTCTCATGCCAGCAATAACAGGAACACAAAGGAAGTGAAAACAAGGATAAAACACAAGATTTGAGAAAACCTTAAGAGTGCATTAATTTCCTTCAGTTTCTACTTTTTATTTATTTTTTATTTCGGACATGATTAATTATTATTAACATTAACAATTCAATTATTTGGGGATTTGGAAAAACAATGGACTAAATAAATAAATAAATGCAAAAAAAAAAAAAATCCAAGTAAATTAATTGTAGTTTGTGCTTAATTTGACAAAAGGTAAAACAAGGCTTTTATAAATTCTGAATGCAGGCGGCAATTTTCACCACGACAACGTTCCCAGAGGGGAGGAGGCAGTGCTTTAACTCGTCCCTCAAAAGCCCAGGTAATGGTAGTTCAAATGAGCCAATAGGCCTGTGCGCTGTAGCAGCACGTGGAGGCCACAGCACCTGAGTGACGTTCAAGTCTTGATTAATTATTGTTTACACCTGCGGCTTCCTCGCCGTCAACAATTCCCCCATGAAAAATGCAAGGGATGCGCCAAGGGACGACTATTTATCGATACAAATGTTCATGCAGTGGATTAAAAAGAGCAAGAGTGAAGTTGTGTGTTAGATGTTTGTAGTAGGTTATCTTCTCAATCCTCCCACGAAACAAACAAACAAAAAAAAAAAAAAATGGCGTCCTGGTTCTCCTAGAGTTTTTCTTTGGATTAGGAAACTGATAAAGGGCTTGACTTGCTGATCAGGTAAGATCAATTACTTTTTTTTCTTTTTTTATCTGTAATCCATGAAAACTGGCAGCTAGTCCTCGCCGTCGTTTGTTTTAACAACACAAAACCGATGCCAGGAAACTAGTTAACTGGCTACTTTATGTTGCAAACACTAGGGGTGGGTGTGTGTGTGTGTATATATATATGTGTGTGTATATATATATATGTGTGTGTGTGTATATATATATATGTGTGTGTGTGT
>CM076669.1:10566492-10905748 GCA_038496675.1 Rachycentron canadum
TATATATATATATATATATAAAATCTCCTCCACGCAACTTCCCATCGATTTGAGAAAGCTTTTAATTTAGAAATGGACAGGGTTAGCCTAATTTATACCTATGCTATATTGGATAGACTTAGTTTCTTCACTACAGGCCGGACACTGGTGGAAGTGGAGAAATATCAGACAACCTCTGGATGAAAAACAGTGATTAAGGGTAAAGCTGAGGTCCATGCAGCCCCATCACGTGTATTTGAAATGTGATTTAGGTCAAATTTTAACGGGGAACTTGGTATATTTAAAAAAAAAAAAAAAAGTCTGAACTGGCAAATGGTGTGGCTCCTATTTAGTTTTGTTTATGTCCATTTAAAATGTTATAGCAGTTTTACCAGCCTTAGCTGTACTTTAATGTTAATGAGAAAATACTTATAGGATGATGACATTAGCATTCAGTTTGAAGTACCGCCAATGTCACCGACCTGCTGAGCATAGCTGTTCACTTTAACTTTCCTATTAGGAAAATGGAGGTCCACATCGAGAGTATGCAAGTGCAAATAAACTGGGTAAAAAGTTGTTTAATATTTTAGTTGATCTGAAGTTCACTATCACTGTTCCTCCTAAAATCACTTTACACTATCATGCTACTCAACCTTTTTATGGATAGGAATTTACCAGTGTAGTAATTCAAGAGTCTTCCTGTCAAATAGACAAGTCCTTGCAGAACATACCTAAATGCATTTGTCAGACAAATTGCGTTTACTTGCAAATTGCTGCACCAAAGGCAAAACTATCTGATCGCTGCATAAATTGTTCAATATATTGTAGGAAGACTTGTGACTTGAAGAATTCTAATGTTTAATATCCCTACTTATGAATGCTGGCATTCACATTGACTCCAAGTTCTGCTCTACATAAAGAAGTAATTGCCTCAATTGTTAATCTGCCCCCCTACGTTAAATTCACATGCTTGGCCGTCTGCTGTTGCGCAAAGTATCGAGCCTGTAGAAGTCAGGCTCTGGCAAGCATGTGAGGTTCAGAGGTTGTAGATGACTTTCTAGTGTGCGATATCAAATCATGCATTCACACAAGGTGGCAAGTTTCCTGTTCATCACAAAGCATTTAATTACTCCACCACCGCAGATCTACTGCTGACGGCTCTTGCTCCATAATCAGTACAACAGCTATGTATTGGTGGAACTGTGCTGCTTGACCAAGGGACCTTGGACAATTGTAAATTGGCCATGTGTGTGTATTCCCTCACTTGCTTATACTGTGTTGTGCTGTGATTGGGGTAAGGGCACACTTCACCTGTCAGCACTCATCATAATTGTTGGTTGGCTGTAATTTGACAGCAATTATCATGTCAGCAATGAATTCTTCACTAATCGCAGAGTCTCCTTGCAACAGAGGGCGCATACTCCAGCGATGGGAAAGACATGCCTCTGCCATTCAGCAAGCCTGGGAGAATTGTTGTTGGTTACAAACTTCCACGGGCTTGTCAATCTGCCCATTATTGAGAGAGGAGCTGCATTCTGCTTGTACTGGCAGCAAACAAAGCGTGTTTTGGTTAAAGGACAGGAGAGAGTTAAGCAGGCAACAAATTTCTGCTGATCGCAGCCAGTGACACAGGGCACAGATGGCTTCCTTATAACAAAAGGAACCATAGCTGGAAGGCACAGAGCTGTAATAACATGTAAATATTAAGAACCTGTAGAGGTCTCTGTAATTGTAAAGTCGCTCAGCACATTTCTAAAAGATGCAGCATTCATTATATCCAGCACAAGGTTTTTGCAGAATAGTTTAGCCCTATTATACAAGCACTAAACATTCTGCGTTTAAAGCATTCATGGGTGATGATACGTAATTATCAGGGGAAAGGCAGTGCTAGGTATTAATTTAAAGTTGCCTGGGGCAAATTTTGGAGAACACACAGCCGCAGAGAAACCCAAGGTGTTTGTCTCTCTCTGCAAATCTCTCCAGGGAGAAGAGAAGCTGGAGCAGCTCTGCAGGGAGCAAAGAAGCTCCATCTCAGAGGCACACTGAAGAGAAGTTTCAAAGAGAAACTCTCAAGAATAGATGGCGTGTTTTATCTTTCTGCTACGCTCCTATAGCTGCTCTGTTGTGTTCAGCAGCTTACGGTTGGATTTTCACCTGACAGCGTCAGATACTCCAGGTTGTTTTTAATGGCAGGATGAGTGAAGTTTAATTTTTTTACTTGTGCTGTCCTCAGAGGAGGACTATTGCCTCAGCTTAATGGGGAGTTGACTGGTAGTTTCAAATGCTTTGAATGCTGAAGAGGAGCACAAGACAAAAAGATCAGGGAGGTTTGTGTGTGTGTGTATGAGAGAATGCGTATATTCATAGAAAAGGCATTCTGTATATATTCCTCCAAGTTGGTGCTTTTTTTTTTTTTTTTTTTTTTAAAAACACTACAGGGAGGTGTAGAGTGGTGGTCAGCCTTTGTACTAACAGTATGGAGGAAAATGATGTCTGCTTAAAAGATCTGTTATCACACTTGGCAACTAATTTCCTTTCACAGCAAAGTAATGTTTTTCAGATAGGTGCTTTATGGTGAGAAACAAATGGTTCCATAATTTAGATTTAGTTTGGCAGCATACAACAAAAGACAATAAGTGATGCATTTCAAAACAAGACCAATGAAGAAATACTGTGAATTTAAAGCTTTTAAAATTTTACAGCAATATACAAAACAAAAGCTCAAAATAATTCAAAATGTAGTCCTTAGTTCAGAAAAAAATGAACTAAATGGTTTAAAAACTGCTTGGGTGTCTTTCAAACTCCAAGTTGTGTCCTGCAGAACCCTCTCTAATTAATCAGGAGTCAAACCTATTGTAGAACCATAACACATTAATACAACAAAGCTGTCAGCAATAGTCATTACTGTCAAAATTGCATTTGCAATAGCTCTCCACAGAAATTATGAACATAAGCAAGTAACTCTTGATAAAAGGATTTTGTAGAGCTCAGATGACACTACATTTATTTTCGAGTGCATTCATGTGTCAGTGTTTTTAATTATACCTAGACACAATGGTATCACCAGTCTTATCTGTATTTAACCAGGTTTTACCCAGCAAAAAAATAAAATTATTTATATATATATATTTTTTTTTTTTACATTACACACACAATACTGGCAAAAAATGGTGCAACCAAGAATAATGTGAGCTCAAGTCCTTCCAAGCTTAAAGGTTACAAGGTACTTGATAACTGAGATTTTAAAAAACTGGTATTGAATCCCCTGAATACCTTTGCCTATTATAATACAGCTGTACTGCAATCCTTAGGGGCACTTTGGCGTTAAAGCAATAGAGGCTTTTGTCTTATACCAGGAATTAGTGGCTGAAAATCTGTTAAATTGCAGAGCCTTGATCATTCCTATTACACCTTGTAATCATTGATTAATAAAGAGCCGACAATTCCAAACTTGAATTTGAATCATTTGCTCAATCTCAATAGAAAATCTTCATATAGCTTTAATGACGAGGCAGATCAAGCAGATAAAATGGATACATGATTTACCACACATAGAAAAATTACAACTTTAAAGCTACTTTTTTTATATGCCTGTACCATAAAGGTAAGTATTAACTAGTCTTAATCCCTGTGTGCTACAGTCGTGCTTGAACCACACTACCTCAGTACTATTATCATATACCCATATCCTTTCCAGTTAGTCATCTGCCGAAGGTCAGCAAATTTGGTGACCCTGTTTACTGAGCTTTCATGCCTACCAAGAGGTCTCGATCCTGGCTTCCACATCAGCCCTTGTGTTTCAGTACTCTGCACAGCAGGACCAAAGGGCTGCATCAAATCTTGCATCAGGCCAGCCATGTTAAAAGGTACTGTTTTGCCCTTATCTAACCTCTCGCTGTCACCCAGCCTCATTCTCCGTGGGGTGTATATTAAATTAAATGTTAGGCTCTCTCCCTCTCCCCTCTCTTGGGTGATCGCCTTAGTTCTGCCTGGCTGGTTCAGCTGTGAAGAGGCCTTTCTTGTTTCTTCTACACACATGAATAAACATAAGGTCAGGTGAGATTTTGAAGTGTTGTCCCCACAAGAATCTACTGTTGAGTTAAACACCAGCTCAGGAGTTAAACACCAGCTCCAAAAAGAATGGCACGGTGAGGGCAGCGAGAAGCAAGCTAATGTCAGTATAAACCAAACTACTTCCAAATAAAGTAGATTGAGTAATAGGACACTTTCCCTTTAAACTTAAAATAAATAAAATAGCCCTCAATGAAAAATGCTGTTGCTTACTGCTTAATTTTTCTGGCCCTGAGTTTTCATAGAAAATTTAAAAGAAGCCTGATTAAAATAAGTTTATGTACCAATGATCGAAGAAGTATTCATTACTTTTAACGGTACTCATTATGAATAATCATTAAAATGGAGGTAGTACTTAAACGTAATAGAAAGTTGATATGGGGCTATTTTAGGCAGCTGTCTGTATCTCCCTAGAATTTACAAAGTGGTTGTGACTTCTCTAGAGTTCAACAAAAGCAGCCAAAAAAACCCAACAGAAACAGTTGTTTCTGGGCCTTTCTGCAAACTTTTCATTCATGCTGCTGCTTTTTTGACTGCCCTCAAATTGTAAATGGTGTTTCAAAAGAAAACACTATCAGAATTTGTTGCCTGGGTATGTGATGAAGGGGGCTGGCGGCAGGGGGTAAGCCATGGGAAGGATAATGCACTGCTTGAGCATGCATGGTTTGATTCTTGCAGGAGAATGACTTTACTGGGCTATTACCGCTTCAGCTAGACGGCACTGAATTGTTCTTTTGTTCTGGCAGTGGAGCTCTGAGGGGGTTTCTCACAATGAATTCCTATTGATTTTTCTGGTCATGTCATCAAATTGTATGTGGCTTGAATCGTGACTACTGTTTTCTCATCTGTTCCCCGAGGTTCCTCTCCTATTAACTTTTTATCCTATTTGAATGGGACAAAACTAAACAAAAGGCAGGCAGAAAGATGAGATGCTGGGATGAAATCAGAAAATAGAAGTAAACTCAATGAGTACGCCTGCCATGTAAGTCACTTGTTGAATAAAGTTCCAGGAAATTAGATGAATGTTGATCCTCAGCCATTTTTTTTCCACTGCTATAAATGTTGCTACGTGATGGAGGTTGGCTGTAGCTGGTTAGATGTGGTTCTGCCATATGCATAAAAGGCAGCTAGCTCTTGACTTGATATTAAAGTGTGATAATTTTAACTTTGTTTTAAGAGAACTGGGCAAAATGTTAATGCATGTTTTCTTCCAGCTTTGTGGTTCATAGAAACACTGCTACTCCATCTTGTCAACTCCAAGGACAGTAAGCAGACCTGCCAGATGACAGGACTGATCTTAATAGTTTGCAAAATAGCAGCCAGTTTGAGATGCATTTGGCCCCTAACTATAGTGCGTCATAAACCGGTAGTTAAATTTTAAAATCAGCTCTGTGACTCGCATACTAAGATGTTTAACTGATGGGATGCTGTACAACAAGTGTGCATCATATTTCCAGGACAGTACATACTGAATTTACTGTCTTTCTCTGATAGCAAAATATAACATCACTACCATCAAAAAACTCTTGACATCACTGTAACCATACTCTGTGTCAAGCAACTTGAACTTGCAAAATGCTACAACATGCTCAGTAGACATCTTGTCTCTCACTTGCTCTGTGTGATACTGAGGCCATCTGTTAATTTGCTGCAGTCTTAATTATGCTCTCATCACACTAAGTCAATCAGAGGTGTGCCTGAGCCAACCGTAACACAGCTAGCAGGGCTTTACCAATCAATAGACTATCCTTCCTGGACTACTGTAGCTCACACCAGCTCATTCCTTATCAGTCTCTCTAGTCTCAGCCCAGTGTTTGTAAACCGTGCCAGTTCCTGGTAGAAATGCTTTAAATGACATGTTTGGTACATTTAGCTTTTCAGATCAGATCCCTCATGATGGCTGTCTCAAGCTTCACAAGTCTTATAAGTGATCTGTTACTGCTGTTACCTCAATGTAGATGTAATAGTGTATGTATATTTGAAAAATCGTGGGTCTGTTGTGCTGTTACAAGCATTTTTTACCAGAGGTGGTGTTTCATTGCTTCATGCATCATTAATTGTATTAGATCACCTCGATGTTTATATATGGTTTTTCCATTGCTATTTGTGACATTTTCAATATCTATAATTTGACAACAGTTGTGTTGATGGTGGTAACAAAACAAATATAAGCTGTGTAGGTTGACGAGAGCCTGTGATATAAGATGCGCATATCATAAACCTTAACAGAACTTATCTCAGGTGATATCTTAGGTCAGCATAGTGACCACTGTGTGTGAAAAATCTTTTGTATAGAGAACAACTTTGCTGTCTTAAGCAGCAGAAGATGCATTCTTAAACACAGCACAACTTAATGAAAAATGTACTGAATCTAACCTGTCGCCTTCATAGCTAACCCTTCCTTGGTTAGATGGTACACGTCCATGAAGTAAATCCAAGAAAAATAAACAGGCTTATTCGTAAACCAAATATGCAACTTGGTTTGTGAGTCATAAGGAATACCTCATTGCCGTTCTGTGTGGTCCAATCAGTGTAAACTTAGCACATTGTTGTTAAAATGCTCTCAAAATTAACCTTGTCGTTGATGAGTCATAAAGCCTTAATGGTTGTTCTGCACAGTGGATAGATACCATGTTTTTTTTTTTTTTACCTGCAAGTAAGTTTCATGATCTTTTGATGATTATCTTGGGATTTCTTGCATTTGCTCTTCCTCTGTGCACCATTTCACTTAATCATTGACATTCAGTCGACCTCATTCCATATCATCTCTTGGTTCAAAAGTTCATGTGAAGAGGCGGCTGTGTACCAAGCATTACGTCTCTACCCAGTCTGCTCTCTTTCCCTCAGCAGGCTATCGGGGCTCCATCGGAAGCTTGGCTCTAATCTACCGGCTCGGGGGTGCGTTTCCTGCGTTGGGGCTGTGGCCCAATCCATCTGTCTTCATCAGTGAGCCGGGGCGGCTGTGGGCTTGGGCCAGCAAGACCCTGCTAAGCACCAGCTGCTAGCTGCCTTTTACACTGTTTCCCACCAAGTGGGACATATTTACAGTACAGCAAGCTGCCCGGTAAGATTAGAGGACCTTTCCGCTCTTAGCGCCTGGATTTTTCTTTTTTCTCTTGTGGTTTCCCAATGTCTGTTTACCCCCATAGATTCTCAGCACCCATCACAGCATGTGCTTCTTTAACCTATTTATCAATCTGTCATTTGCCTTCACATTACTCATGTTATGGTGTATCAAGGTTAACGTAAGTGCATTAAGGTTGTGCACATCAGTTGTTGTTGGTTCTTGACACTAGAAATGACTTTTGACAAACAACTAGATGGTTCATCTATTGAAAACTGTCAAAGTTTCCTGAGCCTCTGTTCCGCTTACCCCCACTCACACAAACATCAGTGCAATCCATAGATAAAAATTATTGTATTTGTCATCCCAATCATTAACACTGGTGCCATGGCTTCAGTATATAACACAGATTTCTACAGGTCTTTTTTTTTTCTCTGCTTGTCTGCCTATTGTAGTCTTTGCGTACAATCTTTTTGTCCATACTCTATACTATATTATATGCATATAATAAACTCACCATTTGTCAGTGGTGTCCACATATCTCCCTTTAAGTAAATGTTTAATTAACAGAAAGGAAAAATCTATAAAATCACCAGTCCAACAAACATACTGCTTGGGTGCAACAATTTGCTCATAGAAATTATTCGGAAAAAAGAACTACCTAATACTTCCTCTGCTCCGTCAGTAACAGAGGCAGGTGACCCTGTAGATTGGGTCACAGTGACTGGATTGATTTCGAAGGACTGCTACTTAGCATGTTGAGACACTAAGCTAATTACCTCCCTTATAAACACCAGCTTGGCCTTAAGATCCTATTGAATCAGGCCATGGGCTCTGAGTGATGAGACTGGGCTGAGGAGGCCATGAGGCTAGGGGTCCTTCCTATGGAAATCAATTTTGGTCTAAATGGCAATGAGATTAGCACAGTGCTCATCTGATCCTTTGATTTTCTTTTCCACCTCCCCACAAGCTCCCTGTGTTGTTCTGTATGCCATGGAGTACTATTATGTGAGCAAATGCACATTACATAGTGTGTCCTCGTCAGACTGGAGAAGCAGTGGTAATGTCACTTGAAAGCATACCAGCAAATCATGTTTGTTTATTTTATCTGTCCTACCGGCATGGCTCTGGGGTTGCTGATGCTGGTCTATCACTTTAGTCCAGACCTGAAATCTCAAAGCAATTTAATTGCCATGAAATCTACTGCAAATACTGCTGCTCCCCTCAGTATGAATTGCTTTTGGTCCACTCGATGTGTTGCTAGATGAATGTGTTTTTCAGTGGTTTGGTTGATTTTCCAATGGTGAACTGTAATTTCAAAGTCAGACTCAGCTGTACTTGATAATTGTTAGGATGCTAACACACAAAACTAAGATGATGAAAATGGTACACAAAATACCTTAACATCAACATGTTAGCATTGTCAGCGTGAGCATAGTATTTAGTGTAAAAAATCAGACTCAGAGCTGCTAACAAGGCTTCAGACATCTTTTTTTCTGTAACCATTATTTAGCATGTAAGTTTCTTACAGATTGTTTTTATGAAAGAGACCTGATCAAAATGGTGAAGATGAAGAAAATAAGCAGATAGCATAAAATGACATAGGATCAGAAAGCAAACTACGCAATAACCTTCGTGATTTAAAACAATATTTCTCATTCCTTGTAGATTATTCCAATATGGAAAGACAGTTTTTAAATGTCCAGAGTAAACAACAGTAACTGTTGCTGTGTACCTCCAATAAAGACTGTGTGATACGACCAAAATCTCTATCCTGATAACTATATGTATCACAATATAGTACATTTCTTTCACATGTAATTATTCTTTTATTTAGAACTTCTTGGCAAATGTTTCATAATGTAAAAAATATAAAACACTAACAGGCCCAACATAAAATACAACTAAAATATAAAGATAAGAAACTTTAATGAAAAATTGACATTACATAAAACATTATGTAAAATACCAAATGTAAACATTTTATTTTCAAGTTTAAACTGTAGCAGGAATATAAGGCTCACAACATAAATATATAATAAATATAACAAGAAACAAAACACTCATTCAAGTTTGAATTGAAAGTTTTGAGAACTATAAAAAGATAAATAGAAAACACATCAAATAAAAATGGAAACAGACCAAACATAAATATACATAAATGCCTGTTCTAAAGTTTGACTCTGGGGTTTATTTTGAGCACCTGACGGTTCTTTTGTACCTCTCATTCGTAAACTTGCTCCATATTCCTTCACATGGTTCTTGGGCAGGTGGTAAAAGAGGTTCATTGTGTTTGACTCTTGTGGGGACCAGTGTGCAACATATTTCACAAACTGTTTTTTTTTTTTTTTGGGTCTGTGTTAGTCTTTTCATAACCAAACCATGTCCATGCTACAGTGGTAGCCCCTTGTTTAGGAACAAGCTCCTCGTTTTGTATTGGCTGGTTCTCTCACCTTGACTCGCCATGCTGGTATTCACATTTCTGCCTGCATCCACGTGTAAGATGGCAAGCCATCACCCAAATGATGATGGGGGGGGGGGGGGATATATATATATATATATATTGCCGGAAACAGTGTATTTTGTCACACCACAAAATAAAAGGTAGAGCACAATATGAAACGATACATGATTTTATTTCATCATCCGATATATATTGTACAGCCCTACCTCCAATATGTTATACATATAAAACATCAATATCCTTTAGTCAGACATCCCAAAGTATGTAACTGCACACATGGTATTTTCTTCTGTGCACCTGCCTGACAAAGATGGAGATTGTGTGTGTTCTTTGTGATTCTCTGTCAGCCATCACCTGTATACCTCTTCTGGAGCCTATATGCTTGATGCTCTGGGAAATAATGAAATGTATACGCGCTGGCTGTTTCATGTGCCGGTCTGGTCTTGATGTGTTCAACAGCAAGGGATGAGGGTAATGCACTCTAGCGTTGGCAGTCACGCTGCAATAAACGGCAATGAGTGACAACAGCAGTGGGCCAATTGATACTGATAGTACAATGACATCTCTTGGCAGCACAGTAAAAGAAAACGTCCTGCCCACCATCACAAACACTGTTCATCCTATAGTAAAGCAACATGATCCCATGGGCTGAGTTTACTGGATGTGGTACAGTAGTAGTCACTGAAGCATTCTCCTTATGGTGTGTGTGCTTGGTGTACACCTGTGTTCTTGTGTGTGAACTGTCAGTATTGGCAGCCATACAACGTGGAGGAGGTGCCCATGAGGCACTTGTGGTATTTCGTAGCCAAGTCTCTATTTATATTTTATGCACATCAACCTATCTGTGCAAGTGGAAAGTCTTGTAATGTATGACTTAATGACGTACCTATTTAACTAGTGTTTGTCCTGACTTCTGTGGCATGTTTTTAATAGTACTCTTTGTGTATGTGTGTGTGTCAATAGAGACTTGGGTGTGAATCAGAGAGAAATCAGAGGGAATCGTGGCCTCTGCAACCATCTGAGCAGGTTCTGCAGTATGTATGGCAGAAAACGAGGTGGTGTCGAGTGGGAATACTCAGCTCTCTGCCTGGAAGAGAACAAAAGACACATCCTACCTAAGGTCTCATTCTCACACGAGATATGAGATGGCACATCGGCTTCTGTTCAGCCCACCAGTGTTTCTCTGGGGTTGTGGTAGCATGGCAGCAAGCAGCAGAGGCTAATTGTGTTGGATCTAGTCAGGCAGAGAATTTGCATGGGCCTCTATTTGTCTGCCTTTTTGGCATAGCTGTATTTTCTTAGGTTTTTTTTTTTTTTTTTTTTTTTTTTTTTTTTTTTTTTTTTTTTTAGGGCAATTGCATGCAATCATAGTTGGATCAGAGACTGCAGAGGCCGTTCTTTCATTATTGGCCCCACTCTAGTTATATTTTGATTGAAGTCTGCTTTTTTGCTCCTTACCTTTGTTGAAACATAGTCGAAACACTGGCTTCCTGCAGTGTGTTACTCAGTTTTTCATCATTTTCTCATAATCTTACTTCCTTTTTCCTCTCTCACTCTCTTAGGGATTATCCCTGAACCTTAAGCTTGTGTTCCATGCTAACTGTGTCAAACTCTTAAGATATGCAGTAAACAACGCTGCCATCTCAAAGCAGAGAAGAATAGAGACTGTGCCATATGTGCTGTGCTACGGACATACGTGTTTCCCTAAGGAGATGCTAACCTTTAAAATGTTAATTGTTGTGCTCCATGTTTAATCATAGGGGAGAACCTCCTAAATATAGCTGTTCATTCTGTCCATGCTCACTCAAATAGAGCGATGCTGATTTATATTGCATAGAGATGACATTAAAGAAAGGATCTATGCACATTTTGAGAAAATCAAGCAAAATCTGAAACTGATTTTTAGCCCTTTTTATATGCTTTTGTCAACCCCCCCCACACACCCGCACTTTTCTTTTCAAAATCTTTGGCTTTCTACACCTCCACTTTTCAATCCAGCTTCCTTATTCCAATAGGTCACATCTTCCATCCATGCCCACCCCCTCCTTTCTATCTCCACTTCTCTTCCAGCAGTTGATTTATTATGCCTGTTATTCAGCAGCAGCATCATAGAGCCACAGAAAGCAGCATGCCGTTTGCAGGGCACCAGTGGCGCCTTTGTCTGCGAGGCACGCTGCTACCAGCAGGCCTTTGGATGCTTGTCGCTATTTCCACTCTCAGATTTTATTGCTGCGGAGAAATGAAAGCCATATCATACTACACCCTATGTGGGGTGCAGAAATGACTTTTTTTTTTTTTTTTCCCCTTTTCTTCACAGCCTGGCTTGTATCCCTTTTTAAAGACTGGTGAATTCCCATCTTGAGGTGATGTCAGATGGAATTTGTCTTTGTGTCCAGGTCATGCTGTGAGTGGTTATCGTCAATGATGTTGATTTCACAGCATGTCATATTTCACTAGGCTCTGAGTAATTTCTTAAAACTGCAGTTACCAGTGAGCACCACTTAAACACCACTGATGTGTGATGCATTGTTTTTTTTTTTTTTTGTTTTTTTGTTTCCAGTTCTACTTGAATCAGAAATTTGAAATAAATTGCTGTGCCGTTTTTGTAGATCTCGATGTTAAGGCAGATTTTACAGTGTCGCCCTGGCCTCATTATATGGGCAGAAGAGCAGCAATATTTAAAAAATGAAACTTCATCATTTAGCATGGTGTCTGCATAAAAAGGGCCTGATTGCTTTGACTGTAGTGTACTGTAATTCTTCCACTTAATAAGCCTCCCTTTGTTGGCAAAGGGACAGATGAACAATATTCTTCACAGTAAAATCACAGAACGAGCCATTCTATTCTACTCTTTTCTATTCAATGAACAGTCTTATCAAATAGATTTTTGTCTATAATTGAGTTCTAAATGCCTTAGTAAAAGCTCCCAGTATAGGATTATTTCAACCTGTTTTTTATATACTCTATCAACCTGTATTATGCTTTAGTGTTTTGAAGATGCAACTTATTTCTAACCTTAATTCTTGAATTCTTGAGTAAAGAAAAACAAAGTATTGCAGTTTAATTTAGATCATATTTTATGGTTGGTAAACATTTCTATTTAATGTATTCCAGATATTATGTCCATACTGGTTTTATTATATTGATTTTTATATTCAGTTGACCAAGTACCTGTCTGCATAAGAGTGCATCATGTTTGACAGATACATGCAGTACCTTGTTACCTTTTGAATTCTTTCGTAGATAACTGGCTTGCTAGGTCATCAAAGTCAGACTCTCATGGTTTCATGCTTCTGTTGCTGGCTGCACTATTCAATATTTCTGTTGTATGTTTTAAATGGCTGTATTGTAATACAAAAGGTGTAATTTGTTGTGACAAAGTTTTCACCAAACTCTTCAGTTAACCTATTTATACAGAGTTTTGGTATCTTTCAGCTCCATGTTTCAGATTTACAACCTGCATTACAGTTTTAATTCAGTCTGACTGCTCATTAATAAACACTGATAATCGCTGCTCGCACACACAAATGAACCTGACAAATTAAAGAATCCAGCTTTTTCTTAACATCACCAATATCACTGTTAGCATATTAGGTTTAACAGGCATGGGTTACAGATAGAAATTGCTTAATGAGTTTTTTTTTTTTTTTTTTCTTGCATTGGTCTTATCTTTCAACTGACCTTTGTTTTTTTTCTTGACTATACCTTTTCATCATTGTTTGAAATTAGCAGCAGCTAATGGGTTATTAGTTATCTCCTCAACTCCAACACATTAACTATTCTTTTGCTTTCAAATGGACAACACAGTGTGAGAATATTCATAATTATACATCATTAAAGTAATTTGATGCCCAGAGGAGCAGCACAATTAAGCAGAATAGGTTCTTCATAATAGAGGTCTGGATGTGTTTTTGTCTTGTTGAGAAACCAGGATAGGGTCAGTGTGTTGTGGCTCTCAGACAAATGGCTTGTTTGTTCTAATTAGAGGACACTGTGGGAACTGTCAACTGAAGGAATTAAAGTCAAAACCTTCATCTACATCTCAAGTTATCTCATCTATATTTCAAGTTTATTCTAATTCTTAATCCATGAGGTCATACAAGCCTGTTACTTTAACCCTGGGGTTTATTTGTACATGGAAACAAATACACTTTGAATTGGTTTCTAGTGATGAGTGAGCAATTAATGGAGCTTGTGGCTGTGGGCAAATATGCTGTCAATGCAGCTGTTTTTTTGAGCTTTTTACCTTCGCTGTAAAAACTACCCATTTCACCTCTAGGAAATTAATTAATGTCAACAACCATATTCATACACTAAAAACACCGAAACTCTTCTGCTTCCAGCAAAGATGATGCAGATACATTAGAATCAACTTTAAAAAGCACACACAGCTTGATAAATGATGTGAACTAATTTATTTTTGTGCACAAAGAGAGAAGTAATGCATGCACAGAATTAATAGAGTTAAACAGCACTCATGCTCACAGTGTTATTTGCACTGCGTGGTACTTTAATGTATATTCATAATTGGTGAGATTTCTCCAGTTTTATGTGTTAAATTGAATTCACACAGCCAGTCTTCTCCTTACAGGTGTTTCCCTTTGGGAAGCTGAAAATTTGGCTGTTAATTAACTCACTGCTGATCCCACACTTGTAGCTCTCTGTCAACACTTCCTTTACAGGAATAATCTAAATGGTCTGGGATATCACACGTTCACACTTGTGTGTGTGCATGTGTGAGCAGTTGTATACTTGTGTGAAACTAAATGGTATTTTCTCACTGACAAGGCCACATGAGAAGTAGCAAGGAATCGGTGGGAGAGTTCAACTGATATGCAAATCACCTCGACCAAGACACTCTAGCAGAGAATGTGTATCATTGGCTTTGCTCTTCAAATTGTGCAAAGGTTTATTGGTGGAACTAGTTACATTTTTCACACAGGCACACAGACAGGATCATCTGTAGATACAGCCAGTAGCATTCTCATGGTACTGATATTCCCTGTCCTGGCCAGTGACTTTAATCTGGTCCAGAGTGCATGTTTGGGTAATTTTGTACCCTCTCCCCAGTAATGAATGTAGCCAAAATTACCAACTGGTTTGCAGCAAACTCACTGCTCCGCCTGTAATATAAATCCTGAGTGACAATCTTGTACTTTAAATGGATCTCAGTTTTCTCTTTCTGCTGGAAAAGCTGCTTGTCCTTGTATTAGTTCAATGTGACACATGACTTATGATATTTTTGCTAATTTCATGGATGGAACATGCTCGCACCAATACAGGCCTATTTGGAAACAATGTTTGCAGTGGTTATTCTTTTTGACCCCCATTTTCAGCCTACATTTTTACTTTTAGGCTAATTGACGTCATGCCAATTTTAGCTGTTAGCAGTTCTTGTTTGCACTGTACCCATTAATGTACAGACTGACTGTACATCACTGGAGTACTTTCACTGAGAAACTTGATTGTCTTGAAGCAAATTAGGAGGTGTCTGCTTTGTCTCAACCACAACAGCAACACCAGCCCCTGAAACTTGAATGTAACTGACTGTGTGATCGAGTTGAGTGGTTACTGTGGTCAGCTGAATGAGACATGAAGTTACACCATTGGTCACTTGGCTGAGTGTTGGAGTTTCCCTGTTGGCCATTGATCTTTCAAAACAAAATGGCACAAAGTTATTGCTGTGATGTACACCTTGCGTCTACTGTTCGTTGAGTGGCAGAGAAGCTGAACAGCAGTTTGCTGCCTCGATGGAAGCTATGTGAAATTAAGATTCTGTTGCTTCTAGATTTCTCTCTGACCAATAATTTTAAAAGTAAATACAGCTGAGTCTTTAGATTTGTGTGTAGTGATTGTGATTTTTTTTTTTTTTTTTTTTTTTTTTTTTCTCTCCTCTGAGAGGACCTTTTTAGGGGAGACCCTAAAACCCTAACATGTCTAACTAGCACTTATTATCCACTTTTGTTGCACCTTTTAATATGATCACCTGCACTTATTAGATATAGTACTTAATACTTTGACTGCGCTGAAGCTTTACTGATGTCCCTCAATTGTATGTTGATTTGGATAAAAGCGTGGTTGCTGTGGTTATGAAGTAGGATTTTAGCAGTGTAGAGCAGCAGCTTGGAAGTGACTTAATGTTATTATTTTTATATATATATATATATTTTTTTTTGGTCACAATGGAAATCAGACAGTATACTTGGGAAGTGTAAGTCACACTGAATTATATCAATCTGTTTCATATCTCAAGATTTAATCGAGCACCGCTCTGAGTCAAATATACTTTTTGTCAAATTCTCAAATTGTCTGCAATCCCAAGACTCCTTTGAGTTTTTCTTTATCCATATCTAACCATGTTGTGTAATTTTGTGAAGTTTAAAAACTCATCCATAGTGGTGGCTTTAAATTGGCAGTTGCATTTTGGTTGTCCTCTATCAAAAATATACATTAAAGAGGCCACTAAGTACTTTAAATGAAGTTGACATTCCAACCATTCCATGCTGCAATTAGCCAGGTGTGTGGAGGATTTACAATTTGAAATTCTCTCTCAACTTCTCTTTTTGGTCTTTACACAGCTCCTCCTGTCACTTTGTGTGTAAACAGCCTGGTGCAACATCATGCATTATTACTACTTCTTGCCCTTGTATATGACGGCATGCTTTTCATCTGCCCTTCAAGTATTGATGTTGAGAACACCTATAAACACCTTTGCCATCAGACATGTTTGAACAATGTGTTGTATAAACTTTGCTGTTTCTA
The DNA here is from genome assembly GCA_038496675.1 of Rachycentron canadum. Classification (NCBI taxonomy): domain Eukaryota; kingdom Metazoa; phylum Chordata; class Actinopteri; order Carangiformes; family Rachycentridae; genus Rachycentron; species Rachycentron canadum. The sequence continues at coordinate 10,582,833 of CM076669.1, forward strand.
ACATACCTCAAGGATCCACTTTTGAAAGAATTTCCTGTCCCAGTCAGAGGCTGGCATTGTTTGACCTCGGCGCTACCCCATTTGTAGGGTGTTACATCACAGAGCAATAATTCACAGGCAAATGCAAAAAATGTGAGCAGCCTGCGACTGCAACATTAGGACCATAATTCACCAAGGGGTCCTAAATGCCTCTTGTTGCTATTTATACTTCCATCTGTAAGACATAAAATAATACACTATAAACGTGACTTGAAATGTAAAGTAACCAACTAGGTTTTGCTGCTATGAGAACACATGTCTTAATTCCAGTTTAGTGAAGTTGTTCTTTACTGAGCATTTTATATATTTTACAAAATAATTGTATGTGTGTGTGTGTATATATGTGTGTATATGTATATATATGTGCATATATATATATACATTATATAATCTGTGGAGAAATGTGGAAGAGCAGTTTGCCTTGCCTTTATTCTAAGTGTAGGACAGTGGCAGAAAATCAGAGTTTGTTGTCCATTAACATCAGCTGCAGGCTTTCTGCTGTCTACATCAGAGGAGGAGCACTCATTTGATCTCAGAAACTGGCTGTCCATCCAGTAACAGCCGGTTTCAAATAAGATAGCTTCCTCAGCTGGTTGCTCTGCACACACTTATGTGTAAGTTCCACTTTTCACTGCATGATTTTGCTCCAGTCCCAAGACGCATTGTTTGAAATGTGTCTGTTAGGGAGGAGTCCTTCACTGTGAAGTTCAGTCATCAGAGAATGGATGGATGTGAGGAGACAGCTGGCATGATACAAGCGCACACACACTTACAAACACACAGACAAGGGTCTGTAGGGATCCTGTGCACTGTGCCAGGTAGGGCAAACGCACAAATCACGCATGCACACTCACGTACACATCCACAAACAGGGCCCTTAGGCTTCAGACATAGAGCTAGGGGTGGTTTAACTGAACCAAGAAATACAAGGAATGACAGTATGCAAGCAGGCAAATTGTGTCTATAGTTTGCAAAGTCCTACAAAGGAAACATGTTATTAAATATGCTAATCAGCCAAGGTGTGGTAAATGCATCTACATTTAGTAGGTATAAGACCTAGGTATAAGATTTTTTACAGTAATTTACTCCTAAACTGTGATTTACATTTGTGCAGCAGCTAAAAATCGAATACTATAATATTCCAAAACATCGCAAACATACTAGTACTTGCATATCTCAGATTTCTCATAATGCATGGCATATAAGATCAGAATTATATGTAGATATAAATGTTTAATTGAAGAAAGTTGGTCAGCCCAGGTATCCAATGCAGCTTTGTCATCATTATGGAAACAACATAGAGCCACTGCTTTTCCTTTCTTCCTAGTTCAAATGACTGTAGGTCTGATCTATTCCCAGGAGTGTTTATCCAAAGAACATTTTTCTTCCTTCTCCAACCAGAAAATATTCTCATAGTTCTCTGCTTTCACAACTCCCATATTTATAGATGAGTTTAACTCAGGACATGCTCATGTAGGACACATCAACACCCAATACCCGTTCCGACACATACCATGATGCCAGCAAGCAAACAAGCGAGTATTGAATTACCTTCAGTGCTCTCAATCAAACTGCCCTAACCATCTCATGCATCAGTGGACAGGGCAAGTGATGTTTTGCTTGCTTGAAAAATTGGACTTTGACTATTTTTGCAGCATTTCGCAGACTTGTTTCACTCCCAAGCCTGCCAAAACCAACATCAGTCAGTCTAACATTACCTAGTACAGTATTTTCAGACCCTGACTGAACTGATGGACATCATTACGAAAGTATCTTACAGCAAATGGAATATGATACATGACCTAATTTACTTACATTTTAGCAAATTTTGTCACACCACTGACAGGTAGCTAACTACAGTAACTTCAAAAGTCACAAAGCATTGAACTACAGTACTTAGTTTGGTTTAAATAATACAATTTTACATGGAGCAAGGATTATAGATTCCTTTTTTTTTTTTTTTTTTTTTTGTTCTGGCCACAAGTTTGCTTATTCACTTTATTTTGGAAATTGGCAAGGTTGTGCTCTGAAGTGCAACATGGAGCATGAGTCAACATGAGNATTAAGAGTAATTCTTCTGAAACACGTGGTCTGGAAAATGAAAAACTGAAAGCCAGAAACCACAATATTCAAAACAAAATCAGAGCTTTTGATGTATAAATTACAGGCATTACATGTCATGACATAGTATGAAATTGACATGTCCTAACATCCTGCCTGTGGATTGACAGGCTTAGAAAGCTATAAGGAAAGTGAATCAATGAATGCAATTTTTTGGGTTGTCTGGATTTTAATCTACTGGTTTGTATCTATATGACGTATTGTGTTAAATTGCAAATGCCATTGTTTAGTTTAGTTTTGTTCCAGGAGTCTAAAGATATTCTCCAATCCTGCTTTGAGTTTGTGGACCAGAACCAGCCCTGGAAAATGCAAATACGCTTTGCACTTTGGATACATAAGTAATTCAGTTTTCCAAACAAAAGACTTTGGATAACAAAGAGTATTTAAAGCTTCCTCAACAGAAGAGAGGGCATTCATAGCTGGCGACAGAGGGGAAAAAGGAGCCAGAGAAAATGATAATGGACGGAAAGAACACCTACTGGGCTGGAATTGAAAATAAACTGCAGGGGACAGTGTGATACGGTGAAATGTGGAGTGGGAGGAGAAAGATCACTTGGCTATAAGCAGCTGGGGCAAATGGCGGAGGGGACAGGGTGAATAAGCCAAACCGTTTTTAAACAGGTTTGACACAAGGGCCCCAGGCCATCTACTCACTGCACAGCTCAGTAGGCTGCCTTAATGGCACCCCACCTACTGCCACCCACACACCCTCTAATGGCACTCAAACTGCCAACGTCTGCCTCCCTCAAGGCCACTGTATAGTTGCTGGAAAATGTAGACCTCTGGCAGGTTGCTGCAGACAAGACACAACACATTTGCAGGAGAATTGGAAGCACTTCCTGGAGTTTGGACACTGGTCTGCCTTACAAGTTAAGGATAATAAAAACACAATTTTTTTTTTCTTCTTTCCACTGATTGTATGTGCATTAGTGACTGTGGCACACATGGTCTTTTTATGGATCTCAGGTTAAAAGAGTGATTTGATATTTAAGGAAATATACTTATTTGCTTTCTTGCTGAGAGGTTGACAGGCAGATTGATTCCACTCATATCTGAAGCTGTTAGCTAAGCTTAGCATGGAGACTAGAAAGAAGGGAAATGGCTTGACTCTTAGATCTGATAAATACCATAATTGTGTTATTCACTTCAGAATTTATCTTGGGATCTGAAAATTACTTTTATATTTAATAGGTGAGCATTAAAAATTGTTTAAAGTGTACACCATTCTGCTCACTAATTCATCTGCACTGTTTATGCCTGGTATCCAATAACTGTCCATTGACTGATCTTTAGGTTTCATGGATGTAATGAATGACACAGTCTAGGAAATGCTACACTCTTTGGATTTCATGGTTTGAGATTGGATTTGCCTTCAGGTACTAAGACTAGATCTTGACCTTTCCTTACGCTGAACTTTTAATAGCAAAACGATCATTTGTTGTTGAGTGTGCCCAGTCAGGTTTTAATTTCCTGTTAAATTTTATTTTAGTATGGGTACAGGCCAGAAACATGCACACAGCAGTGTTGTCATGATTACTTGAATTTAAACAGCTTTTGCAAAGAATATAACTAATAGAAACCAACAGCACAACCCACAGTCAGTCAGTGTGGTGGTGTATGAGAGAAAACAGAAGATGGCTGAGATGTGATGTGTTTTTAGACTGTGCCATCTGTATCATCATCTTGTCGTTTGTGTTGGTGCAGGTATTTGTTAAATTGTGAAAAGACACATTTCCACCTCCTTTTTAAAATGTATTCATCCATCCATTTAACCTCTCAACCATCAGAATGTCGTTGCTGCCAATAATGTGGATCAGAGTCCTTGCATGGGTGCAGCCTGACAGTTTGCTGAATGTTTGGGCACCACCAGTTTGGCCAGTGACTGCTCTGAAAAATGTTTGAAAGCCTATTTTAGCACTCTGTCTCCCTCTCCAACCCCCTTATGCTCACACACTTAAACACTTAAGAACAGCCTCCATCACACTGACATTGGCAATGACACTGATGAGACAACTAGGGCACTGCTTTGACATATTGAGAGCAAAAAAAGTGTAATAATTACTCTTAATTTGTGCCACATCATTAGTTTAGGCCAACTGATGATTTCACATTAGCACCACAGAAAAGTCTATTAGAAAAGACCATTAGAAGAGACTCTGACTGTTCTGACACAAACTTAACTTTAAACAAACAGTAAAAATGAAACAAACAAACAGAGGAAATGAGACTGGATTTAAGTTTGGGTGCAGCTGGTGGAGAATAAGGATGGACTTATTTTAACAGCTGCCCTGTGGAGAAAAGGGAAAACATCTGTTTTTGTACCAAGGGCAGTTATGAAGATTGATCAGTCAATTTGCAATGACTGAACCCTATCTCCTCTGAAAAATTGGCTCAAAGCATGTGGTCTTAAAATAAAAATTGCCTCTGAGCAGAGTGTCTCTGGCTTTGTGTGGAGGTGTTTCTTTTACGTGTTTACACTTTTTTGTTGGTGCGTATTTGTGCTGTTGAGCGTGTGAGCACAGGTGTGTCCTTTTTTGCCTTGCGTGCACATGCATGCTTTGTCGTATAGGGCTTGTATCCAGGAGCTGTCCTCCCTGTCGGGTCTCAGGTATTTATAAGTCTCGACAATGGAAGACAGATCACCAGGCCTCAAGCTGCCGCACATCCATCCTTCCAAGGGCTTCCAAAGACAGCCTTCAACATGCATTACTCATTCCCATGCTGCTACAAACCAAATTTTCAGCAGCGTTCTATTGGTTTTTTTCTTGTGCTGGGGGTGTGCGTCAGCGGGAAGCATGGGTGTGGTGATGCCTGCAGAGTTGCATGAATCTTCAGGGGAACAACTTTGTTCTCTTTAAATTCATGCTTTGAATGACAATGCCCCCTGTGTACAGTGTTTTCATTTCCTGTGGTGTGCTGTCGGCCACCTTAAGTTGGTTTCACCTGTGTTAATATGCAGATTTGTCTACACCTCACAGTGTGTGCTGATGTCTGAGAGTGCCTGGTTGTGTATGGTTTTAGGAAAATGGTCTTTAAGAGATTTGAGCAAGCTGTTGTTTCTGCGTAGTCACAAAAACATACAATCTGAATCTAAAAACATCCTGATCTGTGAAAGATTTGTTTGACAAATCTGATATATTAATTGGGAAATGGTCTTCTAAGTGGGTCACTAGGCCGAAACTAAAATATTGGACAAATTTTGACCTGCTGATGGTGTTAGATGAAGACCATGAACGTTGACAGTCATTTAGATGTTATCAATCCATCAGTTGCTGAGACATTTCGCTCAGAAGTCAAAAAGTCCACCTGCTGGTGGTGGGAGAGGAAAAGTCATCACATCATCACAAGAGCCATTAGGACTCATCCTGGAGGTGTTGTTAATGCCCGCACTAATAATGATTTAGCAGCCCATCCAATAGTTAGTGCGATATTTCAGGCTGGATCAAAGTGATGGATACACCAAAAGACAGAGCTATGCTGTTAGCATGGTTGAAAATGTTTTCACACAAAACACTTCAACACTCTTGTCTGTGTGTGTATAGCACTAAATGTTAACAGCCTAGAGAAATTGGCAGGATGCTGGAGGGTTGCCAGTTTGAATCCTCAGACCAGTCAGAAAAGTAAATGAGTAATGCTTTCTGCTCACTGAGTAATAACCATAGAAATCATATGTTGAAGTGGCCTTAAGCAAGGTGCTTAATCCCTGACTGCCACAGAAAAGCTGCTTAGTTGCAGGAGACAGGAGATGACTCTGGTTACTCTAAGCAGCCTTTGGCTGTGATGTGTGTAACTGTTCAAATAGTTATAACAGGGTGAATTTGAAAGGAGCACGGGCATTCAGCACAAATTATTCAGCAATAATGGTCAAGTAATAAAACATCAAGTAATATAAATATATAAAATGAATCTGTCTCATCATATAGGTCTTGTATTTCTTATTATACATTTTGAAAGGCAAATAAATAATTGCCCCACTAGTTAAATAGGTGCACTGTTACATTTCCATTCTTTTGTAAGGACTTAGAGATATGTGGTGTTCTAATATGTGGGCCAAAGGATTAGTGAGTAGCTTGACTATTTACATCCCTTGTGTCAAATGTTGAAATATGCCTACAACTTAACGAAAATATCAACTTGCATACACTTCAAATCAGAATATTTCTGCACTGTGATGTCTAGACCTGGGTCTCTGCAAGGCGAGTCTGTGACCTTGATATTTTGATTGAAAAAGTTGGATTTATGAATAGTGATCCTGACTGTAATTATTAAGCTTTTTATTTCTTTTTATTAAAGAGCAGGAAGAACACAATGTTCCTTTTGTCTAAACATTGGCCACTGTGTATGAAATGTAAACTATTTACATTGAGCTTTAGGACAACTGGAAACACGTGTACAGCATGTAAATGTGAGGAATGTGTTGAAATATTGAAAAGTACTAAATGTAAATATGATAACACAACTATGAAAATAGGGACATTATTGTAAGTTTTATGAATTGTGTTGCCCTGGTTTTACTATTTGAGGGGGAAAAAACTGAGCTGAATGGAGATCATAGCAAGGAAAACCAGTTTTTGTCTGCATAATCCCAGTAGTGTGGATCTTATTGATTCATAAGACAGAATTTCACTCTGATTCTCACAGGATCCAGGACTATGCTACAGTAAATCCTCTGAGATGCATATAGTATTGCATAAAATGCCAAGACTTGTATTTTTTTTTTTTTTTTGTTGGGTGAGACCGTGGAAGCATGCCTGTACACTCAAACATCAACACAGAACACATAGAGATAGTACACTATCATTTTAACTGACCGCAAGTGGGGTTTTCAACTTGTATGATGGATTGTTTCCTTTATCCTCTGGCGGTTTTGGACCTTTATTTTTGGGTCTGCTCTACAAAAGGGAATAGCCACGAGGGACATCCATGCCTCCTCTAATCCAGCAAGTTCTAAATCTCCAGTATGATTCCAGTCTCAAAGAAACAATACACCCTGGAGCTTAGGGAGGACTGAGAGGGAGCGAGACAAGGGATGAGAGAAATGGGAATACAGAACTACAGAAGGGAGTTGAGAAAGTGAACTCAATCCATTGTGAATATAGAATAGTGTTGAAAGATGGCATATTAAGGTTCAGTGGATGGGCTTTTTTGGCCCTGAAGTAGTATTTTGGTATTGTAAAACTTGTACAAAAGCCTCCTTAAATTCTATTGGTCCTGAATTGCATCTGCCCCCTTTCTTCCACTATATCTGGAGACTGTGCTCCTTATCAATAAGGACATATTTTGGGATTTGGAAATGCTATACAATTCACCTGCCAAAAGAAGGTAACTAAATGCAATTGTGCTCGAAAGGGGAAGCCCATTAAAAAGCGACTGGAGCGAGAGAAAGAAATAGAAAGACGCTGGAGGAGGTATTGTACATCTTCGACCTCTTAGAGAACACATGGAGTGCGATGACAACCCTACCCTAAAGTTGGCATTGGGCTCCTATGGAAAAGGACAGCCCGCTTGCATCAAGGAAGAACTGCAAAACTCCCTGTGGGTTCACAGAACGAGAAGGAAATCTAAAAATAGTCCTCCTTTCTTCTGACAGGGAAAAATTGACTTGCATCTAGTCTTTCTCTCCCACTCCATCTCTCGATCATGATCATCATAGTGTTTTGTCTTCACTACTACTTAGGGCTAAAACATGATGGCTCACAAGAGAATCCAATGTTTCAAGTTTTTGTTGGTTGTGTATTGTTTATGTCGAATAACTGTGTGCAGACAAATTGTAGCATGGAGCTGTTCCAGGTAGGACGGACACATCAGGCAATGGGCCAAGATTCACAAGGCATCTAAAATGGATCAAGTTGTAAATAGTCTTCGTAGATATATTGAAAGATCTTTATTTTCCCATATACGGATGGGGGCACTACTGTACACACTATTCATACGGTCAGAACTGTCAGGCATTTTATTGGCTTTATTTGGGGACAGTTACAGTAAATACACACCACATGTTTTCAGCTGAAATATCGCGTGCATATCATCAGGTTATTTAGTAATGAACTCAGCGAACTGTGGCTACCCTCAGTGCACCTCATTACTCCCAATAGATCATGACTTTATTATTGCCCATCATGTCAGAGTAAATGTGTGATTATATGTGGTTCCAATTTAACATAGTGAACTGTAAAGTAGTATTAATTTGGGATGGAGATTGTAGCCAGTGAGTGGAACAGTAAAGTGAGAAAGGGAGACTCTGTGTGTGTTGAACAGAGTTGTATATGGGTTTGGGCTGTTGTAAGGAGCTGTTGAGGCATTTGTATAAATTATTCAATCTTAATCCTCATTTTGAAATACAACAAACCTTCCATGTTGGCAATAGGTCTTGAGAGCGATGCAGTTTGAGAGCAAGAATGGGGCAGCAATGCCATTATAATATCCTCACAGGAGCATTTTCTGAATCTGCAACAGCATTGAATAATGAAAATGCTTTTACCCAACAGATCCATTCACTCCTTAAACAGCAGGGAAATGTGCAGCGGCAGTAGAATACCTGATGGCACTTTGAATTTGCCACTGAATAAAGGTAGTGACTGTCTGTAAAACAGCCACGCAAGTATTTCAGCTCTGTCCCTGCTCAGATTAGTATGCGTGTGAATGTGCATAAGGATTTGCCTGTTTGCAAGCTACCCTATCATCGCTTTCAATGTACTATATGAATGCATGCCGGAGTGTGTGTTTCTGTGTGCATGAGACACTGTCAAAGACTTCAGAGCTCTGTGGCTGCATCTCTGCTGTGAAAGTGAATAGTGGGGATTCTTTACTTAAGCATGCCCCCTTTTGGCCCCTGAAATGCACGAGCCTATTTCCCCATAATGGCTCTATCGTGCAGCCAGCTCCCATGGGAGCCTCGTTGCTCGCCTAGTTCTGCTTTACTAACCTCCTCCTTCACATATGTGTAAAGGGGGAGATGAAGAGGAAAGAAGGGAGCGAATGTGCTGTACAGTGTTATGATGAGTGAACGCTGATGAGGGACAGTTATTATGCAGAGCTTATTATTCTCTCTCTGCACTGGGGGGATTGTCAGTTGTGGCCGCAGCTATTCATTAAAGCTATGAAATATGACCTGGCCCGTGGTGTGAGAGAGAGAGAGTGAGTGTGTTTTGCCCAGAGGCCAAGCCAACAGTGGAGCTTTTGTAGTAACTAGAACTCATATTCACTTTTAAGAGTTTCTTTGAGTTCTTTTTAATGCTTGTCTTTGCTGCCTACTTCCTCACTCTTTATCTTCAGACACACATGAAAAGAAAAGCTCAGTAAAATTAATTTACAATGCAGTTATTGCTTTTTAATGGTCATAGTGGAATGGCTGAAATTGAGGACTTGTATTCCTCAACACATTTTGTTGGAAAACTGTTGGTTATAAAACATCAGCATATATACAATATATGTAAAATATACAATTATTATTACCATTGACAGTTGCTTTGCTTTTGCTCATCATATTTGACTCTGTAGTGTCTCCCTTGTTGGGATTTTGTCACTGTTATACACTAAATGCTCATTATCTCATTTTCAGAACAGTTATCACCGCAACAAAATTAAATCACCAGAAACAGCACTGACATATTATTACCTTTGATAATATTTCTTTTTTGGATTCTAGGTGAATACAGTGAATACAAGTCCAGTATTCAAACTTTTTTTTTTCTTTTTTTTTTTACATGGCAAATACATTTGCCTTCTTCTTTCTTGGTTATTGAAAGTAGTTAATTGCTCACTTCCAGCACAAAGTGTAGCACACCTGATGTTTTACATTAAATTTACAAAACAGTGTGTAGGTTACAGTGTGAATGTATTATTAAGTGGAAAGAGGACATGGAGAAAAATGTAAAGTTCATTCCCTGTTTCCTGTGCACGCCCCTGACCTGTTCCTGTGTCTTAATAAAAATAGGTCAAGGACCCTTAGGCCCAGAGCAGCATGGGCCTCAACCCTCTAGACCATCTTGCCCCCAAACCTCATTACATATCACCTCAACAGATACTTCACACACCTTCCTCCTTCCTCCTTTTACCATCATCCCTCAAAACTTCCATCATCTTGGCCCCATAGCCCTCACCTTCAGCCTCCCACATTCCCCAGCCTCGACCTGCAGTCTCCTGTATGAGATGATCTTTACAGTGATTAATGCAAGAGGGATGTGGAGACTCTGCTGTTGTCCCATCTCAGATCTCTAGCCTGATGTACAGCTCATGCTGGCAGTAAGCACTGCTATTTTAGTCTCTGTTTAGTGCTGTTTTTGTGTTTTTGTTGTAATCTACAGCCAAAAGCAAGTCACAATACCTTTGCATGCCGTGTTCAGTGAAATACAGGAAATCGCCTTGCACATTTTCACATCTTTGGCGTGTTTTCAGTGATGACAAAAGCAGTATGGGATATGTGGGTGAATTGCTAGGTGTAAATTGTCTCACAGTATATCACATTTAGAAAGTTAGTTTTTTACTGCCATTTCTCACTGGTGTCAGTTGGCCTATATATTATGTTTGTAGTTTAATATTTTCCTAAAGAAAGATTCTGTTTTTGAGCTGTAATATATGTAATGTGTATAGACTATGAGCTCATTTATATTCAGAGTTAGATTTTGTCTGTGGGATTCTGCAGATCTGAGCAACTGTTCATCACCGCAGTCTTTCAGTCATAATACCTTTCACAGGGCTTTGTAAATGACAGGCCTTGGTGGCCATTTTTCATGTGGTTGCTAGGGTAACAGGTTGAATCAAAGGCATGCTCACAACTGCACGTGTGTGTGTGTGTGTGTGTGTGTGTGTGTGTGTGTGTGTGTGTGTGTGTGTGTGTGTGTGTGTGTGTGTGTGTGTGTGTGTGTGTGTGTTTGCTGTCCACTGCTTGTCTGCACGACTGTAACTGCATGATTATTTGAGGGCTCAAAACCTCTTGAAAGGGTTTGAGCTGTATAATTTGTTCAAACAGTAAAGCAATTGAATGAGAAGGTCGATGACTGAGTATGTTTGGATTATGAGGATAATGATCATGCTGACAGATAAGGGCTTCCTAAAAGCAGCAAAGAACAGCCTGACTGCACAAGCACTGCCTCACATTTTACCTGCAGGACAATCACAGGCATCTTTATGCTCTGATTCCTACAAACTTGTTATTCTATTTCTTGAATTCATCATGGTGTTATGATCAGGGTTTTAACATACAAGAAAAAAGGTCATGTGCGCTTGACAAGAAATTCAAAAGCTGTCATTTGCCAGCGCTGTGAGACTCGTCACCATTTATTGCAGTCCAAGGCACCTTTCTGAAAGCTGCGGTGGGCCATGGTAGGCTTTTAATTGGTGAGCTGTTGTAGGACCATTGATTTTTGTTTGCATAGTTATTCGTCGATAAAAAGGTGGCAGCCTATTGATCAAATTTACAGAGATAACATTGAGAAGTGATGGGGTAAAGGGACAAGTGCCTGATTAGTGTTGGCATTAGAAATTGTAGGCTGATATTATAGTCTAAGTGTATCTTAGTGTCACTGTATTGTGTGTGTATGTATAATACAGACATGAGAATGGTGTCAACCTTCTCATGTAACTCTGTGAGAAAGCAAATTAAGAAGATTTTTACAAAATGTCAGACTATTGATTGGTTGAATTTGTAAGCATCAACCATGCGTTTTCTATTTGGTCATGCTCCTTCATGATAAAGGAAAATTATTAAGGAAAAACACCTATGCACTGTGTAACAGTAAAACATGCTTCAGTATTGCAGACCTTTAAAATCAATATTATTTACCATTCAGACCCTTCTGATGCATCTTTTTTTACATCTTGAAAGTCGGACTTAAGATCAAGCTGATTTAGAAGTAGGACATCAGGTCATGCTAGCATTTTTAAAGGGTGTTTGTATTTACTCCTCAGTTTGTGTTGCCTTGCTTATGATCAATCCGTAGCCAGATTAGCTTTGTTTAACAACGTTTCTAAGGCTGACTTTGACATGTTTCGTCTTGTCCGCTGAGAATTCATCACATTGAGGAAAGCCAGCACAATCCCACTCAATCCCCCTTCCATGCTAGCATCAATGACAAAGGCTCTAAATGGATTAGTGTAGGTGATTATTGCCATTGTCACCAGTCAATAGCTTTTGGGTGCATGTTGTGTGGTGTCGCCAAAGAGTGTATGGCATGTGTGAGTGTATACAAGTGAGTGTGTTAATACCTGATGGAAACTGCATCCTTATAAGATTTGAAGTCACTGTCTCCACCTCACCTGACAGAACGAGCTGGTGTAAAAAACAAAAAACTGAGAAGAGACACAAGGGGGGTGAGAGTGATTCACACCACAAACGGTATTAGAGACCCTCCCTGCAGAGAGTGTAGGAAATTGCCCAGAATTAAGATGGACCGGAAGGTCAAAGTGGTGATGGTGGCGTTAAGAGGAGGGGTGGGGGCTGCACTCTGCAGAATGCAGCGAGTCTTGGCCACAGATCAGTCAGCCAGGAGGACAGTGCTGGACAGGACACGAGAGGGGAGCCTGGGGAGATGGGTAAAAGATGCAGGCAGGGAGAGAGACTGGGAGAAGTAGAGAGACAGATGGATCGAGGTGTGAGGGTGGCAGCAGGGTATCGACAGGGGAGGAATTGTGTTTCTGGAGCTCACTGCCAAAAATATGTTTCCATCATCCACATAGAGAGGGAGGAAAAAGAGGGGGAGAGAGCAGAGCAGCAGGCAAAACACTAAGCTATGTATTGTAAGAATGGCAGGAGGGAGGTTAGTGAAGGGTTAGAGAGTCAACTATAAATAGTAAGACCCCTAAGGTGATGATTTTCTGTGAGTTTTAAAGAATGGCATTATGAGCAAAATAGTGAGGTGGTGTGAGTTTTCATGTGTGACTGTGAGGTCAGTTGAAATACCTCTGATTGTGATGGTAAAATGAAACTGCACGGTGTCTGTGGTGTTATTTTTGAATTTACATACAGCAAATCATACTGCAATGCTTGCAAGGACTGCTCAGTGTGTTTCCTCTGAGTCTGTCCTGGGATGTTGTTATTAGTGTGGAAAATGTAACTGGGGCTCTGATTTCAAGGGAGCAGCACACACAGGACTCATATCTCGAAGGGAAGGGGATGTTGTATAATCCATATGTCTCTGTCACACACACACACACCTAAAAAACTGTACCTCTCCCCTTGTTTTTTTTCCACCTGTTTTTTTGTTTCCAAATATTGTTTATTTAGCCATTATGTCTTCCACATGGAACTTTCAGAGGAAAGACTGCCGCAAGCATGTGTGTGTGTGTGTGTGAGGGGGTGTGGGGGGGCTGAGGACTCCTGTTAGCATCAGTTTTCAAGCCAGTGTTACCTATCTGTTTAATTAGCAAACATCATGCCAAGTTTAGAAGTTTACAGAGGGCTACAAGTGAAAGCCAAGTCTGTTGGGGGTACCAGGCGCCGCAGCGGGCAAGATCAAAAACAACAACAAAAACACAGCCTCGGCATGCTCCTCCTTCAAACGCAGAAATCTCCAGAGTGGGTGAGCTGTGAGTGCACAGTATTACAATATGTTCTTCCCACCCGTGTTGATATTTAGCCAAGTAGTCATTATGCTTCAAGAAAGCAGGACTATGACAAATATGATTTAAAAAATGTTTCCATTCATAGTTTAGTCTACCACATATAGCACAATGCTGCTTCTGTTTAACAGCAGTCATAAGCAAGTCTCATGTGAATTGTAATTCAAAGTGCTATTTGAAATAAAGTCACAGTGAATTGGCAGTAAAGAAGCATCTTGAGCTTCTGTGTCACAGCTTGATTATCATGGGGGTATGATTTCATCAGGGATTTAATTTGATTGCTAAAACGTGAGCATTATTTGGCAAACAATGAGAACCGCAACTATTTCGAGTTATATCTCCACCCACGCCTCCTTCACCACAATTGTTAAATGAGAAACAGGACCAGAGGCAGAAAATAACTGATAGACCTCAACCATGGTCTTCTGGAAATTTAATTCTAGCCAAACGATGTCAACAGTCTTGGCTAAACCTTGCCAGCTGATTGTTCGAAAAATACCACCCACTAGAATCTAAAATTATCATCAAATTACCTAATGTGACCCACACGCAAGCTAGTGCAGAAAAATCACATTTAATTTGTGATTTCTGGCAACAAGTTGTTAGCAATATAGATATGTTAGCACCTTATGAAGTCAATATGGCAAACATGTGAGTGAACACACAGTTGCCTATTTAAATAAAACCCAGTATTGCTCCTGTATGTGTAGAGTCATGTCTCTATCTTCCAGGTGAAAGCAAGTCCTTTCCTTTTTAGCTGTTTATGGTCCACAGCGATCACCAGCTGGATAAAGTAAGCACTTCTGTGTGAAATGCTTAGTGTAGCCTCAGATTTTCAGAGCTTTTACAAAACACCAAAATGATACAGCAGGTTGTATAACCAAAATGTGATGAAAGGAGCTAAGGCTGCAGAGATTAATTAAAAAGGTAAATGCTTATAAGTGCAGCTTTAAGTTCCACCACATACCCAAAAAATATTAGTTTCTGTTTTTTTTTTTTTTTTTTTTAATAAGGTCAAATTGGCTGGGGAAACTTTGTCAGCTGCCAATAACATAGCACCAGTCAGTAGTGTGTGGTGCTGAAATGTTATACTTACATTTAAAAATCAGTAGCTCAAAAAGGTCACTGTCAAGGTCATTTATTCCATGTTTTGTATTTTGGGTCAGGCAGAATGATCCCGTAAATCGTTAATTGTTAAATATGCACTAATCACAGCTGAGAAATCATTGAAAATATGCCTGGTTAAACCCTGAGTACGTCATCCTCAAAGGCAGAATGGCTTGTGAGGTTTGAGAAGCTATGTGCAATTTAGCATGAAGACAATTTCATATTTCCAGCGACATTTCTCTCTGCCAGCATAGAGAGGTTGGCTGAAAAGCTCTTGGCACATTCTGTTTCTAATGTGTTCACAAGCACAAATGGTTAGTGGGAAAACAATTCTGGCAATGTTACGTGAGAATGTTTGTTAGCCTCTGTCTCTGTCATTTTTTTCACCAAGTCTTTGCATCATTGTGCAAGTTTCTCCATCTTTCTCACATTTCTCCGTCCTGCTGTCACACAGTTGTCAGCTGTTTAATCTCCCTTTAAAGTGACATGATAGCTTCAATGGAGCCTGATGGCTTGTCTGAGTTCAAAACCTTAAGCAGAGACTCCTTTACTCTGATGTTATTGAAGGCAGCACTCACAGATCCCCTTTTCTTTTGGCCAGTAGGATATCTATACCACCCAATGATATTTAAAACTTTCTTTCAAAAAGTCAACTTACCAAATGAATAATCCAGTTAGTTTTTCCAGTTTTTCTTTGAGATCAATCAAGCAATCAAACTGTTGCAAACACCAAAACACCTTTTCCTTTTGAGAATTGTGGCATTTATTCTCAATAAAATGCTGTTGCTGCTACTAGAGATGTTATGGATAATGCCCTGTGCATCAGTGTGGCAATTATTTATTAAATTATTTATTATGCAATGTTCCCTCTTAATTAAGTGCTTCTGCACTGCTCATTAACAGTGCATCTGCAAAAAAGGTTGCATTCATTCATATATATATGCTACATATTAACAGCAGCACTGATGTCATTAGTTGACAAATCGCACAAATGTTACATCAGAGACTGAAGTTTGTATCCACAGGTTTAGACAACAAAGGTATTTTTGGTTTGGGAAAATTTTTGGTTAAATGTTCATAAACACTAAGTCTGACATCAATTCAATGGTAAACCAGACCACAATCTTTCCCTAACTTTAACCAAAATGCTGTGTATATAAATTGCTAAAGAGGTGAGAGGTCTAAGGGGACAAGGAATGAATCTGTTAGTTTTGGGATAAAGGTCTGGTAACCAAGGACCCTTGTCTTGGTGCGAACCATAAATCTACATTTCTATTAACTATAATGTTCCTATATTTTCATACATATGTCATAGATATTTTTCTATATATATAGAAATTTTTAACCAGTTTATCCAAAATGCGATTTGTGAGGTTAGATGAAACCAAAAGTGGTCCAGTTTTTAAGTTATCCTACAAATATGTATTGACACTACTAACCCTATATAAATTTAAGGGCTATTATCAAACAGGTTAGTCAGTCAGTGTAGATTTTATAGCAACGAGGTGAAGGTACTTGGATTCTTGCTTTAGTGGGAGTAAGGAGACACAGGCTCTATGCACTACAAACTGTAATCTCTAAGATACTGGATTTGTTCTTTTATACTGTCCATGATAAATTTCCAAACCTCAGGGTAATGATAATAATTATCCTGGTGTCTGTGCTGCAATGTATTTCTTGCTCATTTTTTTTTTTTTTTGTTTTAAAGTAGGTCATCAGCAGTGTGTGAAATGCCCTCTGACAACCAGGGACGTACATCATATATTGAACTAGCCACACACTCTAAATAGGTAATACTTCATAATTGTCCATCCTAAGGTGGATAAATAGGCCAAATTAAATAATTTTAGCGTGATGTTCACTCATAATTTTATTTTAGTTTTCAGTTCACTCCGGTAATTTCAGTAATTGAAATTAAATATATGGGTAATTTCTCCAAGTGTTTAGAAGCTCTTCATACATTATGGAGGAAAGCACAACAGTCTATTGTTGCCACAGCAGCTCAAGAAGACATAATTTGGGAATCTGAAATGAAGCCTGACAGCCAGTCAGAGTGTTGGACTGTCTGGCCAGAGGGCCCTCACACCCTGCTGAGCTCAGTGAACGGACAATTGAACAGAGTGCTTGCTTGTCCTCACACATTGTACTCACACACACACAAACCCACACACAGGCAAGATTAACAGAAAACACTCAGACTAAGCAAGGGAAAGAAAGATCGTTGTGCAAATACATAGACAAGGGTAGGTAATGTCAATGAAATGTTGCATATATGGTTTCATTCTTTGGTTTAAATTGCTCTTTAACAATGAGAAATACACTTTGGGTAGTTACTATCCAAAAAAATTAATAATTGTAATTGAAATAAACTCAGTGGAAACCCATCTTGTGCCAAGGACAGGAACACACATACACACCTGGCTGCTCTGTGAAAGCTTCAGTTCCTCTCTCCTCCTACTCAAGATGACTCAACCGTAGGTTTCTGTCATTGTTCATCAGTCTAGAAATACCCCATTGCTGATGGGATTTTTCATCCATATTATATCCATATCAGTGTTTTATGTTATGTTCATGTAAATAGAATATACATTAAAATAGGAATACTTGTTTAGGCAATTCTATGTGGAGCACAAGTTTAATTGAACATGAAATTTGCTGAACAAATCAACTTTGACTTGACACAACGTGACAAGTGTATCTGTAGCATGAAAAGTTGGGGACTGTCCTGCCTTCATCCCACAGCTCCCCACCAGCAGAATTTCTGAGCTGTCGGATAACAACGCAAGGAAGGTCACGCTTTATAATGTTACCTGTCAGCCAGCCAATACAGCATCGCCCCGGAAGAAATTTAATTAGCTTGAAACGGCAGCAGGGAGAGAGGCAACATTAAAGGAATTGAACGATAACCAGCTTTTAATCCCGTCCTGGCGAGAGAATAGAAGAAAAGAGGAAAAATCGTTCTCTATCGAACAGTCGTGACTTTGATGGAGGTGGAATTCTTTTAAGGTGATATGCAGTGTAATTAGTAATGTGCATGTGTTTACAAGATAAATAAACCACCCTCACTTGCTTTGATGTGTAATGGAACCTTCCTTAGAAATCACGGTCTGGCAAAGACTGGGCTCGCTGAGACAGCTATTTACATCATTTTCTATAGCAGGACGCTAGCAGGACAAGCTTTGTGTTGTCTTCAGTATAGTAAGATGCAACTGTGCTTTTGTTTCCCTGTTTCAAACTTTTTTATGATCCCATCACAGTCTAAAAGGAGTATTAAGTACCTTTCAGTTTAAGATTTAAATAGAACTTCAGGTTTTTCATGAGGACAAAAACACTGGAGATCATTTATTTCCTCTTACAGTATTCAAGCAAGGTCAACCAATACATAGCACTTTATTGCAGGATGCTGTTGTTGTATTTAGAGAGAGTACTTCTACTGAAGGGCGGCACTGTGCTGTGGTGGTGAGCACTGTTGCCTCACAGTATAAAGGGTCTGGGTTCAATTCCTGGACCTCGGCCATACAGGTTAATTGGTGACTCTAAATTGCCTGAGGTGTGAGCGTGAGTGGTTGTTTGTCTCTGTGTTGGCCCTGCGATAGACTGGTGACCTGTCCAGGGTGTACCCCACCCTCACCCTATGTCAGCTGGGATTGGCTTCAGCCACCCACTACCCTGATGGATAAGCAGTAAAGATAATGGATGGATGGATGGATGGACTTTGCCTGAAAGGGCCTTACTCAAGTGTCCTTGAGAAAGATGCTGAAATTTTACAATACCCGGGTTTTGTTGTATAGCAGACCTCTGACCATTTAGATCACTTAGTCTGGGTTAATTTTTTTTTTTTTTTTTTTTTTTAAGGATTTCATATATATTAAAAATGTCAATACCTACAGCCTTTAGAATAATGCATCTTACTGTAGTAATCTTCATTACATTAACATTTTGTAAGTGACTTTTTTCTTGCCTTTTTATGTGCATCAGGTTTATCAGAGGTTCTTTGCTGGAAATAGCTGCTGACATAGAGTTGTTGAGGAGCAGCTCAATGTGTGGACGTAACCAAAACAAGCTAAAAGAGGCTAAAAGGAACGTGCAATTTCTGTACCAGGCACAAGCCACACATCTACAAATGTATATATAACACATCACTCCCAGTGAACCAGAGGTTTTTCATCAAAAGTCAATGTAAAACCAGCAGTAAACAAACTCACTCTTGAGTTCATTCCATAAATATATAACAGATAATTATTCTGTACAATAAATACATTTCTTTTATACACAATTAGTAACCACTCTGGCCAGAGAAAGCTGGTCTACTAGCGTATTATCATTTGCCTCTTGTGCCTTGAAACTGTCATTTTTCTATAGTGTAGCATTCATGGTTTATTAATTGAACTACAAGAGGAAGTGATAGAACTAATTTGAGTACTACACAAACCACATCACCCATCCAGCCTATCTCTGCCTTTGTTCATCTCTCTCCCTCATGCTATCAAGAAGAAGCAGATCATACTTCTATGTTTAAGCTCCTGTTTTTGTGTGTAGCCATTCGGTGTTTCTCTTCTTCTAAAATATTCCCTCTGAAGCACTTAGCCTAATTAGAGATCATTTATTCCCAGAACTAATCAGTCCAAGTGTTTTTGTGTCTTCTAAAATAATAATATGAGAGAAGGCTGTTGCACTAAGTGAGGATTCAACAGCCCACGCTGCTTACTTAATTTGACTCGCGTGTTTTTTGTTTTTTTTTTGTGTGCGTTCGTGTTTGTGGGGTTGCTGTTACACAAACATAGCCTAATTTGATTAGTGGCTAGAATATAATTACTTAGCAAAAGAAGACATGTAGGATTCCTCTGATAATCTATCTTCATAAATGTTATGCTATGTATAAAGACATGGATTGTTGTGCTTGCACGCTGCTTCTTTCACAATCTTATTGTTGCGATTACTGATTAGATACAGTCAGGAATTGGAAGCAAACAAACTAAACTGAAGCTATTTAAAGGCTGTGTTGAATAGAATACAGTACCAGGTTTACAAGAGGGGAAGTATTTTGGATTGAGTTATATTGGGTGATTTGTCTTACACAGGAGGTTGTGTATTTATTGGCAAGAAGCCCATATGCAGCAGTGGAAAAATATTCTTATCCTTTACTCAACTAGCGCTTAATTTAATTTTATTTTTCAACTGCAATTGTGGTGATGGGTGGAAATACATCACACACGCATGCACACACACAATAGTCTGGTGGCAAACTATGTGCAAATGAATTTCACATTACTGTAGGTCACTGAATTCATTTCTGAAATGGCAATTGGTATAATCTCTCTAGGGACTTGTTGTGAGTAGTGGGCCACATTTACCCAGTTACCCTTACAACCCAGTGTAGATTAAGAAATACATTTTCCCACCATCATCCCATCTACTCAAACCCATTTGTTCCCCCCAGACAATATGGATTGAACTGTTCTATGCTGTAGTTAATTTTAACTGGGATGTGGCTTACTGTGAAAAAGTCAAAAGCCTTTCCTGGAGAACAAACGTCCTCCTTCTTATCTTGTCCTTTAGTTTTATGAAATACTCTCCCCTAGGCTCATTAAGAGAAAATTGCAGCCTGATCCACTATGATCTGAAGTGGGTAACTCAGGTATACAATTCAATATCAACCTTGATCTTCAGGCCACTGTTGCACAAAAACATTTGAGAGGTTCTTTAAAAAATAAAGTATTCTGCCACATGGTAAAAAGCTTCAAATCAGTTATTTTCAAAACTTTAATATTTTTAGAGGATAAAAGTCAGTGCATCGAAGCGAGGCTCTTACTAAAGATGGAGCACAAGAACAAGCTAATTCAATGCATTTGTTAGTGACACAATATCACAACTGATGCCGCTGCTATTACGGCAATACAGTATTTGCAGAGCATGTATCTAAGTATCAGTGGCGCAACACAACCCCAAACCCCACTTCTCAGTGCTAAATTGACTCCAGCTCTCTCTCTCTCTCTCTCTTTTTCTCTCTCTGTTAGACTGACCTTGCAAAGACGACTCTCCTCTTTAACCCAGAGCTGTGTAGCTAGCTCAGCGCTGTCTCTCCCACACCTTGTCCCCATTGTTGCTGATCTTATCGTTCAGCCTATCAGAGGACTAATGACCCCGGCAATCGTTGCTGACCTGTCGGGGGAAGTGCAGCTGCCAAAGAGAAGGAAGGAGAGTCCATTAAAAGATTAATGTAAGGAAGTGGACACTGTCCTCCTGGACCTGTGGAGCACTACAGCAGGAAGGGGAATTTGATTTATTGTCATCCCCCCTCCTCACTTGCTGAATAGGCAGAGAAGGATGAGCGGGGTGAAGTGGCTTCCTTTGTCAAGAACTGACTGCAGGAGTATTTGTTTTAGATAGTATTTGTTTTTGTTTTTGTTTTTTTTAAAATATTGTACTATAATAACTAGTGATTTACAGATTATATGTATGTAAATTATTTGTATATATAGTTTCTAAGGATTTCAATATTTCATTGCAAATACCCTAAATGTTTCCAATTTAGGCTGGCATTAACCAGCACAAACTGAAGAGCATGTCAACACCATGGTCTGATTGGCCAATTAACCTGTGTTTTTAGAGAACACACTGCCCTATTCATCATTCAGCATGCAGCAATTAGGCATTCTGTTACTTTGGAAACCATTTATAATATTTATTTGATCAAAGCTTAGAGTGACACAGGCTCTGCGACCTACTCCCATTAGTCATGCACGTGGCATAATGTTGGCATTTGTGCAGGGAAAAGTTTCCCATTATATGCTTTTAGTAAAGATTTGCTGTCAAGCCTGTGAAGCCTTGTTTCCCTGACTCCTTTAGTAAGGGCCTGAACTTTTATAATGGGCACAAACAAAGACTTCTCCTGCACTGCATGACCACCGAGAGAGCAGGCTTACTGCTGAGAAAGAGACGAAGGGAAATAAATTATTCTTCACTTCTGATTGTCAGGTTGTTGTCTCTGTGTTGTTGACATCCGTTAAGTCTAGGTTATATCTAACATTGCATGCAGCTATGACTTCCATAATTGTTTAAACAGGCAAAATATACCTGCTGTTGTGGAAAAAAGTCAAGGCTCACACATATATACTCCAGTACTATTCATGGTAACAGCTGTGCTGGGCATCAACAATTTCTCAGTTGAATCACTATCAAGTTGACATGCTTTATTTATACCAGTATCTGAAGACAGGAATCCAGAATAGTAATCGACTTCACATTCCTCCTCCCTCATTCTCCAGCTCCAGTTCATCGTATCCAGGTTAAATGTTAATTGGCCAAGATCTCAGACCTCTTTTATTTTAATGGCTGCACTTCTCATTTTCTCTCTCACCGGTGCAATCGTTAGAGTTTTCGGAGAGATGGATGTGAATGGTTTCGCAAACACAGCTTGGCTTAGTCCGTGAAGACTGTACACATTTCACAACGGACCATAATGGGCTTTCTTGCCATTTGCAGTGTTTGCACCATTAGCCAGTGATGACTTTGCATCTAAGCCTGACTCAGATGAACATGGCTGTCAGATGTCAAATAACAATAGATGGGCTATGGGCTAAGTACTCCTGGACAAGAGCAGGACCGATACCTGTGTGGATGTTAAAATAATCTGAAAGCCCAATGAAATACAGGAATTCTGTGCTCAACACAACACATGATAGTGACTGTACTCATTATTATTAAGACCAGAGTGATCCTAATCATGCCCCACTGTTAAAAGTCAATAAGTCTAATTGTTATTGTGTTTGACTTTCATTAATTCAAGCAATAGCATTTTCCTGTAGACTTGGGAACAGTGGAGATGAGCTGTAGCTTAAGTATAACAATGAAATCACATTTTAAATTGATATGGGAAGCTTGTTAGCAAACAGTTGCCAATTTGCCCATTAAACATTAACATTCATTTGGAGTTGTGTATACTCTTTTAGCTGCGATAAGGTCTTTAGCTGGACAGCACAACAGAGCATTTAGCAGCTAGTGGCTTACTTTGTCTGTGTGCCATTTTGTGCTGGGCAAGTGGTGTTCAGTGGGTGTATCAGAATACTTTTTTTTCTCTTCTATTTTTTTCCTGAAAACACCTGCCTGCTCCTGGAAACAGTGCTAATGAGAGCAGTTATACTGAACCATAACAGTGAAGTCAAGGCCCAGATAATAGAAATGAGTGAAAACATACTCAAACACTATGTAGAACTGGCGGGTATTAAAGAATCTGTTAGTTTATTGCTGAGTTATGTATTTCACATTATAAATAGTAATTTGATCCACACTGGAAATGAAAATATTGATTACAGCGGCATTAACCTTGTTACGCATATTTTTGTTTTCTGCACAAAAGCTGTCAAGTTCCAAAACGATAAGTCCAATTAAATTATAGTGTCATTACAAAATGGGATAACATATGTTTTCTTATGCTCATTAGTATCTGGAAAATATCACAGCTGCCTGAACAAAAGCTGCATTTAAAGTAAAAATGATTGATTCTTCTTAATGCCATTTGTTAGTTTGTTTCATATCGAGGAAGTTAGGTGGAAGGTTTCTAAAATGACTCTGAACCCTTGTAGATACCTAATATGTGTGTATTTCAAAGATATAATTTTTCTTATTACAATAACCAAAAGACTCAGATGGAAGCTAATTTCATATTACAATGTGATAGTTTCAAACTGATACAGACTGACAAAATAATTTGAATGCACATTGCTAATGTCCCCTTTCTCTGGCCCTATGGAGAGACAGAGGGGTCAACTCATTACACTAAAATGTCACTTTCCTTAGGGTTTCATCTCTAGAATGCTTACAGATGGCACAGCCGTCACATCAGTGAGGAAGTCACAGTCAGGAAAATGTTCAAGAAAGGAGGCAATTGGCTGTTTCTTACAATTCAGGTAATGTTTGTGATATTTTTTTCAAAATTAGTCCCTCAACCGCACCAATTACTGTAGGTCAGTGAGTAGACAGTTGTATGAGATTTGGACCTCCATTTCTTTTTTAATTTCCCACCACTGGTCACCAATAGCACTAACGTTTTTTTTTGGTTTTTAAAGTCTGTTTTATGCATCCAATCACAATGAAAATAAAGGCTGGGAAGAGAATTGGATGTGATGTTTTGGATCAACACGTTCACTTTTGTAGACTTTCAACTTCTCATGATGTATAATATTCCACTAAAATCTATTTTTTTTTTAAATATAAAAGATTCAAAACATGTATCTCATACATCTTTTCATTTGTTATTTTTTTTTCTAGCTGTAAAATTGCCATTCAGGTCTACATTGTGTAGACCTTTAGAGGTGTGTCACTTTTCTATCGCAAGATTAAAGGGCCAATCCAGTGAACTAGCATTAGCTGAGGGACTCACAAGAGACACAGGTATGAAAAGGGAATGGTCAAAACTGATGCTGCAGATGTTGAGATGCCCTGAATTGTGTGTCCCAGTACAGCCCAAGCTCCAAAAAGCACTACAATTCCCATAATGCAACTCAGTAGCTCATCTCATCTTCAAGATATATTCAGTTGCTTTACAGGTTGAGGAGTACTGCTCATGATAAGTAAACTCATGTTTACAGGTAGAATTGGTGGAATGCCCTTGTTGGTTGAGTGTTTCCTTTTTTGTTATATTTAAATAGTGTTATTTATTGACCCTTACAGTCAGGGGAACAGTGGGTATTGGAACAGGTGGGCAGACATGGAAAATGAGGGCTTGGTTAGAAAAAAGACAGAGAGGTCAAGGATTCAGTCGTTCTGGAGTGTGGTCAAAAGCACTAAAAGCTTTATGCTTTAACAGGATTGTTAGGCAAGATACCTCAAGCCTCACTGCCTCATGTTGCTTGGAGCACAATGATTGGTTGGTGTAGCATTTTATATGCAACGTGGGTAATTAAATCGGTGGATACTGTTCTGGAATCGATAAGAGCCCAGTGACATAAAGTATTACCACCGAACCACTGTGTGTGTGTGTGTGTGTGTGTGTGTGTGTGTGTGTGTGTGTGTGTCTGTATATGCAGGTGTGTAGGGGACAAAGTGAGAGTCGGGGAGAGAGATGGTGGTGGGGGAGGCAGGGAGCGAAAGCTAAATTTTTATTATGACAGATGAGATGGGTTATTGGAATCCAGGCAAGGCTCTTTGACTGTAGATGCCATTACAGGACACGGCTGCTTTAAATCTGGGTCACCTATCGACTTAACCTCACATTGGGCATCAGCAGGGCCTCATTGCTGTGTAATTATGCCTGGAATAAATAGGGCATTTGGCTTGTGGCACTACACCACATAGCAGCTGGTATAATGGACAGTGTGGAATTCATTTGTTCTCCTCTGTTCTTTTCTAATCCCTCCTCTCAACCTCTATTAACTCTCTACATTTTTCATTTCTTCCTCTGAGCCCCCTTCTACCCTTTGGTTTTACCATCATTGTTTCAGTCCTTTTTTGTACCCAGCTTTATCTTATTCCCTGCTGTCCTTGAGCAGAAGGAAGGGGGGGGGGGGTCACATGAGCCTCAGAAGAAATGCACCATTAAGAGCGAGTTGTTGGAAAACACTCTATGAAGTGTAAGGCAAGGAAATTAAAGGCAATCTGGAAAATGTGAATTCAATCACTGTAGTCCAATCAGGGAGCATACATATTCTCCCTGCACTGAAACTCAAAGCCTCCTTATCTAGGCGACTGTTGTTGAGGGTTTTGAAGATATTTTGGGTGGCCATTTGGCTCCATAATGCCTGTTCAAACCAGATCTGAGTGCAGCACATTATTGCCTGCAGAAACACTTTCTGGCGCTTCGGCCACACAGCAGCTCAAAGAAACTAAAGTCCCTGCAAGCTACTAGCAGGGTGTGCTCATACTCCAGGGTGTGACTTTCTTCCTTTTGTGTGTGTGTGTATCTTGCTGTGAGGTGACCGGCTCAGTAATTGGTCCTAGCGGCTTTTACCTGGCGGCAATGACTGGCCATGCTGGTACCTTTTTTTTTCCCCCCTTCAACTCCAAATGGCCTCATTGGCCATTTAGAGCTCATTACCACTAACTCTATAAACTGCTTCAACTCAAATGAAAGGGGGCAAAAAAGGGGAGTAAATTTTTTGTCTTTAATTATATGCCAGACATTTGTTAGAAGTATGCAAGCTATTTTCATGCGTATCACAAAGGGAACAGACGCTTGTCCCTTTCTCTTCATTAGAATGAATTCTGTACAACTTTGCTTTTATTAAAAACAACAGGGGTTCGGTCCCCGCTTCTGCATTCATTGTTTTTAATCTTTACTAATTAATTTGAAGAGGACCTGATTAAAATAATGGAACTGTCAGAGAAGACATTGTCTTAAGCTTATATGAATTCAGTGCAGCTGTTTGAACAGTATATAAGAGGACTATTTAATAATTGAATACTTTTGAGTCTCTGAGAATAGCTTGTTCCAAAGAATGTGGATATTTTTTTGAATGTTGTGAAATAACGTTGAATCTGTCTTAGTTATTCTGAGGAGCTTTTCTGTCTTCCACACTGGTCCCATTGGAGTGGGCTTAGGTTTGATTTGGGAATGTACAAGATCTTAATAGATTTACTGAATGGCGTTGACATGTTTCTTTTTGCAAATTCTGAAGCTTTAAGTGAAATAACAATTCTTGTGAAATGCGTTTCTTCTCCACACCTCTCAAAAGATTCATTTTGACACACAAATCCAGAGTACATTGACTGATATTGCACACCATCTAGAGAATGTGAAATTGTTATAATCTCCGATGGTCACAGGGAAATATCAGGGTGTCAGAAATCACATAAAAGCCATGTCCATATCTGTAGCTGTGTGCACTGCAAAATTATATAATGAACTTGGCCTCATATAATTCTATTTGCACAGGTTGTTCTAATACATACATATCCCAAAATCAACTAGCAGAAGAACAAAACAGAAATATTTTGCTTTTGATATTCATACTTTACTGATGGATTTTCTTTGCAATCAAGGTAAGCTAATTTAGTCCAATATACTTTCAGTCCCTTCAACCAATAAATCCTACAACAGTGTTTTCATAGTGTCTTGTTTTTCTCTTCTTGTTAGCATGGAAGTGATGACGGCAGTGCTATACAGGTTTATCTTAACCATGATAACATTGCATTTGCACCTATGCTGACAGGCCAGATGTTGTGGAGAAAAAACAAAGGCGTCTTCAGAACACAGATGTCTTTTGAAGTAATAATAAAATTCTTCAGATTTGTTATTTGCAACTATATATATATAAAAAACTAAGCTGTTTCCCTGACATGTGACATGTTGTCATGTGAACAGAAGGTTGAAGTGAGTGATGGACCTTTTACACTGCAGAGATTGTCAGAGACATGTCAAAGAACAAAAAAAAAAACCACAGCGCAGAGTAATTTAGCAGTAATGAAGACTGAATTCCACGTAGGTGAGCAAGGCCCAGGGTTTAGTATTGCACATAGTGGCTTAGTAGAGTTCCTTCTTGCAACAACCATCATTCATTTTAATTATTGGTTCCATTGGTTATTGGTGCTTTCTTTGTCAAACTATTTGCTGTTGAGTGCTCAAAGAGTCAACATACTGCAGGTCATATTTTTGGCACTCTTGGTTGATTGATCAATATTTTGGGCCAGACTAAAATATCTCAACAACTATGATAGATTGTCATTACATGTGGTCCAGATATAGGCTTTTCCTCTAGCACTACCATGAGATTGACATTTGCAGTTTTGCTGTAAATGTATTTAATTTGTCCAGTATGTTCTGGTCATTAACCAGACACACAAAATGGTAAACATCGGTATGAAATATCACCATGTTAGCATTAGCATTTTGACATGTGTGCATGCTGACATTAGCATGTAGCTCAAAGCTAGCATGGCTCTTCATCCTGTTGAACAAGACTTTCACAATCTTTTCCAACCCTAACCAAGTGGTCTTAATTGCCTAAAGTGATAGACTCTTAACCAGAAGTGGCAGATGAGAAAATGTGGATGAGTCATTGCTGCAATGGGCTTTGTAGAGGGGTCTTAAAACTCAACATTACATACTTCATGATAAATAACTAGGACATTTTTTCTTCTGTGCAAGAAAAGCAATACCTTAAGTAATCCATGATCAAAACAATCCCACTATATTTTTTAGCATTATCTTTAAAGGACTCAGCCGTATCAAGGTCATTACTGTCCATGTTTCCATTCCACTCTCCCTTTTTTTGTGAGCTCTAAACAGGTTGTTCTGGTCTGCTTTTTTCTGTCTGACAGGCAGGCGGCTAAAGGCTCATTTTGGGTACGAGTCAGAACACATGGAACCTGTGGAAGAAACTCTCTGAGTGCTCATCTCGGGCTGACAGCAGGCAGTCCCTCAAGCATTACTGTAGTTGGCCGTGACTGATTTCTCTGAGGCAGGCAGAGCCACAGGAGGCTAAATGTTCTGCTTTGGCTCGTCCGTTTTGATTTGCTCTCGATGTACGGCTGTTTGACATTATGTCTTTTGGATGTGCTGTCTTTGTGTTCGTGCTGTTAGCAGCAGTTGTTTACACCTCTGAAAGGCAGATAAAGGCAGGACAGTACAGGTTCCCTGGCTATAACTCAGAAATTATTTTTAGATGTGTGCTTTTAGATGACCTTTCTCAGGGGATTTTTTACCACAGTGAAGTGCATTGTGTCTCTATTGTAAACATGGATAATGCTTCCTCAAACTGGTGTAACCTAAAAAAAAACAACAACCCTGCATTTAGACTTTTAAAATATAGATGATGTCTGTCCTCTAAAAGCACATGAAATGTGTGTGTGTGCGTGTGTGTGTGCGTGCATGTGTGTGTGCGCACGTGTGCAGGTGTCACCTGTTTAGCAGATGGTGGACAGAGTGACAGGCTGATTCATGATGTGGAGAACAGCTGCACAAATCAACCTGAATATAGGAAAAAAAAGTACTTATAATATTTATTGAGTCAAAGCCTTGGATATTAATTGCTTTCTGTTCACTAATGATCTCTTATGTTGACAGTGGCAGCACAAGGGATGTTTTTTGTCAACATGCACAAAGCTATAAAGGTTGTGGTGGAAAAATAAAGCATTTT
The DNA here is from genome assembly GCA_038496675.1 of Rachycentron canadum. NCBI lineage: Eukaryota > Metazoa > Chordata > Actinopteri > Carangiformes > Rachycentridae > Rachycentron > Rachycentron canadum. The sequence goes on from CM076669.1 coordinate 10,611,734, forward strand.
ATTTACTCTATTGTCAGTTTGAGCTATAGGAGGATGTTTACAGTGACAGTCTGCCAATAAGGGAATAGACATTCAGCCTTAGAGTAAGAATAGCTAGTGCTGGAGACCCATATGGTGTGTGTACACTGCAGAGCAGTTGCCAAGGCGACGTTATCACCCATTATCCATCATTGGAAGCAACAAATCCAGGCTGTGTTATTTATTCTGTTGTTCTCTCAGAAATGGAGGTGACAGAGTGATGGCGGAGAGAGTACATTATTGATCAACACAAGACCCGCCTTGTCCCCTTGTTCGTTCTCTGATGGCAATCCCACAGGCCTTCCAGTGAGCAGTGTGGTGGGCTATCTTGTTCAACAGTGGTTTATGGGGCCTGTCACTGGGATGTGAGGGAACATGTAGCACAAAGAGAAGCTGTGCCAAAAGACTCCCCAGGGAGAGAGGAGACGTGGGGGTGAGGTCAGAGTTTACAGGCTGTGAGCACAACAATTTAAGGCCAAGATTCCTGGGTAGAAGAGAGAGAATAAGGAACAAGGAGTGTGTGTAAGTTGTGCTGCTTGTGAGGAGGTCGTCAATACAATACTTCCACATACTAATAGTTTGATCAGAGGAAGAACAGTAAAACATTTTCTTGCCATCTTCATTTTTGTCCAACATTTATCAAAGTAAAACAGAGAAATAAGACAGAATGTGGCAGTATGGAGCACATTGGTCCATTACAGTGAACATGGGCACTGTAGTTTCTTGGCAGTTCATAATACACAAGTATAATATGCAGTCACAGCACCAAGTTGACAGCGACGCTAGCCCTCAAATGTCAGCCAGCCATTGCCCACTACACTGCTTGAAGACTGTGCCATTTTTGCCCATTTTATCCTTATTTTAATTACACCAAAATAATTAAAGTTTCAGTTAAGAAATGATTCCCGTATATTCAACCAAAACACCAACTAATTCATTTTTTTTATTTTAAACTGAACAACAAGTCTTCAATCGCAGCCCCTCCCCCCCAATTTAAAATTGCAGACAACCCTCGCTCAAAATAAGAGCAATGCGAAACTCCCTTTCTATGACAGTACAAAGATGGCCTTCCTCTGTTAGGAGAGATATATGAGATGGAAGATACAAAGCCAAGGCTCTTAATAAAAATCATCCATTTCTGTCAGAGCTGGCCAGGGGAAAATTTACAGCAGCATCAATAGACAGCCTTTTTTTCACTTCTTTATCTCATACTACCTCCATCTCCTCTACTTTCTGTCTTCTTCTCTTTCTTTCTGAGCAACAGCATACATCAGCAGAGTGGGAGGTAGAGTGCGTCACTTCGACTGTCACTGATATCTCCTAAATCATTTTGTATCTTTCTAAAGGCTGACCTCTCTGCTGTACATTTTTGGGCTATCAAGTGGCACTGAAAGTCACACTTATCATGAGGCAAGGGATGACTACCAGGCTCCCATTTATTTCTCTATTTCACCGTGATGGGAGTATGTAGGTGTGATTGAATTCTCTCCTTCTCCCTCCTCTTGAGCATTTAGACCCAGTGTGGGAGAAGTAAGTTGACTACTCGAAACTGCGCCACACATTCCGTAAACTAGATTATTGTTATTTCTTCACATCCTGGATAGAGGTTTATAGTCAATATGCTGCTATATGAAGAAAAATGTTGCAGCAGCAGCAGAGCTGCCCCCACAGTTTCAAATAATGCACCATTGTTCTTGAAGGTTTGTGAATCATTCCTTGTAAATGTTGAGTAGACTGTGCTGAGGATACTGAGGGGTAAATATGATAAGAGAATGCGTAAACACATCAGTCATACTGGTGTTGCGGAGGTTGGTGATATACTACTGTAGGTGGGATTGTCATGCCTGGGGATGATGGTGCAACTCTTCTCCATGAGAGCATGAAACAGGATTACGAGCACATCAGCAAACATGCAAACCGCAACCTTTATTTTGGGACATCAACTTGTCAAAATAATACATGCTGACTTTAACCTTTTGCATTTGATTTACTTCTCCTGTTATAGCACTTACTCAAATATAGAAATGCATAACAAAATCACATATATGATCTTCATGTAGTGACTGGGATCAGTGTTTTGTTTTAGTCTGTTAATAATGAAAGTAGTGTCATACCTCTACCTCAAGTGAAGCATTTTCACACTCTGTAATGTGTGTGATGTCACTTATTTTGTGGTTGCACCACTAAAGCGCATCCTTTTATCATGAAGATGTCATCAAACATCTTATCACCAGAGCAGCATGTCCAAAGCAATTCAAAGAGAGCTTGTCACAGAAGTGAAAGTGAAAGAGCTCCTCTGCATAACTGACAGCTTTCCCACATTCAGTGTGACCGTTTAGATCTACACTCCTCACACCCAAGAACTGCACCTTCAGGTTTCAGCAGGCTGGGGGACGAGGGGGGGGCACCGTGCAAGTAAATGTTACTGCCCTGCTCAGAGGAATCCAATTGGACCTCAGGTTTTGCCTGTGAGCTGATATGACTGGCTGCTGCAGTATTACTCCTGACGCTTGGTTACCCACTGCTTGTCAGCCAGCTCCCATCATTGCCACATGCCCCTGTAGCTACGGGCAACACACACCTTGTCACCAGCAAGAGCATGATAATGTGCCCATGAGTTAAGTGCACAGGTCACGTCCTGACCAGTAGCACCTCAATTCACACATAAAAACACTTCTTTATTTCGGCCTGTCACATCACATATCCAAATAGCAACAACTGCACTGTTAGACTCCTCTACGGTCTCGCTGTCTGACCACTTCCTGACTAAATGGCACAAAATCCAATCGCTGCACAGGTTGTGGTGCGAAATGAGACCCAGCAGACTCCTCCTAACATGATCTGTCACAGTCTGTTGGAAGGGAGAAAAATATGGAGTAGGGGGGTGGCTCACCTTGATAAGCACAAGAGCCTTTCCTGTTTTTGCATGATTCAAATGTGGATACGCACTACAAAGATGTATCTCCTCCCACCAGCCGCATGTTTTTCAAAGGACCCTTCTCCTTTCTTCTCTTCCCCACCCTCCACTCCAACTCCTGCTTCCTCCATCAGTGTCACCAATTGCTTTTTTCCAGCCTGCTTTTAAATTAGTCTGTCTCCCCATCTTCGCCTCTCATGTTATTTTCATAGAAGGCAATCCAAAGTGCATGTTAATTCAAATATGGGATCACTGTCCCTCACAAGAGATAGTGGACAGAAAGCAATTGGAGCCCAAGAACAGGATAGAGACGTCTGGCAGACAAGCTCAAAATGTGTTTCCTGCCGGGACAAGTGACAGAAAATGCAAATAATTTCCATCTCACTTAGCCAGTGTCTAGACGCTGCTCTCCTCATGACTTTGAAGCTACAGTACACTTTTCAATAACAATATATTGCAGAGTAGTTGTTTGAATAGCTTTTTTTTCCTTCCCCCTTTCATGGGTCCATGGGTCACCAACTTCATTAAAAATGGTGTCATTTATTATGCATCAGAGAAAGTGAAAAACTTCTACTTAAAGATGTGATTAATTTGGAAACGGCTCGCACACCTCTGAGAAGTAATTTACACACATACTGTACACGCACTGAATGAAAAAAAATCCCGGTCCCCAACTCCTTGGCCATGACATGAATCCACAAGCGGCAAGCCTGCGCTTTGGTTACAACCATATTGATGAACATCTACATCCAATATGTTGCTCCATTGATTCTTCATTATTCCAGTTCCCAGGACTATTTCAATGTGGCATGGCAGCAAGATGTACACAATTAATTTGTGCTTTCTATTAAAACCAAGTCATTAAAAGCATGCTGCACAACAATTTATAATTAAAATACCAGCACAAGCGAGAGGTGAAAGTCTCATTAGCATTGGTGCAATGTGCTGTTGATTTCCTTGACTAATTTAAAGAGCCAGTTTTAGCTGTTACTGTGATGATTTATGTACTGCACATACTGTACGTGTTATCGGCTGACTGGTGAGAGATAGTGACAAAACCACTTTTTTCTTTAATGACAAATAATTGTAGGTACATCAGGGTGTGTGTGTAAGTAAAGCACAAAGGCTGCATGTTATTCACTTTATCATATGCAAATTTGGCTGTCTTGATCTTTTTTTTAAGATCCCATGCTATACTTGAAATCTTGAACTTTTGTTTATAACCCTATTCAAAACCAATGCCATTCGAACCAATCTCAGCAAACCTAGGTGTTGAACATGGTCGACGATACCTGCTAAACATCAGCCCATTAGCACTGTCATGACAAACCTGTTAGCATGCTGATGTTAGCATTTTGCAAGAACTGTTGCGATTAGCTTTGCACCAATCAAATCTTGCTTGATAAAACCTCAATTTATCAATGTCATTGATGAGTGAAGTCAAATTGGCACTGAATTGTTCAAGTATCAGTCTTTTGTCAATATCCGTGAGTGTCCAGTGTCACAGACATAGATCTATGCCATGATAATGAGACGCAATTGATTAGCGTTGCTTCTCAAATGAGCCCTTCACAGGGAAATTGAAATAACACAGTCAAACCATAAGGACATGATTAATGATGTTTTGAGATTGGGATCTAGTGGTATTTACATAATCAGCAGGGGAGAATTAGTTATTTCCATTGCCGTGTTGTGGATGAGCAGCAGCTCTCCTCTTATGTCAGTCCGATTATGTTAACTACTGATTTCTCAAAGGCTTTCATCAAGTGATTGGACAGAAAATGAATAGAGTTTTGAATCAAAGTGAAAATGACTTGGAGAAAACCTTACAAATAACCATAATAATTAATATGTATATACATAATCCTAACCATATAGTAGGGACAGAGAGTGGTATTTTTTATGTTAGAGCATAATCACATCAGAATCACATTTAATTGACAGTGATCTTGCTACAATACTGCTCAATTCTCATTAGTGCAGGGTAATTTCCACGACATCACCTTGTTCCAATTCAGTCCCATGTGCCAAGAGACCAAAGCACACATACAGAAATGTGGTAGGAAATAACTAAAACTCTTCTCACTCACAAACCATGTGATCATGCAGGCCTTGATCACTGAGTTTGAAGCTCATTAAGAAAATACATCTATAGGACCTTTATGGCTATCTCAAGGTTATCCATAACAGATTATTAAAAACGCTTCTCTCATATGTAAAACCTCATTCAATATTTGCTTGTGTATAAGGATAAAAATAAGGTTTGAGGAACCACTAACTACAGTTTGGTCCTGTATGTATGTGTGGAATTATTTGTTTGGCACATATTGGCTAAAGTAAAATAAATATATGTAAATAAATAAATAAATAAGATAAATAAAGATTGCTCCTGAGCACAAGATTTTAGAGTTTATTGCAACACAATTAAAAGTTACATAGACTTGATTTAAAGGCCACTCCATGATACACTACTTGTGTGATGTCTACCCAGCAAAACTATTACCTCCATCCACCTGACTACTACCATGTTTGCACTGTTTGGGAAGCTAGTGAACCGTGGAGTGGAAAACAAAGACTTGCGGTGCCAACATAAAAACATGCAATTTGACTGCATGCAGTCATGCTTCATTGCTTCCAAGAAACTTAATGCAGAGAGTTGAAAACCCCTGTAGTGTGTGTAGTCCAGTAAACACACGTGAGCCATGGGCACACGCAGTAAGAAGTTGTGCCCTGGGACAACTAAATGCTACTGCATGTCCTCTGCTTGTTCGACCACAAAAGGTCAAGGCGGTATTTATGCACCTGTTTTGTGAGTTAGATGGGAGCTGTTTGTGCTCTGGGGCACCTGACCGATCGAAATGTGAAATATGAAAATGAAATTCTGTTCATGAATTGATTTACAAGGTTGAGCAGGTATTTCGCCACCCAACACAGAGTAGCTGGATAAATACATACTGTGCTTTGTGCATTTATATGTGCGTGCTGATGTGCATGCTGGCTGCTTTCAGAATTTGTGTGCTCAGAGTGTTGCATGCATCATACCAGTGCCATGTCCTGTCATTTTTCAGTCATGTCTATATATATATATATATATATATATATATATATATATATAATTTGCTACCAAACACACTTTTTAAACATCATCAGTCATGACACAACATCATTTATTTGCCTGTGTTGTATAAAGTCGTAGTAGTAGTGTGTGCTTCGATAAATTTGTGTGGGTGTGTACTCGCACTGCTCCATTTCTCCATCTGATGCAAGCATCTGTCTTGACATGACAGTGTGCTGCATTGAAGACATGTTTTCTTTAACATGGCAGCTCACAGGGGAGACACAGATGGGTTATGACTTTGTAGATGGCCAAGGATGACGATATTCTATTTGACAATTTGCCGCATATCTGCTGTAATCTAATACCTACAGCAGGCTCCTTTTCATGAAATTTGAATTTTCTTGTCAGTGACGAATTAATCAATTAATTTCATGGTGGCCTACATTTGGAGAAGAAGTTGGTGCGATTCCCAGATGAGTTTGTTTCCTTGTGAAACTTATAACATGACTTGAACAAAACAGTAGATGAGTACATTTTGACAACCTTAATAAAATATGAGAAGTGTTTTATTTACAGTGTCTTCCCTAGTGATCGGTGTGCTATCAAGACTTTTTTGTCTTGTTTTTATTATCATCAAATACACTTCATGTTATAGTCAAACAAATCTACATTCACATGACTCTTTTCATCAGTGCAGTATGTTCTCCAAAATCACAGATTATTGTACTGTGCATTTATTAAGCAGCTACACCAGCTAATACTTCATTTATGAATAAATTTGAAGGTAATGATATAGAATTAAATAAAACAAATGACTCCTGCACTCTGGAGCTTTTAATTGAGACCATGAGGCAGTGCATTTGCGATAACACATTCATGCCAGAGGTAAATAGATGGTACTTTTATGCACAAGCTTGTTTAGCACGACAGCTGTGTTGGATACATTGCTGCATTAAATCAAACTCAATTACTGCCAACTCATTGCCCCTATGCCCCAAGAGGTGCCTGATGCAAATGCAGAAGTCCACAATCCTTCAGTGTTGCTGTGTATGAATCTTACAATATGTAAGATTATATGGGGGCAGATGTAGGCATGATGTGAACTTGCACATAAATCCCATTCAATTACGATGTCTTCCGCAGCTCCTCTGTTACAGTATTTCAGCGTTCTTTGCTCTTGGGTTTGCTGGGGTGTGCTAAAGATTTGCTCCAATGTGGCCCATAGTGCTGATGTTGTTTTTATGTGCTGCTGCTGTTGCTGCTGTGCTTTTTGTCACTTTAGAGGGTCAACCAACACACTGTGATATCCGCTCCAGCACTTAGATGCACTATGTTACACTGATGGAGGAGGCTTTTTGGGGACAGCACTACTGGGATTGGATTTGAGTGGTAACCTCTGAAATGGAACGATGTACGAGCGTGTGTGTGTGTGTGTGTGTGTGTGTGTGTGCATAGTTGAGAATATATTTAAAGAAGAAAGTGGGGCTTCACTGAATGACAGATGAATGGACAAGAAAAGGACACAAAGGGAGAAGCAATATGTAAAGAGTGTGAGGGCATGAAACAAAGAGAGGGAATGAAAAGAGAGAAAAAGCTAGAGGACTTGAGACACCCAGACAACCAAATGGAAAAGAGGAGTACCACAAAAACTCCAGCTATGCAGAGGGCCATGCCACCAGTTTTCTCCTGTGAGACACTGGAGGTGTCTGTCAGGTCAATTAGTACTATTGTGCTTACATTTTCCACCTGACTTCCTTCATTAGTGTTTTTGTCTGCAGCTTTGAGCCTCCTCGATCTGTCTGCATGTTCAGTAATACATCAAGCCATTCCCTCACACTCTTGGCTTGTGAAAGTAGTTTAGGTTTGCCAAGAGCCTGACCTACAGGAGGTCACAGCTATCATGCTATGGGTTTTTAGCCATACCAGGGGCTTAGTGAGTCTGTCAGTTGGTTGACCAATCTGCCGCTTTGATTCAACTATATTTCAACAACTGCCAAATCGATTAAGATAAAAATTTTATACAGATATTCATGGTCCCCAGAGTGTGAATTCTACCAACTTTGCTTTTCTCTCTCCTGGATTGATTGAGTATATAGCTCAGAACACTAAAACCTCACAGAGCTGCTGTTGTTTCGTTATTTTCTAACATTTTCTAAGCTTTATAGCTGGATTTGATTAATATTTGAGTAATATTTTCTTAGCGTCTTTCCCCACATATAACATCTTTTGCTGGATGAATGCAAGATACTTTTTGGACGCAACTTTTTTGAGGAAACAATTTTAATTAATTGCTCCTTTTTTGTGTCTTGTGTGGAACGGTCGTTTAGTCATTTTTACACATTTCTCTGGGTCAGCACATTACATTTTATATATTCTCTTATCTCACCAACACTTTAAGTATCAGGAACATAGCTATAGCGGCTTTCTAATCACTGAGAAAATGGGTATTTAATATTGATATTCTATCACTCTGTAAGATCAATAGAAATATGTACAATCAAGAGCAGGTCTCTGCTTCTTCATTTATAGTCTATAGTTTTATTGATCAACTCTGAATAATCCTGGACTGCGGTAATTATGAACACTCCCACTGGTCCACTTATGCATGATTCAACAATGGACAGCAATGACATGTTCTATGACGTGTGATGGGAAAGAAGCCAATATGCACTGTGATGTATGTCAATGAAACACATCAGTCAGAGTCACCTATGGGCTTGATATAAGCTCTTCCACAATGGGAAAACTGATTTATTCATTTGTTTGAGGATCACAATCTGCTGCAAAGACATAACTGGTATCTTGATATTCAATGAGCACAACTCTCGCTATCCCCAAGTTGCAGCATCTCACAGTTTGTAGTGATTTAAAAACATGTGAAAGGCAGAAAAGCAGAATAACAGCATGAAAGGCAAAGTCATTTGAGTTCTTTAAAGATCGCTGAAAACAACAGAGGTGTGCCTTTTTTAAACGCGTGTTTTGATGTGTCGCACTTTGAGCACACATAGAGCGACTGTTTTGTGGGGGCCAGGAGATAAGAGACAGAGAGGTTTGAATGTTTGATAGTGAGGGAGGGCAGCGATTCCCTTTCAGGTTTGTTTCAGGCCACCTGCTGGGTCCTCCAAACACAGCCCCACATGGCAGATCAAAGCACGGCATCAACGCGTTGTTTTGGAGGCTTCATAGAATTAGCAGTGTATTTATGCAGCAGAAATGGATCTGACAGCATTAGCAGGGATGTGACTTGAGCTCGTGACAAAAGTCATCTTGTAACAGACAGCAAAGAATTCATTTAGCACTGACTGACAGTCAGTGCTAAATAAATTCGTGTGTACGTAAAGAAAAATGATATCCTCAACAACAACTTTTCTGGCATTTTTCAGATACAATATTTGACATATATTCCACTGATTATTGAATCAAAAAATGAAACTGAACAGGTCGATGGGGCAAACTGTTTAAATGCCACAGTAAATATGGAACCATTGTAGTATTTACTCCCTAAACAATGGTTTACTAAGATCTATGTCCATTTGTCTTCTGGTTCCAGTGGACTGCTTTAAGGCCTTACCAACCTTAACTGAGCGAATAAATCGCCGTCACAGTCTTCAAATGGTGTGATCGCCTGTCACAGCCCTTCACATCAGTTTGCTTTATTGGATGTGGCTCACGCCTCCAGATATTTATATCTTTTTACAGCCATGTACTGTAGTAGCTAACAAAACAAAAGAGGGAAAAAAAGCAGTGAGGGAGAAAGAAAGAGCCAGGAAAGCTAGGGAGGCAGCTTGACAAGTAATGGTGTGGAATACAGAGAAGGGATGTGTGGAGCTTTGGCTGGGGACAGCCTCGAGATCCATCTTCCCCTGCTTAAAGCCCCAGCGCCTGGGTAATGGCCGCACGGTGGGTGCTTTCAGAGGTTACAGCGCAGGAGATGAGGGATCTAGGAGTGGAGAGGCCAAACTGAGAGGTGATTTCCCCAGTAGAAGCCTCTTCATTTTGGGGGCTGGAGGAGGTGTCGGCATTGCCACTGCTGCCGGAGCCTGGAGGAAAACAAGCAAATTGCTCCCCACAGGAACAGGGCACCAGCAACAAACTGGATCCGACATGAGAGAGAGTGTTAGCTGCTCTTCTGCTTCTCTGTTCTTTTTAGTTATTTCTGCACACATCAAACATTAATTTCATCTTTTTATCTATTTATCTAGCTATTCCTTTGTTCCTTTAATATGTACATACACAGAGTACATACATTGATCTATACATTTTTGCATTCTTGGAACTAAAAATAGGTTTTCATTTGGCATAGAACACAAAAAGATATATTGTTACCCACAAAACTTGCAGCTCACATCCCCACACATTTTAATGAGGTCACTGCACTGACTAGAATAAACAGAGTGTCAGGCACATGCTAAATGAGACAGCTCAACTGGTGGAGGGAAATATCTCTTCTCGGTCTGGTGTGAAAAACTACAGGTTCCTTTGTTGCAGGTTTAGATGCAACAGTTTTGAGCAGTGAAGCCAACCTTTATAAAATGTTTGCGATCCACCGTGACAAAGGCATTGGTTCTACATTAAAGTCAGAGGTAGTGTATTGGAAGAAGACGAGGCCCGACGTCAAAGCTGTCATCTTGAATTGTGAATGAAGAAGGTAAAGCCTCATGAGTGGAAATAATTCAGAGCTGGGTTCGCTTCTGTTTCCCTGATGACGATGGTTGTTGGCGCAAAGCTGTTGTAGCCTCTCAAGCTTTATCCCTTTCAGTGGTAAATTATATTGTCAGCTTCTCAACAGCAAGATATGGTCTTCCTTCTTTTATTTTCCCCTCTAAATACTTGAGTGAGATTCAGTCCATTTACCTGAATCAACTTCAGCCATCTTCAATTTGTTAAAGGCTCTTTGGCACCCCTGAGTACAGAGGAAGATAATTGAATTGAGCTCATTCTTCTAGCTTATTTCTCATGTTACCTAAAGGGACTTGGGGAGGGAAAGCATTCTCAGTAAAAGGCCTTTTTCAATTTATTGCGAAGGATATTCATGAAAGGGAATATGAAAGGCATATGCAAGGTTGGGAGGGTGGCAGCGAAAGACTGGCAGCTTATTGTTTGTTAGAGATCTCTTGTATGTGGCCACGGGTAGATAAATAACTCTTATCCTGCTGGATGTAGGATCTGATCCTCAGCGCATCAATTTGAAATAATTCCTTCCTTTAAAAAAAAAAAAAAAAAAAAAAATCAGTTGTCGTGTCCCAACTTCTCATACAGTCAAGAACAGATTCAGAGATGTGGGCTTCGCTTCACATTTTTATCTTTTATAATCTTCATCAACAATTAGTTGGTTTGTTGGCTAAACAAGATATTTAAAAAGGATTGCTTGTTTTTGCCCTTTATAAAGACGTTCATTCTCAGTTCACAAACCCACTGGTGCTGACTGCTAAGGTCAAAATGGCCTGCATGGGTAGCTGAGTATGAATCAAGGGTTAGGGCTACCACCTAGCTTCTTAAACACCAGTCAAAACCCAATATACCTCAAGTATCACTCAATATTTTAGTCATCCTCACCAGGATCTCTACATTAAGAACTGAACAGTAGATTGTCCTGTCAGTCTGTGAAACTATAACCAAAGGTACAGTAGCATTAGCTTTATTTATCAGATGTCATTTAACAGTTTGTTGTCATTAGCTTCAGATGAAAACTACATAGCTGTCACTCAATGTCATGGCACATTTGAATATAATAATTAGTGTGATATATCTAACATTTTTGTCAGTGGCATAAACCCTAATAAGAAGTATCAATTACCTCTTCCAATTTTTCATTCATGTTATAAGTGTAATTCTAAACAATTTTTTGTGTGTAATGTAACATTTGATTCCCTCAAACTGTATTATTTAAATCATACATTTGACACAACAATCTCCTGTGTTAGTTTTGGGGAATGCATTACTTGCATATAACTCAACACACAGAGCGCTGCCCTTTCAGCCATTTTTAATTGATGTCGATATACCAGAGGGGCATTTAGGATTAAATTAGTCCACTGAAAACGAGAATTAGAATTTTAAACTGTGAAAACCACTGTAAGAATCAGTGAAACAGTCGTGAGCCTTGGGCCTCTCTTAAATGTGTGAAATGAATATTATATAAAGGCATAAAATATCCTTATTAGAGCAATATTAAATTGAATTACTAATAGAAATAGTAATAGATTAAAATAGACACCACATTTAAAGGGAGATCCATGTTTTCTATGACATGTGAAATCCACCAGAACATAGAGCAGAAGTCTTCAATAGTACATTACAGATAAGAAAAGCTCTCCAAAAGAAGCAAGCTCACTGTTAATTTCTAAGCTGCTGCAGCGTTTTGACATGCCTTCCCAAAACTGTTGACACATTCTAAATTAAAATCATCGCTCTGCTTTCTTTCTTATGAAGTAATACTTCATTAGCTATGATTGTTCATCCATGCCATGAATACAAAGGATTATTCCCTGCAGAATAACAAAGGACCTCTTTTGCCTAAGAACCATGGAAGATAAAAGGGTAAAGCCTTTAATGAATTAGTGTGGATAAAATCGACAGCGTATGTGTACTTGCACAGTAAGTAAAATTCAATTATTAAAACTAAATAAAAAAAAAATGCAATATGAAATCATGGGAGAAAAAAAACACGCTGTTGTAAGAGCTTTAACATCTCGTTTTACTTTGCTATGAAGTGAAGAAACAATTTTTATATTCTTTTAAATTATGTTTTTGATGTGTACATGTACATATAAATATGTATCTATGTAAATGTGTTTTTCTGTCCAACTATTTTTGTTTTCATCCTGGCATTGGTTTTCATTTCCTCAATGTGGTTTGGGTGGAGCAAGGGAAAATATTCCCTGCTAAAAGAGATGGAAGTCTTTCTGGAAACAATATATCAGCCAGATTGCCACAATGCTGGGCTGTCAATCAGTTTGTGTCTTTACCAGCACAGCAGCAAAGTCTGCAGCTTCCAATACTCCCTATCACATCATCCGCTACAGTACATCCCTATGAAGATAGTCGTTTTGATGTATGTGTGTGATAGGAGGGGCTGATGTTTGTGTGAAGGGAGTTGACTCCTATCTGAATGGGTCATGGCTATGTTGTTGTATGTCTTCTGCAGGGCGACTTTTAAGGCTTATATTGAAACAGTAAAGGGGACATATTGACTGCAACCACTGACACTGTGCACACACAGATTGCCTATATTTCACCTGACTGAGACATTATAGTGGCTGTGCGGCAGAGGTTGTTGCAGTAGCCTTGCTGTGACAGTCTTGAGTGACAGTGGCAATGTGTGCTTACACACAGACCCAGGGCAGATGGACACAGACAGACAGACAGAGCAACAGAGGGAAGTAAGCGAGAGAGAGAAAGCAGCTAAGGGTAAATTCAGCACCATGGACAGCCACCATCAGACATTTCTCAAGGAGATAAATCACTTATAGCTGGCAAAGCCAGTGCTGTATAAACACACTGGTTTGAAATGTCACTATAATAGGATTGCTTTCACAAGTCCCAAAGTCTGGTGCTGGTTTCTTCCTTTCTCTTTAATTATTCTTCTCAAACTTCCCAACACTATCTGAAACTGATAGTATTGGTTTTATGAGATGCATATATACCTGCATCCTGCCTGTGTCCTGACAGCAACTCGTTTCATTCTGTCTACCTTTTAGTTTTTAGGCAAAATACACATTGTCTTCCATTGCAATGGAAGCAGTACAATCCTAATTGTTATAAACTCAAGCTGTACAGTGTGAAGTGATCTGAGTGATTGGTGATGCATGTTTTGCCCTGAGGCTTACCATGGCCTTAAAAAGTCATTCCACTGTTGTTAGATTTTTCATTACTTCTGGCAAATCCCAGCAGTGGGCTGGTGATATGGGACACTGCAGGTCCTCCATTGTAGTGATTTCATTACAGGATCAGCTCAACCATGAATAAGTTACATTGTCTTACATCATCCTAGTATTGTGTAAATTATTAGTCAATTGCTGCTTTCTACTCCTACATGTAAGAGGTGCACAACACCTAGAGATGAGATTTGAAAACCTGAAAACTAGAGCTGGTATTGGTCTTATTTGACTCTTGACAAGAGAGCAAAGATGCATATATCCCAATTATTGAATTATTCCTCCACTTTGGTTTACATTGTGCATGAATGTAACATGTTCTGGATTTAATGTTGGTTTAATCAAATTATCCAAGGGGAAGGGCAGTATGCCAGCATGTAAAGGTGCTGCATGGTTTCGGATTGAGGGAATGCCCACAACTTATTTTTTAACCTGGTGCCCCCTAGTGGGTTATCCAATCCATGGATGATGAGGTAGACGAGTCAATAATAGTCAAACATCTGTGGATCTACAGAGATATGCACTTTTTACATTCTGACTACCTTTGCAGTTAAAGTGAAATGCTGCAGTAAGCAACCGTTATGGATGCCCATTTCTGAAAATATTTGCATTAGATATGTGTGGCTGTTTCTCTATAGAATTTCTATAATAACTAGTACATCTTTGCTTAGCTTGGTTTTGTTTTTGTGGTGCACTAAGGGTTGATCAGCTCCTGGTGATATATTCCCACCCTGCACCAACTTGATCCTTCTTGACATAGTTTACTGCTGACGAAAAGCTATTTTACATGGTCTGAGGTTGCACTACTTGGAAACGGTGCTATACTCACCACTGCTGCACTCTCTGTTTCACTTTTGCTCGCCCAACATTTGATCCATAACACCACTCTGTTTTTAATCAGAGCTTTCAAATTTGACCTTGACTTAAATCCATCAAGCTGACATTTTGGGTGAAAACAGGGGCTCGATGGCAGCCTCAAAAATCCAATGATCAGCTCTTACATGAGCTCACAGAGGGCACAATTCTCTGTACTTGGAGCATTATAATTACAAGCTGGTTCCATTTGCACCCCCCTCCCTGCACCTTTTTTTTAAAAAAAAAAAAAAAAAAAAAAAAAAAAAGGTATGGAGCCAGTGAAAGCTAGCAAGAGGTAATTATCACAGAAGTGTGTGGAACACGGCTCCATGCATAGATTATCATCCTCACCATCCCTCCTTCTTTCCCTCCATCCTCTCTCATTCTTTCGCTCCCCGTTTGTGAATCACGTTTAACCTACAGTCCAAACAGCTTTGACAGGGATTATGGAGTTTTGATGAGAGACAGAGAGGTTGGGAGAAAGTGAGTTTGGGGTAATGAAGCAGCAATGTCAAGGAATGATTTATGAATGGCTCTTTTTCCTTCACTCTGTTTCATTGAGTTGTAATCACTTCAAATATCACATTTCAGAAAAATTCGATTCTGACCACGCACAAACTGATCAGTGTACCATTTTGAGAAATTGGATGGCATTGTTTGTTTAATATGGTATGCCAAACCTACCAATGATATGTCAGCAATATTTCCACATAACAGGAGAACAATGCACATTCAGGGCAATATTTGAGGAAGACAGAAAGGCTTGGCAAAGAATTGTTTTTTAGGATTCACAGGGTTTTCTTTTTTAAACCCTCTGACTGTGATGAGGCATGGGGGGGAAAGGGTACTGTTTCAGACAGATGAGTCAAAGCAAACAAGGCCCAGGGTCACTGCCTGAGCTAATGAACAGTTTAAAGGCAACGTCATCAACCACAGACTATACTTCAGCTTGTTTAAAACAAATCAGTGTAAAACATCATACACTTCAAAATGACAAAACACTGCACACTAAATATTAGCTAAAATTGGATCTTATAAATGCTGTGGGTTTTGGCATCAACATTAAAGGTAGCATGTAGGTTGTTATGACAACCATTGATACTGCCTTTATTGGATTATTGCACCATTTTTCCCTCCTACCGCATATTTACATTAAGACATTAAGCTGACATTTTTATTCTGCATTGCTTATAATGAGTAAGCAGGTAGGAGTTCAGCTTCTTGTTTTCAAGACAAGTGAACAGACACAGAGTATAGGAATGCTTGTAAAAAGCAGACATGTGACCTTCAAGTTAAATGAACATTTCTCATCTGAAAGGTTAGGCTCTGGCAACTAGGTTCAACCAATTAGAAGTGCGAGCCACATGGCTTACAGACATGTTTCATGACCATTTGATGGTATTCAGCATAGACTTTTTTTACTATTACCATTTAATATAGATCTTGCTGAAATATTTCCTGTGTCTTGAAGTTAAAGAAATGGTTTTAGCATCATTACTTAATAGCCTAGCTTAGCATAATGACTAGAAACTGGGGGAAATGGCAAGCCTGGCTCTGTGTAAAACTTTTAGAATAGTCTGGCATAACAGATTGACGTATGTGTCTTAAGTGCTTTATTATTTATTTAATTCCATAAACAGCATGCATCCAATCAAAATTGTGTATATATTTTTACCAGCATACATAGGAAAATATCTTGTTCTGAAGGCTTCCATCTTCTTTGACATTTATACTGACTTATGCCTGTTACTGTCAGTGTGCTGCTGTGTGCTAACCATAACGTATTGTGGTTTTCCATTTGTCTTCATCGCCACCATCTTGCAAAGCAATCACAATGCCCATCTCGCCCAGAAACAAGAAGGATGACTGTGACTGGTGGAGGGCTCATGTTTGTCTTCCTGTACAGATGATGCGTTACATTCCTGGCAGGCCTTTGATGTTCTTTATGTCTACCAATCAAAATGTATCACCTCATTTGACTATATATTGTTATGAGTGAGCTAGAGAGAGCAACAAACACACACATCTCTACCAGTCTCTGTCTGACTAGAATATCACCATCTGTCATTGCAAAGTGACTGGCCTTATTCAAATAGGCCTTGGATGAGAGTGCATTGTTTTGTGGGAGGGACAGAGGCGGCTTTTGAATGAAGCCTTGATCATCACAAATGCATATCAACAGACATTTGTTGTTGGGGGCACTGCTGCGTATGCAGGATACAACTTCACTGGTAATCAGGATGAACAAACTTAACCAAGCTTTTAATTGTTATTTGTGTAACTGTCTGATCCTATTTAAATCACAGTGGGGGATCTGCACAACATAAAGGTGTGCAAATGGCATGATAAGGGCTTTTACAGTATATCCTTTCAAAATAGATTCAGAGGTTTCATTGAGAACAGGGTTGACAAAATAACACACAATCACTATAAACACTCTGTCAACAACAAAAAGTTTTATTGCTCCTCCTTCCCCTGAACCACATCACTGAGGTGTAACTTCCTCAAATCGTTTCAGTGTGTCATTATTTACAATAGATGTACAGTTTTTGTAATGAGAGTAATGATGGCAATCAGTAAAACTCAACCAGTGCAATTTCTAATTCAAGATCTGCCGGTCACCCCTGTCAGGTTTTCATTAAGTTATGAATTTGTTCCTCTGTGCCCCATTATCAACCTCTGCAACACAGGGAAATTCACACATATGCCAGACCAATTACCACAGCCACTGACCATTATGTTTCCCCTGAGCCCTTCTCTGCCCAATTTATTTTCTCCCTATAATCTTCTCATTGCAAAAATCTCATATTGAGAGATTATGGTTCACTGTTGTCACGTGTGACCGAAGTTTCCTCCGTTCAGCTGCCTTTTCATATTCTGATTCGAAGAACAGAGGTTATGTTATGTATGATCCAAGTTGTTGCGAAGAAGAAGGAAGTCATGCTCTTCTGAGAATTCAGAAAAAAACCCACTTTATTTTAACTAAATCAATTTTAATGTCTTTCAATGTCCTTTTCCGTTCTACCACACTGTACTTTACATCAGAATCCTGCTTTAGCAGTCCTCTGACACAAATGAAAAATACATTTGACCAATGTTTCATCACCGAATTCTGTCTGCCGCAAAGCCAGACCCCTCTCTTCAAAATCCACTGACAGCTGTGGAAAAAGCCTGATGTGAGCTTTACAGTACATGAATTACAGCCTGAGTTGAGACAATTATGGTCCAGAATTCCTTGAAGGCATCTGAGTTACAGATCAACGAATCTTTCGTATTGCTTTTAAAGGAGACATTGCCCATCTCGCAAAGAGAGGTTCAGTACTTCCCTCAAGTGATGCAGTTGAATCACTTTTTACTGACTAAATTGTAATAGAATCCACTATAATTCAAATAAAAGCATGCTTTTGTCTCACTTGTGCAAAATTTCACCCAATATTGTTGTCATTTTACAACTATTTTTTTTTTTTTTTTTTTTTTTTTTTTTACACTTCAGGTCACTATTTGGCAGTGAAATAAATTACACTGAGTTCGCCAGTGGGTTCATGCATGTTACTATGCCTCTATGGAATAATTCAGTATTCTACTTCATGTTCATCTTTTCTGCCTTTGCAGTTCCTCTGAGATCGGATGAAGAATGCATTTGAGAGTTAATTAATAGAGAAGTTTGTCTTTTATTCACGAGCAGTATCCAGTTGGAGGGAAAATGTCCTCGTTAACACCTGACCATTGGGCCATAGATGACAATATACAGAGATATCCAAATGCTGATACACACACATATATTCTCAGAGCTCATACATAGAAGCACACGTCTTGAGAATGGATCCCACTGAGAAACCTCCTGAAGAGGTTTGCCACACTGAACCAGAAGGCTGGCAGCCTTTTTCAGAAAGGCCCCCAGCAGACTCAAAAAAACCCACTCTCCTGCTCCTGTACATGAAATATGGAACAAAGATGAATAATACACAACACCTGCTCATTTGACATGCCAAATATACACGCCTTATGCAGCAGAACAGGAGCTTCTGTGGCGGCACACCTGTTCCCCAATGTGACAAGGCAGTGACGCCTCATTTAGGTGCCCCCTCTGAATCATTCTGCCTGAATGTATTATTGATATATTTAATCTTTCATGTCGCTCAGTGTTTGACCTCTCACTGCAGGCTTTGCGGGCAGGGTGTATCATAGAATGCAGTCTTTGATTTGTCAGTGTTTAATTGCTTTTTACAGAGATGAATGTGTTTCAAGAGGGAAGAGTATTGATTCAAGGTTCAGCGAGCAGTAATTCTTGTTATAATTATACTTACAAGGCTGTCAGTCACATGAGCTTGGAGGTGCACTTTAATGATCTGAAGAGCAATGAATGGGTTTGACATTCAAGACATAGTAGAAGATTCAGACAGTTTACAGGGAATGGATTGAGCAGAATAAGAGTTTTTGCCGTGAGTTTCTGTACCAATTTTACACCCAGATTTAAAGCTTTGCTCAGACCATCATTTCACATTTTGTATGAAAAGGCTTCCTCTTGAGATCTTAGCGACACACTGCAACTGGTACCGCTAATACTTGAGGGTGAAAAAAAAAAACTAAAACTTTACGCAACATACTTTAAAAGCACAGAGGCCACTTCTTCCATCCACTGTTCCATTTAAGCTTATTGGAACAGATACTGTCAAACCCTGTCCTAAAGCATCGTACTAGGTGGCTTTTAAAATACCACATGCTGACAATTATATTTAACCAGCATTCCCTCTGTGTACCTGCATTAGTGCTGTTAAGGCATGCTGTTCCTTTCATCTCTTGTCCCTCCCCTTATTCGCATCGCTTCATAATATATGCCCACCGTCTGCTTCTGCCTCCGCACATTTATGATAACAGTCATTATCACCTTCACAAGGAGGCATGGCACCCCCCAAGATGGAGACTGCCAAGGCTCAGTATTGAAAGGTCACACAGGAGGGGAGATAGAGGACAATGACACTGAATCACAGAGCTGATGTCCAAAAGCAGTCTCAGGAGGCAAAACTGGTGAGCTGAGTCTTTGTAGGTCAAAAATGAATGATTGCAGTTGTAAATGACAAAGTAGCCGGAACATGAAATGAATCTTGAGCTGAAAGGGTGGCAGATGGTCATCAAAACATCTGTCTTGTGTATACACATAAAGGGTAATTATTCATAAGAAGCAGCTGCAGGTGATGAGTTGAGATGGGAAACTCAATAGTGACGATTGGAGGGCAGGTGACGAATGGCAGGAGAGGTTAGTATGCACTGTAGGTGGGATTCAAATACATTATTTGAATATGAACTGTTTCTAAGGTGTGCTTTCCATATTCTAAACAAATGGGCATCCAGCACTTTTTGAAGAAATTGAAACCTTTATTTTAGCAAAGTTAACCAGTGATTACTATGTGGAACTTTCAAACATGCCGCTGTCACTGCTTATGTCATTGTAGCTTGGTAGTGTCCATATCCTAATTTTAGTATTTTTTCCTACACGTTTATATAGACATATGAGTCAACCACAGAAACCTCTCATGGACTTGCATTGTTTTTGTTTTTTGCAATGATCTTCAATGTGTGGTGAGAAATTGTGTTAAGCCACTAAAAACAGAATTATCAAATTATGATATTTAAATTTAATGATTTTGAAAAGACTACCAGTCTTCACTAAACCCACAGAGTGAGCTACACAACACAGAGCTGCTGTTCCAAGGCTGGATTTTCAGTCATTATAACAACAAATGAGGTTTCTCTACTTATGGTACTGAGCCCGCAGGCTCCAGTTTCACTTAGGTTCTCCCTGTTTTCTAACTTCTGGTATAAATCTGATTAGATAATAATATACACATATATTTTTGTGGCAGATACAGATAGTAGCTTTGTGCTACACCATTTCGCCACAGCTTAATCAGATGGAGGAGGAAATAAACACAATAGAGGAGGATAGAGCAGCTTTTGCCATGTCAGGAGGAGTAAACTAGGGAAATGCAAAGTGAATATTGAACATGTAACCCCTCAATATACTGTAAATAGCTGATAGACCAAGCCACCTGGGACCACTGGCACAAGCTATACATTTGATATTGAACAATTAGAACAAAGAGCTTTAGTTTGAGAGTTGATTAGGTTTTACTAGCTATAGAGATGAAATTATATGATCATCAAATACAGTTTATGATCATTAAGTGCATTGATTTCTGTGATGAAAAGCTTTAAACAAGATTTGTGTAAGTGGGAGTCTGCTACTCTGCATACAACCCCACACTGTGGTTGCGGAAGTGAAGACATTAGGGAGGTATAATGATTTACTTCTTGCTGTGAAATGAATGAAGGTCCAACTCATTAAATAGAAAATGTGAAAATGCTGTTGCTAACTGCTAATTTGCTCAGAGAGTTTACTGCGCTCCTCTAATGGCCTGCGAGGATTGTTTAAGTGTCAGCGTTTACTAGTCAATATGAAACATGTTAAACTGGACTGAGGAAGGAAACTGTTGAAAGCCCGCAAAAGTGACGACACGTTGCAAAGTGACAGAGGTGCATTACAGGAGCGATTGAATAAAACGAGAAAAAAACATTCAATCCATTTACGCTTGTACAGATTTGCTTCCACTTTGCTAAATGCAATTAGGCCCATCCACTCTGTCCAAGTGACACCCTGAAGGCTGTTTAAGAAGTCAGCACAAATAGATCTCCAGGCTTAAAGACAAGAGAGGGAGATAGGGGTAAAGTATAGAGAGAGGAGTGCTCGACTCTTTCCCTGTGTTTGTGTACATCACAGAGATAGACAGTGAAAGAAGGACTATACACACATTCCCTCAGAGATATCAGCATTGTTTACCCCCCAACAGGGAAGCAGAGAGAGAAAACATGGGCAGAAGTGTTCATAAATCATACTTGTTCATCCTCTCCCCACCTTCATCTTCCTCTCCCCTGTTTGTATCAGTCACTCTCGCTCTCAGTTGAGAGGAGAGACAGATGCATGGCGGTTGTAGGAGAGTAAAGAGCCCTACTGAGATGTGTTGTGGAGTTATCTTTGCCGTATGAAGTTCCCCTTGAGATCAAACGCCACGGCCATCCCTCGGAGCGTGGAACAGTCGCAAACCAGCCAAGCATTTCTTACTTTCCAACTGCAGTTTGTCTCTGCTTGTCTTGTCGTTTTTCTTTCTACTACATCTTGCTCCTGGATGCTACACCACCAGCCACACACTGTACTCTCACTTTGTCACAGAAGCTTTCACTGTCTCTGAGTGTTGTGCCTCCGATGTCCAGACTGTATCAAATTCTGTCTTGATATTTTTTGAAGTTTCGTGGCAGTGATGTTTACTCTCGACCTCCAGCACTCCATCATGCGCATCAATCCTGTGTGTGTGTGTGTGTGTGTGTGTGTGTGTGTGTGTGTGTGTGTGTGTGTGTGTGTGTGTGTTTGCGAGTGACTAGAAGTCTTGTGTGAAACCATAGAGCTAATATTGAAAAATGTTAGACTCACTGTTAAAGAAATACAACCCTTCATCCATGTCATCACCACACTTTTGATTTGATTCTGTCTGCAGCACAGCTTTCTGTTATGGTATTATGCTCAGAACTGCAAGACTGTGAATGAGGCTCCAGAGGGGAAGTTGTAGTTGCTTTTATTCTACCTGCATGACACCCTGAAACAATGTTGTTGGCATACAGATCACATGGACCCAAAAAGCAGCTTAGGCAATTTTTGGAGGTGGGTGAAGTCACAATATAATGGAAGTTTTGAAGGAGTCTTGCTTCTATAATTGGACATATCTGACGATAAAATGGGATGTTTTGGCAGGGCACAGTCTCCACACCGTGCCAGCACAGAAGGAAGTTCGAGATGGATTCTGTTATAAGAGCAATTATTTCATGAGTGTGTGTCTTTCTTAATCCAGTCAGAATTTTCAAGGGTGGAGCGAAACTGTTGCCTTGCAAAGCATGTTCGTAGTAATAGAATTAAATTAATTAAACTGTACATAAATCATAAGATTTTTGTGTATACTGTACACCTTTGAAGCCATTTTATTACAGAAGTAGGATTTCTGGTCTATAATTTGGGCTAGTGCTCAATCATCTTGTCTAAATCAAAGCTCTCCACACCCCTATACAACTGCATTGTTGTTGGCCAAGTCAGCAGCTTTAGGTTTTTCAGTTTTGGTCATCAGTCTGTCAGAATTAATGATTATTAGCATGCTAATGTGCTAAGCCTGGATGGTGAAAATATGAACTATAAACCTGCTTGTATCACCATTGGCATGTTAGCGTTGCCTTTGTGAGCATGTTATTTTGCTGATGTTAGAATTCAGCCTTTGCCAGATTGTTTTGACTTTCTGCCCAGTTGAGCTACTTGTTATTTAACTGGGGGGGTAGAAATCATTTTGGTCAGGTTGTGATAATGTGGGTTACACTTTGTACCATTTGGTTGGTTTCCTCGAACAAAAGGTTTAGTTATATTCCAATAAACCAGCCCTGCTCTCAACAAACAGACTGATAAGAGATTTCAATTTTGGTCAAAACCAAATGTCATTTCATGGTATTACAACTAGAATCACAACTTTTTTCACTTTTCCAGTTAATAGAAGTTTTGTAAAAGCTTAATATTTATGCAACATTATCTAAAAAAAACTCAACTCTTTCCTAAATGAGCTTCTTGCACTATTTTTCTGACATTTGGACGGGTTCTGGGCATTGATCTTTTTGTCAGCTCAATCTGGCAACACTGCATTGAGCTCAAAGCACCACTGAGCCTATGTACAGCCTCACAGAGCTGTTAGTGTAGCTGGAGACTCATAGACTTGATTCATTTCATATGCCAATACTTAGAATTTGATCTGCCAATGCAAAGCTGAGATAACCTCCAGATTACAAAGACATTAATATGATTAACTAATTTTTAGCCTGTTTAGCTTTGATCTTGTAGTTGCACCCTACTGTTCTGTGGCAAATGTGCTTCTTGAATTGTCCTCTTTGAAAATGAAAAGGAAAACATGATACAAGACGCAAAATATTTGGGGTTAAACTACACATTTGTGAGTGTACAGTTTGTCATTAGAAATCATTTAGTTAACATTGGCATTCATTAGCATCTGAGCTAACTGTCAAGTTAGTTGTATACCAACCAACCTTTAGTTGGTACAATCGCCATGCATTTCCTTATGCTACCAAGCGGAGTAATCCAGCTTTGCTCCCAAAGGTATTAAACAAAGGTCAAACTCCTTAAAAGGAGACTTGCTGACATGGGCTGAGCCTCCCAGGCTGCACTTCCTCCCATCCTTCCTCCAAGATTGGCAGACCCAAAAGCCCTGACAATGGCCGCAATCCTAACCTGCTGCCTGAGAGGCTCAAATCCCTTCACTGAGTTAGTCCCTTAACTGGGCTCTGTTCCTGCTCAAATTTAACTGCTGGAACTCTTTGGGGGTGAGCCCTGACCCATTTCTACCTCAGCTCATGGAGATGATAAAGACAGGGACTTAAAAAAATGGAGCCACAAAGAGGCACAGCAGGAAGAACTAAATTATGATATTTTGCCATGGGTGGTTTATACACACTGTCCACATTTTGTGATTTAGACAGGAACTAACAGACAGGGCTGTTCAAATGACAGAACTGTATGATAATCAGAGGAAGTTAATCAGTTTAATGATGCTTTACAAGTTTCAGATGCCTTAAATAATAATTCTCATCTATTGCTGTGTAACATGTTCTTCATCTCAAGGAAACAGTTTTTAGCGGTGAACAGCCATGAATGAGCAAATTAACCATTTTACCAGATGTGCTAGTTATGAATATGCAGGTTTAATGTGATGGATCGAGAATATTTAAAAAAAATAAATCCACTTCTGTTTATTAATCCGATGAATCCATTTGTGTATTTATAGAAAGCGTATGTACGAGTGTGACTATTTGTCTGCAAACAAGCTTTCACACTCATTTGTCTGTGTCCACATGTCTGTGTATATGCTATGCATATTCAAATATCTGTGTGAATTGTATGTGTTTGGCCCTCTGCCCGATGCGAGCCGACGTGTGTCACACGCCTAACCTCGAGTGGTGGCCGATGCTCACTGCCTAATAAACTTAATGGACTCGTTGCTAACCTGAGATGAGTTCATCAGGTGGCTTCATTTCACACTGGCATTTTAAACTCCTCATATCTATGCAAAGCAGGCAAGAGCAAAGTAGTACCAGTCAGACAGCGTCCAACAGAATGACTGGGTTTTTTCTATTTATAATTTTTCGCTAAAATAACTTACCATTTAAAATAAGACAATATTCCTATTATTAGAATATTGTGTTCAATAAGTGTTGAAAATGTAAGAACAGTTGCCTAGATCTGAAGTTGTGTTTAGTTGAATGAAGTGCTTATTTAATAGCCAAAGATGTTGACAAGCATTTGTGACCTTGTTAAGAGCTGCATTCAGAATGTGACAGTAATGTGTAGTGTTATACAGTACCAGTCAGACTGGTACTGTATCAGTCTGGCAGTGTTTGTGCACACTGTTTGTGTAATGTTATTTTCCACTCATATCAAAGTTTTGGAATATGCTGTCATTTTGGTGCCAGAACTACAGAGTGTGACTAATCAAAAGCCCAGACATAGAAGTTCTCAGAATCTACATGCTATGCACTAAACCTTTCTTTTGTTTTCAGGTTGTGCCTGTGAACTCCTCTGTTTCTTATTTTAAAAGTAGTGCTCTTCCTCACACTGGATTTCTCTTTGTGTGGGAGCCATCTGTGCACAGGATTATACTTTTTATTTGCATTTTTGTCTGCTCTCACACAAACTTTGGCCGCATAAATGTGTCACACGTGAGTCTCGGCAATGATGGCTAAATTAATGCTTTCGTTTTATGTATATCGTCTTCACTTTTCTTTGCCTTTTTTTTTTTTTTTTTAATATATTAGTAGATTTTTAGTAGACAAATCAATAACTATGAAACTGTAGCTATTTCTGCATGCTTTGTTGTAGTTATCATTCATAAAATCAAACTTGATAACTGCCTACTTTTTTGATTCATCTCCATTTAGCATCTTAATCCAACACTATCCCAATGATCAATTCAGACCTTCATTCACAAATTGCCAATTCTGAAGAACTGTTTACTTGAATGAATTTAAAGGCTCTTTCATGATCTAAACAGCACTACAGTCTTAGCCCATCACTCTACTCTGCTCTTATTTAAATGGCAGTGTTTGTTTTTGAATACAGATCAGATTTCAGCTTATCAGAGGGACTCTTATGGTGAAGGGTTTGCAAATCTGTAGCTGAGCACAGGGCACAGCAGCAGAGACAGATGTTGCAGCCACTGCTGCTTCTGCTTGCAGACACTACAGCTGTTGAGACTGCTCTGCCAAGATGATTGTATCCCCCACCCCCCACAAACACACTCCACACAGTCTTAGTCTGCTATGCTGAGCTCTTGTACCATCCTTTGTTTTCAGCTTGTTCTGCTCCTTGCTCCCTTGGCTTTATACTGTTTCTGTGTTTGTATATACAGTTGATTCTCCAGATTCCTACTGCAAGTCTTCAACCCTTCACCAGGCTGCCATTTTAAATTAGAGCTAACTCCTCAGCTCCATCAATTAAAATAAAAAAAAAAAAAAAAATCTATATCTGTCTGTCTCTGCTCCATATCACCTCCCCTTCCTTGTGGTTTCCTGTCTCACCTTAAATTTCTTTATTCAACAGCTTCATTTTTTCTGCAGGATAGATCCTCTCTGCCTGCTGCTGGCTAGAAAATAAATTGCTCCACAAAAGCCCAAACAGCTCATGAAAAACCCACCTCTGCCCAGCTTAATCAATAGCAAAGCCTCTAATTAAACGCTCCTTCAGTTTCATATGCTCATACACTTCAACCTGTAATTTTCTGTACATTTCATGTGCTTAGGCTAATCTTTGCCAGCTTTTATTCAGCAGGTCAAAATTGGACCCCCCCTCCATCCCCACTTCTTTACCATACCACAGGAGGTGTACTTCCATAAATGTCAAGCGCCACTGTGGGTTTTGCACTCGCAGAAGCCGATCATAGATTTAGAGTTCACAATTATGTCAGAGCGAAGGAAAAAAATTTATGAAATGTCATGTCTCAAGGGACCCCAAACCGTACCTTCACCCATCATTTACATAAATTAATTTCACTCAGTATGTTTTTTATGGACAGATCCATAGTGGCCTGATAATATTTCATAGATCTTTTACACATGGCTCAAACCCTTGTAAAACCAACAGCACTGAGTGGACGCTGTTTATTCTTACATGTCACAGTTTTTTTATGCTTTTACAGCAGTTTTCAGCCTCTGTTATTTGCCATATCAGTCAATCAGCATTTTCTGCTGAAGTCGAATTGTTGCTGTAAATCTTTGACTACATTTTTTTATGTCTTTGTGTGCACCACAGAGGCAATTGACAGCTGCTTGTGCACTTTCAAAAGGAATAGTAGGGGGAAAATTAATGGGATGAATATCACAAAGGTCAAAACAGGAGGTGGGTTTCAAACTGACAGCTTACCCTGGTGCAGTGACAAAGGAGGCACAGCCGCCACAGACAACACGGAGAGTGTCATGATAAATTGCGTTACTGAATAGTTTGGCATTTCTATAATCAGGACTTTGAGGTGGCAGACATGAAGCAGGACAGGCACAGGGATGATGGAGGAGGTGATGACAGCAGAAGATCAGCCTTAAAACGCCACATCTGATATCCCACGTTGTGTAACATCCTTGTGTAGTAAAATGTTTCTTTGTGGAATACAAAGGGGTGAAAGTAAAGATCGCTGACTTTATCGTGTTCACCATTAATTATGAGAACATGCATGTTCAAGATCGTATCACCTCCTGGTCAGCCTTTTTCTAATTTGACTGTGTTAGTGGTTGTATATCTTTGGCCTTTGCAGAGCAGATAAAACCTGATGAATGTTAGGTTGACTCTTTGGGCCGCAGCTGATTAACAACTGTTTAATCAGGGTTTAGTCGTGAACAGCTGTGGACATCCTGCTCCTCATTTATTTAGCCATGGCACGTCACTCACAGTCTCCTTGCATTTCACCCTCGCCTTTTCTTTTTTAGTTTTTCTTCCTTACTATCTTTTTCCCCTCACTCCAAGCTATCTGCTATCACTTATTTTATACTGGAAAAAACTGAATGTATAAGCTGATTTTCTCTGCCTTATAGTCATACATGTGCAAAGCCTTAATGAAATAGTTCAACATTTTGGCAAATACTATTATTCGCTTTTTTGCCGAGAGAAAGATGAGAAGATTGACACCACTCTCATTTCTGTGTATTAACTATGGAGTGAGAGAAAAGAGTAGATTAACTTAACTTAGCATTACTGTAAGAAGAGATAGGTCGGCTCTGCCTAAAGTTAAAAAACACAAGCACACTAAACTGACAGACTGTGCCCGATGTCTTTCAGTCATACAAACAGCTACAGCAGTTAACCTCCCCTAAAACTGAAACTTGTATTTTTTTTATTACATTTCTGATTGTGTATAGAGTAAACAGATTATCTGCTTTTAAGTGGCCTTTAGATGCATTAATTGGTGGTGTAGTTTGGAAGGAACCAGGTTGGCTCGTCTTAATGCTAAACTAAACTAATCGTGTCCTGGTTTTTTACATCTACCTAATGTACAGTCACAAGAGTTGGATCAATCTTCTCACCAAACTCTCAGCAAAAAAGCAAATAAGCGTATTAATTCAAATATTAAACTGTTCTTTTGAGGTTATCTTGCTTATAATAACTTCCAGCTCTTATTATAATGATCCTAATCTCTTTTGTCTCAAATCTTAAAAATCCTGATGCAAATGAGTTGTTGCTGTATTTTCAAGTTCTTTGTCACTGGCAGTGAAACCAAGGAGGAATAAAGGCTTTTATCTTGACTGACCTCATCAGTAGTGTGAAAAATCCTGCGTTGTCCCTGCACTTCTTCCATTTGACATCTATGCGGTCACATCTGTGATTTTACAGCCAGGATTTTACTGATGGCCATTAACAGATTAGGTGTTAAGTGACATACTCAAGGATGTTTGAACAGTTCATCCTGAGGAGATATTTTTCTGTAATCCAACTGCTGATTAGTCACAATGCCAAAAGGACTTTCTCAAATCAAACTGATTCAGAAGGTCAAAACCACCAAAGATTCAAACTGCCCTCTTCAAACTGAGTGTGTGTGTGTTTTATTTTTTACTTTGGCAATCTGTGCTCTACAGGGACACAAGGTGAGGTAGCTCTGAAAGGTTTTGCTCGAAGATAAATTGGGTAACCTTCTTCTGTCATTAGTAATACCTTTTTCCACTGGTGAACAGGAAGACAGTGCAGGCAGAGGGGTGATGGAGGGAAGACAAAGCAAAGGAGGGGGTGGGGCGGGATGAGGGGATGAGAGCCAGAAGTCAGCGGTAATTAGCCATGAAACAAAAGCCCACTCGGCTCTGTTATGGCTCGAGTTTCACACCTTGAGCCATCTCTCTGTGCCTTTGAGGCTCAGAGCTCAGTGAGGGCTGGGACCGCTGCGAGGTGTCCAGCTGAAACAGTCGTTTTCAAATCCATCACACCGCCTACACACTTCTGTCTCAGTCTGGCTGGTTGGCAGGGAGGTAGTTTGTCTGGCTGACTTGTCATGTCTGTCTGGGGCACATGAGTGCGGATGCCACTATAGTCATGGAAGCAGCTTCACCGGTGAAACTCCATCAACAGGACATGCTGTTATTTTGTAACATTTGAGGCCAAATCTTACAGTGCATTATCCCTGTTTTGGCGAGAGTTTAATGAGATTGATACTATTCTCATGTTTGTGCTTTAGCAAAGTAGCAAGAACAATGAGACAATAAGCATAGCTGAGTCAAAGATAGCACAGAAATATGAATAAAATAAATAAATGAAACCATCTGTTTTCACATTCCTGCCTGTGAACGGATTAAAAAAAAAACATGTTAATTAGTGAACATTAGATATGGTGGTAGTCATATATTGAGAGCCACGCTAACTAGCTGGTGCCCTCTTGCCTCCAGTATTTCTGCGAAGCTAATTGGTCCTCTAGCTTCATATTACCCTACAGACATAAAAGTCTGTAAGTCTTTTCTTATTGGATGTTTTTTTCTTTTGTATTTCTGTAATTTAGCCATAATAATACATATACATTATAGTCTGTACAGCATTTGGTTGTAAAATGGCATTTTCAGAAGCATGACTGTTAATAAATACTTCGGTCTACCAAACTAATTTTTAATGAAACATTATCTGTGTAATAGTTGCATGGTAGGATATGATTTTTTTTTTTTTTTTTGGTTCGTTCTGAAGACATGTTTGAGATTGAATAAATCTATGCAAGGATTTTTGCGTTCTGTCTGCAGGCAAAATGATAAGAAGTAATATCATTTTAAAGAGGGGTATTACAGTAAACAACTCTTTAGTCTTGAGGTGAATTTGGCAGTTGAAGATGTAATTTTGCTGCGGAAGTACAAAGTTTCTACTTCTCACTGCCACACAAACTGTTGATGTAACAGAATTGCACCACTTGACAAGCCATGTTGAATCGCCTTTCGGTGTGATGGTACAACTGTAAAAGAAAATAGTGCTTGTGTAACTTTAATCATTTTGAGTGTGAATCCAGTTTAAGAACTTCTACATAGATTGGATCTGCCTGTGAAGTACATCATCTTCCTATATAGCTTGCTCATGCCTCAGCTACAATCATAAAGACTGACAGTTAGGGTGAATTAGTTTTTAGCAGCTGTCAAGGTTGTTGTCACTATACAGAAATAACTCTTAAATCAACAATTTGAAAAACATTTAACTGCTCCTAGCAACTGCTACTGCAGCTTCCATGGCAGTTGAAACTGCAGACAGAAAAATGTGTTTCAAAAATGGAAAAATAGCCTCATCCGCTTCCTTAAGACCACAAAGTACGGTAACATTGCTAGCAAGGTAGTTAAACCCCCAGTGGCCCATGTGTACCTATTGGATTTTGCATTTCCGAGTTTTCATTCTGCAAGCATTAACACAATGCAGGTGCTGTTTTCACTTTCCTCTTTCAGGATAAGATCCAAGTGGGGGGCTCAGCACAAGCATCCCTCCCACCTCCATGACTGCACTGTTTTCAACAAAAGGCTTG
This sequence comes from Rachycentron canadum, assembly GCA_038496675.1. Classification (NCBI taxonomy): domain Eukaryota; kingdom Metazoa; phylum Chordata; class Actinopteri; order Carangiformes; family Rachycentridae; genus Rachycentron; species Rachycentron canadum. The sequence goes on from CM076669.1 coordinate 10,642,574, forward strand.
TGTTGACAGGCCCTTCATTAGAGTCTTTTTCCTGGAAGAGCCTAGTACATAATTAATGTCGCCATGATGGATTACACGGGTTCGTTGCAAACAGTGAAGAGGTCGGCAGAAAACGGGAGCTCTGATGCAAGGCTATTTTCCCGATTGAACATGCCTACTATGTGCCCCTTCTGCACTGGCACCAAAATTGCTGATTATAAAGTCACAATATTTACACCAGTGGCGCCTTTAGTACAGGTGCAAGTGAAAATTAACCCCCTGTGCCTTCACTTTCTGTTTTTTCTGTGTGTGTGAGAATCGAGGGTGGATGTGGCCTGACAAAAGATCTTCATTGCGATTCTCACAGGTGGGGCTTTGGGTGGATGTAAACCATTAATCAAAGCCATCGTTAATGATGCAGAAAGCGCTATGGAAATTAAACCCCTTCTGGTCCTCTTTCCATAACATTGAGGTGCACTGTGTTTATGATGAAGCTCTGTTGAGAGCCAAAGTCTTTTCTTTTATTCCTTCATGTATCAGTTGGAGACCATCAACACTAATGTCAATCCTGTATTCGCCACAGATCAGCCACCCGTATAACTGTTTTCTACTAGAGAGTTTCAGGTATTTTAATTTCTCAATTTACAGTTCAAAGGTTTAGTTTAATGATTTTAATATTTGACCTCCACATAGATTATCAGGATGAACATCAAGGCCCTGACATTCCTCACGACCTCCAGGCTATGTTTTCATAAAACAAACTAAATCAGAAATAATTGCAACACATGGCTTTTTACATAACCGATCAAGTGCACTCAAGTGGAATGACATCTAATTGAAAGTGCAGGGAATGTTTCTTCTCACTGTTTTCATTTAATACCATCCCTGGGAAAGCCAAGCACAATATTATCTACCACTTCCATGATTTTTGGAAATGTGATTTAAATCTGACTAGAGATGCTTTGCACTTTTCCACAAAAACTCCAGCATATCTCAAAGTTGTCAGAATGCTGGTATCCTGAGCTTTCCTGAAGTGTGTCAGTCAGCTCAGAGGCAGTTGTTGAGATTTTAGGACAAACAAATTTGTCTGTCTTGCCAGTGCTGGTACAGTCTAGCGCACCAGTGTATGAAGTGACTGGCTCAATTATACATTTACTTAGACAATAAAGCACTGCCACTCTGTGCCAACGCTGGGGCTGATTATAGCGGCTGTACAAGCTGTTGTCCCAGCCTCCTGTTCCTCCCCTCTCACTGATCAAGACATCCATCCCACAGAGAGGCATACTTATTGTAGCGAATACAATTCCCAGCATTACACTCGTACACTGTCAAAAGCCCCCCCTTTGCTGGTTCTCTTGTTGAAGAAAATGTTTTTTCCCCCCTTTTACAATATGTATGCTTACTTTTCTGACATCCTCCAACCTCTTAACACGCCTCATGTCTATAGACGCGATAAGCTTTATCAGGACTGTATGCTTTGATTTTCATGCTCACCAGTCACAAGATTGTGGATTTTTACATTTTTTTTAATTCATTATTTATTGTTATTCAAAAGATGTGATGCAATCACATTTTTATGGAGTAGGAAAAAAATGCTTGTTGCACATTGTTTATGTCTGCCCTTTGATGAAAACATGTTAAAGCTCACATTTAGCCACGCTGTGTTTGATGCTGTGAATACCTGCTGTTTAGGAGGTGGTAGACAGTCCCATTTGTTTGTGGAGGGTAGTCCCATAAAAGAGCATCACTTATGAGCTTCAAGAAGACACTCTGAATATCTTGAATGCATTATGCATGAGCAGTGTTTACATGAGATCACAACAACATCCATAGCATTCTCTGATTCTGATTTTTATGGCTATTTCTTTCTCATGTATTTTTTTCTTTTGAAAAGGATGCAAATCTTTGTGGTAAAGCCATCTTTAAATGCTCATACTGACTGGGTCTGAACTTACAAATTATATATTTCCTTTCTTCACTGCTTCTCCACACCATATAAAACTACCAAATACCATAAGGTATAAGATCCCCCGGGGGGCCATATCCCCTGCCTTACTGAGACAGACTGGCGGAGAGTTTCTGATTGAATTGACAGCTCATGACTTCTGCTTGGCTGTCACATTTTGAAAAACGCTGACAGGAAGAGATTTCCATCCTGAAGCTAACGCTGCTCTAATTGGACATGCATGCAAGGCAGAGAGAGAGGGCTTCATTTAAAACCAATTAGCCAACTTGATAGTCTTAAATTAACCTGAGCAACATCCAAGCTATGCAAATTTTCACTCTTTGTAACTTCACACTCACAACCACATACTCACTCACTTTGACAAATGCTCTGCCTTGTAGCTAATAATTTAGCAAATATCACATGATCATGTACAGATTCTGAAGGGTAATTGTCGCTGCACATATTTCTACTAACTGGAGAGTTATGAGTGGAGGATAACAGCTCTTCCAATTAACACTGCGGTGCTTTTAGGTGCAAATGATTATTTAACACTTTCACTGTAATGGACACCTGAAAACTCTGCACATGCTGTAAAAGTCATCTGCTTAGCATTGCAGTGCGATGATAACATCTGTGTCAGTGTCTTTATCATAGACTCAGTAATCCATAAAAGAAACCAGCCACGCTGTTAGGAATAAACTCAAATGTTTTTCACTTAAATGACAATTGTTGTGTTGTTTTGGACAAAATGATCAGATCCTCCAAGAGCAGAACGATTCAATACAATGTGAAATGGTCAAATGGTTGCTCAATACAAGCCCTTTCCTGGCCTTTGGTTACCAGGGAAACCCTTAGGTCTGTGTGTGTTTGAATGTGTTTGTCTATTTGGACTTGTATAATTACACACATTCAGCATCCCTGAGAGTCTCTTTTTTCTTTTATATAAGACATATTTTGACATATTGTGATACCGTCTACCCACCAGTAGAGTGGAGAGTTGGAAGGACCTGCCGGTCTGTGTACACACAAGTATCACCATAACAGGCTTTTCTCACAGGACATTTTGACATGTTACAGGGGATAAGTTAATCACTGAATTCTATTTAGCAACTTACTGGTTCCGGGCATTGACTCTGTTATTTAACCAAGAATCGCTCTATTAAAAGCAAAAATGTTTTCTATGTGATAGTTTCTATTTTCACTAAACCTCCTTGTTGTTGTCAAAGTTCCTCCAGAATAAAAACTGCAGCTGAAAATTTGAAAAACACGAAATATTAAAGAAAAGAGAAAATTATCAGTGTTGGGGTACCAGAATACATTTCATGACATATTTCAGTAGCAGGTCCTCTGTGATTGTATTGTATAAATATACCTGATATGGTTAATAGTGCACATTGCATTTATTATTATAAATGATTTGTTTCATAATAGAGTATGGATTTAAATATATTGTGAATATAAAATTTGCTTGGGTCTCATTTCTATAGTTTCTATTGGTTATGATAACATGTTAATTGCTGTAATACTGCAACTTGGCAATGTTGCTAAAAAGGTAGTCTTTTTGTGCTCAGGCAATAATGGTCAAATTTGGATATAAATATAGTGTCAGTTTTCTTTAAGGTCTTACAAAGTCTTGAAATGCCCAGTGCAGATTTCCATACTTCCAGGTTTTCTACACGTCTTGTATCCTTGGTGCTTTTTTTCTGGCTGTATTGGTACAAGTTTCACATCATGGAAAGATTTGTAACTGAAACAATAAGTTAACACTTAGGGGAACTCTACTTTACATTAATGTTGTGACAGAAAAGCTGTAGGACTTGGCCAGACTTCAAATGGTGAAACATTCTTTATCTTCACTGTTCACACAAGGTGATGCTGACGTGCATGGCCAATCGGATCAAGCGGATGCACTGATTTTGAGGGGAAGAGCTGCAGCTACTCATGCGGATGTGCTGAAGCCATACCGTGAGAGCCGACTGGTGGAGGTAGGATATGAGTCTATCTGTCAGCGGCAGAGGAGAGGGGGAGTTGGATCTAATGAGGAGAGACATTTCTGCTTTACCCTCTCCTCCCCTCAGTCACATATCAAAGGATTGAAAGCCATGATGAATCCACACCTTACACACTTCCAGTACACACAGTACTGTGTGTGCACTTTAGTTCACACACTCAGAGAAACATGCTGTCTCCTATGAGAGGGACTGTCACATCCTCAGTACGTCAGTACATGTTTGGCATCCTGAATTTAGTTCCAGAAATTCACTCAGTATCTACAGTATGTTAGATACATGAATCAGTAACTGTTATGTCAGTTAAATTAAAGTTATAATCTTTACCATTCAATTCTTGTTGAGTGACGCTTGTGCTTCCCATGGTAACAGCAAGTGTGGTTTAATGCTACATCAAATACCCTTTGGCCAGCCACTTACCTGGTTGTGTACCTGTTTGTAGTGCAGCCAAACTGATCATTTAATGCAGAAATATTTGTAAACATGGTCTGATCTGCAGATTATACTACACATGTATTTCTTGTTTTAGCTTTACAATAAATAATTGAATGCTTTTAATGTAAAGCAACATCAGTTGTTTTTTCAACAGTAACTTCATACATTTGAGAGTGAACAGTAACCATTAAGGCTGGTATTAATGACATAACACACTTCTTGTCCTTCAACAGGAGGAAGATAACAGGGTTCAAACCAAATTGTGCCATTCCCACCATAAAAACTACCTCCATATGGAGAGTTAGTTAGTTTCACTAGAAATTCTAACGTCAGTAAACAGAGCTTGTGCTGCAAATAATGATTTGTCAGTTAATTTCTTACTATTTTTCTGATTAATATAGCAATCGCTTATTTTCTAAAATTTCACATTCTCATTCCAATTTTTTTCCAAAACTCAAGCTGACGACTTGAAATCGTTTGTTTTTTCAGCCAAACATTCAAAATATTTTGTTTGGAGAAAAATTCATAACACTTTTAAAACTCAATCGTTTTCAAGTATCAATGACATGTTTCCTTTCTGCATGCTTTTGATTAAATGGCACCAAAAGGAAGCCCGTGTGTATGTGTGTGTGTGTGTGTCTGTGTGTGTGAGTGTAAGCGATAGATGTAGAAGGACAACAAAGTGCACGTCACATTTCCATGAGTGTGTAAATGTGTGTCAGACTCCCACCACCAGTTTTGTCATATCTCCTCCCCTTTCTCTGTGTGCCATTCTGTCAGAGCTAGCCCAGTGACATTTTCAGGCAGCTGAACTCTAAGACCTTTCAGTGTCACCCTCTGTTGTCATTTCTGACTGCTACGGCCCAGACAATGATGCACTCGCACTGTGGGGGTAAAATGATATACAGCCAACCTCAAGGTCTGCCTGCCTCAAAGTTGTTTTTCCACTGCTCCATCAAACCGGCTCTTGCTGGCACAGAATACCACTCAGTGCTTTGATGAAAACAAGGAGGAAAAAGAGTTTTGAGTGATCAAACAAAACTTTAGTGTTTGATATTTGCTGTTAACTTGAGCTGATGGGAATATGTGGAAATAGTATAATAGATGAAGTGAATAATTCCCAAGTTTTGTTCCTCTTTTTTTGGTAAATTAAAATCATGAACCCTAAAGAATGAATCCATCATTATTCAGAACCTTTTCAGAAGTAAAATGTCAGTACTCCATTACAAGTAAAGGTCCTGCATGAATAAAATTCCAAAATGTAGTGAAAATATTAAAGTAAAAGTACTGGTTAGGTCCCTCTGACTGACTGTTATATATACTGAGTAATACTGAAGCAACTGTATGATGGTGGTATGTTACTGTAGTTGCTGTAAGTGGATGTGGCTTCAACTTCTGTATATTGTTTATTTACAGGCAGCCCAAATAAATCTCAGTGGCCTTGAGATCATTAGAGAGGAAAAACAAAGTTCTGACACAAATCTGTTTTCAATTTTTGCACTTTGTCTTTTCGGTGTTGATTTTTGAGATATTTCATCAGCTGGTAACAACTCAGACCTCTGAAATGACCTGAACTACAAATTGCTTTTTGTAAGATCTCAGTTGCCAAAAAGGTTGGAAACTACTGCTTTAACAATGTGTTACATTGTTTGTGTAAAATTTTCATTTTCTAAAACTAATTAAGTAACGTGAGCTGTCAAAAGTGCATTATTTGCCTCTGAGTATTTCCAATCATTTTCAACTTCATACTCCCACTCCAGTACATTTCAATGTAAAGTTCAAGTACCTCAAAACTGTACTGAAGTACAGTACTTGAGTAAATGCACTTAATTACTCACTACTGCACATTGTGGACAGATAAAATCAGATAGAGTCGGTCCCTGAGGGAGCATATAACTGCACGCATCTTATCCATAAATCAGGTCTGTAGAGCCGATGCAAGGTGGCAGTGGCAGTTATATCGAAGCCTCGGCTGAATCACATGCCTGCCGCAAGGAAATGGAGCTGTCGGAAGGGCTGTGAAATAGTGCAGCAGTCGCGTCACTCACAGCTCTGCACTTTTATTTCATTATCATACTGGAACAAAATGTGTTTGTAAAGAGCAACACACAGGCAACAGGTGCAGCTGAAACAAATTCCAGTTTGTGTGTTTTTAAGATTGAACCACATGTTTGACACGTGCAGCACACAGCTGTTTGCCTCCCACTACCACTTCTCTCAGAATTATGTAGTTTCCTACCTCAGTTTAACTTCTTCCTCAGATGACAACCTGGGGACTTTTCAACCTCACCAAGATACACATCTGCTACCAATAGAAATCTGCTGTATTTCCCTTCACCCAATCTGCTTTTAACCCACCTTAGAGTTATCATGTAGTTCTGTGAGCGTGGGGTGCAGTGCAGCTGTCTTTAACCATGTTCTCCTTATTGATTTGAGTCTGGCTGTAACCTCGTATCAGGGCTTTGCAAAGTTCTCTGCTGCATTAAGTCCTGGTCCTAATTGAAGCCTCCCAGAGGCTAACTGGCTCGATTGCGCCGACATGTCAAAAAGCATCAGTCAGTTAAATGGGGCTGGGAGATGGAGAGCCGTTATTGTTGCTACTGCTGCTGCCTGCAGGCTGTGACCTTGTGGTGAGACTGAGCTTGGAATGTCTCCACTAAACTTACTGCTTCCCTGAAATATCCAAGCTCTATTCTTGACTAGATGTCCACCAATGAGTAAGTGTGTGCATGTATGCAAGCATGTTTGTATGTACTGTAGGTTCAGGCACACAATGTAGGCGTGTGTGAGAGCTTGTACAAAGATAGCCAGGGCCCAGGGCTGCAGAGTAAAATGAATGACAGTTGTTTTGAGTGGCTGGTGATCTTGCAGCAAATCCTCTCTAAGATTCATCCCAGGATGGACGATTACATTGCTGGATCTGCCAGCAGATAGGGTCAGAGCATACTGTACTGCATGTAAGGACTCACTACAGAATGTTGGCATCGTAATGCAGAAGCAATGACAAGGTGTGATAAGCAACATATGGATTGTTGTCTCTGTAGATATATGGTAACCTGACTCTACGGGTAACATGCTGTGTTTCATGAACGCATATCACAAATGTTTAATACAATAATAATGTTGTTCCACTGAGGTTTTTCTGTATTATTCAGTAAGGACCAGACAAGGTTGTATTTGGTGTGAGGTGGTATGGTGGGGAACTTTATCATTTTGCTCTCTCACCTTCTCTTTTGATGCTTCTGTCTGCATCTTGGTGTCAGCAAGGTGAAGAAACTAGTGGCTGACATCAGAAAGAAGAAGCTACAGACACCTATAAGCATTGAGGTGAAGTGCAGTACATTGTGCCATCTTACAAATACCCATTCAACATCCAACATACAGACCCCAACTGGTCTAAAAAAAAAACACCAAAAAACTCCACGATTAAATCAGTGGTGTCCAGTGTTTTGTTCTTCAAAGTCGTGCAAGTGAGGCAGTGCTGAGATGCGGGAGGCAAACAGAATAAACAAACTGGTTTGAAAAGAAGGCCGGCTGCTACAGCCTGAAGGCAGTAGCAGGGCATAGGGCGCAGACTAAACTGAAATCTGTCCTACACAAAACCATCCATCCCCTCTACAGTGAGCTGATGTCATCAACAGAGCACCTCCAGCCTCTGGCTTTTACCCCCGAAGTGCAACATGAAGTGCTTTAGGCACTCTGTTGTGCCAACAGCCATCAGACTGTGCAAAAGCTTTTGTGTGAATGGCCAACAGCCACCAGCTGTAGGATGGTGCTGAAGCAGGCCACCCACACTCACTGTGTAAACTAACCTGGAACACCTCTGTAAATTTGCTTTGCATTGCATAGACTGATCAATATAACTGAACTTTAATGAGAGAAAAAGTTTTTTTTTTCCTCTTAATGAGACATGTTCTGCTCTGGTAATACAACAGCGTCTTTCATCAAATCCTCTCTTCCTCCAAAATGACCACATCCCTTAAAGCCTGAGTTTTAGGATTTTTACTTTGTTGTGCTCTATGTTCAGTGTTGGGTATCTGGTCATGAATATATATGTCAAACGAGGCTGACTTGCTTGAAAAAATGCACCTGTTGCTATCAAAGTGGTATTTTAGTCCACTTTAATGTGACTTCTCAAAGTATTTTATTTATGCACAGAATTAGCCTGTGCCACATAAACTTTCCAGTTAAACTCTGCTGGCACATTGCCTTTAATACAAGGAAAGTGCAATGTGTATAGTTTAGATCACAAGATACATACACAAGTAACCAGAATGCACATCCAGAGCACAGTTACCAGATACACGATAAGTAATTTGACAGCCATGCCCAGAGTCGCTGAGATTTTGAACAACTAGAACCACAGCCTGAATAATGTGTAGGTTATTGCAATGATCCAGTTTAATAAAAAAAAAAAACCTTGATAAATAATATGTATTTGTTAAGGAGTCAGCTGCAGGTTGGAAACATTTTTGCCTTTGCATATCTATTAAGCAAACATTGCAATTAACCTAATTAACATGTAAAAAAACATTAAATATGCATGAAATTGCCCTGTAAACACCTGCTTGTTCTCTAATGGCTCTCAGTAATTGTCTGTCTTTGGAACATTACAATACACCCTGCTCAAATTGGGTTCTTACAGCCCCAACTGTATTGTGATGGTTGAGAGAGAGAAGAGCTAAATAAATAGAGTTGAGTTGTGTTGTGTTGTTTGGCCACTTTGGGGCAAAGGATATGGATATGACCAGGACTGGGATTGAAGTTTGCGATGGAAGTAGGTGCATGAGTAGCAGTATCGCACAAGTACACTTTGTGTTTGATTGATGATGAAAGATTATGACTTCAGTCTTTCCTTGTCACCCATTGCACCAGAATGGTGGATAGAGATACCAGAAGGGCCTTTGCTTACACAGCGCTGTTTGCTTGGAACTGGCTATCGACACGGCCCATAAATCACTCTCTAATATTTTTATGCATCCAGTCCATCCAACTGCTGCCAATGTTTCCTCTCCCTGCTTCCTTTGTAGCTCATTTGAGCTGAGCGACGACGCATGACAATGTGTGCGTAATGGGGATTGCTAGAATCGGCTTGGCAGAGATACAGGCTCTGTTCGGATTGGCTTAAAAGTGCAACTCCCTTGACCTTGCAATGTGTGACATCAAGATTATGTGAAAAGGGCAATTGAAGACGAATCAAAAGCAGCCTTGAATTATAAGGACTTGCCCTCCATTGTCACTGCAGGAGCACCAATCCTACATAAATCCTGTGAGCGCATTTAAATAGCTTCCATAACTCTCAAATGCTAAACACTGTCATGTTGCATTACAAAACCTGTCTTTTAAATGGATACTTGCTTTTCTATTCCCTGCACATCTGTACTGCTGAATCTGCTGAGAGACTTGCCAGAATAAAAAATAACAATTTACATCAGAAGCAGTAAATCTCCTGAAGCAGCTACATCTTTTGCCTTGAGTTGATCATTTCACATCTTTGACCCGACCCTAAATCTCCCCAGCACATTGACTGAGGCTGTTGTTGCCCTCACGCCCTGACCTCTGCTGCCTTAGCTTGTCACACTCTTATCAAATGCTATCTGATGGCACTGGAGGTCCCAAAGCAAGCAAACAATCTGATATGATCTGTCTGGCTGGTAAAGGAGATGCCCCGCTACTCCTCCTTTTTTCTCCATCCATTAACACCAGTGGTGGTTTTTTTTTTAGTTGTTTTCTGATCTGAATTTGTCATTTGTAATGTGTGTTCACAGCTCCATGTGTGCTTGATAAGTAACTGGGATCACACTTTGAGTTATAGTTCAAAACTGTTAAAAGTAAAAAAATAAATAAATAAAAATCCACCTTCCTACACCTCACCAAATAACATGTGATATCTCACTTAATCTCTTTAAACACCTGCTCGTAACAGCAATTGCTAAGTTATAGGTGCTTTGGATGACTGGCCATCACAGGTCTGTCAAGCTTTTTCTACATGTTGAAGCAGAGTGCATGGGTTTGTAGTAAAAGCATATTCACTGGGATCTAAAATAGCATTTCTTTTGCCAAACACATCAATTTGACCAGAAACATACTGGTGACTGCGTCTTGGTTTTTATTTGGGCGGCCATCTTTGGTTAGAGTGGCCTCACTGGCTGACATCTGATGACTAGTGGCTACATCACATGATCTAGAAATTTAGTATCTCACCTATGTTTCACACAAAAGACCTGTTTGTCATATTGACATCATATCAGCATCATTACATAAAACTGGCACCTCCCACTATAGCTGCCTATGTTTAGACTGAATATGGATATGTCACAGACATGAAAGATGGTGCTGACAGAAGCAGCAATGCAGCAGATATGCAGCCTATGTGAAAACACACACATACACACACACACACACACACACACACACACAAAGCATATATCACAGCAGAGCAGCAACATTCATAAGCATTTTTTATTTGTTTCAAACATTTCAGGCGAGAAGGCTAGAATTTGCACTGTTACTCTGCAAATATGTGCAAACAGCCCCACCACGCTTGTTATTTACTTCCTCTTTCACACACAAAAAATGCACATAAAAATAGCGAATAACAATGTATTCACAACTCCTTCGTCTCAGGTGCACTGTAATGAATCTATATTATTTTGACACAATCACTGTTTTCTCATGCAAGTGCCTCTGAATAAACTGCTCACTTTCCATGCTCATATGAATTGACAATAAGTAAAATGAGGAACTACGATGAAAGTTGTATTTCATCATGCAAAAAACACTGCAAATTCATCCGATGAGGGAAGACCTGCTCACAGATTTAAAAAAAAAAAAAAAAAAAAACTCTCCATCACCAAGATAATGTAGGGCTAAACAATGCTTATGTGGGCAAGTGACTGCATCACTAAAATACAAATCGCTTTCAAAGCTTCTGCAATACAAATATGGCACAAAAACATCTTGTGACAATATTTTGTAAACTGATGAATAATTGATGCATTTAAAATGCAAGTCAGACTATCACAATAATGGATATTATGCAGTAGCTGATGTTGGAAAGAATAAATAAAATAACTTATCCCTCTATTTACCCTACTTCAGTGAAGTGGCAATCCAGTTTGCAGTGGTCATCAGGATGTGAATCACTTTTGAAAGGTGATGGCCATAGAAGCACTCATGATAATAGTAGACCATGAGAGCTGTAAGGAGTGCCAAACTGAAGAGATTTGTTTTGAAGGCTTGTGCTTTTTGGCATGTCAGACATTGCGCTTCTCAGCTCTCTAAAACACATCTTTCTCCATTTCTATTCCCCTGTCTTCCCACGGCAAATATCATACCCCTCCGCCGTATTGACCATGGAAGATTGTAGTCCCCATTTGGCTTAGCAAACAAGCAGACAGACCCAAAAGCACTTAATTGATTGTGATGGCCCATTTGGCCTCGTTTCAGCTGCACCGGGTCACTTTTTAAAACACTCGGCCTGGGCGACACGACACAACAAGACAATTCAGTAAGACTCTGTTTTGTGTTTTGATTTGCCAGACGGCCTCCGATGCCACAGCGTGCTGATTGCTGCCTTTTTTTCGTACAGTGAGCTCATTTGACAGCAGCAAACAAATAACAGGCTGTGAAAGTCCACAACATTCTGCCTCATTCACACAAACACACAGACATTGTCTTTCGGTTTCCCACAAACCCCAACACACCTGAACACACCTGAAAGAACACACACACACACACACACACACACACACACACACACACACACAGACACACACACAGACAGACTGTATTTATTTAGCTCTTCTCTCTCTCCACCACCACAATTTGGCAGGTGGCACAGTGCCGGGTTCCATTAGGAAAAAAAAAAAAAAAAAAAAGAGGGAGAGAGAAAAAAATCTATAAAGGCAAATAAACAAGAGTGGGAGCTGCTGCCAGCTTGCCTTGCATTCTCCACCGGATAATAGAAATGGAAGTGCGATAAGGTTCTTGTATAACCTCCCACGTTGGGCTGTAACTGAGTTCACTTTCCCTTTCCTGCATTTCGATTTTGGCTTTGCCGTTGGTTGATGCTATATGATTTGTTTTAAATAAATCATACACATGTATACACACAGTGCACAAGGACATGCACCTACTGTACAGTTAGTTTTCTTAGTTTTGTTGTTTTTCTTGGCACAGGAATCCAAATGATTTATTAAAAGGTTAAATTTGGGTGGTTTTTATCAGTGTATTTATTTCAAGAGTGTACCTAATACACTAAGTGGTTTACACCATTTTGAAAAGAAGCAGGTGCAGCTGAAGCTATGCAGGTGTATCAGGATAATTTGAATAGGGAAGCAGTGCTTGATGTCAGGAGGTAATTACACATACGAAGTAAGTGACTGTGTTGTGCTTGCCTCAGACTAAGCTTGACTCATTATCAATAACATTCAAAGGCAGGTGCTTATAAGCGGGAAGCCATAGTCATTGATGACAAACCTCTTTATTTTAATGAAGGACCATTAGCAAACCATATCTCTAACCTAGATTTCCCGGCCAAGTGGGTGGGAGGGACAACCTGTCAAGTCCCAGAAAAGTATTTACCTTCACAGACAAAAGACAAAAGTGAGGTAATTTATCTGCCTTTTTGTACCTTATCAAGCACTATACATTCCTGAAGGTCTCTGGTTTTTATGCACATTACATGGACACATTGAGTTTTATGTTCTGTGGAACATGATACAGCAGGGCTCTGCTGGGGTGGATTCATCGGACCGTTTCACGTCCTCATTTTAAATATCCTTATCCTTGGCAGAGCTTTTGGGGAGTGAGAATGAGTCTCATCAAAGCTTTCTGTGTCCTCTGAAAGAATGTGCGAGGTATTCTCTGCCCCCAGTGAGAGTGAGGGATTGAAAATGGAATCAGAAGAAAATACAACATATAATCTGTGACATATAGAAAATGTGCACTTGGTATTGCTGTAGCGATCGCAGCTGTTGAAGAGTTCTTAGAACAGGTTTAATTTTATACAAAATTTCTTGAAAGAGAATCACTGAAGCAAATTTTTCAGATGCATTAAAAACAAGATTGGTAGCCGGTGCTTAAAAAAATGCTAGTTTGCTAAGAGTGAGATGAGGAGATGATAGGCTACCATGCAGATATTAAGCTACAGCCGGGAGATCAGATTAATTACCAGACTTTATCAAGCTAGAAACAGCCCAACTAGCAAAAAAGCTTGATAGCACAACATTGATTTGCGGAGGAAAAAAAAAGAAAAAAAGAAACAGATGTGAAAACAAAGATGTGGCTTTAATGAGAGGTTTTATGTCGGACAAGCCAAGTTTGCAAATATTGCAAAATGATTTGCGGGGCAGTAAGCTACATCTCCACCCACAGTTTTTGAATGAGAAGTAACCCCATATTCATAGGTGAAGAAGACATTACTGCTGTTGCTCTCATTTGTGAACATGTTGAGCATTGCAAGCTCAAGATCTGAATACAAAGCACTTACTTGTATAATACCAACTCAAAGATGATGATAGCATGAGCCTTTTGGAAACTCAAGAGCTCCGCAGCTCTGTTGTCCTCCATGACATGGGATGATGCATGGTATTGTAGCCCTGCTCTGCTAAAACTGGCTTTTTGGGATAGAGGCCAGCCCTCAGGTAAAAGATAGGGCTTTTCATTTAAAACAATGGATAAAGTGGAGACACATGACCAAGGCAGTTGGGAGTGAGAGAAAGAGAAGAAAAGAGGGAGAGAAAGAGAGGTTGATTTAACCATCATTAAAATATATATTTACTACCAAGATAAAGCAAAACCCTTCATAGTCAGTCTGGCCATCAGGCATACCAGGACAAATCCTGGTGCTGTGCCCCCGGAAAAATGCTCTGCAACTTTTTTTCTCCAAATTGAATATTCAAATTTGGCGTAATGCAAGATGCAATTGTCAGCTACATGTCCTTGGAGGCCGGCCAGTAAAAACAAATTCAAAGGTTGTGTGTTGTCATGTTGACGTTTAAGATATATTGACTTAATCATCATGTCAACTCATTCATTGAGTAACATGCAAGTAGATGTTCTATTTTAAAAGTTGCTCTTAGGATTCGGTGCTTTTAAGCAGCACAATGGATACATTTTTTTTTTCTACCTAACTTGTCAACTAGTAAAGATGAAAGGCAGCAAAACATTCTTTTGTTCATCATTCACTCTTCTGACGGCTGATCCCACCTCAGCTGAAAAACAATCCTGGGGGAAACACTGTCCTCTTTACGGACGGTGGACGTAAAAGTATTCCCCTTGTGCTTTCTCAATATTCTCTTTAGCCTAATTAGGACCAGTGGGGTGTGTAAATGTTTGAGCCATTTTGGGAGTAAAGGCCTGCAGGTGAAGATGGAGATGAAACACAAAGAAAAAGGCTGTTGATGTGGTATAGAACAACAGAGGGTTAATGAATGAAGACAGAAGGATGGATGCTGAAGAAGTGCAATGAGGGAGAAGGAGAAACAAACAAAGGTGAAAGAGAGAGATATGCATGGGAAACTGCAGTGTGGGAGAGACAAACTAAGCTTTTAAGGCTCCAAAAAAGCAAAGATGAAGCCGAAAAGATGAAGGGAGACGGTAAGACTTCCCTTCACCCTCAGCTCATTTGTCCCGTGGCCGCACAACCTGAGGATAGAGACACTTTAATGAGCAAGAATGCTTTGTGTGTGTGTGTGTGTGTGTGTGGGTGTGTGTGTGTGTGTGTCTGTGTGTGTGTCTGTGTGTGTGTGTATTTGTATTTGTGAGAGAGAGTGTGTGAGCAGTGGGAGAGTGATGTGCTTTCATTAATTTCATAAGATGTCCTGTGTGGCACATACATGTACAGCAACACTCCTTTGATGCAATTTTGCAACTACCATTGAAGCCAGCTGCGCTCAGAAGAATAGTCATTTTAAGTTGGAGCATTATTATGTAAAAAACAAACGTGACAGACTTCTCAATGCTGAAAGAAACATGAGTAAGAACAATGAAAAAATAAATTCTTAGCAGCTGAAATTGAGCTGAAAATGAGGCAAAAGAAGGCTTATAGCCAGGTTCCCCGAGTGTCCTTGTTTTGTTTTTCTCTGTATTACCCTAAGCGGAATTTTGCATAGAGAGGAAGTTGCATATAAATCCCTCATTATCCCTGTTCTTTGAGGTGAGGTGTGTGTGTGTTTGCATGCATGGGTGCAACTGAGCAATGCAATCAGTGAGTGCATGAGGTGTGTGTGTGTTTGTGTGTGTGTGTTTTGGACAGTGTGTGTTTCTTGTCAGAAGCAAATGTTCTCTAAGAGCCTTCACTGCAGACTGATGGACTGATGAGCATTGATTGGATGAATGTAATTATCAGATGCTGCTGAAGGCCACCCAGTGTGCGTGTGTGTGAGTGTGTGCATGTTCACAATGAGACAGATGTTTCTTGTTTTTTTTTTTGTTTGTTTTTTCCCTATTTATGTGTGTTTGTGTTAATGAACATACAGTAGATTTACTGTCAGATGGTGTTGAAGGCCACCCAGTGTCTGTGTGTGTGTGTTCATGTTTGTTGTGTACTTGTGCATGTGTCTGCATGTATGCTGGCGACAATGCCCTTGTAGATTACATGGGGAGTGCAATCTGTGTTTAGCACACTCGCCCTTAGAGGGCGGATTATAGGATAAACAGTGGCAGGCTCCTGTCACCTTATACACAAACACACGCATGTTGTGGGTTCTGCTGCTGGTTACTATAGGGCAGATGCAAGGTGATGATCAGCTGAGAGAGCCGTGAAAGTTGTACACTGATGCTCATTTATCTACATTTGCACATGTGCTGACTGCCTGATTAGTTGGTTGCTTACAGTATTCAAACCCTGCAGGCTTGTGTGTGTGTGTGTGTGTGTGTGTGTGTGTGTGTGTGTGTGTGTGTGTGTGTGTGTGAGAGAGAGAGAGAATAACTGAGAGAAAATAAGAGGAATCATTTGCTGTTTTAGTCACATTTGAACTTTATTGTTTTCTGTATAATTATTTACATGAACTGCACTGCTTACAGAGAGGTACATATTAAATACTTTAAACAGGTGGTCTCATTGAGATTTGAGATTTTATAAGAGAGATGTGTGTTTATGTCCTGTTTTGCAGAAGAAAAGATATCCTCAGCCTTCAATTTGTTGGGCTTTAAATTAACCATCTTACTATAAACCTAACCCATGAAAATGTGTTGCCACAGTGGGAAATATTTGAACAATGTCCATGTTTACAACCAAAATGTGCAAGCTGATTTTTGATTAAATTAGTGAGGGACTAAAAGATAATGAAAAAGAGAATGACACTTGTAACCACTCCACTCTTACGGGCATGATCCTTTACTCTTTGACAGTATCGTGCATTTGTAGAAGATAAACGTGTGTCATTTGCAAAGCTCTATGGCCTCATTATCTAAATCACACTTGTCCTATTCCGTCTTTGGCTACTTATCCCTCCTCAACCTGTCATTTCCACACTTGGATTCATGTACACTCTCACCAGCATTCACACATCCATCCATATTATGATCCTCACACGCAATTAAATGTATGTAGGCACATTCTGACTTGTATGTGCACGAGCTCACATGAGCCTGTTACGAACACACACAGAGGCACACTCCTCTGTCTTCCACCGTGATCTCAAGGACACTCAGTCAGCATTTACTGCAGCTTTGATAGCTTTACGGCCAACGTTATTGCTGCCTCCCTTCTCCTCCTCCTCCTCTTCCACCACTTCCTCTTCCTCATGCCATCAGCAGGCCTCGGTCTTTTGTATCATGGTGTAATTAACCACACAACAGGGAGTGGCTCAGCATCCAACTTTCAACTCTGATTTGAAAGAGCAGGCTTCCAGCTTGAAGACAAAACCATCTGGTCCTTTTTTTTTTTTTATTTCAGAGAAACTACATGTACTTTGAAACATAATGTTTCGAACTGTAACAGCTTCAAATGTGCTTCAGTTAGTACTGACAATTTCTACACAATTTTTACAATTTTATTTACAGTTAAAGGAGGAGAAATGCAATAATTTATGTCCTGCGTAATTGGTACGGTTTCATGATGATTGGCTTTTAACCATGCCAGTGGTCTGGCTTTATGGATGGCATTGTTAGTCGCTCCACCACTTTGGTCAAGACTGAAATATCTTAGCAATGACTAGATGCATTTCTGATCCTGATACGATGGATGATGCTGCCTGGCTTTTCCTTTAGCATGAGATTATCAGTGGTTTTGGGTGAAACATCTTGATTGAGCATCTGTAAGAAACCCAACATGATTCTATTTTATTGATTCATTAATAGGTCGATGACATTCATGCTAGCCTGAGATCCATCCTTCTTTTTCGCTGCTTATTGATTTTATGGTGTTTTAGCAAAGGGGAAGTTAGAAGACCAGGGGGATTTTTTTTTTTTTTTTTTTTTACATGTCATGAGGAAATGTTGCATTTCTCCCTTTGATTTTTGACATTTTCCTATCATACCTTTGATCTATCTAATGCGCACAGCTGGGAGATGATGATATGAGGTTGAAGTTAAGGAGAATCATTTTAAGCACAAATTAAAAAATGTTATTTTGTAAGTTTTTAAATGGGGAGCAACAAGCACAACAGAAACCTATTTTGCTTTACCAACATCTTTCTTTACACTAGGCAAAGGCAGCATTGTGTTGATTTTCGCAGAGGTAGTACCATGAAGAACCAAGCTGAGACG
Source organism: Rachycentron canadum (assembly GCA_038496675.1). Lineage (NCBI taxonomy): Eukaryota > Metazoa > Chordata > Actinopteri > Carangiformes > Rachycentridae > Rachycentron > Rachycentron canadum. The sequence continues at coordinate 10,660,661 of CM076669.1, forward strand.
CATGATCAAAGCATTTTACTGTAGTTTGCTTGATGAAGTCTTGCCTGGTGGCTAGAATCCAGATTCATCTAAACCAGCATTACCCATTGCCACACAAAGTCACTCACAGCTGATCACATCATCCCGTCCAAACTGCCACCCCGGCCTCCACAATGCATTGCACACGGAGAGCCCCTTGTGATCCCCTTATCGGTGGCGAAGACGGAGAAGAAGAAGGGTGACAATTCATTTAATCGCACCATGAATGCTCTTCTTCTCTCTCAGGGTGATATTGAAAAGATGCTCCAGGCTTTCCCCCAGCAAAGCGCCAAGTGGAGAGGCCCATGGGAAATATTTTATTCAGGCGACGCCAAATTTTGCACTCCGCTCACACACAGACAAACTGCAGTTTTTATGAAAGAGGCATCTTTGTCCTATATTTCAGTCTTCAGCTGCCGCACACATTTTCATATTCATTGGAATCATTTTATTCTAAAAGAACGCAACTTTGAAAATGAAAGCTCAAGGTTGGTTTAACCACTTGTTCCCTTTAAATTTCCCCTTAAGTAGTTTTGATGATAAAACACTTGACAGAATCACACATACATCCCCTGTCTGCCTTTTCCAGAAATTCACTGAAGCTATATCACTATGTTGAGACAAATATGAGTAAGGACAGGTGGTGTACTCTAAACACACAAACCTCACATACGGCTGATTTTTCTTCTATCAGACATTGTCTTTTATTTTTGTTATTACCTGGGGACTGGTTATTATGTTGCAAACACACACTTCACACTTTCACTATCCTGTCGTCTTGCCTCATTAGATGTTCACACATGTGGAAGCACCTCATCCTTCTACAACCCACCCAAACAGGGGCCCTTACTGAAGTTAATGAAGTAGAAGTCCCTTGCTCATGTGTGGCCCTTGAACATGTTTTTACATATGGTACATACCTCCAGTTCTGATTGCTGTGCTCCTTGTAATTACAAGAGGAGATATTTCACAACATAATGCTCTTATTTAGCCAAGGCTACTAGGATAATCCATTTTACTTAACGACTGTGCAATTTAAAACCAACGCTGCTTTATGTAAATAAATAAGGAATTGTGCCAACCACTGCTAATTTATAGGTAATCACTGAAGGAATTTCTCTTCTTAATGACTTGATACTGCCTGACAGCGATACAGCTGCAGTCCCTGTGTGCTGCTTTCATCAGCTGTTTTTATTTCCTTCCTTTCTTCATTTACAACTTAGCTTATTGGCAATGATTTTGCAGAACAGAGGGTCCAGAGAACTCCTCCATATACTGTGTCTGTGTGCGTTGTTTGTGTGTGTGTGTCCTATCAAGGGTTGGGTTTCAATAGCTGGTCTCAATCTCTCCTTTCTGTGGACACTAACAGATAAAAAAGCAATGTACGCAAGCAATGTGTGCAATGACATTTTAAGGCACCTCATATCATCATATTTGTAGGCAGTTCTCAAGATCACATTCAGCTGTTTAAAAATAGGTCTTTACTTAAATATTGTTGTAGTGAAAATACTAATTATTCAGTCATACATATTTTAATAGTAGCTAGTATCTGAAAATCTCATTTTTAGCTTTTAGTCATATTGAATTGACAGTTTTTCTTGTTTCTTGAGGGGTGACATCAGCCATCAGCCTTTTCCTGCTCCAAATAATCATTTATAGCGGCCTTTAAATATTGGTCGACCTCTAATTTGTGGGTCCAGTGTGAATGCCTGTCAAAATGAAGCCTATCTTTACCCAACTATATGTGTGGTGAGTGTAAAATAGAGATGGGTTTTCAAAATTGCATAGTATTCCTTTAAGTGCTGTTGTTTTAGGTGACATGAAGCAACCTGACCCGTTGATTGGCAAAAAAAAAGCTGAGAGCAACGATTTCCTGGAGTGTCGAACTGTCCTATATACTAATTGTAAAATCACAGAGCAATCAGGGGTTAGGGACAAAAAGAAGAGCTTTTCTGTAGAGAAACTCTTCTCTCCTGGTGCGAGCAATGAGGGACAGAAGAGGAGAAGACGGGAGGGGAAGAAATAGAGAGAGAAAAAGAAGGACAGAGCACAGTTGGGGTAGAAAGCTGTTTTTCTTTCTGTCCAGACATTTTTACTCAAAAACATCCCTCAGGTGCAGTAGTTATTATGGAGCACAAAATTGCCTAATGTGCTTATTTCTACTGCTAATGCAGCAGGCAAGCAGGAAGACAGGGTATAGCTCTCCAAGGGAAAGTGTACAGTACAATAAGACCTGTAAGCACAATTTAAGTAATTAGATGTTGAGGTTGGAATTAAGGCCCTCCACATGCACAGAAAAGTACTCCCACACACACTTGTACACATACACAGCATGCAAGCACACAGCGTAAAAAAAACAGAAATAAAAACAGCATGCTCCAGTTATTCATCCATTTCCCACTCCTTTCTCTCTATTCTGTGCCCCCTTTTGACCTCTTTGCCTCAAAGTCTTATTAACAATGAATAATAATTTGAGTATAATTTTAACACCCATGCTGTACTCGGCAGGTGGCAACGCATCCACTCACAGTTTGAGACAAAGGACGGTGTGATGTAAATTTGGAGGAGGAGGCAGGAGACCGAGAGAGAGACAAAGGAAGGAGGAGGGGAGACAACAGTGGGAACAAAGTAGAAGGAAACGGAAAAATAGCAAAATTTTAAATTGGTAAAACAGGCACACTGAGCAGTAGCAAGGCAGTTGTGGCAACATGATGAAAACAGGAATAGAGAAGCAGAGTCTGAAGAGCAAAGCAGATGGGGGAGGGGGTGGACAGTGAGAGGAAAGCAGGGGGAATGAAGAAAAAAGGATAAAGAGGGGGGAGTCAGGATGGAAAGTATTGTGGGTGTGTGATTTATGCCTGGGGAGCTCACTGTCTCCCGGTGAGGCTGCCTACTGATTCCCTAACCTGAGGGGCAGGGGGGGAAGGGGAAGGATTATCATCAGCCTGTATGGTAGCTATATGGAAATTAGAGACAGTTTTTTTTTTTGTTTTTTTTTTTCTTTATAGCCAGATAAAACAAGTGAAAATTTGCCAAAGGAATGAAATAGTTCCCTTTTTCCATTGTCAGGATTGAAAACAATTCATGAAGAAGGTTGTCTTGCAGTGTAGGGCTCCTCACAGCAGTGCTGATAGTAATGACCAGATCAAACTCGTCATGTTGTTGTTGGACATGCTGCAGAGTTTCTGTGAAGTGAAATGAATATTATTAAGTCTAAATGATATACACCAGGGAAGCAACATCTGGTCTTTATTAGCTAAAGTAAGAGGTGAAGATGGTTCAAAGCTTTACACCCATCCTTAACTCAGTAGTTTTTTTTATTTTTTGTAGCTCATATTTTGAACATTCATTGCAAGAGAAACTCCAATAACGGTCGTTATTAGATTTTCTCTTGCAATGAATGTTCAAAAGTTCAATTGTTTGACATTTATAAAGACATGTATAGAGAATAAGTATATTTCCTCAAACTTTTTTTTCCAAAAATATCGGTAAGTGGGGGTGGGGTCTGTTTACTTTGTTGGAATAAAAAAATAACCTTGATGATCCATTTACAGCAAATGACAAAAGGCATCCAGTCTGCCGTTTCATAGTTGTTTTCTGTGTGTATTTGCCATTGCATAAATGTTATGTATCAAGCTGGGTAAATTGCCTCCCTTGGCTGGATAGAAATACAAACACATGGTCACACTGAGATGGCATTGGTACTTCATGCAGAGAGACAACACACACATTCATACAAACATACATAAAGTATGTGCACACAGACATACAAGGGTAAATATACATGCTGTGCAGTATCTAATTTCACACTTCCCTGCTAATTTCTATTGACTGACACAATCCAATGGTTTCACACCGATCACAGCTGATGAGATGTTATGCTATAGAACATGCTCAACTAGCAGAATTTAGGTAAACGGAGGCCATGATGTAATACACACCTCTTATCTGCTGAGCTTTTGTACTCGGGTTATTATACAGTGTGTGCCCTTGCTTTTGCGAGAATATCTTCCACAACTGTATTATCAGAGTATTGTAAGTTAGCGTGGTAGTCCCTTTGCTGTTTATGTGACTGTGCTCCTCTGTCATCCTACATTACCCATAATTACCCACAAGAAAGAGACAGCACATATCCCCTGGGACAGATGCTCACACACATAGAGAACACAAACAAAATAACAGAGACGTGTGTATGAACATGCAGACAGTGTATCCTCTTAATTACCTCCTCCTCAGCTGCTTCATATGTACTTTAGGAAAACACAAATTGATATAGCTGGCGGCCATCCCACTGCAGGCATTACCATTTGGTTTACTGGTTGGTATGCTTATCTCAAATTCATCGTCAAAGAAATGATATATGATGTGGCATGCTGGCGTTTAAGTATGCTAGCATGCTCAGCAGACGCTGTGTGGGCCAGAATTTTAGATCTCAATTTGCATTAATTTAATCTCAAGCCACTTTCTAGGCTGTCTTCACAGTAATGTATGCAATTAATGAGATGTAGTTCACAGACAGAAAGACAAAGGGAAACACAAGTGAGCTGTTAAAGTGATGGCTTGTTGGCTTCCATGCATTCAGAAGTACAGCAACATAAGAGATAGAACCATCAGGGATAGAGCTACAAAACTTGCATATGTGATACAGAAGACTAAAGACTTTTTGACCAAACTGTAAAACCAAAAACAAAAGCATGACAGGAGTCCCACATTCTGTGACCTCACTTATTCTTGGCTGTTTGATTTGGTCCTCAGTCTGCATTTTGCTGTAAGGTTGTTAAAATACTTGTTTTTACTTTTCAGGGTTTTCAGAAACACCATTCAACAGCTGTTTGGATGTTCTGTAAGTTTAACTGGGTTTCCTAAAAACAAGCCACGCAGCAATGCTCTCTGTAGGAGCCAGTATTGAGGTATTGATCATGAGAATATCAATGTTGTTGTGTCGACCTTTGTTTGGGCTTGTGTCGTAACCTACATGGAGAGAAAGCAGAATCTAAAGATCCAAATTTCCAACCAAAAGTAACGTTGTTTGCAAAAATTGCTCTTCAGAGTAGAATCTTTCACTTGAAAAGGATTTCTGGTGATTATGGTGCAGCATTAAGCTTCACGTCCTTCTCTCTCATAGTTGGTTTTCATTACATGCACAAAAATGCCATATGTAAGAATGTTGTAATCATGCCTTTAATGGCAATATTATTGCTTTTTTTTCACACTGATCTATATCTTGGGCTGCTTTGAAAACATGCCACTGTAAAATTGTACATAATTCTTTCTTTCCCTTCGAGTGTATTGAAGCAAATAATTGTTTCGCCGCAGCTTGAGAGCACCTCTTCTGTGCTCTGTAAATGTTTGCAATAGATTGCTCTGAAACTAACAAATGCCAGGAAGTCATATCTCTGGCACCTGTTCATTTACCCCACAGTGTTTAGGCACACAATTTCATAGCAGGAATCCTAAATCATTTTTACCACATGTGTGTGGAAGGTTTAAAACCATTAAAGTTAAGATCCAGCAGTTTGTGCAGCAGCTGATAAGTGGGGCAGCTTAACATCATGCAAACGTGGTGTCGAGTTTGTGCCAGTTGAGAAAAACCTCTACTTTAAATCAGGACAGGTCACTGGCCAAAGAAGAATATGCAGTTTTTGAATGTTGTGTCAGAGAATAGTGTACTTTTCCAGTGATTTGATCTTCAGTAGTAACTAGTAAGCAGGCTTTTCTTTTTTTTTGAATTTCAGATCAGTGATAGTCCACGTCTGATGGCAGCAGCTCATTTCAACCAATCAAATTGCCACACAGTGCCCACCATTTTGTCATCCTTTGATGTGAAGTTCAAAGGGTTGCAAAGCTGTCAGCAGTTGTCTTCAGATACATCACCCGCAATAAACTGAGCTGAAAGCAAGGCAGACCTCTTGACGCTCTTGCTCGTTCTGCTTCTCTTACGCAAGACCAAACAGCAAGCAATCTCAAGTTGCCGCAGACAGTGAGTGGAGGAGTTTTCAGGGCCTGTTGGAGGGGAAACGTGGATGCTCTCAGGCAAAATTCAACATAACCAAGCAGCTCAAGGTCCAACACACATACACAGACAAATAAACGCACACGTGGCGATGGAGGGAGATGGCAGAAGATGGATGGTCAGGTCAGGTTGATATGACTGCAGTGTGGTGAGTGAAGATAAGCAAAAGACAGATGAGCCTCCCCTCTACCAGCCGACTGATGAGCGCAGGTCTTGAGGAGGGGAGAGGGTAAAAGGTGGGTAGCAAGGAAAAAAACGAGGCAATGGTGAAATATCATTCATTAATGGCTGCCTGGAAGGCTAGGGTAGGTAGGAGAATAGAAATTCAGAAAGAAAAAACCAAGTTCCATGAGCTAAGCACTTTTTTGTTTGGTATCTTGAGCGTAGCTTATTGTGACACCGCAAATGAGAATTTGCAATACTAATTACAGATTCATAACTCCAAAATAGTGCATCCTCCTTCATTTACACCAGCAAATTCTGTCCAACCAGTGCCATTACCTGCTGATCTGCACAACCATCTGCCATGACTGTGTTGCATGTTCCATTACACTGCCTTTGTGAAATGCATTCACTTCATCCATGATTACTCATCTTGTCACTCACTAATAGTCTTCTCATCAGTCACCATTTTTCTCTTCATCAACAATGATTCTGGGTCTTTCCCTACTCAACTGATGAAGGAAGAAAAGGCGCCGGTCTTTCATTTAAGGTTTTGTATATAATTAATGCGTACAAGCTGTTCTGCAACAACTGCATCAGACTGCAGGCTTTGAATCCTTTTTTCCTCTCACTCTTAGAGTTCACTGTTCAGTGAAACAATTGTGCACACAGGACACATACACTCACAACTTTGACTGACTGAAAACTCCTTCAGAGGCAGGTGGCACATCTGTTTTTAACTGAACTCCACTCCCGCAGAATACTGAAAACATATGCAGAGGCAGCAGCTCTTCCCTGAATGTGTTGCTCATTGCCCCACAGCAGTCGGTACATCACCTGCGAGGCTCTATACGGTACACATTTTGCAGGCACTCATCATTGCCGGAGACGAGAGCTGCATTTTTTTTTTTAATCCAACTGTCAAATCATCAGAATTCCATTTCTAATATTTCCTTGTTGGTAAAGATGGGTTTGGGGCTAACACAGGCGCTGACTTCAGTTAGGGTGTTGTCATTGTGCTGGGAAGCTAACCAAGCATTTTTTTTCTCTGCAAGTCAGTGGCTAATGGAGGTTAAATTCCAAAGTCAGCAAAAGAGTAAAAAAAAATAAATAAATGTTTAGAAAATTATCTGTTTGCTGTTACACCCAACACAGTTCAGAAGTTTTGATTCAAAAGAAACTGAATTTAACAGTTTCACTTCAAAATACTTTCGTGTCAGCAATCAGTTTAAAAGTCAGCAAATAAATATCCAAACTAAACAAGAGGATTATAAAAAAAAACATGTTTCATGTGGTGCAATTACTGAATCTGCCTTGGGAGAGCAACTTAAATATTTCCATTGACGTTTTGGATGTCACAAAGGGACACGACATGATAGCAAGGTTTCAATTAATTATGTTAATTAACTTTACATCACAGAATCACCCCTTTGAAAGGGCACTTGCTAAGTAATTAAATTACATTTTTACAGCGCCTCTATTCCATCTTTTATGTCATTGTCAGTAATTTGGAGAAGCTACAGATGATCACCTAGTATAGAAAACAAATTCATTCTTCACTCCTCAGTAACAGTTTGAAAGACTATCTGGACAACAAAGGAATAGTTTTTGTTGTCCAGATTATTGCATTGTGTACATCTTCCAAATCTGTTGTTTTCAGACACCTCATCTGACAACCACAGTAGTGCATGCCAAACCAATGTAAAGGCAGGGCTTTGACTGCTCAACATTCATTGTGGTTACATACCCCTGTGAAGGTTATTACTTTATTGATTACCAGAGTATTTAACCACTACCAGTCTCCTCGAGCCCAAACTCCATTGATTTTTCCAGGCTGCTTTTAGACAAAGGTGATGAATTCTATTGAACCCGTTCACGTGGCGGAACTTCAGTTTCCAGCTTTTAAGGTAAATGATAGTTTTAATCTTTTACTTCTCTCTCTCTAAACCCCTGCGCACATCCACCCCCTCTCTTTCCTTACTCTTTTGATCATTTTTTGTTGTCATTTGACCGCTGCTATCACACTGAGCCTTGAGGACAAAGAGCCTCTGCATCGAAAATGTCCTTTATGAGGAGATTGTACTGCAACACCCTGCTCCTCTGAAGACTCCACTGGCAATTCTTGCACTGTGTTTACTCCCTTCATTTCACTTAACTTTTTCTTCTATCTTACAGTAAAGTTAATTTCAAGCTCCTCTGGTTTCTAAAATCTTTTTACACCATGGAGTAAAGAAAACAACAATGTTTTCTTGTGACTTGAGGGTGGACCCCTCTCTAGCTTTCCCCTCAATAGATGGCACACTAAGCAGAGCCTCAAAGAGTGGACAACAACACAAGATAGAAAAAAATAATAGCGGAACAACAAACCACAATGCTTCAAGCATGGCTAGTGAATCAAACTAATTAGCAGCCTGGTGCCTGGGCTCTTTAGTTAGGCATCTGAGAAACCCATTAAACTGCTTTCATGCTCACACAGTATATTTATTTCAGAAGACATGACTTTGAACACTATATTCTTCAATCTTAACACATTTAACCTAATTTCTGGGCTCCCTCTATCACTGACTATGCAAACAGAACACAAATAGAATGGTGTAATGGGCTTTATTGACTCTTAATTTATTCTTAATTTATTAATTATCCCATGGGGCCTGTTCATTTTCCTTGTCATTATGCTTTATTTATCTTATTGGATTGAAATGAACTGGGTAGATGGAAAGATGAGTAGATGTTGGCTCTTACAGATAGGTAGATAAAAAGGTGGATTTATGGGTGGATGATTCTTTGATTGATATATGCATTGGTGGATTGACAGATTAATGGATTTATATTGATAAAATTAATTGAAGGATTAATGAAGGAATACCTGGATGGATCGATGATCACAGAAGGATAGCTGGAAGAACACTTGGATGAATGGATGGATGCATGGAGGAATGTGTTTCTGAATACAAGCATAGATGGATGATTTATACATTGATGGGTAGATGACGGGATGGATAGATATTTGGATGAATGAATACCTGGATGCATGGATAACATGTGGATGTGTGGTGGGATGGATGAAGGGATACTCAGATGAATGAATACTTGAAAAGATGGATGGATAATTTGATTGAAACATGGAGGGATGAATATCGTAATGATGGATGGAAAGATGATGAATGGATACCTAAATAGTCAATGGATATTTGAATGGATACTTGAATGGTGGATAGATTAGGGACAAATAGCACAGTGTGTGCATAGAAGTGGTGCCTTGTCAGCAAAACATTCAAAAATGTTCGTGGCTCGGACAAGTGGCCAAAAAAGAGTGTGCTGTGTATTGCACAACATTTTCCATATATACTGTATTGGTACATTGTGTCTCCCTCTGTCACTGTCTCCTGAGCAGCTTGTCTGTTGGTGCACATCCTAATTGGGGTATTATGGCTATTTCTGTTGGAGGAATATTTGTATTTCAAGAGAAGGACAAGTTTCAGTGCCACACGCAGAGACACACCAAGCATGACCCTATCCTAGTGCAACCCCAGCCAAAATCAATATAACAGAGAACATTGCTATTCCAATCATAGCCAAGCCTGTGCTCTTTGTTTACTGTATGTGCTCTGTCTCAAGAAAACAGGCGCACTACTAACACCACCTCTGAGGCATCACATCAATGGAAAGAGGGCACGGATTTCTTAGGGCTAATGCCACACACAAATTTATTTGTCTTATTTTGATGCATTAAATGACAGAACAAGCGTGAGAGGATAATAATGGTTTGGTATTTACTAAGTGCGGCTCTGCCAGTCTGAAGAATCCCTGCTGAGAATGAGTGCTGCTAAATTGAGACCTTGATTTCAAAGGAGCTCTATCTAGATAAAGGCTCCGTCTGATTCACACAATCAGAGTCGTTGCAGTCACTGTAAAGCTGTCAGTCAAGACTTAAACCAACTTTTCTCTGCAGTCCCTTTTGGTCATGTGTTTGGCTGCTAGTGAAGGAGGAGGTGAGAACATCTGTTCTGTTATTCTGTGGGGCCAGTCGTCCCTCCCCACCCCCCCAACACTTTTCCCTCTGAACTTGCAGTTCTCAAATATGCAGCACGAATGTCAGGCTTCAGCTTCAAATCTAACACGCTGCAGTGAGCCAGTGGAATCGCTGGGTGTCCACCATCTGTGTGTGTGACCTGCCAAATGCCATGTCATCATCATCACCATCATTCAAACCTGCATCAATCGCTGTGTGAATCTGTGTGTTTGTGTGTGTATGCACGCCTCACCATAGTGCAACATTTCCTGTGAATGGTTTGTGTGGATGATTGCACATCAGCTCTGTTGTTTGTCTCAAGCCATTCTTTAATGACCATCATGAGGAAATTTGTCCTCTGCTTATTGACCCAGCTGGGGACCAGCTCTGAGCTCAGTGTCCAAGGTAGAGTCAAGGGCAATGGCAAGAGTATTACCTCATATCGAATATGCTGAGAACTGATGATTGTGTCCTCTGTCCCAGGTATGGTCATTGTTTGACTACTAAAACTGAGGGAAATATTGTGATTATACTATAATACAGAAGTAAATGCATCATGTCTAATGCAACATTTCAGCAGGACCATTATCTTTTCCCAACCTTAATGAGGTGCATTGAGTTCCATATTATTGCAGATACATTCAGTATGAACATTTAGCTTTGGTAATGAAGATTGTAGATGACAGGATTGGTATACTTGTATGTGTGTAAGTTTACACATTAGTCCAGTGTGTGTGTGAAGACATGTTGTCGCTTGTGGGTGCCTCTGTGTATCAGGAAGGACACCTGACCACCATTCATCTGCCCATCTGTTGTGGAGGCTTTAACAGGATCGGGCTGTGTCCTCTGTCAGATGGTGGATCTGATGCAAAGCTGCAGGCTTTTCAGCTCCAGCATGTTACCTCTGAGTGGAGTCAGAAAAAATAGGAGGCACTCAGGTTCTTCTTCACAACCCATTTTGTGGGTACATTACACGTGGGAAGCTGAGGGAATCAAGCAGTACATATTGCTGAAGGGTATGTGTGTTCTACACTGATGTTTCTATGTTTGGAATAAAATGAAATACTTTACTTTCTATGTCTGAAGTTTGATTTATATACAGTATATTAAAGATCTTATACAGTCTTGCATTATATTTTTTAATGTTTAATCATCTTCCAAGCCAGAGGCATAATCAGGCTGAGTGCATATTTAAAGCAGCAAATGTCAAAGCCTTAATGAACTGTGTGTGGGCTGAATGAATGTTGTGTTATCTCAGTGAGCGATTAGTCCCACTAACAGATTTTTATTTACATTAAAATATCACTAATATTAATATTATGAAGTTTCCTGCCCTGAGTTTGGATTTTTATGACACTCTGTTGAGATTAGCAAATACCCCAAAGATATTTGGTTATATTCGATTGGCAAAGCGTATCTGCTATAGGATTGATGACTCTTGTCCATTGTGAGTGAAGGATGAAGTAATGTGATTATTGATATTGGGATAACTAATTTCATTGTCAATTAAAGGAATATTTTATTTAATATTTTGATTATTTGACTAGTCTCAAAGTAAGAAAATCAGTCACAATTTAGCAGTTGGTTGTGTGGTTACACATACAATCGACTGATTATATTCAAAATATAAAGATCAAATTCAAGATCAAAATATGAGCTGTTATATGAACCACTTTCCACAACGTTAGGCCATTAGTTTGTCAAGGAGGGTGCTGCTGTTTGCCAGTGTTGAAGCTCTGGCTGCATAACAGCTAATACGCACTACTTAACTAGTATTCCTGGTGCTGAGAAGTGAGGGTTGTAAAATTTAATTAGTTGTAACATTTATTTAGCCAGTTAATCGTCCACATCCCTAATTGATATGAAACCACATAATTCATCAAACGAGGGGGTTGAAACCACCAGGAAAAAAGTGATGAATTTCTAAACCTGAACTGTGGCTGTGTCAGAACAGTTTCACTTTTGCAACAGTTTTGGACAAATGATATTGTCCTGTTGATAACAGCTTCAGAACAGAAAGCATTTACTGTTTATAATTAATTGCAGGTGTAAACTATAAATTATTATTGTGATAGAATTTGAAAGACACAAATCAAATAATTGATGCCAAGAAAGGTGCAAGAATCAATATTTTATTGTGAAAATACCAATCTATAGTACCACAAACAAAAAATATGAGAAACTATTGCATATTAAATGTCACTACTAACTCTTAGAAACCTTGGTCTTTGTATTATTCTAAATGTTTTAGTAAATGAAGCCAATTTGAAAGATATAAAAGTTTTTTTCATTGCAATTTCCATTTCTAATTGACACTGTTATGTTATTACTAAATTTCAAGTGAGTTACGGTAGAGCACAGCCTGCCAGGCAGTATTCAAAATTTATCTTCAAACAACTCGATCACCTCAATCTATGGACTCCCCGGTGATGAGGGACCTGGCCTTCTGGCAGAGTTATTCTATTATAGAGCAGCTCATGAAAAAAACAACTTCCTCTCTGCTCATCCCCAAAATAAGATTTCGATTGATTAAATGCCACTGTTGGAAAGGAACATCATCAGATTTGACCAAAGTCTCTCAGCGTGTTGCCACTGCTTCAGATGGGCGGAGCTCTGAGAAAGTCTGCGAGTGGGAAGATAAATGGATAGAGAGGGGGGGAGAGGAGGATGAATGTATAGTGGAATGGAGAAAGATGGAAAAGAGTAGACCTAGGAGAATGGAAGGGAAAGAGCAAAGCGGCTAGGTGATGGATTGTGGGGAGGATGGAGTGGAGATGGAGGGGTGTAGAAAGAAAAAGCGAGACTGAGAGAATTCTGCCTGATCTGCAGCATAATCATCCAATGTGTCTCCGTCTGGCTTGGCAAAGACATCATTAAGGAAACCCGAGGTCGTCTGGGTTCACAGAGCCACTGAGGTTCAGACACGCTCCCTTCCCTCCTGCCACTCAATTTGTGTAATTTACCTCTGTTCAGATTCTCTTTTGAAAAGAGCCTGTTTGACCCCTAATGTGGTGGAGTCAAAAAGTTGTGTCTAAATGAAATGGATGGCTGAGAGACTCTCCGCGAGTGTGTGGCCAGTCTATGGCCCAGTATGGAGATGCTGATGATGATTCTAGGGGATGGCTGCACTTTGGAGGAGTTGTTTAGGTATGCAGCGAGAGCAAGAGGGAGACGGGGAAAGAGACGAGAGGTGGTGATAGGAAGAAAATGAAAAGTTGAAGTGTGCCCTTCCCTGAGGTGATTTGTACAAGTGACCCCAGATTGAAGGGATGCTCAGTGGCATGCATACTCCCCTGACTCTACTGGAGGAAGTTGTACATTCTGTTTATGTTTCATACGTCGTCATGATGAGGCTGCACTCTAAGGGATGGAGGGATGGGGGAACAGAGGGGGTGAGAGTGTATGGTGCAGTAGAGGAGTGATTACCCAGTGTAGAGCTGAGGGATGAGAGCCAGACAGGTATTTTATTTTGTCAATTGGAGTGTGCAAATGGAAATGTCAGAGCGGCTGGAAAACTAATGAATCTGATAGGAGAGATGCCACCTCTCCCGCCGAATGCCTGATCAATTGCCATTGTCTTTTTTGTGTGCTGATGTTTTTCGTTGTTATTTTTTGATTGTTTTCTCCGCCTCGCCTGGCTGTTTGCGGTTAAGAGTTTGGTGGTGAACTTTGAGTCAAGGAAATAAAGGAATCGATCCAAGATGGGAATCAATGCTTTCATCTGTTACTTACAAGTCTGGGCCACTGAAAAGTGATTTTGGATAAGAGTTTTCTAACTCAGTTAGCAAAGTAAACTTAAACAAAAGAGGGTGTGCCATCCCTTGAACAATTTGTTTGTCTGTGCCACAGTTGAAAATGTCAATTTAAGCTTGCTTATTTCCACATTTCCATTTCGTCACAGATAAACACTGAGACTGAAAGTCCCTAATGGCAATAACAGAAAACAAGTTTCCTCATTTCTGTTAAGCAAGTAGCTTCCATAACCTTGGAGCATTTTTGTGCATCAGTGACAGATATGTGTAACTGAAATTTAGACTGACAATGATCTAGTGTGTCAGGGCTTTGTGCTTGTTCAGTCACAATTTCTGGTGACTTGATGAGAGACTGCAAGCGCTGCACTGGATGAAAAGAAAACCTTGCATTTGCACCATTCTATTTTGACAAGCAGGCTAATTTCCGCCCAGGGTCATCAATATTTCTGACACTTCAGTGGTGGCATAAATATAGAATGAATGTCCCTTTGTTGTGCTTGGGGAGCGACATGTCTTGGAGCATCAACAAAAATCACTTGGATCTGTTGTTAGCTTGTTCAGTCAGTCGACGAGACTGTCGCCGGTCCCTCCGGAGTCTGCTTTCAATATCATGCATCATAAACAATATCCAATTTGGACTATTGAACTATGAAAATACACTGTGCGAACGGGGGAGGGAGATGACAAGAAATCAACCAGCTGTGTGAGCGATGAGTAAAAGGAGTGGTTTGGGGTAAAACAAATCAGATTTATGTTGCGATATGTTTTTTTCGTCAGAAGTAGGAAAGAACAACATGATGGTTTGATCTAAAGAAAATAAAGATCTATCAGTGTAATCAGTGAGCTGTTATATCTTACCTTTAAAAATAAGGGTATCCATTCCTGTGGCTGCCTAACTGAATCCCACACTAACCAAAGGTACTTTGGTTGAGTTATTTCAGTGTATCTCTATCTGTTTCCTGACTGCTGTGGGCTTAAGACCTCTTTGTTCTAAGCACAGTCCCATTCCTTTGATTGAATCCCCCTCATTACCTCAGTTCCCTTTTGATTCTGATCAGGCTCAACAACCCCTCTCACATTTTCTCACCTTGCTAATCCTTTGCCAGAGTCGCGAACGATGACACTTGCTCAATCTTCACACCCTCTGTTTGAAGCCAGCAGGGACAATTCCGCAACAAGCGCCTTCCGGCTCTAAATTGAAAGCCAATCGAGACAGAAATAGTCATTTCTTCGAATTTAGACCCAGCAAAGAGCCGTCCCCACTAATGGCCTGCAGGACTGAGAGGAGCCAGGCCCTCGTTATCACCCATGTTCTTTTGGACGCACTTCAGAGGAATGAGAAAAGCGTTCTCTTTTGACAGAATTGAGACAGGGCTTACAAATGGCATTAATCTCTACAGCGAGTCACGCAGAGAGTACATAAAGGCTTTTCTCTCATTTTCTTACATTTTTGAGCGTTTTTCTTGACATTTTTTTCTTCACTGATCTCAACATATTCGCTTTTAGGCCCTCACAACACTTTGTGCTAGCTTTTCATTCCCTAGTGAGAGAAAAATATTTTAGCATGGCCTCAAGAGAGGAATAATTTGTTATTGGGACAATAATGAATGCGGTGGTGTTCCACAGTCTGCTACTAATTCCAGCATTAACATAATACAATTTAATAGGTCACTCAATTTCTTTTATTTCATAGATGAACAGCTTTCAGTCAGTAGTAACATCATTCTGGATGCGTACATTATGGAAGAGAGCAGATTGCCAGACTGTTAACTACCCCGCTCTCTTCATTTCAATTGCAAATAATTTATAGATAATTTATGTAAAAACAATTATCATCAATATGAAATGGTCATTCAATTTTCCTGTGATCTACTCTAAACTGTTGGATTTGTCTTATTGGGAGATAAGAAGAAACAGGAGATGCTAGAAAGGAAAGAAAAACACAAATATCTACACAGAGAAAGGACAGAGGGAAGAGAGAATCTATCAAAAAGATAATGAAGATCAAACACAGGGTCTTGCTTATTGTTATTCTAGTTTCCAGGGAAGCGTGTAATGAACTGAAGGAATATGGGTGGTTTTGTATCACCTTACTGTGAGCCACATGCTGCTCCACAGTGTATGGAATCACACAGAGCTGCCATCCACATGTACCGCGGGGCTGGGAGGATGATTGATAGTAGAGCGCAGCCATTTGTGTGTTCATTTTTGGAGCAAGTTTAAAATATCGGCGTAAACAACCCTGACAGACAGCGGGGAGCCGCATACAAAGACATGTTTTCTTTCTGTCCCCTAATTTGATTAGCATTAAGGCCTGAGCAAGAGACAAAAGCGATGAGTGTTGTGTGTTTGCAGTGCAATCACTGTGTTCAGGCATGAACAGTAATTTGAAACATCGGCGAGTGAGAAGTACAGCACATTGCCAGCACCGCAGGTGCTCATCCACTGAATGGCCCGCATGAGCCTCGACCCCCATCCAATAAAATCCATCCCTCTCTCCATCCAACTCTGCCATCATTACATCAAAGAACAAGGCCACCCGTTATGATGAAAGAGAAAATCTGAGCCATTTTATTTGGGACAGGCCCCTTTGCTGCTGTATTCCTGTATTACACAAATTCTCTGGAGCTCAGACAAAGACTGATGCTAAAATGCATTTTACTGACCACATTAGATTTAGAAGAGAAAAAGTTACAAATACAAAAAGTATAATTATACATGGAGGAGACCTGAAAAAGTTTAATCATGTTATCACAGGAACCATCTTTTACTCTAAAATGTGTTGAATGTTCTTACAAACACTTTAATGCACTGAATTTTAAAATATCTGAGTTTGGCCAGGTTTCATTTCGTAGTTAGAATATCTTGTTCATGTTAAATTAATTGCTGAACAGTTGTGATGAAAACAGGTCGAATGTATCCATATTGCCATACCTTATATTATCCCGGATTAGTTCAGCCATGTTTGAGGAATATAGCCCAAAAGTATCCACAAGCACTAATACATTAGGATTTTGTGTTTTTTTTTTTTGTTTGTTTGTTTGTTTATTTTGTTTTCCTATTTACTCCTTTACTTTACCACTTATTTTTGGAATAATTTCTGCCAGTCTGTGTTGACACTTCATAAACTAGTCAACAGAAACACAAAATCATTTAGATGTGCCTAGAAACAAAACTGCACTTTTTTGGTCATCTGAATTTTTTTTGGTTTTTCTTTGACCCGTGTTGCTCTTGTGTACCCTTGACTATTTTGTTCATGTTCATCGTTATTGTGACCAAATTGCTTATTTGTGTTTTCACTTCTCAGAAAAGCTGCAATTTATGGCCTTATAATTGTTGCAAAAAGTAAAACTTGTAGCGTAAAATAGCGAAGTTGAAGGAAATCTGACCGAGGCAGTTATAATGAGATGCCTAAAACATGTAATTTTGCATCCCTTTCCTATACATTTCAGAGTCTAAAACCAAAGGATCTTGACAAATGGCTGTAACAATTTTTAACAGAACACATTTTAAAATAACAATTGCACACAACTTCTTGTTTTTATTGGTTTAAATTAAGCATAAAATGCTTTAGGTTAGTTTCCCATAATTTTCCATTATCTCCTCTCACATGCTCCCCTGGTTATATGAAAAATTGTGACAGTTGGCACAGATGCTCTATCAATTTGGCCAGTGCATAATTACCAGTGAGTAAATTAACATTTATGCATGTGTTTACAAATATTAGTTTTATAGGCATTCATTATTTAAATCAAAACTATCCCGGAGACAGGTCTACTTTACCTCAAAGCTCCATTGAACAAGTATTACCTAACTCTTCTTGAAACCTTCCATCATCCTAATGGAGAGAAAAGTCTGCAGCTGGTATTTTTACAGATGGATCCGAGTGAAGCATTAAGTGAACGAGTCTGCAGTAAAAAGGTGGTACTTACAGAGGCTGTAACTGTAGGTGCCTCTTCCACCATTTCACAACAGGACTTAAATGTTCAGTGATGATTAATGCAGGCTGCCATGAATATCGATGGTCTCATAGCGCTAATGAATCTGATGGGAGCGACAGTGCTGTGTGCTGTGAGGCTCACAATGCTTTGTTAAACCTACTAAGACAAAGGGTTCCACTATGTCCTTCCATGTTTCCTTGTTAGGAGCATGCTTTCCTGTTTTTTGTTTTTTTTTTTTTCCCCCAAATCATTAATGCGAGCACATGCATGTGAATTACTCATTAGTCCCTGCATTGACCTGAACCTGGCACAGGCTGCATCCTGCACCTCATAGAAGAAACTGCAGTGAGACAAAGGGAGACAGCAATCAATCAGCAGTCCAGGAAACCAATCATCTGTTTGACAATGGGTCTTCCAATTAGTGGAAAAGCCCTCTGTGGAGTCCTATCGTTCCCACATTCAATCCAGGTTGATTTTTCACTGTGACCTACACACGTCTTATCGTGGTGTATATGTCAATATGTTGGGTTATTTATGCTGAGAAATCTCTAATTTGCATGGCTCTCTGAATCAGTGAGCTCCCTGTTTTATATGTGGACTCTCAGTGATGTCATGCAATTGTGAATCAGAGGGAATATTTTCTATTTCCATCTCATATCTTAGACTTGGAAGTGTGTGTGTGTGTGTGTGTGTGTGTGTATGTGTGTGTATATGACTATATACTGTATTTATATAGACTATATGCTGTATATATAAATATAGCTGTGTAGGGCACTTTGCCTGTATATAAATGGAGTTGCACAGGTGTGGATGTGTGTGCAATTCTAACCACGCACTGCCCAGACTGGAAGAAAAGAACATTTTTAGCTGCACACGTTGGGAGTGATGGTTATGGAAATGGAGACAGGAAGAGGCCAGACAGAGTAGAAATGCACACACACAAATGGCTTTTGACTGGTTGCTCTTTGATGAGCCGTACCAAATCTGCTGTGACATTCTGTCTCTACTTTTCAGGAAATACACAAGGAATGCATGTTCAAAATTGCGATGCGCTGGCTCACTGACGATACATGAAAAAATTCACCTGTCATTGGCACTAACATCAACTCCAAGTGATGAGACACAAAACAATTTACACTGCTGCAGCGAAACTGTTGCTTTAATTAATACAGAGTCCAATAGGCAAATACAATTTTATATTGTCAAGAAAGAAATCAGTGCTTTGTTATTGCAGTCCATAGGTCATCCTGTTGTTTTTCAATAGCTGGCTATAAAGGCCTCTTAAAAGCAAGCAGTGGCATTAAACATAGTGCTAGCAGCAGGACTGTAAATGCATGTTGACATTTCACTTTTCATTGGAATGTGGGTGCCTGTAGCTACACTGGCTGACCTACGTGGAAGTTTGTAACTTTAATAGGCTGATAATTCAAACATATAAAAGTGCCTATAGCAGCTTGAACGTTGTTTGCTTTCTGCAGCCCTTGCAGTGTTATAGGAATTTTTTATGTCGTCTCAGATAGAGAGTAAATTAAATATTAAATTGCAGCTTTCAAGAAGGGGAAAAAAACGAAATTGAAATCAGGCTGTTGTCTGAATAAAACTGTTATGAATACGTGGTACTTGAAGAACTATTAAATACATTGTTTAAATAGTACCTTTGTACGTGCTCTAGGAAATTGTAGTAGTGTTCCCACATGTGCACGGTTATAATAGCAGGTCTGAATCAATAATATAAAGTAATATCAGCTTTAAACAGGCTCACAAATTCACATTTTCAGTATTACATTTTTTTCACATTTATTCCATCTAATGTAAAAAGGAAATTACCTGCCAGACCCATCTTAATGATTGCCTTGTGTTAAAATAAATAAATAGACTATTGAACCTGCACCTACCACTGTTGGATTGTAGCATCAAATCTCATGCTGCCTGACAATGATCCTCACAAAATTAAAATGAATATGTAACCAGGAGGAACACCCCTCATAAGCCTTCACTGAGCACGCTTTAATATCTGCCTCAGTGCAGATGGCTTTTCTGAATAGAACCAGGTGGTTTTATTATTTGAAATAGTTGAAATATTTGAAATATTTGACGATTCAGCGAGAAACACTGGATTAAATGGTGACAGCTCACTGGTTCTTTTCATATGGGATTTAAGCTAAATCCAGTAGGTTTTTGTCTAATATAGGTTGCTTTGAATGTTCAAATTCAGACAGAAAAAGGTCATATGCCTGCCAGTGGAGGGAGAGTGTCAACGGCAATGAGAGACACAGAGAGAGAGAGAGAGAGAAAGACAGACAAAGCGCAAGAAAAGAGAGAGATTGTGAAAATGCATGAGATAGGGACAAACAGCAGGAGAGATGAGTTTCCAGATAACATTCAACTTATCCACTCAAGTATGTAATCAAATCATAAGTTGTACAAAAAAAAAAAAAAAAAAAAAATTAAAAAGGACAACAATAAGGCTAATACCTATGCTTTCATTTCAAGGATTGTGTTTGGTCAGTCATCTCATTTAATGGCTTCTTTGGCTGTCATGTTGTGTTTCTTCAAGCATGCAGACTGAGAGACACTGAAGCTGCTACACCTCTGGGTATGAAAAGTTTGTTGCATGTGTGTGTGTATATAAGGTGCCCTTGACAATATTCAAGTTTTTGTCCTCTATACGTAACTCTTTGTGTCAATCAGTGACCTTGAATTCATGTTTGCATCTTTTTCTATAAATGTAAATATATTATAGCTCTGTCAGGCTTGTTTGTGCATCTGTACTCGTGCTTGTTTTTTGCAAAGAGACAGACTCAGTCTGACCTGAGCATTACCTGAGGAGCGCACCATGTCATATTTTAACTCCTTTGTCTTTGACAGATGCCTTGGCTCTAAAAGCCTCTGTCCATGGTGCTGAAGGCTGGCTTGATGTATGAGCATTAGGCTCTGTTTGATAAATCCGCCATGTCACTCTGCCTCTGACAACCATTCATCATGCTTGGCTTTTTCATGTGAAATGTTCTGTGTGCTGGGTAATTCAGTAAGACAAATAAAATGTGAGTCCTAAAGCTTAGACTCAGCTCTATCCAACCCTGTGTTGATTTTTCAGTACTGTACTTTATCTCTCTGTAGTAGGGACGCCGTGTCCCTGTCTAAACAAGAGTAGCAGCAGCTGTAGCTGTAGCACAGTGACTATATTCAGACCAGCTGAAGGACGAACATGTTCTTAATGAGGCGGCTAATGAGTTCTGTTCTTTTGTTACTTTTTTTTTTTTTTTTCTCTGGGTTAGGACGGCCATCCAACCATTCAGCTAAAGTCGCCTGACTTTTCCCCCGTGGACTGACTCAATAGACAGTTTTGTTCTGTAGATCTTGGTCATTATCAATATTTAGTTTTACATACTTGCAGTTATAATCACAGATCAGGTCATTAGACTTTTCACATTAACCCATGGCTGAGTGATGAGGAAAACAAATATGAACCAGATGTAATATGAGAAGAAAGCAAAAGAGAGAAAGTAGGCAAATGTTTGTAAAAGAAACAATGACATTTATTTTTTTTTTCTTAGCACTCTTCTTAATTAGTCTGTTGTGCCCATTGATCACATATAATACAGTTAATATAAAAATGGCTTTTTAACTTTACACCCAAAGCAACAACGAAATGTTTTCTTAAAATATGTATGCTAAAAATACTGAGAGAATTACTGGAGAATAGCTTGTGATTTTGCAATGATGACATGGCCATGTTTTGCTGTGGCTTACGTGTTTCTTCTGTTTCTTCTCTGTTTACCTCATGTAGTTCTTGTTGTAGGCACTTACCAGGGCATAACAGACTGCTTCTAGAGGCAATAATGTAGCAATCACCTCAGCATTTTTTTTATCAACCTGTTATATCTCTTTTAGTCCAACATATTCAATTTTTTCCCAGTCACCATTGCAATGAGAACTACACAGCATAAACAGCCATTTGGAAAATGTCCTCTCTAGATGCCCATTTTGTAGCTGAATTTCATTAAGCTCAATGTGACATTGTAATCAAAAGTAGTTTGCTCCTTGCCTTAATTTAAAACCCATTTAAACCGTTCAGATACAGAGGATTTGTCATTACATCAACATAATAGAATATCTAACAGTATTTCCATGAAAAATCAAGAATCCATTTTAAATAGAAAAGGGGGAGGGGGTATATGTCATCAAAAGGCTTACACCATAGTCACTGTTATTTGTCTACTCTACTAAATCTCCCTTCCCATAATAGACAGGTGTTATTACTGTATCTCTAACTCGTCTATGGATGTTTGACAAAGCACAGACGGTATTGCTTGGGACCACACAGACAGTTCCACAACTCTGAACACATTTAACAGTCAATTACAAGAGAGTTGACCACCATCATCATCATTATCATCATCTTCACATCCTTTTCTCTGCCTGCATTTCTGTATGAATGGTACTGAAATATATTGTTTTGCAGTAAATGCTCCTTCTTGTTGATGTTAGCTTGATTTGATGTAACGGTTACAAAGCCACCACTTCAGCTAGGGTTGAAACTGGGAGAGCATGTAGTCTATTTTAAACTGTTCCATCCCAGTCCAGTAATAGTTTTGCCAGTGTATCTGAGCCAAGGACCAGCAATGGGTATGCCTTTGAAATAGTATTACAGATTCCTCCACCCCTGCCCATGGCCTTGTCCATTTTGTGTACTTGGTGTGTGGTGCTCCACAAAGCTGCGCTTCTTAAAAGGTATTGTCAGATACATTTATGACTGTGGCTTTCACTTCCACTCCACTTGGCAGTCCCTTACCCGAAACCCACAGCTTTGTAAAGAAAGGAGGGTGCATACCGGTAGCTTCCACTGGTGTCAGCGAAGCTTTGGAGTCGCATTTCCTTATATCCCCATAAAGGTGGTGGTTCCTCAGAGACACATAAATAAGCAGGCAGGCCACTGAAATCACAGCCAAGAGCACACCAAAGACAGTGATTACTGCTGCATCCCATTTTTCTGTGTCCTTGGCTGCCAACTCTAATCCCTTAGTGGTGACATTGACACATTTGGTGTCATGGTTGTAGTGGATGTTGCGGACATCCACACATACTTTGTAGTGAGTGGCGGGGCTGAGATGGGTGAGATTGTAGACCTGAACGTCGGAAGGAACCCTCGTGGTAAACGCTGTGGTGGGATGGTGGGCATCTGATAGAGTGTACCATTTAATGTTGGGAGCCAGGTTGCCAGGGCCAGCCTTCCAGGAAACCAGGATGGAGTTTGTCTCCACTGATCTGACCGTGACATTCAGAGACCCATTTACAGGTTGAGGAAAATATCCATTCACTTCTACTGAAACAGATTTAAGATCGGCTCCAACGAGATTATGGGCAACGCATGTGTAAAGACCAGCTTCATTTTCTGTTACATCATAGATGTCAAAAGTCCCCTCTGGGTGCATGTAGAATTTATCAGAGACTGTGTTAGGCAGGACTCTGGTACCAGATGGGGTGATCCAATAGATGTCCGGCTCTGGTTCAGCAAAGGCCCGACAATGGAATGACACTGAGCTCCCATTCTGTGCTTTAATATGCCCAGGCATGCTTTCGGGAGAGATGAGTGGCAGACAAATCTCCATCATCTCCCTGAAGTGCACCTGTCGAACATGCTGCCCCTCATACTCCGGAGGCTCCACACAGTAGAGTGAATCGGGCTCCATGAAGCGAATATTGGTCTTGTTCATGTTCATCCAGCGGACTACACAGTCACAACGTATAGGGTTGCTGTGCATACTAACTTCTCTAAGATTTGGGAGGGACTCAACAGTAATCCTGTGGAGGGCGCTGAGAGCATTGCCATTTAGCATGAGGGTTTCTAGTCGTGGTAGTTTGTAGAAAGCATTAGGATGGATGTAGGAGAGTTTAGGATTGTTGGTGGCTTCAATTTTGGTCAGCTCTGGGAGGTTATTGAGAGCAAAGCTGTCGATTGAAACCAGCTCTGGCATGCTATTAATCCCTAGTTCTTTCAGATGTAGCATATCCACAAAGTCCCCTCTCTGTATCCTTGCAATTGGGTTTTTGTTTAGATCCAAAAATTTAAGATTTTTTACATTTCTCAGGGCTGAATGAGGTACCTCAGGGAAAATATTATCATAGAAAGAGATGCTCTCTAAGTTATCAAGACCAGCTAGTGCCTCATCAGGGAGCTGAGACAAGTTCATTCTGGTAAGTACAAGACTGCGGAGGTTACTGAGAGGTTTAAAGTTCAAATCGTCAATAGAAAGAACTGGATTCTCACCAATCATCAGGATCTCCAGATTTGGCATGGGTTCGAACCACTCTCTTTTAATGGCCTTCAGCTTGTTGGAATTGAGATGGAGCCGAACAAGGTTGTTGAGACCCTGGAAAGCCATTGGGGAAATGGAGGATATAAGGTTGTGATTCACGTAGAGCTCCTGGAGGTTAGTAACCTCTGCCAGACATTGTTCAGGCAACTCTCGTATCCAATTCTCCTCCATATGAAGAGAAAGCAGCTGAGGAAGGTTCCCCAGATGGACGTCGCTGATGGAGGATAAGTTGTTTTGTGATAAATCAATCTCTGTGATGTTGGCTAGATAATCCAAGGGTTTGTCAATCTTGGCAATGTTGTTTGTTTGCAGTAATAGTACTTGTGTGCCCACTGGTAATTTTTCCGGCAGGCTGAAGAGTCCCAAGTCATTACAGTCAACTGTCTGTGCCTCCATGTACACGGAACTGGGAGAAAACCATGGTCTAATCTCACATACACAGAGTTTTGGGCAATCAGGCCTCTCCTCAGTGGCCACAACAAAAGAGGCCATGGCCAAGCCGACAAAGAGATGATCCACGAATGACACGTCCTTCATATTGGACCGATTCCCTCCAGTAAGAAATTGGTCCTTGTAGATTAAGTGGTCTGAGCTCTTAACTTCACAAATAATGAATCATTTGCTGCAGCTACTGAGGCGATTGACTCACCGCCCCTGCCACCACCACCACCAGCTGCAGTGGGGCTCCCAAGGGATTTTTTTGTCTTGCCGTGTGGACGCCCTTGGATGTAATGACCAATCACTCAATGTTGCCTGCTGGTGTCAGGGTTCAGGGCAAAAGCAGCAGCCAAGTGGGCGGGGGAAAAAAGAAAAAAGGATTGACGGATATTATATCTCAATGGACTTATATTGAGCACATTTATAGGTATCCATGAAGACTCTGCTCCTTCTTTAAAGATGCATGTCCTCATTGATTGTGGTTACTAGCTTCCAGAGTCCACAGCCCAGTCCATTCCTACCTGTGTAAAACAGAGGACAGAGAGAAGTGGGATGAGTATTACGTGATAATAGAGCTGGTCAGGAAATGTAGTAAAAGAAGGATTTGGGCATATTGACATTTGTTATAGGCACACTGATGCATGTTGACATTTATAAACACCGCCTTCAAGACACAGAACCATGGATTTATATCTGTTTGACCTTCTAAACTTCATTCCGAGGACGTACTACATGTGCCCCTACAATATGACATTCAATACTGATGTTAGCAGTGTGAGTCTATTATTAGTTTATGGTAAGGCTTTATTAAGATTCTTAAATGGCAGACATCTTAGAGCTTATGTATTAGCCCTAAGGACAAGCTGCTTAAAGACACTGGAGTATGTCAGTCACTATAGCAACAAGTGAAAGAGCAGCCAATAACACATACCATAGTGAGACAGTTGGACTGCACATATAAACTAAGCAATTGAGCCAGATGCAGTTTCTGTCAGTTTGACACAAGATGCAGTGACTATAAAAATTAATGTGTTGATATAATTAATCTTCAGGCAATCAACAAATCTTCTTTGCTAATAGGATTTTACATTTTTCAAAAATGCAGGTCATGAAATTTCAGTGGCTACAAATCAGTAACAGCTATGTAACACACACACACACACACACACACACAGGCCTAAGTGGAAAAATGCATTATAATAATTCTATCATCACCAAAATGACACCTTAACTGTGTCGTAAATGTCTCTTATAGATGTAAAAATTGTGACTGTTCAGTGGACATGCCTCTGACGTTTTCATTCCACTGTGGGAATTTTTCAGCGCACTCTGACTAGTATAGTAGAATAGTACTTTATATACTAGTGTATAAATTTCCTTCTCAGAATTCAAATAAAATAGTATGGTAACTCATGCTATGATATTTATTTATTTATTTTTGGTAAAAACAAAATAACAATATATACTATATAGAAAGATGTGTTTTATTTCACTGACAACAAATTAAAAGCCAGAAATTATTGATGAACAGAATCCTATTCTGGGAATTATAGGTACATTTTATAGCTCAGTTCTTAGACCTATTACGAAGCGTAGCACATTTAACAACAAATGCTTAAGCATTAAAAGGCACCAAGTGACGTGATTTTACCTTTTTATCTGCCATTTATTGTGTGGCAGATGGTGATACAGTTCTTTCTGATCTCGCAGAAGCAAATATTGATTGAAAAATTTTTACGTAGTGTCTCTTTTAGCATCACGTTATTAGCGTCCTCATCATTTCCTGCTATGGCAGAAACTCCACAGTTGAAGTGTATGATATATGTGACTCCCACGCACTGAACAGATAGGGTTGATGGTGCTTGAGATATTTTGGGCGTATAAGAGCACGCACCACATCATATGAAAAGTCAAGAGAGACAGGGAATGAAATGAAAAGAATCAAAAAGAGATGGTGGATGGCGCCTGGAAAGTGAGAACAAGAAAAGAAAGAAATTGTTTAATTTCATCACCCTCACTGTTTCCATGTCAGTGGCCACAGGGGACATGTGGTGGTGGGGGTGGGGGGGTAAAATGAAATAAATAAATAAGTAAAAACTTCTGAGGGCAGCAGAAACGCTGCAGTTTGCCCAACTGGCGAAGCCAAGCCAAGGGTTCATTCTTCAACCTCTGCTCTAGCACTGGCTGGAGTCTGGTTGGGGAGGGGGGAGGGGTGGCAGACATGGAGATGGTGGAAGGAGAGTGAGAGAGAAAGAGAGAGGGGGTATTATTTTTCAAAAGCACCTGGCACTTTAATAAGCTGCAACACCCAGAGCATTCTGATAAACAGGGTTTAGCTTCTCTCCCTCAGCACTGGCTCTTCATTGTGGGCTATGTTGTTGATCCGTGCCCTGGAAACACAGGCCAGATTCTGCAATTTAACCCACAGCATTTTGGTCTTGTCTCTCCTCGCTGTGGCTTTCCTCTTTACTAATCACAATTACCAGCGGTGTAATGTGGTCAGGTTAACTGTTATTGCATAGCTTCAATGTGCAATCACTGCTGGAAGCCCTAACAAGGTGTGCTGTATTTGTTTTAACCGTGATGTTAATTGTGTCAGTGGGGGTATATTTGGACATCCATTTTTGTGATCAATATTTTCTGTTTGAGACTTTGCAGCACTCAAAAGCAAACTGTGCAAATTGGCAGTGGTGGTGTGGAATAAGAAATAGTATTGCAACACATTAAATCAGGTATTACTTCATCGATTTTGGCAGTGCTTGATGATGGATATGGGGAGAGCATCACGGATGCTAGGAAGGGGTAGAGGAGACGTTGAGAAAAATTATTTTAGTTTAATGTGTCCCACATTGATGAAAATCTAGGATAGGATTAGTAAGGCATAACCAGAGAATTGGCAAAGTGGCGTGGCCAGCAAACAACATATTTTCCTGCTAATTCATGAGGATAAAATTCTGGTAATAATCCAACATTTGGTACTTAAAAATCCAGATTTTAGATCTAGTTGTTGGGCAGTAGTGCAGGCATTATTTCCAAAGCATCCGAATACATTTTGACAGCAAATTTGCACTTCCTGGGAATGTTTAGAATGTATTTTAAGTATTGTAGTTGCTGCTTGGATTATTTTTCCTTTTAATTAATTATCTGAGTATTTAAATATTGGCATTTGAGAGGCTACAACTACAGGACACTGATGGTCTTTTTGCTTTAAAAATCAAATGATCAAAATGGTTGCAGATCAATTTTCAGTGGTTTCAACTCCGGTTACTTTACCAAAAAATGCCTTAATGCCCCTTGAGATGGTATGTTTTGTATCTCTAGAAATATTATGACTTCTTATGGTGCATTTTCCCTCCATTGTATCTAATTATATGGTTGTGGAATGGACAATATATGAACTATAGTCCAAGGTAGATTCATACTTTATATTAGCTTTAGTCTTAGACTTATTTGAGCCAAAATCAATACATTTAAAATTGATATTTGTAGTAATAATAACAATAATAACACTATTATCCTGTTTTTAAATTTATGTTGCTGCTTATTGCTCGATATATTGGAATCTGAGACCAGATCAAATATTGCACATCTTTAAAAGTAAATATATTAATGTTGCAGACAGATATTTGTAAATCTGGTTTAATTTACAGTCCTCAAAATTCCCACACGGGTCCCTGTGCTGAAGGAAAACATCAAGAGTCCCTTGTAAAAGGAAGCCGACTGAATCAGAAGTGACATCTTGTGTGGCAATGTGGCAAATGTACCGAGTATTCAGGCATGCTTGCCGCCTGAGCGGAATAGTGTTGAGTCAATGACTTGGTTACATAATAAAACAGTTTAAAATAAATATAATTGAGGGAAGTACACCTAAAAAGGTTTCATACAAAGCATTCTTTCAGATTAGGCAAATGTAAATGACAAGTGGAACAGCCTCGTAGCTCAATATACCTAATCTAGGTGCGTTAACACATCAGCAAAACTGAAAAGCTGTCAACAACACAGCCTCCATTTCTATAGCTTGTTTGGCTGGAGAAATTGGGCTTATTAAGCAGACTGCTTACTACTGCTCCTGCTACTTTCATTACACTTAAGGTTGAAATACTGCACTATACTTTACCACCAAACTACATCATTTTAAGTGAACTATACTAATCAGCTACAGGCAGTTGAACAGGTAAATTGGTACTGTACGTTTGTATTATGTGAAGCCCAGTGAAGAGGTATTCTATATTCTTGGGGCCTTACACTGTGAGTCCATGCACCACTTGTACTAACCTATTAATAAGCGGCCCAGTCAAGCTACCCAGCACCCCAACACATACACAGATGCACACACACACACACCTACACAGAGCTTCTATGTAGAGCTAATTTCCCACAATCCGTTGCTCAGTTGCTGGTAATTGAGGTGGAGCGAGAGTGGAGGGAGAAGAGATCTGGAGGACAAAATGACTTGCCAGAGGAAGAACTTGTTATAGTATCAGTAGTGGTGTATTAACCTCTGGTGACCCTGAGAATGCTGTCATTGCAGGAAATATCAACCGTAGAAGCACCATGAAGGAGAAGAATTAGCCAAAAGCCCTGCAAAGATTGGAAGAAAACAAGGCCTTCTAAGCAAGAAAAGATGTGTATATGGCATTAAGTGGCTGCATAACTGTTGGACAAAGAGAAATGTGGTTTAACAAGGTTGAGACAAATACAACTCAAAGATGAATGTTTGTAATCTGAAACTTGTGGAAATCTTGACTGGGGCGATAGATAATCAGCTGCTGGTAGTATAACCTATAGGGCTTGAAATGGGATCTCCTGTAACCCAATGTCTACCTGCAATAACACATTAGCCTAAGCTTTGACATTTTTCTCAGGGAGCCAGTGGAAACCTTTTATAGGTCAGTCTAAGGTGTTCACTCATGGAGCTAACACGAGTTCCCAGGTGTCGAGGAAGGGGTAGGGGTGTGGATGTGGATGGGGGGGATCATTCAAGCAACAATCTCTAAAGCACCTCCATTACAGTCGCAGGCTGACAGTCTGGCCCATGGGCTTTTCACCTTCACCAGTGTTAATCCAGGATGTGAACATTACAGCAAACAAGCTCCTTGTATCTGGCTTGTTTCAAGGCTGCCTTAACTGTGTGAAACACAGAAAAGTTTATTTACCACCACTTTAAACCTGCCACATTCACTGTATATTGTTTAAGTGTGTGTGCGTGTGTGTGTGCGTGTGTGTGTGTGTGTGTGTGTGTATGTATGTATATATATATATATATATAATTTATAATTTTATTTTTTTGTTATCCACATTTGCAAGCTGTGAACACAAAACTCAGATTTTATGTTCACACGAAGAGCCTGCTAGCGTGCAACTGCCTATTTACCTATCCAGTTGATATGGAGAAACATGAGAATTTATTTGGAATCATGTCTGTACCACCCCCCACCCCCAATGAACGCAAGTTCAATGTGGGCTCTCTTTTAGCTCTATTTTGTACTCAAGTACAAACTACTGAAGGACTCTTTAGTTGCTACATGCTCCGTGTTCACTAGCTAGCTTTGTCTTTCTGGTCTCTGATACCAGGCAGACTATGCAGTGCAGCAGTAGAGCTTTTTAGATGAAAACATCTACCCTGTAAGGCTGGAAATGACACTAGAGATGAAAGATGCTATAAAGCTCCATAGTGCTGCTACAGGTGATTATTAGACCCTGACTGCTACTGAATTTATGAGGTCTGGACCAATCCTATTTGTGGGTTCGTCATTACAAGGGACTGATGGCAGATTATAGTCATTCTATCCATCATACTTATATTCACTATTGCTGCTTTTAAAATATCTTTACCCTGGGCCTATGTCATATAGATTTTCTTATGTATTCAAGCTATTTTTTTTTTTTAAATTACAGTGTCTCTGCTTCAACTGTTGGAAGCAACTATAGCTGTGTATTTACAGACTTCAGCTAAGAAGCTGTTGGGAAATGAGTGTCATTGCATCACCATTACAAACTGGTGTGTCTTTAGCCCTTGTTAGTCACAGATTCTCACTCAGTCACTCTTAATTAGTATGACATTTGACTGCTCCAGATGCCTTGGAATCTCTCCTCATTAAAATCTGCACATTTATTGTCAGGTAAAAAACCTGCATAACTTGTTCAACTATCTTAATTTATTCTTACTTCATGTGTTGAGTGGTTTACATAACTTATGTTCCCAAAATATCCTATTTGGAGATAATTTGGTGTCTGGAAATGGTGCCACACAAATCATGATATACCTGAATTGGGACGCACTACATGACTACTTTTAAAAGTTTCACCTATTGTCAAGGTGAAAAGATTTTCCTTTCAGCATCTTGGCAACGCCTCACACTTATTTCCCACCGGGCAATCTCCATTATACTAACACCATGGCTGTTGCGGACAGTAATGGCACAAACACAGTTTGATTAGAGACCAGTGAGATATGACCACTTTAAATTAATGAGTGTGCACAGTAGAGGCACAAAGTATTGCTCCTTATAGCTTTGAACTGCTAATTCAGGCAACCCTGACTCAAATCAGCCAGGCAGCCATACAGCCAGGCAGAACTGTTTATTTTATGCTGTTTATTGAAATGAGTTATAAATCCTCCCCCTTGCAGGACTCGGATGGGGTTTTGCAAAGTGGGGACCTACAGATGATTACTTTGTCACAGGTTAATGCCCTGTGTGGCTACAGGTTGACCTACAGTTCATGTAAAACTAAAAAATATTTATTATACAAAACACATGCTTTGTAAGGGTTATGGTGGGAATAAAAGGAAAAATTTGTGAGATCTGTGCTGTGGAATAAGACTAGATGTAGGTTTTCGTGGGGAGCATATTGACCCTCAGGGACATGATTATGAGGTATGCACGGTTTAAGTGGTAACAAGGCAGTATTGCATTTGCTGAGAGGTAGACATTACGCTCACTGTGGTAAAACTGGGTGGAAGACATAAAGGTCAGACGTAAGTGGAAAGTAGGGCACAGCCAGATTGCCTCCTCTTTCAGGAGAATAGCCTGTGTATTGTAGAAATGGTTCAGTGGGAATTTTGATCCACTGGTAATAAGCCTCACAAGGCTTTCTTCTTCAAGTCACCCCCTTTCTCTCGCTGGCTTTCTCTTTTTTTTCAGTGTTCGTTCTCTCATTCGCTTTTTCTCATGATATTGCAACCCCCACATCTCTTTTTATAAACCTTGTCCTTTTCATCCTGCTTTCTCACATTTCTCTCAGCTCTTGAAACCCTTATGGCGGACATTTTTCCTTATGTTCTCTTTTAGCATCGCAATTCATTCAAGCAATGGTCTAGAGAGAGAGCAGGCATTTCATTTTGTCTCCCTGCATATCCAGTTTCCTGTCTTTCATTGTGCGCATCATTCGTTTTCTGTTGGACTAATTGTCTTCTCCATATTAGTCACCCCTGCTGTGCCACATCTGCCAGCAGACTGTCTGTCAGTAGCTCCCTTTTTCTTATTTACCAACGCACAAGTTTTTGGTAACCTCTTATGCCCAACATAGGTGGTTGTGTTGCAGGCCCCAGAGGTGATCACTTTTCACACAGTGGGTCAATGTCCATCAGACACGAACAGTGAGCCTCACTTGCATTTCAGCTGCCTCTCTTCTGTCTATTGCACCATCTTCACACGTGTTGTCTGTTTTCTCCCTGACCAGTAAAGTCACTTAATTGTGAATATTATGAATACGCTTTCATTTAGAGTTGAAATGTAAAAGAATTAATATCCATCCATTCCACATTAAGATAATTAAGTGTAACTAATGAAACTTGCACATAACATTAGTTTTTGAAAAGTCCAGAAATTGTTCCTATTTTTTAAAATATGAACAAACCATTGAAAACCCATTGGATTGTATGTAAAATAGAGTTTGTCACAAAGCAAAAAAATTGTTTTTGTGTGTTGCTAAGCTTTTCAGAGAGAATTGTTGCGTACAGTGTGAAAGCTGTGGAAAATGCTTGAAGACATGGCACCTCAACCGCAAACATTCCCGGTGGACATGTTGCAAAACCATGAGACATCCAAACCACTTCGATCAGACATTCTGGGTAAGCCCCTGAGTAGGTGGGTGCCTGTGGAAGGCTTTACTGTCCCTCCCTTTGCCCTTCACCTCATTGATTTGCTATTATACTTTCTCTAAGGTAAGGGGGAGTCCATTAAAGGGGAACTTCTTTGCAGTGTGTATGCATAATGAAGCTTGCAGTATGTATGCACATCTGCGTGCACATGGGAGCGGATGGAAACCTTTCCCCTTACATCTGCACTTGTATGGCCATGAATCAGTGGCAAGTCAACTGTTAATGTAAAATCAATGTTCCAAATTAACCACAGGACCCTCAACTCTGGTTTTTCAGCTCTTTTCTGGACAAGACTTACCCTTGGGCTGAGTGAGGGAGAACACACATGCTGCAGTATCGAACGCTATAGCACGCCCACCTGCACTCACATGCACACACACAGCAGACAGGAACACATGCAACACACAGAAAGATCCATGCATTTGCAGACACAAACCTGCACACATAATTTAGTCAACAGTCGACTCTCAGAGAACATAAAAAACAAACATGCACCCGCTCATTCGCATAATGCATGCACCACACAGTGAAAGAGCTCAGCTAGGTCCCCTTGTCTAATTCGTATAGTGCTGCATCTATTAAAATTAAGCCAAGGTATCCAGCTTAAGGCTGCCGCTGATAAGGTCAAAGGCGTAGCGAACATTCCAACACTCATTTCTCCCCCAACATAATCACACTCACTCTTGACAAAAATCTGCATAATGTTCCATGTATAGCTGCTAGCCAGAATGAAAGCGGGAGGTGTGAGGAGGGGAGGGGGGGCTAGGGGGACAGGCAGGGGGAATGAAGCCAGTGGCATATCCCTCAAAGTCAGAGCCAAATTGAATCTGCAGGTGCAAATGTGGCATGTGTGCTGCCTCTAAGATGCGCAGCTATCTATATTTATATGAATAATATATGGCTGGTCAAGGGGCCACAAGCCTGCAGGGAATAAGCTCCTACGGCAGACGGAATCAATCATTATATGCCACTGAAATGCATTTATCGCTGGCTTGGACCTCTTTATTATGATTTCATGGGGTTTGATATGGGCTTTCTCTTTCTCTTTTCATTCTCTGCTACTCTTCCTCAGCTACAACAGATGAAAGATAGGGTGTTTTCAAATGGCACAATGGCTTTGTATCTTCCCAGAGGCTTAGCAGTACAATCACTGGCTGATTCAGAGGCAATAATTGCTTTGCAAGTTAAGTAAATTAAGTGCATGTTTGTGAAAAGCATGCATCAATTTACAATTTGTATACATGTGCCTTTATGTGCATGCATCAGTCCCTGCAGCCTCGCCAGTGCATAAAGATTGTGTTTGGTCATTCATCCAGCTTTTCATTAGTGCACTAGGGCCTATATGTATCAGTCTGAATGTGGAACAGATGGGCGGCACAGCAGTGGGCCTCAGATGTCCTCTCCTTCTTCTCTGCTCATGTTTGAAATTGCAATATGGACATATGTTCCTATCATGTCCATCTTTGATATGAATCTGCAGAATAGCAGACTAATTACCAATTAATAGCTTTGATTTTTTTTTCTGTCAGCATCAGAATTAATTTTTGTTTTCCAAATACCTGACATTTATCTATAATTATACATGATCAGTTTCAATAAACCCCTTTGTTCGAGTGGTGTTCTGGCCCAAAACACTTTACCCTCCCACTTTAGAAATGTGTGCAAGCTAAACACCTAAAATGCAAATGTAAAAGCAAATGTCACTGGATACAAAGGAAGTGTCATATCCCATTTTGACATTTGATTTAGACTGAACACACCAGAATGCCATGGATGCTGCCATCAAACCACGTTTTGATCCTCATTTTTTTTGTTTCATTTCCCTCTGTCTTTGTCTCTTCTCATATAATTTCAGTCCATCCACTAGATCCAAAAACAAACATGCACACCACTCTCTTTCCCCCTGCTCCTTTTGCCCTCTGTCTGTGCTTATTCCATTTTAATGGGTGCCTGTGTTTGTTTGGGAGCAGGATGCTATCAGAGAGCCTATGCTTGGCTGCACAAGCTGATCCCCTGCAGCCGTCTTGTGAATATGTTTACATGCATTTCACTCAGGAGCCCTGATAGATCCTTGGGCATCTTGTTACCACCATTATGTAAAAAAAAATCTTGAGATTAATTTGATTTTGATGGTGCAATTGTAAGCTTCCTGAACACCACTTTGAACCAGTAGTAGCGTTTGGCACCCATACATGCTCTCACCTCACAGGAACCTGCTGTCCTCTGCCCATAGAGAAATGAATATGGAACACCCACACTGTGCAGCCTATCATTCTCCACTAGACTCCACAAGGCCACTGCAGGCACAATACCACTTCCATCCCCCTTGCACCTGCTTCTTACTGTTTCACACACAGATCAATAGGCAATTCGCAAAGCCACTCACTTTAAGCGTATGACTTGTTGTGGACATGTAATATTGATTTGTTTTGAACAAAAGTGCCCAAATTAATGAAGAAACCCATTACTCCTTTGCTTTATTGTTCTTATCACCAGGGGGGAGAGACTGCAACGTGGGTGATACACTTGGGTTTGAGTTTCACATCATGTATTTTGCACAGTGTGGAATCTCAACTACAGGCTCACTTTGGAAAAGCTGGTGGCTGAATATGATGAGATAGAAACGGCCTTGGTTCAATCTGAGTGGGGGAACAATACATAGAGTGTAGGCTGAGATTTTCTCAGCGTGGCGTGGTGTCTGATGCGAGAGTATGATGGCTCTCATGTGGCATTTGACTGTGTTACATATTGAGCAGCTGCCTTGGGTGAGTCATTTGCACTGTGGAGGCCAAAATCTATTGTATCCATCACCGGAAACAAGCAAGCGGACACACGCTCTCACGCTCATGCATGCACAGAACACATCTGCACAGAGGATTACAACAGTCAGATTCAATAGCCCCCTTGGTGAAAATCACATTTGTCATTATCAGCCATTATCTGTTTATCTGCCTTTGAAATATTCATGAGTAATACATCTGCTGGATGACATACATTTTGATCGGAGAAGAGAGGGTGTGAGATAAAATGGGAGGGGGGTGAGGGAGAGAGAGGGTAGAGAGACGCCCCACTGCAGTTATGGGATTAGTGAATACCTTTCTCTCTCTCTCTCGCTCTCTCTCTCTCCATAGCTGAATCCCTGGATGTGTGGGTGTGCAGCCACAAGCAGGTGAAGTGATGATGGCGAATGCGCTCAAGATGCCTCTCGGTGGTTTTGTTAATTACGCAAAAGCCCTGGATGTAATTTGCAGATATTGGTGTTGAAAGCAAAGACCCCCTGTTCACCGTTGGGGAGTGTGTGTTGGTGTTCTGTCTTTTGTTAAGAATAATAATAAAAAATAAATAAATTTTAAAAAAAAATCAGTGGATGTGCAACGTACTTTGGTGGCATGTGAAGGTAACGACTTCTGTTGCAACAGGAAGGTTTAACGGAGAGGGTGAGGAGAGGGTGAGGAGGAGGAAAAGGGAAAGGAGGGGGGGGTTTGACCATTCTGTGGATTTCTTCGAGACGTGTCTGGTGTGCGCTCACTAAGCAGGACCGAAACTGCCAGTCCATCACTCCATGCACACACACGCGCGCCCGTTTTGTAATTTCCCTTTTTTTATTATTATTTTTTTTTTTTTGCCCTGAACAAAGTCCAATGTGAACCCGGTCTCTTTCAGGCGCATCCTGCATAGTTGCGCAAAAGCGCGTCTTCACGTCAAGTGAGGGTTCGAGGCCGGACCTCGTTCTAATTATCCTGCAATCTTTTCTTTAATTTCTGCAGTCAAGCATGAGTCATTAATTTTTGGGAGGCGATGTGGTGTGTGGAGTCAACGACAAGTCGCTGTGTCCGGTAAAACATCCACGAATCCCCGAATCCAGGCGTTTTTCATTAACTTGGACAATGCGTTGCGCAGGCGAAACCGCGCGACGTGGATCAAACGACAGAAACATATTTGAGAAGTAAACAGAGTAAACTTACCCGATTTGACCATCATAGTCCTCGGAACAGTATGTGGTGTCTATATTCCCATCAAGTGCGCCGCTTCAGTGAAGAGAGCCCCAGCGCGCGACATAAAGCCAGTCAACAATGTGTGGTCTTATTTTCACGCAGTTGATGAGGAATCAGTTCTAGACTCTCTGCCACTGCGAAACGCACGGCTTCTGCGTGAGGGGAGGGCGAAGCAAAACGGCGAAGTCCAACAGCAGGCTGGCCAAAGCGTGGAGAGAGATTCATGTGTTCCCAGTGCCCTTCCCTTCCCGTCTTCGCAGCGGCTGTTAAGGGCGCATCTCTCCCCTCGATCAAGTGTCAGGCGGACCACATAGATGCGCCGCCGTCTCCTCAGCAGTCATTAATATCAGAACAAACCCTGACTCTCCAGAGAACAGCCAATAGCGTCAGGGAAGCAGGCAGCATCCCTGCTCTGGTTGGCTGAGAGCAGCCGTCAGTCATATCCCCAGAAGCCTGTTCTCATCTATGTCTTCTTCTGTTGGTGGTGAGGCACGCTGCAAAAAATATCCATATTAACAAGTCAGTCAGTCGAGTCATGAGTCTTAAAGTAAGAAAGACAAATATAAAGAAAAATGAAATTGGCAGTATTAGCATATTAAAATCTTAGTGTTTCATTTAATGAATGAATAAAGGCTCGCCACTGACATAAAAATGATGGCAATTCAAGGTAATTGTTGGAGCAAGTCTATCTGCACTGTAAAGCTCTTTCACTTCCTATGGCCTGGTGCCCACTAGACAGTACCTGGCATGATGTGTGTCCTGACACTGGCCAGTGGTAGAGTTTCACTTGCGTGACCCCTCTTAAAAGACCCATAATAACCCTTGTAATGTGGAAAATCATCTCTGATCATCCCTGTTACCTAGTGGACGTCCGACCTGGAAGAAAATCAAGACCCACAATCTCACTGTAACGTCACAAATGTAATCTTGGTACATGATGATACGAAAATGTGGTAACTAGTGCTTGATCCCGCAGCTCTTCAGTTTTGGACATGTGCTATTCGAGCCTGTAGTGATGCAACACATCATCCAATCAGACAAAATTCATGATCATAAATCACATGTCAGGCAATGACACACTGAAATAAAAGATTCGAAAGAGACTGGGGCAAGTGGTAAAGAATCAGTGGTGGAAGAGGTACATTATCTTTGACTGAAAGAAAAGTAGCAGCACTACACTGTAAAAAACCAAAGCAATCCATCAAAATAAATTAAGTCCTACATTGAATATTTTAGCAATTAGCAAAATGAAGTAAATTATCAAAAGTGAAAGTACTCAGTGCAGAAGAGTTTGCACTGTAACTGTTCCAATCTATATGATATGTTTAATCATTTATTTAAAAAAAAGATCATTATTATTGTTATTGATGCATTATTGTGTAAGAAAAATGCTATTGGTTGAGGTGGTGCCATTGTCATAACTGATCATTAATCTTCTTCTCATTGTGGTGAGGTACAAGTATAACGTAAACTAAAATAGAAATGCTGAAGTAAAGGCTAAAAGCTAAATTTAGCATACTTGCACCAATGTACTTGGTTACATTCCACCTCTGTCGAGACCTTAAGACAAATTATCGATCATTTTTTAAAGATGTGTATTGCTTGTATGTTGAAAAATATAGCATTTAGAATTATGTACATATTCATGCTGATGATCATCACTGATTTGACTGAACTGCCTGAAAGACAACATTATATTTTTTATGTTTGATGAAAAAGCTTTTGTTTCTAAATCTGTCGATTTAATGGCATCAAGTACAGATATTCTCAGATACATAAAGAAAGGAAATGACTGATCGCTGTACAGCATATAAAAGTACATCACTTACATTTATTTAATTTACATGTATTTTCCCTCCCTCTTTGAGACATTCTGTCTATATGCAAATGTCTTTCATTTTAACCACTAAACATAAGCTCTCTCTTGCTGCACTGCGAAGCCTATTCTCAGTTTGGGCATCACAGGTTTCAAGTTTCCACATCACACATGTGTAAGTTGCGTATTTGATCATGACTGCCTTCCTAATGAGATGCAATCTCACAAAACCCTGCTCATACATAGATGATGTTGAATTTAAGGTGAGAGCAGATGAATGTGAAAACAGCTCAATAGGGTCAAA
Organism: Rachycentron canadum; assembly: GCA_038496675.1. NCBI lineage: Eukaryota > Metazoa > Chordata > Actinopteri > Carangiformes > Rachycentridae > Rachycentron > Rachycentron canadum. The sequence goes on from CM076669.1 coordinate 10,699,536, forward strand.
CTCTGCACTTACATTGTTCTGTAGCATGAAGGTCAAACACTGAAACAACAAACAAGACATTTCTTATGTCATTATGTGTGTGTCTTTTTTTGATATAAAGTTATTTTATCCATTATATTGTGCAGGTTGACTTATTTTTATTTTACCACAAATGTTATGGAAAGAAATTGAATTATATATCATATTTTGATTTGCCATCACTTCTTGGCAGAATGACTAATCGCATCAGCACAAGTGCAAAGCTGTTGTGGTTCTTTCTGCAGTGGTTGGAGTTGAAAATCACTGCAAACTGTGGCAGCCTGGCCAGCAGCTGCCACTTTGGGTGCACGAGTACATTTGAGATGGACATTTTTTGCAGTGCAGGGGTATGAGAAAGAAAGCGGCAGGCAGGGAAGAAAATGGATATCTGTACCTATTAGCTCCAGAGCTGCCGACTCGGATCCCAGGAGGATTTCTAACACAATGTTCTACAAACTGATGGTCCTGGAGGTCGAGCAGGGTTATCCGCAGCCTCGGAGAAAGAGACATACCTCATCTGTCAGCCCAAAGGGTTCTGATCCAAAGACTGTACTACAGCAGGATGTTTGAACACCATCTGTGTCTGATTTCAGCAGGTCTAAGTTTTGATATACACAACCTTACCGTACATGGCATTCCTTTATCTGATGTGTTCGGTGTCACTCGCATTTCTGTAAAGCCTCAGGGACATATGAGAGTTTTGCCAGGTCATTATCACTATAAGTTCTCCTTTGAATCTCCAATAGAAATTATTCAAATTTCATGTAAATTGCCCAAATAATTTATTTTGAAAGTTTACTCATAAATGGTTGACCTTTATGAATAAATATAATGCCATGAGAATATTTAAACAGTTTTCTTTAATTGGATGCAGATGATCCTGCCATGCCCCAGGTGCTGCTCACTCAAACTAGTGTAATTATGCAATTTTTCAAATACTTTCCATATTTCCCCTTTGCTTTGCTTATTCTGCATTTTTCATAATACTAGTTAAGATTTATGTGGAATTTGCCACCACTGCCTCTACCTGTGATAACAGGACAAATGGCCGTTCAAAAGAGTGTAGCTTTGTGTAATGATGGTAACAAAACCAGAAAGCTGTCAATTCAGTCAAGGTACAGTAACATACATTTGGCCAATGTAGTGAAATATAATTCTGGTATGTCACTCCATGATTATGAAGCAGGCAAATATTTGAAAACAAATAGGTCGCTAAGCTGAAATCTCCATGTTTTACACTGCCATTGTGTTGTCTGACAGCTTCACTAACAGGATGACAGGCTACCTGACAGGGTGGCACATTTGTTTTCATCAATATTTTTGTAATAAACAGGCAATCTACACACAGAGAATTCAGATTTTAAAATGATAAAACTGCAGCCGTCTCCCCCAGGATGGTTTAAGTTAAAGAAGATGAAGTTCATGTTTTAAGTGGTCACAAATGATCACCCATTGTGGGCTGTGGAAGCTTTTACTGGGTGAAACACTATTGTGTTTGCAGAATCAATCACCTCAAATTAAGCACATGTAATTTGTTATAATATTTCCACCCCAACACTATTTAAATTACAGAGAGCACTAGTTCAACCTGTCAGGAGGCCATGGTCCTTATGTGAGTTTCTCATGCTTGTGTGGACACTCTGGGAGACTGTGGGACTTCCTCCCACAGTCCAAAGATAGGTTTGGTTAACTGTCAACTCTAAATTGCCCCTAGGTGAAGAAGCAGCGTGAATGGTTGTTTGTCTCTATATGTCAGCCCAGTGATAGACTGGCTCTAAGCCCACTCGCTTATCCTTTGAGGTTAACAAGCTAATGGGTGGATGGATGGATGGTGGTCCCTGTCCCATCAGTTGATTCTGGATTCATTATTAGGTGAGAGTAGAAAGCAGTTAAGTTAAGCGTCTTTCCTATTTCAGTTTTCTTTGGAATTGTGATTATTCCTGTCTTCATGTTTGGTTTGGTGTCGTTCCCATTTTAAGATATAGCCTGATTTAATGCATCTACTACTGTTACAGTGGCAGGAAAACGTATGTGGACCTTGTAGAATGACCTCTCTCTGCATCAGCTGGTTACAAAATGTGATCAAATTTTCTAAGATCTTCATCTATGTCACTAAGTCCCTAATCAAATCTTATAATCTTAGGTCTTTATTAAATGCACATATTCACAGTGGTGGTGGAAAAAGTAAGTGTAGGCTTGGATTTAATAACTGGTCAAACCTTTGGCAGCAACAAGCTGAAACAAGAGCTTTACGTAGCTGCAGATCAGATCAGGAATTGTGGACCATTCTTCCTTATGGAGCTGCTTCAGTGCTGCCATATTCTTAGGATGTCTGCTGTGAGCGCCTCTTTCAGGCCATTCCACCGATTGGAAGAGATAGAAAGTCATGATTTGTTGGTCTCTTTTTAAATAACTGAGTCAGAATTAAAGAAAATTGTAATTGGTGCATATTCAATTTTATAGACATCTTTACCACCCTTACATTTTGTAGCTTTTTCCCATCAAAGAAGGTGAATGTGCAGATGTGTAACATTAGTACAAGTTATGCACACCTGGAAAGTGCTTGAAGTGTGCTTTCAAGTGTGGATTATAGGTAGTGGCAGAGACATGAAAAAACACTCTAGCATTTAGCCTGTCTGTGTATTTAACCTTCTACACAGTAAGTCCTGTCTTACACAAGGTTCTGCAATGCTTGAAAAATACACTAAATATTTCAAGGATCCAACTCTTGTTTAGCCCTTTTGTCTGCTATACATTATGACACAATGTATCTGAAATAATAGATCTTAATTTTATTGCCATATCACTTTTAAGGAGAGCCAGTGATATTTAAAAAAAAAAAAAAAAAAAAATCTGTATCTTCCACTTACATAGAAGAACACCTCTAAAACAGGCTAAACTTCCTTGGATGTTCAGGGTGAATGGCACTGATCTGCTGCTCTATATCCAGACCTGATTCTGCATTTTTGCCTCCTAGACCTCTCTGACTCAGACCTTTACTGTACAAGTTGACCGTGGTGACTTCACACCTCATGAAGCCAGTGAAGAGTGCACTCAGAGCACCATAAAACCCCAGCTTTGCAGTGTCAAGGCAGAGCTAGGATTTTTGAGACAAAAAACTGAACATCACCCTGCCATGAAAAATATGCATCAAATTTAATACAATAAAACATTATTTTGGGGAGGGGAGCTTCCTGTGAAGAGGCCCGAGGTGTTTACAGTGTGAGTTATGTTCTCACTCATTCTTGTTTATTGCGGCGTTTGGGGAATATTCTGAGGGCGTTTCATGGTGACATTTTGTGATGTGTTCCGCACAGGGAGAAAAGGCCGTAGAGGGCAGTAGAATTTATTGACTGAATTTCACAGTTATAAATGGGCCTTTTACAAGTGACATAAAGAAAATGATCTGTTCACTGCTGAGGCGGTGGAGATCTGTAAACTTGTTATGTGTACTGCCAGCAGTCATGGCACTTGTATTGAATAAAGTTTTATTCAATAGACTATTTGCTTTTAATAAATATTGCGCAAAGAATCAAAGATGAAGGCAAAGTATTGAAGGCACCTGAATAGTTTCTTGTTCCGAAAGCCTTAGACACCACATAGCTTCTGTCTCCAAGCAATGTGTTCATTCTCTGCAGGTGCTGTATAAACAGCCTGCATTTGCATTTCTATCTATGTTCTATCTGTGCTATCTGTCTTATATGTTTTGTAAAAACCTTAGACTTCCATTCTCAACTGAAGGTAGTCTATGGGGAGATCTCCAGAAGAATATTCGTCTCTAGAGAAAAGCCATACACAAAGAGACCACTGTCTATGCGGTGCAGTGTTACTCAAACAATACATATCCCTCACAAAACCACCTCAAGGCTTTAATGTCTTTTCTCAGACTGCTACGTTGTGAAAAATACAGCTGTATTGCACACCACAAAAATGAACTGTTTAGAAATCAAGCAATTTCATAGAGAATGCAGACTGAACTTTTTTTTCTGCAGGCTTGGAAACTTATTTTAGCAGATAAACAACTTAACAGGGAGATGAGATGGTCTGAAGTGACAAATGTGTGTATGTGTCTGATCATAATTTTTGTTTTTAAGTAAATTTATGGAGCAGGTTGTCTTTTACAGGAGGTATTGCCTCACTGAAATGACAGGTAAAAGATCTCACCTTACAGCCTTTAAGTGAAAACCATATTTAACAGACTGCAAAAATATTTCAATTAATGTACAGTTGGATACAGTGCTGGATTCCATATGTCACTTAATGAAATGTACAATAATATTAGCAGAATCACTTATATCAAAGGTTTCAAAGTAATCAAAGCTAAAAGTATTAGTTCTGTAGCAAAGTGGCCCATGTGACTCACTGTTAATAATATATATTTATAAACTGTTCAGGAGTTTATTAGTCCAGTGGTTCCCAACCTAAAGGTCAGGCCCCTCAAACACTCGCAAGGTAAATCTGAGGGGACGTGACATGATATTTTAGCAGCAAATAAGAAATTCAGCTATTTTCAGTTATTGAACTGAAAACATTTGAGAAGTGTAGAGGGGAAGTCAATTTTAGGTGGAACTTCCTGCAAATAACAAACATTTGAAATGTGACAATCGTTTCCAAGTAGATTATCCCCCCCCCCATTATCCAAGAAGGGTGGGAATCTACTTGGGAACACTACTTTTAAGCCTTTATTGTTATCTATCTTTTCATTGGCTTTTTTTATTTATTTATTTTTAAGCAAATGAATACAAATTTAAGGATACACAAGAAATAACGCCACACACTAAACAAAATGATAGCATCATCTTAATGCTGGTTAAGTCCATCAGCATAGCTTTTGGTCCAGGCCATGGTTATCTGTCACCTTGACTACTGCAGTGCTATTCTGAAAGGCTCCCCTTCACACAGGGACAAACAGTGAAACCCTCACAGATGATCCAGAGTCCCACAGCCTGTCTGGTCTTTGATCAGCCTAAAAGGGCATGTGTCACTCTGCTGCTCATTGACCCATGGCTGCCCAAATTAAATTCAAGTCACTACTGCTTGCCTTCAGAGTGAATTCAGGGTCTGCAGCCTTCTACTTGAACTCAAATCATACAGCCTTGCGCTCCTTTTTGGCTACTTTGTTCTTCCAATGAATGTCGTCTAGTATTACCATCCCTGCACACAGGCTAATCTCAGTCCATATTGTCCTCATCTGTGGATCCCAGATGATGGAATGAGCTACCAAATGCTATCAGAGCAGAGGTGTCTCTCTCCATCCTCAAGAATCTCTTGAAGACTCATCTTTAGAAAGCATTTCCTCTCCTAACACCTCTAGTGCCCTAACTTTCCAAACCAACACTTACTATAGTACTACACTAGCACTTTCTGTGCACTTCCTTACCTGATATTCTTACACCTATTGCACAAGTTTAGTATTCTGTACTTACACCAAGGTCTCCTGCTGCACTGAGGCTGTTGTCCCTAACATGCAAGTCATATTCAATAAAAGAGTCTGCAAAATGAATAAATGAAACACAGAAAAGCAATTAAATTATGTTAAGACTGTAATGTTTAACTCCTAAAACACATTTTCTCTTTTTACGAAAGACAAAAACTGATTTCAGACGAGCAAATATGATTCTGTAGTTATGCAAGTTGGGTCATCAGCTCGAATGATGTGTTCTGTGTCATGAACTTAACCCAGACCCCTTCATGTCTTTAACATCTCCAGCACATACTCTTTCCCCAGTAAACCCATTTTATGCAGACAGATGGGTATAAAACAAGATCTATAAAGTGTTTTTTATTCTGTAAATTTTCCCCACTTTCTCTTGTAAACCACCCTGAACTGGATATTATCGATGTTCACATTCAAATCCCTCTACCAGATATGTGTGGGTTTCTCACAGTTATCATATATTGCGTTAGCTCTTATCTCATAGGAGGTGATATCGGAATGATTATTTTTAGGTCATTTCAAATAGAGTTGTATCATATTGTCCTCCCTTGGCCGGTGCCTAACTAAAGTCTCCCAAATACTTTGTTTTTGCAAATATTTCAAAAGTTCGATTTATCTTTTAGGCCAGACAATGCACTACATTATTGGACAATTTAAGTGTCCCTGCTGTTTTAAACTCTGTCAATGCATTGTGCTTTATAAGATCATCATATGTTTTACCAGACTAATACATGTCAACAACTATTGGATGGATTTTAATGAAAGCTGGTAACTAGCTCTATAATAAATGTAATGTAGAGTAAAAAGTACAATACTTCCCTCTGACATGTAGTGGATATAAGTATAAATAAGTTTAATATGGGAACACTTGTAAAAGACAAAGCACGTGTGGATATTGCATACTGATATTGCAAATGAAACTATCCTCCATCAATAACTAGTCTATTGAACGTTCTGTAACACTGAGTTTTGTTTTTATATTTTACATTTTACAAAGTCTTAGGTTCAGTAAAAGTCTGACAAAACACTGACTGCTTACTGTACCAGACAGACATCACCTTTGAGGTCAGAACTTTGACAGCTTGTATTTTCATATGAGGTTTTCCTGTCACTGGCACTGTTTCATTCTTCTGTTTGTAATTGTTGTGGCTGTTTCTGCGTATACTCTATATGTCTATAAGTTTTCTTTTTAAAGCAAACTATTTCCCATGCAGAGATCGTTTCTAAGAAAAAACCTGTCATGTCAAGAAGCGCAATTGTGAAAGCTTGATATACATTGAGTCACTTCTGTCTGCTGTTATATCAATCAGCAATGGAAGGTAGGATAATGAAAACCTGAATATAAATATTGAAACACTCACTTGTAATTTATCATTATTCTTCAGAGCTGGAGGCGTTTTAGTCCTGTTCCCTTGTAGATGCCATTCTTAGCTCTGATTTCAATCTATTTCTAGCTAATCACACCCACCACAATATAACGACGTCAAACATTAGCCCTCATGGGTGCTTACTTAAATAATAGTTAAGACTCACGGTGCAGGTCTGGATGCAAAGCAACTATCTGTCTAAGGCAGATCAGTCAGTCTGTGTTTTGGTTAAAACCCCACAGAAATCACAAACCAGGACGTTAGCAGACTCTAAAGCACAGTTCTCAAAATTCTCATTATGCTCTTTAGTCTCTTGATATTTGTTTTGTGTGTGCCAAGAATAAAAGGTAAAAAAAAAAACATCAATGTATTTTGGGCTTGTTTTATTGTAGTTTTTTTCTCTTTTCTGTATCACGCTGTTTGTAAAAGGAACTGGGTTAAATTTAATCACAAACATATGAGTGGAAATTGCATTTTTTTCCCTGATAATTATACTTGCATGATGAATGATATAAGAATATCCCCACAAATGGTTAGAAAAATAAGCTTATTTACTTTTACTTCTGCAGTTATGAACCAAAAAAATGTCACATACACCACTGGATACTTTGTCAGTTTGTATTGTGCGTATAGTACATACGTAAATAGACATCTCCAATGATAAAATTGACAAATGCTTGGAGTCAGCACGCAGGGTCCTGAGTGAGTCATTATGCCACAGTATATGATGACCTACTTCACATTAAAAGACTATCTGGCTGTTGTGTGGCAAGCCAATTTACTTCATAATGATGACGGAAGAAGAGAGAGTGACAGAGAGCAAAGGAATGAGAGAGAGAGAGTGTGTGTCATGTTATCTCTACAGACCTTGTTCTTCTAAAGCAGTCAAAATGCCTCAGTTGTGCCCACACACCTCTCTGAACCTCCTACACACATGCACACACACAGACACACATACACCTCACAGCCTGAGGCGCGATCTTTAAGTGTGGTCACAAAAAAAGCCTGATAAGTACTTCAAGTGGTGATCAATATGCAGGAGATTTATAAAAAGGAAGTGAGACAGCTTCTTAAACTCATTTGTGATGTCCATTTCCCTGCTAATTGACCCAAGCCCCACCCCCTTCGTTACTATTGCAATGTCTGTGACGCTTCTTGCTCTCACATTTGATTGATAAGGGTTTTTACCACTCTAAATTCTCTGTCATTTTTTTGAAACAATGAGTCCTTCCTTTCAGACAGAGGTAGACAGAACCTGGCTTCCTATTTCTTGCCGCTGGTGGATTTTATCAGCTTTAGCTAACTGGCTAATTAAGCTAATTTTAGCTCTGTGATTGCTGAAAACTGATGATTACTGGTTGACTTTTCAATGTTTCCAGCTGAATAGGTTTTATGCTACAGTCTTAATGGGTCTTAAATATGCACCTAATGGCTGCATACATAATATTGTGCTAAAAGACTGTGCTGTGTTTCAAATAGGGTATATCAGTCAGTATAGTCATACGTAGTACACTGTGTACACAGTATTCTTGCTGGTGCAGTGTGTGAATTTTGACAGGGTAGTGTTGTCTTAAATCAAACACTACCTTCGAGCGCTCACAGGAAATGACGATTGCAATATATGAGCACATTTGTTGAACTAAATTATTTACTCAATGTGTGTCCCTAGGCATTAAGCTGTCAAACAATGTGTCCTCCATCCTTGGTCACAATTTTGAAAATATGTGGTTACTCCCCTTCCGCTATGAAGCCAAGATGGTCGCCATTAAGGGTGAAAAGTGTCGTAATTTCACACATTACACATTTAACATTATTACCGCAATTGTGTCCAAATACGTACTCAACAAAAAAAATAGCAACGAGGAAATAAAGAAACAGGATTGTTATTGTATTGTAATGTACAGCTGGTTAGTTCCAGTTTTACACATTATGTTTTTTGGTGTGATAAAAACATTTCAGGATGAAGGCTACCTGATGTGTAGCACATGTAGCACTAAAGTTATCACTGGCTGGGGTTACCAGAGTGTAAACCTCCAAATAACACCAATAAAGCCAATAAAGCTTCCTGTGCCAAAGTCTGATATAACAGCATCCAGGACTGGCTCCCACACAGTTGGGAAATACTGCACAGTGGGTATGCTACTTGTAACCTTTAACTCCACAAAGTAATGCATCAATGCAGCATCAGTTGATGACATGCTAAATCCTAGCTGTGGAAGTAACCATAGTTAGAGTTGCTGAACTATGATTAGACAGTCAATGTTCAGGGGAGGGAATTAGCTGTTAATTAATCTCACCCATTAAATCACAATTGTCCCATTCTTAAATGGAAAAAGGAAAAAACAGCAGCTGTCTTACCAGGAGTTTCTGTAGTGTAATGCAGGCTGGAGTCTGTGTCAGCAGGTCAATTGGGCCACAAGTTTATTCCACTTAGCCTCTTTGGCAGCCCACTGTGGCTGCAGCAATGCCCTTGTCAAAAAGATCACACCTCACGAGTAACAACTTAATGCCCTACCATAATCCCCATGTTTTGCGGTCAAAGGAGAGTTAACATTTGTATTCCTCATCATCCTGATGGTGCTGCACTTACTCCTAAGACCTGTCTACAATGCAGCAAAGTTTACAGCATAAAAGCTAAGTTTTTGTCTTTTCACCGTGAGAGAGCTGAGGCTGAGGAATATTGCCTGAGGATGTTTCATATCCCCACAGCCCTGTCTGCACAGTCTTTGCTCTCTGCTTCCTTCTTTATCTCTTTTTCTTAATCACAAGTCTTTTCACTCTATCTTACTATATCTCCCCATTTTTTCCCCTGCTTTGACTCTTTGACTTTAACCTGACTTTTTTCTCCCTCTGCAGTTTTCTACCATCCATACCTCTAATTCGTTTCATCTTCCCTGCCTTTCCTACTTTGTCTCTCTTTCTATCTTTTTACCCCCCCCCCTTGCCTATCTTGGCAAGAGTGAGAGCAGGTATCTCTGTGCTTTCTGGGCCTCCCCTCTCCCTGTCAACCTAACAGCATCCAGAGGAAGAGGCAGCACTGTCACTGTGGACAGGCTCCAGGGAAGACGAGGCAGAGCAAGTGAAAGTTACAGAGAGTGGGGAGGGAGTGGGAAAAGGAGGGGGAAGGAAAAACATGACACAGAGGAGGTGTACAGATGACAAGTCCCTTCATTGGGGAGTTTTGTGAAGTGAAGGAGCTGCAGAAAGGGAGATAGAGAGATGGGGAAGAAGAGGACACCAGCAGCCTTGCTGGATGTCTTTTTTATTTTTGGGGGAGAGATGGAACTCCTGCACTTCTCCCCACAGGTTGGTTGTTCTGCAAGCGCTCCTCAAATAAGCTAGCTGACTGCACAGCACAGTGGGCAGATGTTGCTTACATCCAGCTCGATGGCTGAATGCATAATTTGCTTGTTGTTTACATAAACCAAATCTTACCTGTCAGTTGAAGGGCACGCAGCTTTATGCAACATGAATTTATTGAGTCAGAGAGACAATGCTGGCTTTAACACAACTGTGTGCATTTGCTTCATAACTCACGCTTTTATTCTCCTTTGTTCATGGCTGAGTTTGTCTGTGGTATATGCATGCAACGTTTCATACAGCAAACCCAACAAGCATATATGTTCGTCTTAACCTGAATTATTGATTTGTTGTGCTCTGTCGTTAGTTTAACATTAATGTTTAAGCCAGCACTGTATGTAGCCTCGTTAAGTCCTTTACTGGATTTGATGGTAGAACACTTTGCCCTCCTTGATCTTTCCTACCCGCTTCTAGCTTTTAGTTCCCTGTCCTAACATCCAATAAATAAAGCACTTTCACTTCAAAGTAGAGATGCATTCATTTTGAACAATTCCTGGTGGAAGGCTGTAAGGCCTGTTGATCAGTGCCCATGCCATTCTCTTTGATGAGAACACATACATTTTCTAGTTGAGTAATCCCTGGTTGTGAAAAAAGCTCTCTTGTCCCTAAGATACATGCATAGAAGGATCAATGATTTATTTTCCCCCCCTTCGAGACCAACAAAAATAGTTTTAGCGCCACTCTTTTGATGAGACAGTTTGCCCTGAGGATTTGGGGAGTTGCAACAGTAATGTTTTACTGAGTGAAGTTACCAGGACCCACTGGCCAAAAAAAAACAGGTCATTGTAAAAAGGGTCTTGTGTCCAGTGACCATTGCAGAAAAGCTACTGTACCTTGAACAGGGTCAGGCGAGTTATACAGGTCACACTGTTAAATTGGGATCAGAACAATCTAGACTGAGCATCGGGAACAAAAATGAAAAGCAGAAATTGCTCATTTTTTCCAATGTTTTGTGTCAAAAAAAGAAGAAAATCATTGTAGCATGGGAAACCACAGAAAACTCCAGCAAATAAAGTAGTCAGATTTTTTTTTTTTCACTTTTGCCTTCTCTCACCTAGTTTGACAGCAACTATGAAGTGTTTATGACATTGACTATAGGAGCTCGTCTGGAGAGAAAAAGGAATGATGTTGGTCAGCCAGTATCTCTAGGAATTACAAATCTCTACCTCATGATTTATGAGCAATGCCAACGTTCACTGCCAGGGACTAAAGTACGGAAAAAAAGAATATGTTTGACTTTTGTTGCAGGAGTCTGGTTTTCACCTTTTCACCTAATTTGACAAGTTCGGCGACATGTTTTATGACAACGGGTTCTTTAAACACTGTGTAGCAAAAGAGGGATGATGTGATCACTGCTGTCAGGCAAACAGTGGACTCACCCCTTGGCATCGCGTTTACAATCACAAAGGTGCCTGACACATTTATACAAAAACAGCCAGGGTCCCAAGTGTAACAGAGTCTCCATCTTGAAAGACAAAAACATTGGCATGTCTAATCTAGCCATCAAATGCATTGATGCAGACGCATAAGCATAAGATGTTGTCTTCGCTGCTTCTCTTCGAATCCTGATCTGAATAATATGCTCTAACTAGAAACTGAACTCTTGCACGTGTTGCGGTACCTTCCACCTTTGTTATTATTAAATTGAGTGGACTATGAAGTTGTAGTGTTGAACCTTTCATGAAATGGCTATGTAAGATCCAATAGCCTGGAGAGAGGTCAGAACACACCTGAGCCCCTGCACGCAGCTGTTGAAGGTAGAAAAATATCTTTAACAAAATGGTCACATCTCTCTGAAGACCTGCAGTTGGCCCATTTACTGTATTTCATTGTTATAGTGGTTTATTTCTAATGTGTTTTTTATTGTCAAATTTGTTTCACATAAAACATATAGATCAAATTATGCAGGTACTAAACTACAGTACATTGTGCAGTAAAAGAAAGTTTACCTGATCTCAGCTGTTTTCCACAACCTGTCATGCTTTAGTGAGTAGAACAAAGTTTGAAGATATAACTGTGGATTTAAAGGCAGGTGTATCTGACAGCTCCTGCTGCTTCCACCTACTGTGAGTGTTGCAACAGCAAGTTTGTTAAGGATAAGAGGATTTTTTCACTTCTCACTCTTTGGCTCACCTCTCCACCAGCTCTCGACAAACACAGAATCTCAGCAACATAAGTGTGCCGAGTTACGCAACGTGGGGACACAATGGCCAAAGAGGTTTGCGGATTCCTTTCTGCTAAACGTGCGATCGCTGCATCTCGCTTTCTCATCCTGTTCGGTGGCGTTCTATGTGCAGAATCAGGCGACAATGACTGCCCTCTCAGTACGAGTCTTCAGTGGCTCCCTGAAATGCTTCTTGTTTCTCTGTTGCCTCATTATAATCCTTTGTGTGTCCTCTGTGAATGGCTGATGATGATTATGCAAATGTGCCATCGGAGAGCAGCATGGGTAATTATCACAGCAGAGAATGAGGCTTTTTGAAATTCTCTGACTGCTGAAGAGAAAACCATGGGTCCTCGGTGTGTGTGAGAGTGTATATTTATCAGTTTGGGCAAGCTAAGGGCTTTGCAATAGTGGCCATGGTGATGCTTACCAAACCTGTACAGGGTTTTGTGAGATTTATGCATTGTGAGTTGTTTATCCTCCAAGGAATTACTCCATCTGCACAAAAAGTTGAATTGTGAATTTTGGTGAATTTTAAGGGTTTGATATTGTATTGCAAAGTAATTTATTTTATCCCATAAAACCCATTTTCATCCAGCTGTTTCATCTTGCGGATGTGTTCAGGCTTGTTGTAGGGCCTGCCCATCACTTATCTACTAACAGGTTGAGTCAAATTTTTATTATCTCTATGCAGCTGTAATTGACACCTGGTGTACACTAGTTATGATCAACATGGAGACAGACACATGCAGGGCATCAGTATTCACTCGGGCACTAATGAGGGCAGCTAGGAGGTGCATGAGCCCCTGGTGAACAGGTGGGATCCTGGCAGCAGACCTCAGCACATCTCTCACAGGTGTGAAATGTCTCATAATTCACTGAGAGGTATAAATAGATAAACTGAGAAGTACAGACTCAGATTGAGGCGGAGTTAGAGAGGGAAAAGGCAAAAATAAAACTGAGAGACAACACAGTTAAAAGCCTGTGTTTCAGGAGGAAATTGGAAAGGTACAGACTCCCACAGAGAGGCCAGCTTTGAGAGCTTTCGTACCCAGAATGAGTGTTCCCCTGACTGGGGTGAAGGGAGGTAGACTGCCTGGGGTCAATTAACCTCTAGAGCAGGCCGATCAGGGCTCTAAGGAACACTGGTTTTTATAGATACTGACGAGGCACAGTTTGTCTCCTCCAACTGTGAGGGTGCTTGCATAAAGCAGCTAATGGGGCAATGAGGCGTAGAAGACATAGCAACGAAAAACGATGCTCTCTCTGGCCTGGCACGCCACTTCCTCTAAACAACACTTCCTTTAGCAGGGTCAGCTGTTGCGAGAACTTTAGCAGGAACTTCACCAGCAGCAAAAAAGTTAGAGTTTACCACAGAGATTGCATTTTCAACTGATATATTTTCATTGCTTTAGAGAACAAAGGCATGTCATCACCAAGCGTTGCGAACAATAGGTTGAATCTAAAATCCAAGGGACTCTGGGTGGGTAGTCATCAAGGACAGAAACACAACATAAATCATCACCCAGAAAAGTTGCCTTCCCCTTTCAAGAAATAAAAGTCCATTTGTCAGTGAAGTCAGCTAACTTCCCACAGTTCTTGTAGCTGCCTGGCCCGCCGCCAAATAAACCAACTGAGCAGAAAGGCCGAGGCTATGATGTGTGTATCTGCAAGGATATGACATAGTCCATTTTCTTCTCTCGCATTCCTAATGTGATTAAGTCAGCCCAGTTAATGTAATAATCTTGCAACAATGCACAATATAATGCTCAAATCAATGCCAATAAAATGGCACCCCTTCCACCTATTGGCCACGCCTAAAACACATATCTCATCAAGTCTATGTTTGCTCCTCTTCACCTCCTTCTATCTCTGGTGGCACCCCAGTGCAATAAATAAACAACAGAGTAGGGAAGAGGAGAGGAGTGTGACGCAAAGATTCACATGACATATAAAAAAAGCATTTCTTGATTGTCTCTGCTTTTGAATCTCAGACAGGCAGTAAGTCTTATGTCAGTCTCTTGTGTCCATGTCCATTTCCTCTTCCTCTCCTCCCATCACTCTGCGGGAAGCCATCAGAAAGGCAGCGAGCCTGCATGAAAGAGAAATGGCAGCAGTGCATGTAGAGGCCTGTGTAGATCGCAGCAGGTCTAAGGGCCATTAAAATGCATCATTATAGGGCTGTCTCAGCTGTGGTTCTTGAGGGAGGAAATGGTTGAAGGAGGAGGATGATGACGAGGAGGAGGAACTGATTGGAAGTGAAGTGGAGAGTCAGAGATTTGGTGTTCATTAGGACCATCTTGTCCAGGCTTCGTACTATAGGTTTCCTATCACACAGCGGAAGGATGACCCTTCCTTTCCTTTTCACAGTTTGTTTCTTTGTTTATCTTTGCCTCATTTTTCTTCCACTCTCCCTCCATCAAATTCACTGACATTTACTTGCAAAAATAAATCAACACTGTGCTCGTACTGAACCTTTGCCTGGCACATTTTGTTTAGTGGTGATTTTTTTCCCCCCTCATTTTTCCTCTTTCTGTTAAGTTCAAGTCAGTAACACCCACCTTTCACACACTCTAAACATAAAAGCAGCTTGTCGTACCTCATCTTCATTTTGCATCTCTCATGTGTTGCTCGGGGTTGCTGTAAACTTGTCCTGCTTGAAATATATTTATAAGATTGTATGTTTGCCATGGAGGAAATCCTGATGATGGAATATAGAAATGTTTGGATCTGTTAACCAGCCTTGAAACCAAAAAGCCTTTTCAAGTGATGCACGCCTTTCTAACTGTTCTGCATGTGTTTGGATGGTTATGTTTGCATATTATTAACAAAAGAATATGTAATAGAAGTTTTTAAGGTACCTTTGTCACTAATTTGAGCCATTGGTGGCAATAGTACATCAGAAAATTCCAGTTAGCTGACCTCAATGAACAAGGACCAATGTTGTAGATCCTATTACTAGGGTAGATGATCAGCCAGTACAGGACCACAACACAGGAGGTTGATGCTAGAAGTCTCAACTTCATGACCACAAAAAAAAAAAAAAATCACATCTAACCGAGTGGTAGTTCAGGACAAGCTCATGGTACCTGAGTGAAAAGTGGGGACATGGTATTCATGTTTCTGCTCTTCTGGAGTGGAAAGCAACAGTGGTGGACCAGCTGCCTGCTGGCCTAGTGGCAGCAACACCTTTGAAGTGGTTGTTCATCTGATGCACAATACAGCTTCAGTACTGCAGGAACCCTCTGCCACACTGTAACACAGTGGACACTCGCAGGAGGGGGGCAGAGGAAGTATGACAGTGTTTGTTGTAAAGAGAAGTGGAGAGACAGATGGGGCACCTGCTGTACTCTCCAGGGCTCACAATGGACTTGTCCTGAGAACAAACCTGCAAATTGACTTATGTCGCTCCAGAGCCCAAAGCCTGTGAGACACAGAGCTCAATTCAGGACATGGCATCATGGATGATGTCACTTCTCAGTCACAAAGATTGTTTGCAAGCAGATCATTGACTGAGGTCTGTTCCATTTACCGCACCATTGGAGGAATCAATGGGACGTTTAGTTAATGAGGAATAACTGGAACTAACGGTTGTCTGCTCCAGTGAACACACATGGGCCAAAACACTTTTTCACAACTTTTCGTTCTCTTAAATAAGCTTTTATTTTTCTCTGGCTGACAATGAGAAACAGGGAGATGGTGGCTGAAACGGCGGCTGGCTAAATATGGGCCTTTCATCCGGCTTAACTCTACAAATGGACCTCATTGTCTTGAGGAATTCGATTTTCTGCCATTCTGCGGGCACACTGTGTCCCTCTCTGGGGCCCGACTGCAGCGAGCGGGGCCCTTATCAACAGCACTCAGGGTGTGGAATTGAGGAATTGAGTTCTGCCTCAAATCAAGCCATGAGAAAGAACGACAGAGTGAACAGGAGTGAGAAGAAGAGGAGAAAGATGCAGAGAGGAAATGGTAGAGGTAGGGTTGGGGGGGTTCAGGATAATTCTCCAGATGCTTTCACTCTCCCACTTAGAAACAAGCCACACACACTCCTACATCATGTGTGCACCTGTTCCAACACGCACAAGTGCGTACTGTATGCACAATGCATGCATACCACATAATCACACATGGACACACATGAGCACACACACACTGTTTAAAATCTGCCAGTAAACACATTGATGGGGCTCCCAGTGGGGAAGCTTTTATACGCTCTAATTTCCAGTGTTATCTTCTAGTGCTCCAAGCCAATGCCCAAATAGAGCTGTTTTTATCTACCAGATAAAGGCTTTGTGTATGTGTGCGTGTGTCTTCTTGGGTGTGTTTGATCATCTGTATGGTGAGCCTACATTTACAGCATCTCAATTTGTATTTATTTATTGCTTGCCTCATATTGTCCTTGCAAAAGGAAACATTTTTGTCAAACCTGATTACACAAATTATTGCACCTGATTGCACAAACAGAACCCTACAACAGTATATGTAACTTCTACAAAGAAACACCAAAATCAGGGGAGGTAAAAAAGATGAGAAAGTATGAAACCAAATAGTTTCCATCATAGCTATTATAATGGGACACTGAGGGTTTTCAGCGACACTTCTGAAGATTCATTTCTAACCTTTAACAAACAATATGTTAAAATTCATTTGATATGTATTTACCTCAGTCAGATATAGAAGTGGAAATAAAACCTTTTTCAAAGGAAAAAATATATTTAAATACACCTTGTGTAGTGCGCATATGACAATATCAAGGCTCCTTCACTTTGAGCATGCAATGACAAAAACAGTATGAAAATTCAATGGTAAAAAGTAAGTATACCTGCCACAACACACATTTAGGATATTCTTCTGTTTATTTCAGTGACTTCACAAAAAAAGAAGATGATGGCCAGACTGTTTGACTATGTTTTAGGGAATTTGAGAAGAGACCAATTTTGGCAATTAGTGGAAATTTGTTGCAGTGGACAGAGGAAAGACCCACGATGAAATCACGATAAAATCCACAGGTTGGCTGTTTCAAACCAACAGCTGTTCAGTTTTTCATCGTGTTAATAGTTAAACTACCTGCTGTCACAGCCTATAAGCTGCATACATACCTTTTGTGGAGTGTATCTTTTATATAAAGTGTTTTCATTGCTAAGTGGATCTAGAGTACCAATATGTGAGTGCATTTTTATGGGCTTTGTCGAAGGTGATTCTCCACTGTTGTGAGTGGCTGAACCTATTATGTGAGAGGCAAACAGTGGAGAAAACATACAAGGGTGGAAATGAAATTTCAGTCAGCCAACTCACATACAATGAGCTAGATGAATATATGTACAGCTTTGGTGTTTGGCGTCGATGTTCTGAGCTTGTCACTTTTCCAAGGAAACACCAAGCTTGGCACAGCACAGAGTGGAGGGGGGAGTGGTGATGATAATAACTTCTTGGCCTTGAGGAACATAGTCGGCAGGTGAGCAGTGTGGCGGTACGAAAAAAGAATGAGTGGAGCAGTGACATCTAAATAAACGACCATGATTAAAAGGGTGCCATGTGAGAGCGACTGACTCACACAAATGTCGCATTTCGGCCAAGTTAAATTTCACCTTCTATTTGCAATTGAGCTTCATCCAGTAAAATGTTTTCTAAATGGCATACAAATTAAACATGACATACTAATTGACTTAACTGATCTTGCTCTTTATGCATCACACAAATCAAGATTGTACCTTTGTGTGCTTGAGAAAGCAGTGTTTACTCTCATTGTCTCATGTGATCTACCTCATTGCTGTGACAGGCCCTGAATACAGTGCAGTACAATTTTTTTTGTCACTGTTCTCTTCCTCAGGCTGATGTCGTCCATCCCATTAACCAACTAACCAGAGAGAGAGAGAGAGAGAGAGAGAGAGAGAGAGAGAGAGAGAGAGAGCCTGTTGCAGGTAAGGACAAGAGCAGACGCACACACTCATACAGAAATGCCACTGCTATCAATCTGATGTGAAGTAGTGCCATTTACAGCAGGGTACGCACTGAGTCACCTTGCTCATGAGTGTCATTCACCAGGACACTGTAACTGGGCCCAGTAGTGTTCTTAAACCACCGCAGGGCATCAAGCCAGTGTGTGAGGTCTTGGGGCTAAACTATACATCGAGCTGTAACATTACTGGTGATTGTTGGGACAATAAACCAGCATTGCCAGGTGTTCTAGGGGAGTTTTCACCCACTGAGCTCATTGGAAATGTCAAGATGCAGTGCTGTAATTTAAAAGATAATAAAAGTTTGAGTTTGATCTGTGAGTCAATATTTAACAACAAAGTATTTTTTAATCAAAAGGATGAATTTTAAATGTTTTTTAGCACTGTCAATAGTGTGGAGGTGAGTAAACGATCTGTCACTTAAGGAGGTAGTGTGTTTTAAATATTACAATAATATAGCAGAAGGTTATACAAGAAAACAAATTATTGATTATTATTATTGATTGAACATACAGTGTTCATATTGTGTGAAAAAATAAGTGATTTTAACACCAAATCACTTATACTTATAAGACAGTGGTCAGATGTCAGTCTTTTTGTGTGTTGAAAAATCACACCCTTTTTGCAACCCTTTTTGAGTCGCTTTTCAGACTAAACCATGCTGCAACAAATGATGTTTTCTTTGATGTGTGCATGTAATACAGCCATTTGTCTTACAAGTGCTCGGGGCAACTATGCATCTTTGTCCCTCCCACTGGGCAGTAATGCACACATACAAACTTGTAATGATTTTTAGCTATGGGGAGCCAAGCTTCACATGCACCACTAGTGGTACCACTAGAACAAATAATGTTGCTCATTTAGTGTACGCAAGAGGCAGCACCATCATACAACATGTGCTACACAGAGCTTGAATTATTGTGCTTAGGTGCATGTGTAAGAACTGCTTGACTGTTTGTGGAAGTACATGTAAGTGCATAATGTGATATTGACTCGTGAACAGACCAGCGCAGCCCTCCTGCTCGTGTGTGAGGCAGACAAGTCGGCTGGCTGACCTTGACCAGTTTTTCACCTACCACATTATTGCTCCTATCTTTTTATATATGTGAGCATGAATGAGCACAATATGTAGTGTATGTTCGTACTTGTGCGACCCCGAGTGAATGTGGTGCATGTGAGATGGAATGGCTACCAGCATAGCATAAAGATTTCCTCCCTTGGAGGCCTATCACGCAGACATAGACTTTACACCTGTATTTACATCCTTGTATTTATCAGAATTATTCAGGCACAACTGTTAAATGAGCTCTCACAGTTTATTATTGCATTTTGATAAAGTTGGGGGACAGTTTAGAAAAAGAATTGGCAAAGCTGAAGCTACAGAGGCTGAGATATTCTGGCTTTTTGTCTCTAACAAAGGCCAAGCTCCAAAAAATGCCAGGTCCTGCACTTTCCATAATGCAAATTTAGAGTCTTTTTATTAGACTCCTCATTCCTGATGATAAACATGTGTCTTTCAAAATACAAGCTCCAAGTTTAACATCTTTCTGTCAAAAGCTTGTAATCTCCTATGACACCATCGGGTTTCTTTCTCAAAGCCAAAAATATATACAGCACTGTGCAGGTTTTAAGCACTAAACCAAAATGCGGGTACTTTCAAATTCTGGAGCCTATAATGCCATCAATAATCTTTATTTAGAAATTAATAAATAAATCCACTGGAAAACCTAAATCATGTCACTTTTCTTGTGTGACCACCTTTATCCTTTGAAACTGCACAGTTGTACGGTTTTTGAAGGTATTTGGCAGATGAATAAATTGCCACGGTTAAGTGGATTAAGACTGTATCTTCATGTGGCCCCTGACTGACTCAATGATTTTGAGACCAGGGCTCTGTGGGGACCATATACCATCTGTTGATTGTTCTTTATGACCGTGGGTTTATGTGTGGGCTCATTACTGTACTGTATATTTAAAAACAACTTTGGAAGGAAATGCATTCAACACATTTGTTAGACCTTAATGATATACACTGAGGGTTTTGGTGAGTAGTGAATGAAGGTTAACAGAACTTTATAAGAAAACTCTACTGGGCACCTTTAAACCATCATATAATGAACAACAAAACATAAAAAGAACTCCACCTGCATCACATAACAGCATATTCTCTTCAGATAAACTCGCAGAGCTGCATGGACATTCTGCAATCGTGTGCATGTGCAAGTGTCTGTGCAATGCACAATGCACGCAGACCTGTGTTTGTGTGCGAATAAGCAAACCCAACCTAATGCAAATGCATCTCTCCAGGTGCAGCGCAAACTCAAGCAAAGTCACTGCTCGAGGGGCTCACGTGTAATTGAGGTCAGAGCACTTCTCAGCCTTGTTCTCTGGTCAATTTTCACCAGTTTTTCTCTGGTCATTCCAGCAAAATGTCCATCATAAAAACCACCCGACAATGACTGCCATAATCCAGCTCCATTAAGATTTTGATTCCCCTTGTCCTCTGAGGACAAGATGTTGTAGCTCAAAAACATCTATTTAGGCAGATGGGAGAGGATTTATTAAAGGGGCGTATTTCATGAATATAACCTCATCTTATTATCTGCCAAAGCACTTTTGATTACAAGTCTTAATAACTGTCATTGAGAAGGGTGAGTGCCCTGCAGCTGACCTGGACCTATTGATAAACTAGAGTTGCCCACTGGAATGTCTTCATTTCATCTACTATTAGCAAACTTTAATTAAAAACTGGTAGGAAAAGGGCACACGCCTGCGTTTCACACCCACGCACGCACCCAGACAGTGGAGGGGACTTCTGTGGATATGAAAGGTGATGAAAACATTCATTTCTGGTATGATCAGTGCAGCCTGAGTTCACAGCTTACAGTACTCATAGGACGGTGATGCGTGTGTGTGCAGTGTGCTTCAGGGGGTTATGAATGAGTGCAGGACAGTCCTAAATGCATTTTGATTTATTTGTGTAGGCGTGCAATATTTTTCCTCTACGTTAAATACTGGCTTGGAGGCTAACCTTATTTCAGGGTCAGACACTGTCCTCATAAAAGCTCAGGTAATGCCCAGAGTTGTGTTGACTGCATTGGGAAGAAGCAGTTGAGTTTTCTTGTGGATTTGAAGTGTCATGAAAGCAAGAGAAAAGACCTTTGCACTATATTAAGACCTATTAATTTCACTGAGTCCACGATTACAACTTTTCCTATAAAATAATGGTCTCTAATAACTAAAAAAAATGTACATTGCAGCTTTCTAAGATAACAAGGTCTCCTACAAAATCTGCGAACTCCCCAGTCATTTGGTCGTACAAGGTTCATTTCTTCATGGCAGAGCTTTAATTCATTTGTCTTGTACAGGGCAAATCCTTGACCTTGTGGATGGAGATTAATGAAGAGCTTTAGTGGTGATGAAGGCTATCAGGCACCATGCTCCCCTCGTCTAATAGA
This sequence comes from Rachycentron canadum, assembly GCA_038496675.1. NCBI lineage: Eukaryota > Metazoa > Chordata > Actinopteri > Carangiformes > Rachycentridae > Rachycentron > Rachycentron canadum. Next base: position 10,721,297 of record CM076669.1, read on the forward strand.
GCAGGAGTTTTACATAGCCAATTATGTCGCTTGCATTCGGCTTGTAAGCACAGTTCTGTCAGGGGCAGTCCAGTCGGCTGTGGTGTATTTGTGGTAGCGCAATATCAGGGTCATTTGGACAGAGCAGGCCAGAGTGAATAATGATTTATGCACTGCTCTTGCTTTGCTTTCATTTCTAATTGTTTCCATGAGGAAGATAAGACAGAATAAAGCTATTTCATCAAAAGTAGGTTTGGGAACAACCAACTGAACAGATTGTCGAAACAAAAGACATTGACATGCAACCTTGTGTATTCCTGCAACCTTAAAAAAGCTACAAAAAGGCTTTTGTGTGTGTGTGTCTGCTATTCTGTGGTTGAACACTACTGTACAAATGTCTACAGCCTTCAGAGCCTCTTTGATTATAGGGTACAGAATGTACAAGTGCAATTGAGAGCCATTACTGCTCTTTGTTGCAGTTAATGTCAGCCAGGCTCTTTTGGTACTACACTGTTCTGGTCCATACACAAAGTGAATTTTTTTTTTACTCTCCAAAAACAGGATATGAAATTTTGATCCATGAGTGAGTTCAGTCTCCATATCCTGTCTTCTGAGGCAAAAGAAAGGTAAAGATAGTAAATATAGGAGAGGTGAGGGAGTGATAGAGAAATCTACTGTAATCAATTGGGTGTGTAATTGGAAGCTGTCAGTGAAATTTTTTAGAATCCTCGTTGGTAATGGTGCCTCCGTCGTTTTCTATACAAGATAAGGCAATTTGGTTCAGGCTACAAGAAGCTAAAAGTGTGTTCAGCAGGAGCTCGTGTGATGCAAGGGAGCTGCTCTTTCTTTAACCATTCAGAGCGGATGCATCTTTGATAGCTTTCAAATGACGCGCTGTTCAGTCATCAGAAAGTGTCAGGCTCACTTTTACTGATGGGAGATCTTTTCAACCCCAGGATCCCAGACAGCGTGGAGAGAGATGAAGGAAGATTTGCACATCAGGTCGTGTAAAAGCCCTTTGTATTCTGTTTCACTCTGTATGGCTCCTTATTCTTGCATTTTAAAGTATTTTTTCAAGTTGAATCTAAATGAGCAAATGGAACAGTTCTGCATCATTGTCCTTGGTTATATCTGTAGGGTTAAGTGCCTAGCACTCTTGGTTTGTACGTGAGAGTGTCAAGAGAGACACACACATTTTTGGATAGCGGGGACTCAAGTTTTAGTAGCAAAGACCCATAAGCTTTAACTATTCTGTGGCATTTTAAAATTTGCTCTCTGGCAATTAGCCTAATGGGTAATGTCCTCAAATCAGGCAGCAGGGGGAACATTCTCCATTAAGCGTCACAAAATGTATTTATATCAGCTTGTTGTGGCACACAGGCTCTCATATTTAAATCTGTCCATGGTGTTAATAGCGTATAATAACTGAACTGGATCTGTTGATATTGATATATTTAGTTCTCACTAACACTAAAAATACTATTAAAAAAAACAGTATTACTTTAACACATGTAAAGTTATAAAATGATGATAAAATTAATTATAAATGAAATTACAATAAACCATAATCTCAAAGGAATATATTTAAATTAGACTTTCTTGCTGAGAGAAAGAGTCATGTGTGGTAAATACCTCTTGCAAACAGTGGCTAATGATTTTCCTTCCTTTATGCAATTTGCAGCCTCATAATGTCACTTAAATCGCTGTATCCAGCTGTTGTTTAAACATTACACTGTGTATTTTCCTAAAAAAACCACAAGCATATCAAGCTATAGAGGCATGAGTAGGTGTTTGTTTTTTACTATAAAAAGCGATTCAGGCTAGGTTTGTCCACCTGCTTTCAGTTTAGACTGGACTAATTAGCTGCTGGCTTAAGCTTCATATTCAACGGACAGATGGAAGTGGTATCAGTCCTCTCGTCTAACTCTTGGCAAGAAATTGATGAAGCGTATTTGCCAAAATGTCAAATTATTCCTTTAAACTATTCTAGATTGTGGGAAAGAAAACCATTTCAATAACATGATTTTATCATTTAATACTGCAAGATGGAGATTTTTTTTACAGTGTAGGTTAAGTGGTACAGCTTAGTGGATTCAGAGGGTGACAGATGTCAGTGAGATCATCAGAAACCTGGTCATTTCCTGCCAGTGCCAGCCGCAGGCCGCGTCGGCTGCCTGTCTCAGTCCCCACGGGTCGGCTGACGCTCCTGAGCAGGCTCTTAAGAGGGATCTGTGATGTTGCCATCAACCTCTCTGCACTGACAACACACTCTGTGGTTGTGACGGCTGCGAGCCCAGTCCCGTCCCCGAGCATCTGTTCTGTCCTCTCGCTTGCTGGCTGGTTACTGCCTGTCACACCAGATCTATCTACATGCATCTGTGTTTCTGTCTTTGTACCTGTCTACATATGTAACTGTTCCCGTCCTTAGTGCTCTCTGTTGGTGTCTCTTTCCCACTCTCTCACTGTCTGTATATGTGTCTGATTCGTACCACCTCACCCATCCAACCCTTCTCTCTCCACAAATGAGGATTCCTGTTATGTCATCAGTTAGTTTGCTTGTCTGAAACAGTCACTCACACTTTGTTGGTCACCAAAGTTGTTGGTTTCAACATTTTCATCCCTTGCCTGTACACTCTTCCTTGTGTCACAGCTACAGTACATCACTGGTACCTATCAATGCCTCCTCACATGCCTATATTTTACTTTTTTTTCAGTACTACAGTATGTGAGTGTTGTAAAAGGCTCACCATGCTGATCCCCCAAATCGTGATGATGATGTAGCAAGAAAGAGTCTGTAATTATCCTTTTCACCAGATACAACAAGGAGGCTGCAAAAGGCCTGAAAAAGTGCAGTTTTTCTTGCTCAGGCTGTGACTGAGCCAAGTTTTGGTGTTCTGTTATGCAGAGACTCTGTTATGAAGAGACTATTGATAGGTGCAATGGAGTATATAAACACAAACATTAAGAGAAGATTGATTAGTAAAGTAGTCATTCCAGAAAATGACAAAAAATCTCCCTAATTGTAGGTTTATAGCGGATAGTAAATCTTTGCTTTAGTGAAGTGAGTTATAATTTTTGTCAAAGAGGCCTTTGGAGTTTTCATACATTATAAATTGAAGGGTGGTGATCACCTTGAAAAGGCCAAACATTGCAATTACTGGCCCGTTGTTCATTATTCTTTATATTACATCTACACACAAAATACTAATAATTTGATAAGAAATGTTGATTCAAGCAATTTACTAATTTCTACCTGAATTATTTCTTTGCAGGGCTACAACCACAGAATCAGCTGAAGACCAATCAGAGGTTTTTGTAATTACATTATCCACCTAAGGGAAAATCTCATTCAAAAATTATATTACAGAATAATGTGCAATATTAAGTATAGATTAAGATGCATAACAATCATTGATAGCAGCAGTGACAGATCATGCTTCCAGTCATGTCTGTGTTATGTGCAATTGCCTTCAGTGACCTGCTGCACCTTCACAAGCTAAAGTGTAAAACCAGAGTCAACCTTTCTGATTTTCAGTTAAACCCTTGCATCGAACCTAAAACAATAAAGAAGGTGGGACTCATCAAGCTCAAGGTTCACCCTGGATCTGACACACAGTTTGCAAAGAAAAAGCACTGGAATAATTTGCCGGGCACTCAGCTTCCAACGAGGAAAGAGGCGGGGTGGTGAGGGGCAGGGCAGCTGAGTTATACTGCTTCCAAATAATGAGGAAGGAATGAATTCAGTTGGGATTTCTAATTCTGCCAGACTGTGATTAATCCCATCAGTAAACAAAGCAGAGGTCATTGTGTTTTGGAGAACTCCAATTAGAGAGTAATCAGTGCTAATCAGACAAGCTGCTCACCGGCATCTTGGTGATTTCGGCAGCAAAGGGCTCTCTAGTGAATAGTCTGCCCTCCACAGTGAGAACGACCGACCCACACTCTGTGATCCTGTGTTAAGGGAGTGGGAGGCTGAAGAAAGAAAGGAGGCTAATTAGCGCTGCCATTCATTAGCGATTGTGTGTGATGTGTGCTTGGGTGGGCAGGCGAAATGTGAGCGTTGTTCTGATGTGGCGAGTGCGCTTAAAGTCAGTGTGTGCTTGAGGTCTCTGTTTCTAAGCACGGGTACAGTTACGTCTGTCGGTCTCTGTGTTACTGATCTGTAAGAGTCAAGACTTAGGAAAAGTCACTTACTTACAGATCACCAGAGGCCGTTCTGCTACAGATGTAAATGAACAGTGACTCACTGTTTTTTTCCATTCTCCGGCCTTGAATCATAAAACTTGCCTTTGCATTTCATGCCAGCTTTCAAGGTTAAAGGCTCTGCAAGATGAGATTATTTGCCAATTGATGGGACAGTTTGCATTTGTAGCTATAGAGGGGAAAAAATATATTTTGACTTTTTATCCCCTTTACAATAATAACTACATACTGGGCTTTGGTGTCAGATGCGTCTGTTATACGTCTGACAGTGAACCATAAGAAAATGTGGGACTTACTCTTGTAAAATAAAGGACTAGTTTGACGAGAATATCAATGCCTCTCTCATGTCTGTATGCTAAAGATTAAGCTGCTGCCCACAGCTCTTAGCTTTGGACTAATCCAACACACAATTCAAAATTTAAATTAATTAAACAAATAAGATATATATTAGAGATTCTATTTCCCCTTGTTTCCTGTCTAAACCAACAGTCTCACGGCTGTAGTCATATTGACACTCTCTCTCTCTCTCTCTCTCTCTCTCTCTCTCTCTCTCTCCTTCCTCTGGAGCAGCCTGATTGGTCCACAGGGAGCCCTAATCAAATAACTCTCAGGCCATTGCAGCTGCCATTTCAGCCATTTCAGTGGAATACACACAGATGCTGGGTGTGTTCCCTTCTGGCCTATCAACCAAACAGTGATGTAAGGATTTACTCATCACTATTACCTGTCTCAGCACTGGAGACATTTATAGGCCAAGGAGTCCACTGTAATAATGAGTTTGTGTTTATTGCTAACGTGTTGCCCATAGAAATGGCAGATCCTAAGTGATTTGCGAGTTTAATTCCTCCACCTGGCCCTCTGATGGCCTATTGTCCCCTCCCCCATGCCCCAATATACATAAATGACATGTTAATGTCTCATACACTGATAATGGCTTCTGTGGGCGCTGATTTGTTGGGTCCATTCATACCTCAAGGTTATCTGTGAATCATATCTCTGACTGCGAGCTGCTCCTACCAAAAGTACCCTAAAATAATTTTAGATTCTTCATCTTTCGGACAAAATAGCAGGATTTAGTTTGGTCTTGAGACTTCTGATCAATGTTCATCATGTCATCCACATTATTTTTTGACTTTACCCCGAGAAAAATGAAGTCAGGGCAATGCAGTTTAATGAACCTTACATTTCATTAATGTTACACAGCAAATTTAATTCATTTTCATAGTTGTTATTCAATTGAATGTTCTGAAAGAGGAATCAAAGGATAAAGACACAAACAATTTGCTGACACTGTACTCTATACCTTTCTTGTTCTGTCATGTTTGCAAAATTTCTTGCCTAAAAAGAAGTGCTGTTTTGGGGGCAGTAGACTTGGCTCATTTAAAAGAAAAAAGCACCACTGAAGCCCTTTAGCCTAAAAGATTTATTAAAAAAGAATGTGGCCTCCTCTTGGCTAGCACAGCCGCCAATTAGCATCTAGTTAAGCTATTTGGAAGAACGTTACTGTAGAATTTGAAGGCAGTCCGCTGGGAAAGCTTTCTCGCTGAGGGAAGAAAGGAATCCTTATATCCTTCTTAATTAAAACATGATTTACGCTTAGTCCCAGCTATGAAGTTGCCTTTGATGGTTCTTTTGTCAATTAAAAGTAAGTCCTACAGAAGATTACGTAGCACTCATTACAAGCAGGTTATTCTCAAGGACATACAAGTTCTGGCTTTCAAGTAAGGGGCTGCCGGGTGGGTTACTGCAAGGACACAAAAGGGGGACTCACAAAAATGAATAAGAAGTATTACATACTTCTGCATTACATAACTCTTCTATCGAGGGCTAGTCTCTAAAGAGTCATACCACCTCGTTTCTCTCCTATCCTCCTCCTCCTCCCTCTCCGTGTCTCTCCACACAAACAAAAGTAGACATCTCATTGCTGTCATCAGAAACATGCCTCTATGTTCTTCCTTCATGTAATGGACACAGCTTTTATCAGGTGAATCCTTGGCTGCACATCTGCCAAAGACTTCACGCTCCATTTATGCCCCGCCATTGAAACACCAATACAGCACTTATGCACTTCAAAAAAATCTTAGCTTGCCTGAAAGAGAAGGGCATCATGAATATTTAACAAGGAAACAGCTTTTAGATACTCACAGGCAAAAAAGAGGGCATGACTGGTCTAAATGTTACCTGATGAGGCTGAGGCAAAGAACAAGCACCCAGTTCCCCTTCAGTTGCCCCAAAGCTGTATTCAGGACATTCATTGGCCCTGACGGAATACATAATATGTCAGGGAATTTAAAAAATAACAGCGCACCAGAGGTTTTCTTCCCTTTGAAATTCAGCAAGAGAAGCACATGAAAAAGTGTCATGACACCAAGGTTTATCTGGTTTTGAGAGCTTGATGCACTTTCCTGCAATAAATCTTCTATGCATTTCCCACACAGGAAAGACTGAAACCAATCCTGTTTTTACTCTCTCCACACTTTTTTGTTCTGAATTAATTGCTGTTCCAAAGTTGCTGTGAGGTCGGACAAGAGAAACTCTATGAGCTGTTCAATATTTGACTGCGGATTCAATATTGCTAATTCCCCTTTTGGCCCAGAGAAAACAGTACGCCATGATTTAGGCTGACAGCCCAACAGCAGAGTATATATTTGAATGAGACAGTAAGATATAAGACCACCTTCTCCTGACATTAGTCACCTTGCACCCTTACAGTCCATCTAATGCAGTTTCATTGCTTCCTGAGATTTCCCGTCACAACTGCTCCTCCCCATCTCCATCTGAGGGTTGTAGGTGTAGATTGAAATGGAAATCGACAGGATCAAACAGGATCAATTATTAAATCCGCTGTTTGACAGAGGATGTAGTAGAGGTGGGCGGGCAGAGGAAGAAATGGGAAGGTGAGACAAGCTTTTCCTGTGTGAGGTAATATCTTTCAGATATAGAAAACAAAGATTTGTGTACTCGAGTGGGTAAAAAAGCACTAGCCAGGTGGTGGCACGATTGACAGTTTATTTAAGAGGCCATTACCTTTACATACGCTTGAAAAAATTTACACATGCATTGCAATTTAAGGCCCTAAGGCTCTGGCTTTCCTGGCATGCACACCACGGAAAATATACCATAACATTTCTCTATTAAAAACATTTATTTACAGATCATTTCAAGAATAGGAGCTTGGTGTTTCTGGTTATATCTCATGTTGCTCTGCTAATGGAACCAGTAGAAAACAAACATCTTGACCTTTCTGAATTTCATCTTAGTCTTACAGTGACTGTAAATCAATAAGAAAGTGCACTGTAATAATATTTGTATATGTGTGTCTGTAAATATATATATATATATATCACATAGGCATTTTATTCTGTTTTGCAGTTACAACGTCATCATTTGGTTATTTCAATCACTAGCATTTAAAGGGAAAAAAAATATGTGATATCGTGATACACCATGTCTAATTATATTATACAAACAACACATTTGTAGATGTTGGCAACCTTACCACACTTAGACTTTTTTGCAATCTTACAGTGCAGGTGCTGTTTCATGGGAACAGGAAACGTTATTTTATGGCTCTCGCTCTTTTCTGTTCTCATCATCACTCAACTCCTAACACTCCTATTCATGCATTTTTGGTCAGTACTTGTTTATACACATACTATCAGTTTTTCAAAGTAAGTGCAATGTTCAGAGGCTCATATAAAATTGCACCGTTAAATAATAAGGCTCCTGTTAGTCTATATGTTTTTTACGCACAACAAATTCCATAAAAAGACCAAAATCAACAGTGTGTTAATCCATTTTTCTGTACTTTACAACCTCCTTCCCCTGTGGCATACAGCCTGAAGCCTATTTGTTTGTACTGAAGTTGTAAATCTTTAAAAAATGGGTCATAAGTATATATATTAATTTAAAAAAGCAATTTCCTAAAACAGTTTGGCAATGTAGTATTCAAAAAAATGTTACTTAAACAGGAGTATGAAGTTCATTTGAATTTTCACCTGCAAATGAATAGACAGCAAGACATTGCATATGGGATCAACTTAAAAAGATTGGCCTCTATTCAACATGGTGGTCTAATACGCCTAATAAATATAGTACCTATAACATCTGAAAAGCAGTATTAGTTGTAACAATTCCAGGTAAACTATATATAAAAATATATATTTTTGAGAAACACAAATGCCTCCATGTTGCACAAGGTCAACTATAAGCTACATATAACATTGTAATATTGTAGGGAACTCTGCATTATCAAAACTAACACAGAAATGAAAGAGCAATAACTTACAATGTGAATTGAAAGGCTTGAAAAAACTACACACTTGACCTGACATCAATCAGACATCATATTTCACCTGGCACATCAAGTACTTTACCTTTTCCGGGCAGTAGGGTGGTAGAGTGAGTGCTCAGACTGTCCATCAACTGGAAGGCTCACGTTGAAGCATCCATGACAACAAGCTTTTACACTGCTCAGGCACCATTCATTTCCACCAGATCCATGCAGGGTTGTCCTGTAGCTGCCCACACCTTTGACCCCTCTGTTGGTCAGAAGCTACCTTCAGGACTTGAGCAATATCACAAACTAGTGTTAGGGTTGGGATTAGGCTAATCTTCTTGTTTGAAATAGTTTGGGACATCATTAAGGGTTTCCCGCTTTTTTTTTTCTGTGGTATCCAGCTGGGTTGGACAAAGGACGAAGCACTGAGTCAGCAGAGCCTGGGGACCGCCACAAGGAGCTGATTTAAACCACCGCTGAACCAGGGCTCAACTTTCATTAGCCGTTGCCATTATTCCCCGGCCGCTGTCTGACAGATGGCATTGTGGGATATCGGATTTTATGGCAGGTCATCTTTCATATCCAATTTCTTTTCCCATTTGATGAGAAGTTCTCGCTCCAGTCAAATTCATTTTGCAGTTTGAATATTGATCGAACTCTGCACTCTGTCTTTCGCCTACCCCTCTCTCTCCCTCTCTCTCTCTCTTTCTCTCCGATTTTCTTTACCGACATCTACTGCGAGTCTCTTAAGACTTAATGGCCTCTTGCTCTTGGCGCTCGGTCTCTAGCGCTGGTGCTTGTCTCTCTGATGTACAGCGAACCACCATGAAAAAAAACATGAATAAATATGGGGTGAATTTGGAAGTCAGTTAATAACCCTGCATTTATCAATTCTCAATTTTCAAGTTTGCATTAATACAATCATTCGCTATAATTACTGTAGGGCCTAATTACCAGAGTACATTTAAATAAGATTGAATCAGTAATGCAGTACAAACAAGTGTAATGGTATATAGGAGCACGGTGGGGCTATAACGCTGCTCTGCCTAATCTATTATATCAGCAAATCCTTTGAGGGCTGTTGAAATTAGCTTTGGCCTCACCCTGATATAAATTGATGGCTTTTGAAAGGTACCGTCTGTCTCACCGCCACTCCACAAGGACATTAGGGGTCAAGATCTGGCTCTGATATGGCTGCAGCAGCTTTTATTCCTGTCATTTTTTTCATTTGGCAGACAGGATATAGACGGGAGGGGATCAGTGGAGAGATTTTGCCTGTGCAGACGCTGACCTGAGAGAACCCCATCCCACCTGTTTGCACTGACAGAACCGCTGCTGGAAAATGGCTGACTGTAATGACCCATTAAAAATTCAGTAGTTAGATGATCGTGCCCTGCCAGTAGTGTCTTGGATATGGGGAACATTGCATTGAGAGAGGGGGGGCACAGCAGCACGATATTACATTCTAACTGATAAAAGGCTGGAAGGGGACTGTAGATATAAGTAGGTCTGGTAGATGAATAAGTCTTTATCATGTAAATATGACTTGCTGCAATGAGGCTGGAAAATATGGGGCCTTTGGTCAGAATGTGCTTTGTGTCATATTAGTGTAAGTAATGGCTCATTTCTGAATAACACGATTTACTAAAACAACCCATAAAATGACTTTTTCGGTTAGGCACAGAATGAAACAATCCAACCTAAAATTCACAAAGCATGAAGGAACAGATTTGTCTTGGCGAAATATTGCAATTTGAGAGGTGATCAAGCATGAGATAATGGAAATCTCAATCTGGACCGGTTCATTTCCAAAACCCTTCCTGCTCTCTGGGGCTACAAGGCAAGCTGTCAGCATGGTGACGCACAAGTGTTCAGAATACAAAAAAACTTCACCGCTTGTTTGTTTTTCTGCTCCATCAACTCAGTTCTCACAGAGGTATGTCAAGTAGAAAAAGTGCAGCAGAGAATTAGCATGGCTGCCTTTCTTTTCCTTCCCCAAATGCACTAATATGCAATCACTTCAAATCTGCAGTGAGAATGATAAGCCAGCTCTTATTGGTGATAATATATCAGTCGGTTTGGACATAATTTTTCTTCACAATCCAATGCAAAGCTTTGGCTCTTCATGAACCAGCACGGTTATCCACTCATGGACTCTGGGCAGGACTGGCAGCATTCAGCTATAAAGAGCCCCTAGCCAACCTAACAGTGCATGAAACACAGAAGCCTCCGTGGTCCACTGGTCCTCCCCAGGGTTAAAGTGAATGTTGAACATCACAAATAGTATTGTGTGTGTGTGTGTGTCTGTGTCTGAGGAGCAGAGCAGTAATGTCTCCCGCACAGCATCTGTCCAGTTGCCAGGGAGACCTTCATCCCCTTCCTGAGCTGTAGAGCGAGACATCACAAAGTATGGAACAATGTGGAACCGAGCTACAATTGGCTGGCAAACGACCCCCGGCATTGTATCACAGGCGTGACACCGGAGCTTGCTGCCAAATCCTGTCGTCACGGGAACCAGGCCTCTGAGGTTCTCAGGAGACTCTTTGGCGGAGGAGGATAGATAAAAGAGACATGTTTTTCTCTGTGTTCGTGTCTGCATGCAACTTGGGTGCTTACCATTGGATTTGGGTTATGGTTTGAAGTCATTGCCAGTTTCACTGCTGCAAAGTATTTACAGTAGAGTTTGCTAGAAGGTGGTGTTCCTCAATTTGTTCCCATCAAGCCACTTTGCTTTAGTGTCTTCAACCACAGAACAACCATCATGGAAAAAAAATGACAAAACAAGGCCATAGTCGAGACATGGCTTTGGCAGTCTGTACTTAAGCTGTAGGCATGTATAATGTATAATGTTTATAATGTTCAGCAGCTGAGTCGACCAAAGTATTTGACCAGTTAAAATTTTGATCTGCTGATGGTGCTACCTGAAAAGTTAAGGAGTCACCAAAGGTATTACAATGCGTTCTGGACTGGCATTAATGTCTGCATATAATTTCATGGCAATCTACCCAATAGTTTGAGGAAGCATTTCAAAAAAACATAAATGTCAACTTCATTGTGGATGTCGAGGTCAAGGTCAGGGTGCAACTGCTATGGCTAAAAATTCAAGTGTGTATCTGTTTACAGGTTGTTTCTAGTACTTCTGTATTAAGGTGGATCAAACATCCTCATGATCACAGAGAGCTGTAAAAAAAAAAAAAAAAAAAAATCCAAGCCAGGTCATTACTGGATTATGAACAAAGAGTTCAGTCCAGGTTTGAGATTTAGATGGTGGTGTTTGTTTAAGTTTGGATAAGGATTTAGTTGCTTGCCTACAGTACAGTGTGGAGCATTACTGGTTATCACTAGCCTGAAATATTTTTTTTTAGCTATTCAAGATATATGGAGTTAGCAAGTTCATCTTCAACTGTAAATGACTAAAACCCATTTGTCCTTTAAAACATGTTTGTGACCTCTCTATCAAACCTTTTCATCACTCAGCTGTTGTCTTCCTGGTTACAAGTGTCACTTGAATTTAAGTAGTCTAAGTAGTAGGTTGGTGCTCAGTGGTGCATATTCACTGACTTATGAAGTGGTAACTCTTCCTTAAGCCTTTCATCAAAGGAAACACATTGCAACATGAATAAAATGAGCAAAAGCAGTAAAAGGTAAATGAGCAGTCAAGCTAAATGTTCAATAAGTTCAAAAATATGGGTGAGGATCAGTTTTGCCTTGTTCATGGCAGATTGCCTGTGCTTCCCATCTGCTTCTTTGATGCCTGCAATGCCAGTTTCTCCAGCCTAAGGCGAGATGCTGTCTCAAGGTAGACAGCTCGTTCAGGGTGGACCTAAGCCTCTGAAGGCGAATACTTCCTGCATCAAAAAGACATTTTACATATCGTCACTTTTTGATAAATTCTGTTATTTTGACTGTTTTTGTATAATTACTGGGTTTGACAGTTGGTCCTCAAGGTGCCATTGGCTTTTTCATCATGGGAAATGTTGCAGAATCCAGACAGCAATGAGGGTTTAGTTAGAACTAACCCCTCATTAGTAAAAACATAAATTAACAATAACCGCAGTTGTGTCAACCACAGTGAAAATGTAGCTCATCAGGAGGCTGAGATGGTGGAGTGAGGATCTAATGGCATTAATGTACACTCGTCAGCTGATGGTCAGTTGTGAATAAGCGTCTCTTCAGTGTGTTCACTCTGTCTTAACTATGCTATGTGCCATTATAGATTTAGTTTGCCCAGTCGTTATGAGACTGTGGATGTTCTTTTTTCTTTTCTATTTTTTTAGTATTTTCTCTAAAGGGCCTTCTCGCTCAGATCAACCAGTTGTTACTCTTGGTCAAATCAAATGTAAAAGTTTAGAGATGATCAAATGCCTCTAAAGAGGGAATCTGGAATTAAAGATAAAAGTGCTCTTATTTTGATCTCAAGTGCTCTTTGATTACACTTGTATGATTTTTGTCGTCAGTGTTAATTTAAAACTAAGCATTTACTGAGAAGTCTAAGTAAATAGATTAGCGAGTCGGCATTGCCTGTGAAAGTAGCTCTCATTAAAACGGACAATTTGAGTCAAACTTTACAATTCTTTATATATATTTTATATTTTCTGGTCACTGATTTTATTTTTTACATTTTAGAGAAACTAACTTGACTGTCTACCTGTCACCCGTATATCAGAAACAAAAAAAAAAGGGGAAAAGTTAGGAATCAGAGGTGGGAAAATAGCATCAAGATAATATGTTGTTTCAAGCCATTTTAAGATGAGCTTGAACTTTAAAATCATTCTTTACAGTTAAATCAGACCCTTTAATATTTTGCAGGTCTATACAGCCTCCAGTTATGATGTGTTACAATTACATTTCTCATGCCTCAGTTCTCTTCCTCTATATGGTGAAGTTCCTGAATTCAGGTTCAGCCATCGTTAAGATTCTTCCATTTGGGCTATGAGTCATTAAGTGAGCTGCAGATAGCCCAGCCGTTAAATGCGTGGGAAGATCATCTGGCATTTGCATAGAGGAATATTAATAGAGGCCATGGCTAACTTCACATGACTTTTTTCATTTGAAAATTGGCTCGTCCACTGAGGTGCTTTTGAAAATGGCTGCCAAGGTTCAAATAATTAGGCGGTGGTAAATATTTCATGATAGAGTGATTTTAACGGTCCTAAAGTCTTTGTCAGCTTCATAACTAATGCCAAAATAATGAAGAGACGGCTTTGTGGGCAATAAATAATTATATCTTACCCTGGAAGAGGGACAGTGGATCCTTTAGTGTTTCTGTCAAAAGGGTGTGTTTGAGCATTAAGTCAAACAGAGACAGGAAGTATTTTGGTATCAAGGTCAATATTGTAGCATGCTATAAATTGAATTTAGTAGGGATGCCAATTGATGTCTCGCTCCAGCACTGGCTCTCATATTAAGCATAAACAACAGATGTGTGAAATAAATTGAACATTTGATGCATGTAAAGGTGGCCATAAAACTCCTCATGCTACTGCATTTGACTGAGCTACATGTCTGATGGAAGTGCCACCCAAGTTGTTTTGGACCTGTGCACCGCCTGACAGCTTGAGAGGAGGCTCTGGGCCAATAAGCAAAGCCGATTTAGAGCATGATTCACTATCTGTGCAATGTGTCTAATTTCATGTGAGCAGCTGAATTGAGTTTCACCCCATGCCTATTTCTGATTACACTCACCTTAGCTAATGAGCGTAGAAAGTTGTTAAGCAAGTGTTCACAATTTTCTTCTCTTCTCTTTCCCCTTCCTTTTCCGTTTCTTCCCTTCCCATGCCCCATTTCTCTGCAGAGACAGGTCTTCCTGTTAAGATTGATCTCAATGAACATTTACTTTGAAAATTCCACCTATAGTGGTGGATATGTTAATGTAGACATCTAACCATATCACACAACTTCTCCTTATCATCTGTTTAGATATTCACAGCATAATGTAAATGAAGGAGACTGCCTGTGTCTAGCACCCATCCAATTACTGTCTGGGATGCTAACGGCTGCCACATGATGGACAGCAGAGTAGTTTGGCAGCGGGGGATCTGAAGCTTGGAGTGGGCTCTACAGTGGCGAGTGAGAGGAAAATTGATTTTAGTGCTGAGGCAGAACAAGTTAGGTGTTGTGGAAGCATGTTAAATTATCTTCAAACAGGAATAGTCACTGCTGATGAACAAATCAGTGACACACACTAACACACACATGCCTCTGGGTACACTCACCATGTGTGGTATGAGTCACAGAGGAAGTTTGATATTTTAGGGCTGGGAAATAACATAAGATGAGTGTTCCCTCTTTGCTCCTGTTCTTCTTTAGGGAAAAAAAGACGCCACTAAGGGCCGTATTTTCAGGACATTTTCAAAGAGGGCACAGTTGGTGGCTGCTGGCACTGCCACGCAGCATTGCCCCCTTCCAAATATCGTGGAAATATTCATTCAGAGCCTGTTGTGAATTTCCACCAAAACCCAATCTCAACATCAAGCAGCTTTCTTGGACAAAGATCACAGAAATTCAAGCAATCGCTGAGGGTAATTTTAGATGCTAAAAATACAAATTAGATGGAGGAAGGCCCCTAGAATGATCACAAAATAACAGGGACACATAGTGCCATTGATGCAAACCTCCAAAAAGCAGGCCCAGCCAGTATCACTGAATTGCAGAGCAGCAGTGGCAGCAGTATCTGACCTGCAGTTACAATCCAGCGTGAGCCAGCTATTGGCAAGAGAAATTACAGCAGCAGACATTTAGAACTGCATAGGAAAACATGCTGATACAGGTGAGCAAATGTCCCGTTTGGTGACTGGTCTTGTATCTGGATTAATTCCAGATAAGACACATTCAGATATATTTATTTACACTTAGATACATTGATAATGTATATGGATCGTGGTTGGCAAGGTCATAAATCTGATTATAATCCATCTTGTTTGCCTCATACATGTAAATCTGGCTTGTTCCTGCATTAAGCTCCACTGTGTCTCAAACTTCCTCTTGCAGTGCTTTTAACAATTGGATTTCAGTCCATCTTGGATTCTTTTTACCCATCGCATTTCCCATACAACCCCCACACATCTTTTTCAAAGTGTGAGTTGGCATAAGGGAAAATAAAAAAACACAACAACCATCAATGCGTGTTATTTGTTGTCTGTAATACTCACTAAATAAAATGAAAAATTTCTGCATGGCTAGTTACCACAGGCATGAGTGGAAAAAGTAATTTAATCCTTTCAATTTAAGTCAGAGATGTCCATGGGGACAAAATACATGAAAGAGGAACATATGAGACAATGACAACCTAAAACTAGGTTTTTGTTTCATTAACAATTATGTTCACAGCTGGACTGTAATCCCATTGCCCTTGTCTCACCTGCAACTGGTCCAGAATGCTGTGGCTCAGCTTCTGACTGGCTCCTGGGAGAGTGATTACATTACTGCGATCTTAGCCTCCCTCCATTGACTCCCTACATGCTTTAGGATAGATTTTAAGGTTGTATTGTTTGTTTTTAAGTGCTCAATGGATTAAAGCCCCCCCAGCCAAGTTGATCAAATATTGGTTTGCTTGTCTTTATCATTAATTGTCTTTTGATGTCCTTGATGTTTTAATGGTGTTGTATGTAAAACTCATTGCCAGCAGGTGGCAGAAGTCCTAAACTTTCAGCAGTTACAGGTCATGTTGTCGTGCACAACTGGAGGTCTAAACGTCTGCTGTTTTTACTTTCCTTTCTAAATCTTTTAACTCTTCTGATAATATGCGAACAGCTTCACCTTCAGCACGATCTTTAGGTTCCGCTAAATATCAATAAGTGTGTTTTGGAGATCGATTCCTATAGTTTTAGTAACTGTGCTGAATTTAAGTTTCATGTTGTTTGATCTGCAGAGAACATGTTTGAAGTGAAATTTTAAAAAAATGGAGAAATGTCTCTTGGTTTTTCTCACTTGGAAATAGTGGTATCTAGCCATGCAGATAGTCCTGGTTTTTATCTGCTCAGCTTTTGAGATAGCCACCTCTGCTGCCTCCATTTTATAGAGGCAGCATTGAAAAATGACATTTGAAAGACTCACTACTGTGTCTTTTCAGGAAAAAAAGGTCCCTGTTAATTCACAGACCTCCATTTTCTACCAGAGCTTCTTCCTTACTGACGATATAGCCCCTATATGAAAGCTATTGATGTTGAGGTCTGTGGATTATCCTGAATAACCAGGACATTGTTTCTGGTAATTGCTATTTTCCTTCCCTTTTTTTCAATTATATTGAGGGACGGCATAATCAGCAGCTCATTTCCATTTTCTTGCAATTTTTCTTCACTTTCGTTTACCGGAAGCATTTTCTATGCTTTGCTACTTGTAAGAGGGCCTCATTTTACTGTAAACTACAGTAAACAGTGCCTTCTTGCAGCAAGAAATACAGTGGGGACATCAAATCAAATTCATTTCAAAATCAGTTTAAAACAGTCCACATCTTTTTATTTCCATGCAAATTAGTGTGTATGTGTTATGTATGTGCGCATTGAATATGTAATCTGCTATTCAAAGGTAAGAATGAAAGAGAGTGTGTTTTGATAGAAGTAAAAACTTAATATACTCGTGTATGCTGTTTGTTTGGGTGGTTGTTTATTTGTGCATTAGTGCATATTTCTTTCACAAAAGGAAGAGAGTGAAGACATTAAGATGCAGGAGATGTTACCCCTTCTGGAATAAACTGCTTATTAATCTTGCACTTTCACTTGTGCATCATTTACCCCAGCAATTCTGCCAAATGCAGCCACAACTGGCGTTGTAAATACATAAACAGCTCACAAAAATAGTCTCCCTTTGTCCTGTTGTGTCAGAGTAATCACACATTCCCTCCTGCAACTGTTTTTAATAATTCAAGCTGTTTATATCACCCTTAGTTAGAATGTAAAATATGTGTATGGATAGTTTATTATTATTATACAGACAGGAGAAAAAAGGGAAAAACCTTAATAGATAAGTGGAAAATCATACTGCATGGTACAATTAAGAAATATGCTAAGTATGACCTTCACGGTCAAGATATCTCAATCCAGGTAAATCCCCTATAGCAGACATATTAGACAGTACTTTGCATCTCATATTAGTGTTTGTCTCAGAGAAATGTTCCCATTTTGTCCCGCGTAAAACTCGTCTTTTATTGAAAATCTCTCCATATATTATTTTTAAATCAAATTAAAGTAGCAGTGAATCATAGAGTTTGGTGCTTCTGTGCGTGATATGAATATGAAATGATAGTGAAGTCCATGCTCTGCAAACCTGGGAAGCATCCAATACTATCTGTCTATCTTCCTCTGTTACTTACCCTTCCCCAGAAGACATGTTGTCACGATCATCTTTCTGTGAACAGAGTGAAAGTGCATGTGTTTGAAGGTATTCATTGTTCCCCTGCAGGGATTCCCAAGGCCGAGATGTACACAGATTCATACAAATCGCATGGTTGCACCTTTTCCATGCCATATTTATTTCTCTACAGTGAATTATGGTTTTATTTTAAACAGTAGTGCACTTTCCTAACTCCCTACCTGCCAACCACCCATCCCCCCTCTGTTTTCTAAAAATGCATAATTCACGCTAACCAGAAAAAGCCGTGTTTCATCTCCCCACGCCACCTTTGAACAGGCATTTAGGATTATGGGCAGTTTGGTTCAGTGTTCACATTGAATTCATTCAGCCCAGGTAAATTATAAATAAATAAATATTAAGTATTTTCAAAGCCGTAATTAAAAAAATATCTTTCTAAAAACATTTTTTTTAATAGCCTCATCAGAAATTTGCCAACCCCATGGCGTGCCCATTCTTTTACAACAGAAAACATACGGCAAAAAGAAAGCTGGTTCACTGGCTCACTTTCATTTTTTGTCAAATTTCTAGGTGTATTGGAGATAAACAATCTCCTGACGTGGCTCGGGGCTATATGTGAAATTAAAAGCCATATGTGACAGTTTGATGCTGTATCTCAACATGAGTTTGAAGGGTTGCGCAATGGAGTCATTCATTTGGGATGCCAGATCCATTATGTGCATGAATCATTATGGTCGTGCATTTCCATCACATTCAATTCTCAGGCTGAAATATGCATAATGTTTTCCATTATATTTTTCACTTACTCCCTCCCTCACACGAAGGTGCTTGAAGCAAAAAGTGCGAAGTGAAGGAACGCGGGCGAAACACAGACATTTATCTGAATATGATTTCCAAAAGGAGATCCTATACAGAGAATCAGGAGGTAAAATGCACAATAAACAGTGTCTATGGATATGAATAAAGCAATGACAATATGTTAAGGTTGCTAAAGTTTTGTTTACACCATAACTGAATATATTTTTTAATCTTGCAGTTCCTCCATTATACCATAGTATTGAATGTTATCTTAAAAGATGTGGAGAGCCACAGAAAATATGAGGCAATTTCTCCAGAGTTCACTGGTGCTGATATGCCACTTAAACATTTTATTGTGCATTACATGAAAGGTCAGGGTCATAGAGTGGACATTTGCTGTGCACTGAGCAGAAATGTGCAAGAGCCTTTACAGCAGCAGACAAAACATCAAGATATACCACCTCATTTCATTCTCTCCCTGCACACACACAACTTGCTTGCATGCGCACACTCCTGAGATCCATCCCTGTGGGTGGACAGAACCACTTCCTTATCCACGCTACCTTGCATAATGCCTCTCTGCACTGTGTAGGGTACAGGCAGTCACAAACTCACAGCAACAACTGGGCTTCTTTAGAGCAAAACCCACAGCTTGCTCTCCCTCTCTGCCCTCAGTGTGTGTTTGTTGACTTGTTTAGCCCTGAGACCTAAGAACTAGCACCAGCAGGCAAGGACCCCTGCAGCTACTGTTATAGATCTGCATCCAAAGTCTGAAAAAGTTTCTTGTCAGATGAGCAGACCACAGTGAGGGACAGATTTCTCTTGAGGTCAGAACTCAAGATGTTTGGCACAAGCTCTCTTTCTGTTGCCAACAGGAAATTGACCTACAGGGCCTGAGACGTAGTGAATTTATTCAGCCTCTGGTATGTGCGCAAATGTCTGAGTAAAGTAATATCTACAACACTTAAAAACAGAAAAAGGAAATTCACAAAACTAAAAACTTTCTGGAATAAACATTTCCTCAAAGCAGTACATTGGCATGCCAGCAATGTTTTTACCACAATTTATACAGTTGATTTAAATTGCTTTTCTAAAACAAATATCTAAATATAATCTACATAGCCTTAAAATTTGAAGCTCTGATTAAGGTGAATGGGTGCAGATGTCTGGCTGGGCATGAGACATAAATTGTTTAGAAAGAATCATTGAGAGAATTTTTTTTTTTTATCCTAAAGTTCTTCTTCTTCTTTTTCTTTACTGATAGGAGCACCAAGCCAATTTCACTTAATTTTCTTAACTGCACAGACTTGTACTTTCAGTTAATTGGCAGACATGATGATGATGATGATGATGATGATTATGATGATGAACACATCTGCACTATGACGTTATGTAAACTCCAAATTCACCCACATTAGAGCTTTAGTCGAACTTAAGTCGAACTAGCTTTCTTTTGTGTTGTAACACCAGGAGGTTTGCGTATTGTGTTGCCTTGGTATATTCAACAGCTTCAAGTTTTTAAGTATTTTGTTGCAAGATGTTGCCAGGATATCAAGTGGAAGCAAACAATGTGCCCCATTTTCTTTCAAAACATTAAAAAAAAAATGACAACTTTAACTTTTACTTAATTTGCTGTGATAATGGTGTTGATGAGACAAGCTGTATTTTTTACAGCTAAGCTCCACACACAAAGCTCTTCCAACTCATAGCTATGTTGTATAATGACAGTATCAGAAATCTGAAAGTCAATAAAGGTTTTTAAATCAAAATGCAAGACAATTATTGCACTAACAGGAACACAAAGTTGTGTAACTATCAAACAATCTGCAGCAGTGAGTCTTGCCAAAGTCTGCAGGCAGCAGAACTAGTATTCAGATGTTAACAAGCACTGAGTGTATTGTCTGACTGCTGTATGTGAGCAAATCTGGTGAAGACCCCAAGTGCTCTCTTTGGTATTCTGCATAGAGGCTGCCGATCGTTACGTGGGCTGGTATCAGCAGCAACTGAGTCGAGTTTGGGTTTGTGCACATTTGGTAGTAATGACCGGTGTCAGCAGCAAGCACACACATAGCCATGGAAACCCCAGAGGGGAAAGTGAGCTAAACTTTATCAAACAGTACTCAAGCAAGTTGTAACACTGTTTATCAGCCATTATGCATCTATTCACTGTATATCACCATCAGTTAGTTTGGTAACAGATAAGCAGTGAAGGTAGGAGTTGGATGAAGCTTTTTATCATGTAAAACTTTTCATTTGACTGTTTCTTGGAGACAATCTCTTCCAATGCAAACTCAGTACATAATTAGGAATTAGGAAAAGCACAAACAAAAAAGACAAAAAAGCCAAGCAAGTTCGTTTTTGGCTATTGTGGAAAAAGCTTGACTCACATGACACATGACATATGTGGACCACCAGGCTATACATTAAGCAGAGGTACACAAACCCCCAAAGAGAAGTGGAGAAAAATATTTAATATATACCTGCTTTTGTATTCTCTCTCAAAAGTTTTGCAGGGAAGCAAAACTTTTCCTGAAATAGTGGGAAGGGATTTTTAAAACACCAAGGTCAATGTGCTTCCTAGTCATCTGGGCATTGGTGAGAGGGTGCAAAGTCTTTTTGCAAGAGAACACAGATATTTTGTTAGGAGGCAAACAAAAAGTCATTTTTTGCTTCATTTGGAAATACTTTTTCTGTCTTCCCTCTGGGGCTCCATTGATAAGAAACAGCAGATTCTCCTCACTTTTCATGCACAGGCTTCATTTGCTTCTTTTGAAGACACTGAGTTCATCAAAAACTTTTGATATGATAACTTAAAGGTTCTTATACATTTATGAAAAAAGGCACTCAAACAAATATCTACAATAAAGAAATACTGTAAAATCATGACAAATTCATGATTTAGGGTGGATAGTCTATAAGCTTACTTCAGTTATGAAGCCTGGGATATGGATGGTACAGCTCAACATTATGAAGTTGCTCCTAATAATTTAGATATTTCATGCAGTATATTCCTTGGAAAGCAGAGTCTTTGAAAGAACGCTTTCAGCTGACAGGCATCGTAAAGAAGATTCACAATAACGGCCTTCCATCAAGATAGCAGTGAATTCCTGTTGTCATATCCACAACTATCCATAAAACACCTGCACATAACTGCATTCTTAACCCCTGCATGCTTATACAGGCAACAATGCCCTCCTGTAAACATTTAGCACAACAATTCTGCTCTGTCAGCAGTGATAGATGCACAGGTAAAAACTACAATATTGGCATCCAAACAATAGGCCAGGCACTATAGTTAAGCATTTCTCCAGAGAAACCTAACATGATGTTCTCTGAAGGACATTGCCGATCGAGCATAAAAAATAGGAGGAAAAATGGGGTGGGGTTGCAGAGCACCCAGTTTTGCTGCCCAGCTGTTTACACAGTGCTGCAGAGGCTGTAAATTCTAAAGAGCTGAAGCATATTGGGCATCATCTCCGGCACCCATCATTTCATAAAATTGCCTCTCTTTACCCCTCTCTCTGGAGAAGTACACAGTTCATTGTCATGCCTGTGGATCCCTTTGCTCTGTCACTTTGGTGGTGACACTCAGGGGCCACATAAACAACCAGCCTCTACCATATCTCAAGGGTAGGTGCCTGGATTGGATGCCTGCCTCCTCAAAGATATAAAGGGTAATATTATTTTCCTTACCCAGGCCTTTTTCCGCTCGCCTTGGCTGGGGATGTTGGGCTTTAAGTGACAACAGGAAAGCTGTGTGCTACTCAGACTCCCATTTTGGAAACATTGAATATATGTATATATGTGAGCGACAATTTTGGTCTATGTGAACATATCTACAGTCAGGCAGCAATTTTCCATGTTGCCTGCAAAATGTTGAAGTGCGTGAAGTACAAACTTTTCAGCCAAAACAATCTGGGTAATCATTTGGTGTTTTTTTTCTCATTTGAGCAGAACAAATAAAATCTGTTTAACTGCAAAATTAGATCTTAATTTAGTCATCAGTGGAACACATTTAGAGAGAGGATGTGAGTTTTTAAAAAGAGCCAATAATGACTTGTCACTAGTCGTCTGCTAGTTTTGATTTGTTTTACTAAAGGCTTTTTTAGAAGCTTTTCAGCAATTTTAAACAAAAAATAAACATTTCTTAAATCTCCACAAAGCACAGCTATTAGGGAACCTCAGTGTGACAAACTAATTTACAATTTAAACATTCAAGGTCAGTAATAGTAAATGAATAGTCACCTTGCGCTTGAAATTGTCTAGTCAGCATAGCTTATAGATAGATAATTAGACTAAAATTAAGTTGTCAAGCAGCTGAGGTAAAAAGACTAACAATAATAAAATTAATTAATAAAAGTTCATTAAAAACAATTGACTATCTTACAGAGAGTGAGTTATAAAGTCTTATGTCTCATTAACTATTATGTTATATTAACTACTTGAACTTAAAGCCATGAGTGTGTATTACCAAGATTGATAGTTTTGACTGTCTATTCCTTTCATTTTGCCAGTTTATCTTTTGAATGTTAATTTTCACAAGGTCATGTCAGAGATGTGTGCCTTCTTCACACTGACTAATTATCCCAGCACCATCTTTTATTGAATCTGACACTTTGAAGGGCTTTCTCTTGGCCCATCCCTCATTTTTAATAGTATTGATTTTTAACCGATCATATCAGGCCGTGCATTTTCAAGAAGACGCTGCCAGCTTTTTATTCTCCTGCGCTTCCCATTCACCCCACAGCCTTTTCGCTTTTATTCCTGTCTGAAGTGTTTCAGAGCTGGCAGAACTGTAACCGTAAACACACATCTTCTGCTCAGCAATTATCAAACGGGGCAGAGTGGGAGAAGAATTGATCTGCCGGCTCACGGTACAGTAAACAAAGCCTCCCTGTCCCATGTGTGCTGAGCAATTATGAAGTGCAAGAAGTAGCAGGTTTTGCATGAGCTATAAAAAGACTAAAAACAGTCAGAACCAAAAAGGTGTTCTCAAAGAAACACTTACAATTAGCTTTAATAATGCACTGCACTTCCTTCTAATTTTTTCCCCTTTTTTCGCTTTGTTTTTAATCTCTTTCAATACACATCCTTGTTAATTACATACATTGTTGCATAAGGAGATGAGCTGTCTTGGTCAGGGGCAACATCTTCTGCAGGTGCAATGCAAAAATCTTTCCAGAGGAGAAAACAAACACTTTCACCATTTCCCATGACACTTTCTGTACAGCTATTCAATTCGTTCCATTGTTTTCCATGAGCTTGTTTGTCAGCCCTCCACCATGTCTACCTTCTATGTGACTGTATTGTCTTTTGCTCCCCCAAAAGAATCCATTGATGCAACATTTGATATAAACTCTGATATGCAATGTCCCTGGGCACTAGGCAGAGATGGATATATGAATAGCATTTAGGAAAATAAATTGATCTTTGATGCTTGTCCTTCAGGGGGAGATTATGTGACATTGGTTACTGTCAACAGTCTGTTCTATTTCTATTTTAGCTGAGCGCCATGGGTGAAAATACACTCACAAGGTCCATTGGAATCGAAACGAAATGGGCTATTACCCTTCAATGTGATATTTCTGAGGCAATGGAAATGAAAAGAGGTCCCTCATTTGTGCTGCAGTGATCTGGTTATAGCTCTGATGCACATAGTCAGAGGGAACCTGTGAAGTTCACATTTATCAATTGTTAAGTATGAGTGGAATATTGCATGCTTTACCAAATGGGGAATTTGAAATACAAGCATACTGTATTCATAAAGATAATATCTGTCATATTTGCTGGTACAATTTTTACAATTAGGTGTTGATGTATTTTCTATGTCTCGACACGTGGCCGTATAATAAAATCCGATTTTTACATAAACTGTATAAGATTTCCCCCTCCTCTCATTGCATATGAGTAATAGAGACCATCTGCCTAAAAGATCACAGTCAGCAAAAAAGCATTGCAAGTGCTGCGAAGATTTCAATTATCAATATACCATTTAATACATCGCCGCCAGGCCAAACAGCCTGGCATCTCGACAGGGCAAGATGGAGAATGTTATTTCTCAAGCACATCAGCAGATAGCTGCAATTTGGCATTGTGGTGCAGCGGGGTTCAAACCAGCCTCCATCCATCAAACTGTACTTGGAACACTGAGAAGCAGAGAACCCTTTACTTACACATGAGCAATCATGTCAGAGTGCACACAGAGTGACTACAAAAGCGCAGTACCCCTCCAAGAGTTGTGTTTGAGTCCTGTGATCAAGAGATAGGAAACACTATTGTGGATGTGTCAGCCGCTGCATGACTGTCTTTGATTCCTATAAGAGGATATGGCCATCATTGCAGATATGATTTTTCTTTTGTATTACAGTATTGCTTCACAAAAAAAAAAAAACACTAATCCACATGCAGATATACATTGTATAACAACCCCAGTGCAGTGAAAACAAAAGGAGTAGATAATGTAAATGCATAAAACATACAACATACAATAACACACAGTAGCTCAAAGCTAAACCAAGAAAGACCTGGTTATAGTGTGCGATTTTAGGCAATTCAAGGTGACACACATTGTGAGAGTAGGATGGTGAAATCTGTGGCTGTCAAAAAGAAATGGTCATCTCAGCAGTGGCAGTGGATTTTGAGCTTTAATGACCAAAGATGGGCTGCATCACAATTCTGTCGTAATGTCACAAATTTAGGACCAAAAATCTTTAAAAGGGACTGTTGCTCCGACCCATGTCTACAAACCATCCAATCAAAATGAGACATGAAATGACACAGATTACACTGGTGAGCAAGTACAGTGCAACTGCAAAGAATTTACACTTCTGTGCAAAATCCTGAGGCAACCATTAGATTTGTTTTTTTAGCAATGCTATAAAGACCATATATTATAATTTATCAGTCTCTTTAATAGAATACAACCAGAAAATACAGGAAATGTATATTAAATATTAAAAAACTGAAAAAATAATAATAATAGAAAAATAGCCTCTATATATTATGTCATCGCTAAAACCTGTATTTGTATTTGACTATTTCATGTCAAAACGATACTGTGAAAAATGTTCATTACATCAGGTTTGTGCACGATATGCTTGAGCATTACATACATATGTTGTATGAGTTTATCTCATTGGAAGCTGCTAATATGTATAAGACGAACTTTCAATCACATCATTCCATTCAAAATGAAAAAGAATCACAGAATTTGATAGACATAAAATCATAATTTTGCATCAACAAGGTCACCCTCAAAGGGAAATAACAAACAAACAAACTGGATACTCAAGATGTGGTATTCAAGCTGTCAATCAGGAGACGTTTTTAATGAGAAGATTCTCAGAGTTTCTTCTTTGAAAGACCTGAAGAAGTCCAGCAAGGACCTGGCTCAGCATCTGGCAGCTTCATCAGGATGAAGCCAAGTTGACCCCTCTGAAGAAGCTTGATCAGGAATGGTCTTTGTGGAAGGGCAGCAGCCAAGAAACCACTTTTTTCAGGGTGAAAATCCTAAGATAAGCTAAAGCTCACAAAGATTGGAATGAAGATCAGTGGAAAAGAGTATTATGGAGTGATTTTGGGTCCAATCGTGGACAATATGTGAGAGGAAGAGTTGGGGAGAGATGGAAGAATGAGTGCTTGTGGCCTTCAGTGAAACATGGTGGAGGGGCTGTCCTGGTCTGTGGCTGCATTTCTGCCAATGGTGTTGGGGATATTCTCTATTAATGGGATCGTGATGCTGAAAAGTACAGACAGGTTTTAATTCATAATGCCATTCCTCCTGGAAAAAGCCTGATTGGGAATTGTTTTATTTTTCAGCATGATAAAGATGCTAAGCTCACTGCTAATGCAGTGAAATCACATTAGGAGAGAAAAACAGCTGATAAAACTCGACAGTCATTGACTGGCCTCCACAAGTCCAGACCTGAATATGATAGAGGCAGTATGGGGTCACCTGGACAGAGAAAGAAATAAAAGACAGCCTAAATCTAAAGAAGAGCTCTGGGAAGTGCGGAAAGAAGCCAGGTATAATATACCAGAGGATTACTTCAGAAAACTTCAGGACTTCCAGAAGAGTTCAAGATGTGCTTACTGCTAAGGGAGGTCACACTAAATACTGGCTTTTGCCTGTAGAGGCCATTTTGTTCTGAAAATTGTGTGTGTTTTTTAAATTTTGTGTACATATTTCTTGTATTTTCTGTTTGTATCTTAATAAAGGGACCGAAAAGTAAATATGGATGATCATTAAAACTTGGCTAAAACAACCAAGCTAGTGGTGGCCTAAGACGTTTGCACAGTACTCACTTTAGATATGGCTACATTGCTGTTTGCCATCTTTTCTCTGGCAATGACAGGGTCCACACTCTCTCTCTTCCTCTCTCTCCTTCTGCTCTTTCAAAGTTTTTCTATGAGTACAGGAGCCACACAATGGCCTCTAGAGATGGCAATGATGGTGGTTTATCGGGGCACTTTGGCCCAGATTGAATCCACTAGACATGTTGCTGTGAATTGTCATGTCACAAATCTCCTCGCATGTTTTTTTTTTTTTATATTAACATCTTGTCACAATGATTGACAGTGACACAGACTGTGACAAAGACTATATTATTAGGTCTATCTTGCTCAGTGTGATATGCAGTGAACTTGTATGATTGCTTGATTGTTATCACACAGCTTATAGGACAGTCTGTGATGGTGCTTTTCAACAGATAATTTTGCTCTGCTCAAGTTTGGCTAACCTGGAATAACCTTCATGATGGTCTAATGTTTCACACCTCATCAAATTTCTCTTATTTTTGGTGTGTTTCAAATCTCTGCAAATAACTGTTGGGGCATCAATATCAGTGAGAATGTAAAAATACAGCACAAGTTGTAATTAAACATTGACTTCACTGCCAGTACAAACTGCAAATGAAAATCTACAGTGCAGCGAGACAGTATCAGACATATGTAACACTGCAGTCCATGAATTGTTCAGACATAACATATAAACACGACATTCAGTTAGCATGTTGTCAAGTCTGTTTGCAGCAGCCGAGTAGGCATAGTGACAACTGAAGCATAAAGTAGCTACACTCAATAATGTAAAATTCCTGAGGCTGAAATGTGTCATACTGTGAAATATTTGTGCAAAGAAAGGGTGGCTCCATCAGGGGAAGTCTGAAAGCTCTCCTCTAATAAGATCTTCATTAGCTGAAGGTTTGCTGTGAAGGCATTATCTAAGCCACTGTGGAATCACTGTGCCAAAAGAGGGTTTTGTGTGCATGTCTGAGTGTGTCTATGAGTTGAAAGACAGATGGACAGGTACCTGTGTGTGTATGTCTGCACCTGCCTGTCAAATGCCTGTTATGAGTGTATGTGTCTATCTTCTTTGTGTGTCTGTCGGTGGGGCCTGTCACTGTGTTCTCATCATGGTTTCATATCTTGAGCCTTAAGCTTTCACCATTTGGCTGGGAGAGAAATCAAATAACCTGCTTTTTCACTGGGATTTTTGAATTTGGCTTAGTTGTTTGCCAAGACTACACAATGTAAGCCTGTCACATTTCCAGTCTACCACTGAAACTCCATAGCACTTTTAAAAAAGAATATGATTATGAGTGCTGTACTGAAAGTTCCCCTTTTTAAGTATGATAACACATCATTACATCGTCCTCAAATGAGATCTCAGTGAGATTGTGAACTGAACCACCATGGTTAAGCAAACACTGTAAATGAAGTGGAATTAAGATATTAATTTTCAGTACATCTCTCAACAGTTTATGTAAATATTTAAAATAAAACTGAGGGTCTACGTTAGCAACTCTGGGAGCTTGTACTTATGTACAGCTGTTAAATGCTGATGTCAGCGTGCTAACATGCTCACAGTGACAATACTTATACAATGTAAAAGTAACGCACACTAAAGGTTGTAATGAATTCTTGCTCTGCTCATTTGGATATAGACTTAAAAGCAGAAAGTGTCACATTCTCTGGCTTTGTATGTATCTTTTATTCAGACAGCATATGTTTTAGCGTTCAGATCTTTTTCAAGATCAACAAACGTAAGACACAGGCAGTATTATATAAGTCACACTACAATAAAACAGCTAGTGATTATTCAATCAATTCACACAATATGGATGAGAAACAATTAAGAGACCTTCAGTGAATCCAAATTCTTAAAACAGCGACAGAAATCACGGCCAGTCAGATCAAACCAAAGACAAGTTCCACCATGTCCAACGCCACATAGAGAGACTTTATTCAAATCTCCAGCAACGTGACTGTTTCACATAAAAAAGGGGAATCCCAAGAGTCAAGAATCAGTCAGTTGAAAACCTGCTGCACCATGTGCTTTTAAATTAACTTACTCATGAAAATAGAATGAGATGTGATTACCATTTTATAACCTCTTTTGGCATTGATCTTACACTGTGTACTGAGTACAGGGAAAGCTCACATGCATTTGTAATGGTTTGTTCTGATGTGACTACTGGAACAATGAGGGATAGTGCTCACTAAACACTTTCAGATGAAAAGTGGCAAAGAGGTAGTTCAATCAAGGTTATCAGGAGCTGAGAAAACACTCAGCAATGACCTTTTTGACTGGTACCCTCACTTAAATAAACTATCAATAGATGTGTATTATTTATGATTTAGTTCTCTCTCAGTATGGGCTGAGAGAGAATGATATTAAAGCATAATTGTTTAGACTAGATTTATCTCAGATGTTAAATCAATGCAGATTGTTGTTAATATATCAGCAATCTGATGTTAGCATTTAGCCCAAAGCTAAGTATCGCTGCACAGACTGCTCTGTGTTGTTTTGAGGTCAGGACTGATCACAGGTTTGGATTTGTGAGAAGAAATGTATGTGTTTTTTTTATGATGTTTAAGGGACAGTCAGTCAAACAACAGCATTTAAGCACAACTTGTTTAAGTGTGGATGCAGTTTCCCTGTTTAAAATACAAACTGGGGTGTGTAAATCTCATCTGCACGGAGGGGTGGAACAACAAAAGCATAGTCGGCACATTTTCGGTTTTCTGATGAAGCTTTCTGTGGCCATGCTGGTGGCATGCTGCCCCCCCACCCAATTATTAAAAGGGTTTATGGCCCAATTATGCATGCACATTCACTTTGAGTCTCTGAATATGCAAAACGAAACCAGTCCACACTAGGTCCAAGTCAATTAGGACCATGCCCAGCTGAGTTTGAGTGTCTAAAGAAAGTCGAGAAATGCCAAGTCTGAAAAACAAATGAATAGAAAATGGACAACAGTGAGCTAGTCCTATCAAAATAAAAATAAAAAATATCCAAAACTGGCTTGATATTTAAAGAATTTGGTATTTTTCTGTACCCCTCCAACTCTTTGCAGCAACAGAAGCTTATTCACTAATATTTTCTGTTATTATACATGTTCTGCAGTGTGAGACAGACAAGAAGTCCAGTGCTATAAATGTCAGAGTTGCCACCCCTGCTTCAGCTTCCTCTGAGCCCCCGAGCATCCTCTGTTCAATCTACATACAGACAGCCAAACCTGCACGTTTGCATCTGAAATTTAGTGGGTGGGTGGACAATAGTAAAAACAAGTGTAGTGCTCTTTCATATCGTGTAGATGTTTTTTAACGTTACACAGCAGCAGACACTGGTGACCAATATAACAGCTAATCAATGCCAATGAATCATGCATTTGAGGCAGTTACAATCAGTTTTTTTTGTCCAACATCTGCTATGAAGACTCAAGGTTAAATTTGTCTCCAAGGTAACCATAATTTGTGGGAGCATATGTTGTTTATGAGCTGTGCTTGAGCTTTGAAAAGAAGACCAGCTTCTTCTTGAAACTAAAGATTGTCCAGGATTCACAGTATATGTTAAAAAATGGTTCATCCTAAAACTAACTGCCTATTTGTATTCATGATGCAGATTACTGTTTAAAAGACAACAGAAATTAAAAACAGTTAAACCCCATGCCTCTGGCAAAATCCAGATTTCAGTTGTCTCACCTTTAGTTTGAGTTTTCCGTTCCATAATGGGTGACGTGTGATTCATTTGCGTTGTGCGGTAGGCAGCAGCTGTTTTAAGTGTAGAGATTACATTTAGTCTGCTCTGAGGCAGAAACCAAATCCTATCAGGAGACTCTTAGGCAGCCTATGAATTCTGACAGTTAACTAAAAACAGCCTGTCCTCAGGGACACCTACCATCATTCTAATGTATGCCAATTTGACTTTTCGTTCCCCTGCCAAGGACAGAATACCACCTGCTGAGGGATCTGATTTTATGTGCATGTTTATGGACATCTCAGCTCTAGAACCCCGCTTAAGCGATGGCTCTCTGCTCAGCAAGGAGAACCCTGCCCAACCAACCACCACACTTCTCTGTTCATTCATCATAATGACACAAAGAGGGGAGAATATCTCCATATCCCCACATCCTCTCTGCTTACATGGAGGGGACAACGCGTCTGCAGAATGCTGACAGGTGAGAGGAATTAAAGACAGAATGGATTCGTTGAATGCTGAGGGGACAAAATCAGTCAGTAAAAGGA
This sequence comes from Rachycentron canadum, assembly GCA_038496675.1. Classification (NCBI taxonomy): domain Eukaryota; kingdom Metazoa; phylum Chordata; class Actinopteri; order Carangiformes; family Rachycentridae; genus Rachycentron; species Rachycentron canadum. The sequence continues at coordinate 10,752,390 of CM076669.1, forward strand.
AGAAGAAATTATATTTGATGCTTTGAACAAGAAAAAAATTGCAAAAGAAATTTTCCAAATTGAAAGGCAAAATGCAAGATGTCACTTGTTATTTCCATATGCTAGTACCTTCTAAAACCAGTACGAATCAATGTGAAAGGTTGATCCATTTATATGACAGCAATATGTTTAAGGTTTGGTTAGGTTTAGGCACAAAAACAACCAGGTTACTGAAACTTTGTGGTTTGGTTTTACACTCGAGTGTCAGTAGCAGTGGCAAAAGAACATCATAAGATTACAGAGTGACTCATACAGAGTACCCACATGACCTTTTGACCCTCTCTCATCTCTTCACTTAATGTTCTTTTTTTAGCCTGACACTTCAGCCCTCCAGTCAGCCACATCCACACTCTCATTGATAATATTACCGAGGTGCGTTGACTGTGGACCATTTACACACTTTCTATGGCTTCCCTTTTCCCCAATACTCGCCTGATCGTTTGAAATTCAATTATGCTAATCAAAACTAAGGTCGAGGACAAACTGGCACTCTGCCTCTCTTTTCTGTCTCTCTTTTTTTTTTTTCTTTACTCAACTCTATCCATGTGCCTTTGAGAATAATTATTATTCTTAAAAGCATATTTTAGACCCCTTTAAGAAGAGGGAGCAATTTATGCACTTTAGAGTATGTTGGATCCTGATACACTTGAAAATGTTGAGTGGTCAGAGGCTGCAGATGCTGAATAGACTCTTTGGAGTGGTGTGGTGTCTCTAGTCGTGATCGCCACAGGATCTATATTTGTATGAATAATTTGGCTATATGGTCGAGGTGAGTGTTTACACTGCACTACACATCAAATAAACAGTTACCAGGTTTGCTGATATTTCCTGTGACTGACTGCCAACACAGGTGGCACAATGGAGCAGTGGTTAGCAGTGTTACCTCACAGCAAGAAGGTTCTGGGTTTGAACCTAACTGCTCGTAGGCGTGAGTGTGAATGTTTGTTTGTCTCTATATGTTGGCCATGCATTAGTCCTTGCCCAATGCTGGGATTGTCTCAATCCAGTCTTTGGTTTAAAATGACAACTTTGTTGGTTCACCTTTTGTTTCCAGATGGCTTTATTTTAAAACAATAATCTGTATAGAAATGGATGTAGATTATGGGTTTAAAAAGTGAAGCCAATGAAAGAGCCTTAAACCTGCATTCTATCCAATAACCATGAGGAGGCGACTCCGCTGGAAACAAAACATCAGATTGTTTAGAAGTCTATGGGAAAGTGACCCCACATCTGGCTTGATTTATTACTGAAGTAAACATTGTCTTAATGAGTTTATGGTCTCTATCGCTAGTTTCAAGTCAACATTATATAAAAATACCAAGATGGTGATGGCCAATTACAAACTGGAGGCTTTAAAATATTAGTTTACAAATAGTAGGCTGCTACTTGTTTCAAACAAGGGCTTTGTAAAAGGGATTGAAAACTTGTTGTTGACAGATATAGATTGATATACTTTTATTTATCCCCATAGGGAAATTAAGTTGTCAAGCAGCTCAGGTAAAAAGATAAATGCAACAAATCACTTCAAATTATTATTTATTATTCACAATAATAATAACAATAATAATAATAACAACAATAATAATAATATAATTAATAAATAAAAGTTCATTAAAAACAATTTACTATCTTGCAGAGAAAGGGCTATAAAGTCTTATGGCTGATGGCTGAATGTACAATATTGTGCTAAAGGAACGTGGCCAAAGTCACATTTAATTGGCAAAAAGTTAACATGCTAACATGACCCTGTTTGACTGTGCAGTTGTACTACTTCGCAATCTGAAGTGTACCATCTGACTTTCTAACTGAAAAACTAAAATGTGGTGGTACTGCCAAGAAAAGCAAGAACACAACTCTGTAAGAGTCTGTAAGTGGTCTGTCAGTCTGAAACACTGCTATTTACCGACTGTATTAGACCACGATTACTATATGTAATCTACTGTATATGCTCTGTAAGGTCAATAAATTTATCTCACAAAATCTCAGCATCATAATTATAACCCTGTGCCACCACTGTCCCCACTGTGGGGTGATTCAGCCAATCCAGCACCTTTTTTTTTTTTAATTCCCAGTAATATATATTTATTTAGATTGTTGGAACACAATTAAATCTTATGAAAGTCAGATCTGCCACTATGAAATACATTGTACTTTGAGTAATTTGTAAACATATTGAACTCATTGCACCACAAAAATCCACTCTCAACATTATCTCTGGTCCCATGTTCAGCACACTGCAGCAAAATTCTCCAGGAGCCTTACAGTGCATAAGTTGTTTTTGTAATGCTCAGAGCCAGCAAACTAATAATACCATCTGGTCACGTCAACACGTGTAGTTGAATCAGTCAAAATCCAGACAAAAACAGTGAAGCGAATATATTGTTTCAAGCGGTCAGCCACATTCTGAGCTCCACTACCTCTCAGTTTTATGTTTTGTTTTTTTTGTTTTTTTCTGGGAAAGGAGCCCAATCCAGCTTTCACATTCAAATTCTCTTGAGTGCAAAAAGTCAAGGGATGGCTGCTGCAAACATCTGTTCTTGGAAATTTATTGGCATACTTTTCCGCATTTTGCATGCATCTAGTTTTAGAGTGTGTCATCATAACATGAAATGTAACATGATTTGCACGAAAATCATCATTTCTCATTAAAAGAAAAACGTGCAAATTACTGAATTTACACATATTCAGGGAAAAAAATGCAGAGGGAAAAGTCAAGTTGTTTGAGTGACATGTCTTATGGGCAGTATTTGGGTGAACCAAATCCAGGGGATGGGCCCTCAATTTTCATAGTTTTGACTTTAAGCTCACACAAAGACAAGAACATTTGCACTAACATAACTTTATTCTCCTGAGGGGATTGAAATAGTACTATCAAACTCCAGCCGACTGATACGGCTGAGTCGCTCTTCTAAACACAGTGGTCACTTAACTTCATTTGCATTAATGTCAATTATTTACTTTAGAGAAGCATGCATTTACTCTTGCTCCAGTTGGTCACCGTGACTGATATTTTTTAGGGATATTCACATAGCGGGTAGGAAAACTGAATTGCTTAATGTGCTGTAGAGAACAAAATGTTTGGTAAATGTATTATTTGGCTTGATGAGACTGCCTCGGGCAGTTATGTACCTTCACCGTTAGGCCAGGCTGCAGCTATCTTTCAGCACGCTAACTCTATTATCACTGCAGCAATTTTCAGCAAATAATAAGTGGTTATTCTACAGAGAAAAAAAGATCACTGGTAATTTTGTCCATTAGTTGCCATCAAATTTCTTTAAGTGAGTCTATTTCTTTAACAACATACATTTCACTGAGATTGTTGTTTGTTAGAATATCTGTAAACTCATATCTCCTTCAACAGACTATCTAATAACACCAGTAATACATTAAGTTGAGGCAGAGAGTTTGAAAAAAACAGATACAGTGAACAAGTGTGGCACATGTGGAGAGCATGAACAGTAGGGCAGAGATATGATAGCCATTACGGAGATGGCAGCTTTGGCCAGGTTGAGGTCATAGAGGTCAGTCACAGTGGGACTTGGCCACACATACGCTCTCATCTGCCAAGCAGCAAAGGCAACTTCAATAGCTGGACAACACATAGCTACGACAGGCAGGAGGAGGGCTGTCCTTGGCTTCTTTGCATCCAACTGTGTCATCTTTACAACAGACAGATATAGACAATTCTGGCTCAAGTCATGAAATGCTATTCACACTGGGATAGCCTTAAAAAAAAAAAAAAAAAAAAAAAACGTGTTGCCATTTCCAAATCAAGCTTACAAGAATAAGTAAGATCAAGCAGATGTGTTTCACATAGTCACACTAAACTGTGCCAGCTGACCACTAGTCTAACATAATTGACTAGATGTCTCCTTGATGGTTTATTAATTGGTACCCAGTGTTTGGCAAGTTACTTGAAAAATGTAATCCAGTGTTACTCAATGAAGAAAAAAAAAAATTAATACACTATTTTAACCGAAAAGTAAAAGTAATCTGAAGATAAGTACTCAATACATTACATGTGTGAAAGAAAAACAAATCCACATGTAACGTACAGTGTGGGATTCAAACTCAGGCTCACCTGTAGATTTGATTAGTGAAAGTAACATCAAGTGAAGTTTTAGGCAGACTCTAACTCGTCCTCTCTGACAGAGTCGCAGTGAACGTGCTATCATGAAACATGAATGAGCTGCGAATGTGCTACCTAACAACCCCCCGCTGGTCCCCGTTGGTAGTGGAAGGAACAGAAACAGGTAGCGGAGCATCATTGGGAGCAGTAAGGGTTACACAATTCATAAACACTACACTACATTATTGTAGATGTACTTTGAATGCACACAGCATCTAGACAAAATTTAGACTAATATATTAACTGCCTATGATATTTAGGGAGATGAATAAAATATATTTATATTTATAGAGATATTTATAAAGAAAGTTGTTGCTAATGATTTCCTCCCTTCGCACTTTGTTGTCATTTTGAATTCTGCCAATTCTGTTTTGGATGAGACTGTGGCTTCCGTTATTGACTGGCAGTCATTTTAAATGAAGCAATTTTGAATCGTCCATGGCCCAGTGGAGTGCTAAACATGTAGTCTGCAATTAAGCAATGATAACAAATGCAGCATTAAAACTCTGGGGCATATTCTGTCAGTTCCTAATAAATAAAATGTTTAAATTGACTTTGGGGGATGCTTAGTAACTTTGCTTTCAAGGAAAGCATAAGCAGGCAATTTCAACAAGAAAAATGCCACTGCCTGTGAGTGACAGAACCACTGTTAATATGATTCTAATACATTGCAGAGGTGTAGAAAAAAATAACTAGATGGAATAAATTCATTTCAGGAAATGCTGAAAGAAATAAATCTACATCCCAAATGTCAAACAAGATATTGAAAGAAGATGGGGTGTCAAAGGCAGCATGACTTCTTCAGCTACATCAAGGCACCTTGAGTGCAGTGGCCGTTAATGTATTCCAAACACCAAGACAGTTTCTTAGAGACCAGCTGTCCCTGGCTGCAACCCAACCGCCAATCATCTTGCAGAGACAGACTCATTCCATAGTTGAGCCCAAGGCAGAGTTGAAGCAAAGTACAAACATGAAGGAGAACCCATATGGGAAAGGAACGAGGTGAAGGGGAAAAAAATGAAATAAAATGGGGAGTCTGGGAAGTGAAAGAGCCCCTGGTGGAGTTAAAGCTGTGTGTAAAATACCTCCTGCTTTCAGAAATGTCTTTGATTTGATTTATACAATGACCTTAAAAACACAGTAGGAACAAATGAAAATGTGAAGGATGCCCCAAGAATGACAAAAGACACTTATGATATGATGAAGTCATCACTTTTTCTCACAACTGCATTTCAATAAAAACGATCACAATAAAGCAACCTTGAAAGCCATACTATTATGTTACACACGGTATTTACATTGGATCTATGATACTAAAGAAATACTCCTACCACCAAATCTAATAACTGCCCATTGTCTTATATTCTCTCAGCAATAAGCCCCACCTTGTTACTGTTGCTAAGACTGTTAAGCTTACTATTTTTGCACAGCTTATGCAGTCTGTTTAACAATGTTAGTGGGTTTACCACCTAAAAGTCTTCCCTGAAGTAGGCAAAAGCAACCCTCTCTGCCCTTGACCTCGAGCTAGTTAGCTACTTGAGAACAACTCTGAAAAAAAACGCCACTTTTTATCTATGTTAGCATGTTAAAAGATTGTAGCTTAACCTACGAATCTGAGGCAAAAAAAAAGGACAGCATCTTTTACCAGTTGATGAGAAATTTAAGGAACATGGTATTTATCCAAAAACATAATGATGTTTGGATGCTAAGCTACATATTTGAACGAGCGAGAAATGTCAGACGTAGGCAGTGCTTCATTGTTAAATAATTTCAGTTTTAACATTACAACACGTTAGGCTTTGAGAATCTGCGCTAAAAATGTGTGTTAACATACTGAAATAATGATGGGTGATATCTTGGGCAAGAGCATGTCAGATCTGTCAGCATTAGATGTATGGCTGTGGCATCCAGAACCAGGTCCCATGCCCGTGATGTGCTAGTCAGAAACAGGGGCTTTTAATGTTCACTGAGCTGGGAGCTGATAAAGATAAGTTAAACCAATCCCTTCCACTTTTGCTCTTGTCTTTCCTTTTCTAAAAAAAGACACCCTTCAAATTGTTTAGATGCCAAGTACCTCTCTTACTACAGCCACATGCACACCACTTCAGCATGTAGGGAAAGACAGAGCTTGACAGCCCTGCAGTGCCTAGTTACGGTTGCCAAGCTAAGACTGGTCAACCACTGTTAGAGGGAAAGTTTTAGAAAAAGAAAAATCTACTGTAATATACATAAAGCCTCTTGTGGATGGTACTTTGCAAATCAGCAGCTAAAGGTCTTTCCTGCATTTTGTGGATACTGACTTTTTTTTTTCTTAGAAGCAATGTTCACAGACAGGAGAAGTGTAGTATGTTTGGTATAAAGCGCTCCATCTCCCTTGGGCTCCGCTCCTGCATTTGTCTTCCAAGACTTTGCTTTGAATGATACCAAGTCCGACCCACACGGTTCCTTTCTCAGTGCAGCAACAGTGGAGTGGAGAAGGAGGGGCGGAGTCGAGGTGAGGAAATTGTCCTTGAAACAAGTAACAATGGCCTCAAGTGGAATGTGACACATCTCTCCAGGGTCTGACAATATTAATCTATCTGCCAATCACCTCAGGCACCCAGTCCACTCTGGCACCCCCAGAGTGTGTATTAATTAAGATGCTGTCACGCTAAACGAAGTATTTGGTGCATAACAAGACAGTATCTCTAAAGTCATTATCCTGGACACTACATCAGCAGCAGAATGCTTTTATATTATTACTCAAGTTGGATTCTATACAATATTTTTTCTTTGACATTTTTATGGTAGGGTTATTAAATAATGCACTGTGGATTTATCTATCAACACAAGTTGTGCCACTGCTGTGTATCTGATGTAATGCAATGAAAAAGCAGATTTTTTTTTACAGCTAATTCATCACTTTAACATAGCCTCTGTCTACAATAAATTAGTTGTGTGTTAATAAAGGGAGCATGTTCAAAACTGGTATAATCAAACATTTCTGTCAAATCAAGCCTCTAATCTAATGGGGGATAGAAGTGAGGGACACTGTGTGCAGCAGCTGACCGTGTTTCCACAGCCCAGCTATATAAAGAATGTGGTAATGTGACTCAATGACAGAGACTTGGCAAAAAATGAGGCTACCTTCCTCAAGGGTCCCTGTCTGTTTCAGACGATAATTGAAAATAATGTAAAAATAGTCATGTGCTGCGGACATGGGTTAACTCTCTGAGGACAAGGTCAAACCCTCTCCTTTTACTTTAATTTCCACATGATTAATTACACACTCAAAGTTGGTTGGGAAGCATGTTTTACAAGTTCTGTAGGATGTCATACACTGACTACCTAAGCTAATTTGATTTAACCACACTGTGAGAGTGGCTGAGGGTGGAGGAAATAAGATATACAAATGTAATACAAGATGCAAACGCAGATCTACTTTGTTAAAAAATTGCAGTGCTGTCTCTTTTCCATCCTTCCTACCTCCCTCTCAACAAATTGACATGATAGCTGTAAATCTGATCATCTCATAGCTGATCGTCCCCCAGAGAATGATAATAGACAGACATTCTCAGACTGTGAAATCAAAATGTTCACACCAATCAACTGTCAGATTTCAAGTTCATCGCATGCAGGGTTTTGTTGCTATGGACACTGTTGGCATGAAGAGCACCAGTTACATAAATCAAATCTCAAGACAGGCGCTCAGTTTGAACTCATATAATTGCTCTGACTCTTGACTCTCCGATATTTTTCACCCAGCAGAATAATTTCATCTTTATCAACAATCAATCAGGAAATAAGTGATATTCTTAGATTATAATGAGTGTTTCAGCCCTTAATCATCTTAGAAATCCGCAATATGGCCGGAGTAATCCCACTTTGAATTTCTGACTGATCAGAGAAACATGATTCTAATCTAGAGGTCCAATAGGATTACTTAAATAATGAGCATGATTACACAACAACACAAGGCTAAACTCGTACTGTTAATTTAATCACTGCATGTAAAACCTGACACATTTACCCTCAGTTAAGGCTTTGATTCAAGAGTATAAGACTTCTTACAATGCAAATGTATGCTAAATCAGTACTTCTACCCACATCTATGGTGCATTTTTGTTGTTTGAGTGTACCTTATTAACATCAAAGCTAGATTACAAGTCTCGGACAGCATTGTACAGCACAAAATAACACAATGCTGTCCATATGATACAATACATGTGAACTATTTGAGTTGAAATGAATTTATTTACATCTTTGAATGGAAAACAGTTTGGACCACAAAGATGAAAATATCAAAAGACTTAACACTAAATCATAATGTTTCCAGTGGAATAGAAAATACTTAAAACCTGAATAAAAATATATATAAGAAAAGACTGAATCTGTGATTAACACAAGCTGCTTTTCGTGTCCTTTCCAGGATTCCCAAGCATTTGCTCAGCAGCACTTCAAAAGCTTCCACAACACACTGAGTGGGTGCATGATTAATGTCATTTACTGCTAACCACCTTACTTAGTAATGTACACACTGTAATGCACTCCAGCACTCAACTCTCTCAGGCTTTAAAAGGCTTTCAAGTTGTTGTATTGGATTTCAGTAGGATTTTTAATGTGCCTACTTTCCAGTGGCAACTCACAAATGCCTTATCCATCGCTGCCTCGCATTAACACTTGCTCTAAAGCTGTTGTGAGCCTGATTGAGCTGTCCATCTTGCAACAGTGTCTTCAACATCCTCCAGGCAAGAAGCAGTTCATGCAGGGAAGGGAAAATCTGATGAGTTTAGGTAATAGAACGGTAGATGCAAATATATGTCAAGCCCCAATGCTATTGTGGAGTAGGTGTAGAAAAATATACATTGTGTGTGAGGACAGAAGAAAATGGAAAACAGGGGGAGGGGAAGTAATAATGAAAGTTTTAAGTGGCTTGGTCCCGTAGTGCAACCAAGATCAGTCAAACTTTGAAGCTGGAAAAAGAAACATTCCAAAATCAACAGCCCCTGTAATCTACAAACACAACAGAGACAGAGAGTTGCTAGCGGGAGCCAGTGCCGAAGGGAGATCCAAAGCAACTTCAGATTTGTCAGTTCACGCACACAAACAGACACCGGCACACACTCCTACTCTCCCCACTCAGGCAGAGACACACACACCCCTAAAGACACGTTCACAAATGTGTGCCTTCACATTCATGCACACACGCAAACAACAGAGGACAGACTAGTGGGGTTTGTTGTCAAGATATCATAAAGACAAAGAGCCAGCCTCCTCTTGGGATGACTGAATTTGATCAAAGCAAAGCTTTGTTCCAAGTCAGTATCACTTTTCAACTTCTTAAGCTAATGAACAGTTTATGCTGCCTAATGAAGTCATCAGTGGCTAATGAAGTTGACAGTGTTTTTGTGTTGTTCACAGCACATTCTAAGAATAACATTGTTACAGTGTTGCCGTACAAAGCCGAACAGCAGCGATGAGTGAAAAAGAGGAAAATGATTTCACAGTCTATCTCCTGTCCCACAACGAGAACAAGCACGTCAAGGATAATCAATGTTCGCGTATTTTTGGATCATTTAATCCTTCCCATAGCCTATCACTTATGAGAAATGTCACAAGTAGAAGTGTATGTCTCTCCCAAATGATCTGCACTGTAGCTATGCCTCGAAGCTGCCAACCTGCCACAGTCCACTTGGCCATATTGTTGATGTGCAATAAAATACAACCGTAATTGTCCATTAATCTAAGGTTGATCAGCATTCATTATGGTGCATGCAGGGAGGCCATTGAAACACTGCACACGTCATATTACATAATTTTACACAGTGGCTGGATGGCTTGGTTTACAAGAAGGCAGCATTTATAATATTAGCATAATGCTTGTTCAGGAAGAGAATGAATCATCTGCCAGTTTGTACATAAAATTAGCTTCAAGATGAGGCAAAAATGTGTGATTAAGTTGTTACATATTTCAATAGTGATTTGAAATCCAATTTGATATGTAACTGGTCTATTTGTGGTATTGATTAAACATGTTGTACATGTGTACTTGAATATGAATATCCTATAATGCCAGTGTGCCACATAACATCCAATTCTGATTATTTTCTATAGCTGAGGCACCAAATGCAATCAAAGTCAACCTCATGGCAGTGCTAGAGAAAAAGTCAGGGTCAGTCACTACACCACTTCGTGGCAATCCTTTAAAAAGTTAGGATATTTCAATCTCAACCACAGAGTAGCTAATGTGGCCCCTGTGGCCTCTGCAGATGATTTCACATTAAATTCCAGGTGGCGACAGCTGAGCTTAAAACTTATTCATTAAAACCAATAAGACCCTGAGTTGGATCTTAGATAATGGGATAATGGCATCTGAATCTAAATATGCACATCTGTTGTTTTGTTCGCCACCTGGAAATTTTGTTTACCAGCATTCTGATCCACCCTATTGTGATACTGCACCCCTGCCATGTTAACCGCATGTGTTCACTGGGCAAAGACAATAAAAATATAGTGTATTTTGCAGCCCTACTTAAAATTCATCAAACTTCCTTGTTTCATAGCTGCACGGTCTTTTGGATAAAGCGTGATTACTCTGTAAGAAAGATCCTGCACCACCTGCCAATCTCCTCCTTGTAATAAAAGTGTGCTTGCTCAAACAAAGACGGTACGTGCCTTCCACTACATTGGCATAGCAAAGGAAGGGAAGTCACAAATCACTTATGGCTGAGAGACAGTTTTACTGCAGCAATAACTCTCCCTCTCCACAGAAGCACACACACCAACACTGCGGGCCGACCACGGCGGCATGGTTGCTAGGAAACACCTTGGGGCCAGCTCCCTCAGTATCTGACCTGATTAGTTAATTGCAAAAAGTGAGCAAGTGGCAAAATTGCTCTGACTGTCACTGAGGTTGCAGCTCTCCAGTTGTTAGCGGTTGATGGTCCCCTCCTTAGTTAGCATGTTGTAAACCATTAAGACACAGGATAAATAGACCATAACATAATGATTGAGCGCAGTCACATTGCAATGAGGAAGCAGCCATGTTTCCTACAGGATGAGAACGTACTTGTCGTGTTGGGTGGCGTAGCATGTAACAGATGTGCATGCAGAGACCCGTGCAGCTGACAGGGGGAGAGTGCAACCCAGGTTGTTTTTGCAGCTATAATACACAGATGTCCCTTAAATGCCTCACATGAATCAGTAGCCACTAGCTTGGCAGCTGTGCACAGAGATGCCTCTCGTCTCCAGTCAGTTACTTCAGCACACACAACTCAGACAGGTGAAAGGTTAAGAGTGAAATAAGATTCACCTAAGTTGAAATCAAATGATTTTATTTACCTGGGCAGGTTTAAGAAATAGTTCAGCAGCATTGGAAACAGGGTTATTCACGTCTTAACCAAGGGCTACACAATCAACTTTCTGTATGAAGCTGGACAAGACTGAAGATGGAGAAAACTAACTGATTAACACAGTTTATATATTTTGTGTTTACTGGGAGTTTACAGAGCCAGGTTTCTGTTTCCATTCTTTACGCTACACTAAGCTTGGCTAAGCAGCTACTGACTACAGCTTTATATTTCCCATACAGACATGAATGTGTTATCAATCTTATCGTGTAATGAACATCAAGAGAGCAAGTTAGCATTTCTATAGTATAGTAAGTATTCCTTCAAAATAATAAGCTTGCTTCCGTCTTATATGTATCTATTAATGTCAGCCCATTTTTACGAGACTAACACTTTGATCCCTTAATGTCAAATGACAGTTATAGAGAAGTCATGAACATGACAGTGGTTATCAGGTATTGCTGAATGCATCCTTTTTCTTTCCATGTTTACAAGATGTTTCAGTTTGTTTAGTGGAGGGAGTTTACCTTAACACCTGTACATGCCAAGTTGTTTCCACAGGGACAGATATATTTATTGATATGTGACGTGCCTTGTGGCCTTTGCATTGCCACTTACCAAACAGCTTGTAAATTACATATAAATATCACTTTTAGCATCAGTGTGACATCCGTCATCAGTGCTCTGTTGAAATATAGGCGGGGAAAGACTTTGACTTGTGCCAGAAAATGACCTTTGCCTCAGAAAGGAATCATTGGTAACCCAATTAAAAGGAAATGTCACGCTGGTAATTGTGTCTCACAGTGTGAATGTTCCGCACGGGATGGCTTGCACTGAATGGCGGGTGATGGGGTGATATGTGGCATTGAAGTTTCACTGCCTCTCTTTTGTTCACTGTCCTTCTCATACCACTCTATCTATCTATCTATCTATCTATCTATCTATCTATCTATCTATCTATCTATCTATCTATCTATCTATCTATCTATCTATCTATCTATCTATCTATCTATCTATCTAATTTTAGATCTACATCAAAAACATGTAAAGAATCAAAGGCATAAAAACAATAACTGTAGGCAACAAAATTCAAAGTTGTTCAAAGTTCCCATCTAATTTATCTATCTATCCATCTCACTTTCTCTTTTGTCCTTGTAATCTGAGAGAGACAAAATCTGGGAGTGATGTCTGGAAAATGTTCAAATATGAGACATTTGTCACAGACCCAAGGTCCAGTGGAGGAGGCAGAAAAGATGTGATTTGATTTTTAAAGTAGTGTCCTGACATTTGATTCACAGGAAATGGATATTTCAAATCTGAAATAGCATTGGTTCATGCAATTGAAAGGTCTAGATTTGCTAATAATACTAATATTTGATGTAAATGGGCTGAGATCACGATCGTGACCAAGATCATGAAATAGCGCTTCACCTATTGTGAAATAATGTCTCATAGAGTTATTAGAACAAGTTGAGCATTGAAAATGAAAAATTGAAATTAAATCTTCTAGCTGGCAAATCTCCCTACACACAGTTGATATGGAGTGTACTGTGTGCTGTATATTAAGATATAGAATGCTTGGGATAGCGGATTGTATAATCTCGGGCCTGTTATCTAGATTGCCTATTTTTCCCTACTAAATGTAAATGTTAAAACAGACTCAGGCACAGATGGCTCCTCTGCCTCTGTCCTACAGCACAGCAGATGGGAGGTCTCAGCTTCACGGCCTCACATTCATTTTGCTCTCCATTCCAGTTGTAAATCAAATTTAAAGGATTTTTTCTGTCCTATCTTTCTCACTTTGTCTCGTTTGTTAAACCTTGCTTCTCTTATCATCAGCTGGGGCAGCTCATCTCACAGACTCATGAATTATGTGAAAAACACACAGGGCTCCCATATTGAACATTTAGTTGATGTTTCATTGTTTCGCTTTTACGCAGTGTTGAAAATGAATTGCGATGTTAAAGCATTGTGTTGAGGCTGATTTGTTGTGATTGGTTGGTAAAAAGGATGAACCTGAAGTGTTTTGTGATCTCAAGAACTTCCAAAACTCAACAGCCCATGCAAAAGAAACCAGGGTTTTGGAAATTAGTTTTGAAATAATGAAAATGCACAGCTGGTACTTCTCTCAATATTGTCTGCTGCCTCTTGTGAATGCAGCAGAGAAAAGGCCTTTTGCTTGTTGCCAATCTGAGGGCGTGACCTCAGAAATGTTAGTGCATTTCACTTTTGATAGGATTATCTCCTCCATTATGGAGAAAGAAGGGAGCCTTGCAATGTGGTGATGGCTCTCTTTCATGTATTGTTCTAATCTATAATTGCTTCTATTCATGAGTTTTGTGGGGAAAGGTTAGGCTGGTAAATCTTACAGTTACTTGGTTCAATACAAAATTATCATCTGAACTGTGAAGGGGGGGGGGGGGCACTGGATTTACTGTAGAATTGTGGATGTTTGAACACAGTTGTGTTTGTTTGGACATTTTAGGAGGATTCTCCGCTCTTTTATTGTTCCTTTGCTTCCGTTTAGAAAGTATGATTGCATCTTTACAACAACATACAGCAACAGTCTGCACCAACACTTGGCAGTACAAAACACCTAGGTTAGTTGAGTTGTACAAACTGACTTGACACAGTGGACAAAGATTATTCAGTCGATTCTCTTTAAAGCATAAGCATATGTTTTTTTTATAATGAATTCAAAAATCCACATGGATTCACTATTTTCCTTAGGAGGAGATTATTAAATACCATGCTTTTACAGCTGAACCTAATGACATGTTCTCATATGCAGGGCTGGCAGATGTTCGTTAAAATGGATTAGTGTGCTGGATATTTGAAGCCCTTCTCTGTTTTAATTAACCAATACCTCTGATAAATATTTAAAACCGTGGTGATGACATTGCCAGAGAAAGAGGCACCCAAGGGTAGATTGAACAGAGTTTTCTTTAAAACTACTTCGTAAAATATTTGTGGATATTTAAAGAGACTGAGTCTCAAATGTTTTGATGTATAATTCATAGGAACAGACCACACATTAACACATACAGCACAACAACCAAGTGTCTAAATTGCATATTGGCTTGATGTGCGGAGGTCACATCGATAGCATCAGAGGGGAAAGTATTAGCTAAAGAGTGCTGCTTATTATCAGTGTGCATCAGAGGGACTCCGGTAGCGTTCATGCATGTCTGAGCCGCAGAGCAGCTCCTTCCCGCAAAGATGTGCAGTGAATGCCACGAAGCCGATCATCACTACATCCTGTGGATTTGCTAACATCTATATTGAAAGCTAATTTACTGATTAGCCTAGTTTGAAGTGAGGAATGAGTTTCGTTGTGTCATGCTTCGCTGGCTGCCAACTGTCATCTCTTCACTTGTGCAAGCAGTGAAGAGAAACTGGGGCCATGCATTTCATTTAGATACAGTATCTGAATGCAGGGCAAATAACTGCTTTTATCTCTACAGGCTTTTGGCACCAAATCACTTATGCTATCAATAAATCTGTCTATTCCTGGACAGGACAGATGGAAAGGTTAAAGGTTTTTGCAACAGTTCTTCCAAACTAAAGGACAAAATACGCTAGTTGTCATTGCCTTAAAAAAACACCTATATGGGCATTTTCTGATTTGGCACTTTGTCATTACCTTCCCAAACCATTACAGATTCATCATTCATGTCTGTCATCTCTGTGAATAGGTTGGTGAGAGCTGTGAAACTGAAGATTGTGAACCAAAACATTGAGCTGAAAATGGCTAAAACGCCCTGCAGAGTTGAGGGGAGCTGTTAAATCAGTTACTTCTTTGTTGGTTGAAATATTAATTAAAATATTAATTAAAATGTTGATTAATGCAGCTTGAGGTTTAGAGAATGATTTTTATTAGGCTAAAAAAATACCATTGTTTGTAGTAAGGTTAAGTTAATCCATTAAATTTTGGTATAAAAAAAGTGTTTTGTATCAATTTATTGTTACATATTGACTTGGACTGAAATAGATTGTAACACGTGTTTAATAAATTCAGTAGAGCTGTAACATACAACATAATATTCAGAGGATACATCATCAATACATAGTTATTATTTATTAAAATGTGTTTCCATGATACAGACACATCCTTCTGATAAAACAAATAAAATAATGTAATATTTGTCAGTTTCACTGTCTTGCTGTTGATTGGATATTGTGTGCACTAAACACACACGTCATTCAACCATGCAACATTTTCTGTAATCGAGTCTATGATCACATGACAAATAAACTTATCATTGACCTCATTCTTTAGTTCCACTCAAGTTGTACATTATTTACCCAGAAGAGCTGAAGCTGCAGACACTCTTGATATATCAGATAAATTTAACACTATTTATTTTGGCTTACACGCTGACTGAATAATTCTGCTCTGCTGCTCATTAGCACCAGCGGTTCCCTCTGTTCAGAAAGCTGATCAAAATCCAAATTAAAAATTAAAAGTCCATAAGTGTTAAGCAAATAAAGAGCCCAATTTATCTCCATTTATAAGGTGTGCTGTTATGAGCGAACAGTGGATAGAGGCATGTTACAAATGTTAAAAAAAAAAAAAAAAAAAAAAACACCTACAACGTCATCTCTCTCCCATCTCTGTGATCTCTGTGATGTTTCACAGTTTACACTGTGAAACATCACGTTCGGCGACAGAGGAAGGGCAGAAAGTGAATTTTATTTTTCTTGCCACTGTTATCAAGATTTAGTGTTGGTTCACCTCCTTACATTAAAGCAATGATAAGCTTTCTGACAACTTTGGCATTAGTCAGAGCTTTTGGCAAGGAAACACTCTGCAAAATGTAGTGCTAGCTGTAAGCGGAGCGGGAAGCTATCTTCAGAATGGTTATGAACAGTGTAAATCCATCAAGCAGATTCATGCCATTCTAACATCTAATTCCTTATCATGCTGATGAATGAGCAGGCCCCGCATTAGTTTTGGGACACACAAGACATTTATCAGTGTAAGTGCAGACTATTCTGATTAGTTCCTTTTGAAGGAAGCAGAATTTGACATTATCAGAGAGCAGTATGGCCATTTTTACCATTTAGTAATCTGGGGGATGTCATTCATGCTCATATCCCTCACTGTTTAAACTGCTCTACAGTATTCTGTCTTATGCAGCAGCTATGATTTCAAGAAGTGTAGACAGGGAAAAAAATAACTCAAGCTTAGGTCCTTTTTAGTGAAATGTAATTTTAGATTTGCTTATAGGACTTAACTGATGGGTTTTACAGCATCATTGGGTCTGGCCAAAAGCTGTATTGCAAACTTTTTAACCTCCCACAAACTAGTGCCAGCTTCAAATCTGCAGCCAGAGCTCCTCTGGATTTTCCAAATTGTGGGTTTAAGACCTCAGGCTTTTGCCATATGGGTCCCAAAGCTTTGAAATGACCTGCATTATTGGAGCTCAGGCCAGGAAGCTCATCATTATTTTATCACCTCATTACGACAACTTTTCTACTGTATCTGCTTTAATGTTGAGTTTTATTACATCGTATATTTTTAATAATATTTGCTTTTAATGTGATTGTTAAAAGAGCACAAGAGAACACTTTTTTTATGATAAAATAATTCACACAGGATCCTATGACAGGAAAGTTTTTCTGTTGTAACAGAAAGCCAAACATTGTCAAACAACATTGCTTATTATGACAAGAAATGTTTAATGGATTCTTTAATTATGAGACTTTAACGTTGTAATAACAACTTATGAGCCACACTGACATCTGAATATTAAATGAAGGAACAAAAATTGACTTTGTCTCTGTAGTTAACCAGCAGCTTAGCTGGAGACACGAGTACAGCTTCTGAGTCATTTTCATTTTGTGCTTCTCAGCTTGAAATGAGGACATGGTACATTCAAATGTTTCTGCTCATCCATTTTGCTAGCACAGTGGCAGCTGCACTGCTTTTAACTTTCCCTGTTTATTGTGCGCCAGTATGCAATTTCCTTGAGTCAATGTTGTATGTATGTTGAGAGGAAGGTGTACATCCCTCTCACTCATTTGATCAACATGTATATGAGCTGTGAATTTGTGATGTTTGTGTTTCGGTATTTTCTGCCAACACAGGTTTTTTCTGGAGAGTGATGTAAATTCCCTGACATGCCTGAAACTAGAAATGTCTTTGTGGCTTCCCACTAGCTGGACTCTCAGTGATAAACTTGAATTCATTTTTGTTTCTTCTTATGGCTTAGATTATTTATTTTTATTTATTTTATTTATTTATTTTTATTTTTTTTTTTGGATTTTTCTGAAAAATTAGCCCCTTCACTCTGGTCTATCCTTCCCGCTTGCTCTACCAACCGTCCTCATGCACGGCACTGTTATAATAACAAAACTTTGCTTTTATAATGAGATGTATACCCTGTTATTTGGATCGTGGTTTCTCATTACAGCTTTTCTCATTACTGTTTAAGTATATGACCTCGTTATCTTGATGCAATCATTAATTCATTCATTAATATTAATAATGTTTTTTTGTTACAATCCCACTTTTGTGCTGCCACTTACAGTCACAGAAGACATTTGGACCTGTCAGAGAAGCAATAGCACAGCCGTAAATATTAATCACTCCATTTAGCTGTTTCAGTTTCAGGTTGTGTTGTCACACTGACATGAATTTCTGCAACACTGCAGAACCGTTGCTAGAGGTGGTAATACCTGTGCTTTTCCTACTGTTAAAAAAATCCTTTTGAAACCTGCCTCTGTTACAAAATTTTTTTAAAAGGTACTTTAAGCAATAATGTAAACCATAGCTTTGTTTTTTTACATTTTCATTTTTGCTACTGCTACCATTTAATTGGGGCCATTTTTTCTGGCCAATTGAGGGCAAACAAGCTGTGAACACTAAGACAATATTATATTTTAAGATGATAGTGAATGTGTTAGCAAATGTTTGCTTATTTACACGCCCAGCAGATGCAGAGCAACATTACCATTCAGTCTTGCTTGCATCCTGCTGAATGCTCCCCACCAATTCTCTGAAAACAGACGCCTGCCGGTGCCAAAAACAAAACTGATGAAAGTGGAGAGAGTGAAACAAAACAGTAAACTTGCAACCCAAAGCAATGAGTTGCACTATGAATCTCACCTATAGCTGATGGGAACTGCAGAAAGTAATAACTGTGTAAATTTATCACCTTTCACATAAAGGCAGTTACCTTATCCTATTTAAGTGTTTGCTGCTTATTGCTACATATCCAACATTAGCATTAACAGCATTAAACTTCACTCCTTTACTCATTAAGATCTGTCTCCAGCAGCGGAAAGCAACACCAATGTTGAGTTGTTTCGGTCACATCTTTTCTTCTACTGCCCATCTCCTTACTTTCCAATGTCGATTCACTGTAGCCTCCAATCTGCCTGAAGGTGCAGCACAGCTCAGAGGACATATTATAACCCCTTGTTATGTAAATGAAACAATGGCCAAAGCTCTTATGAAGTGGCAATCACCCCCCACCCACCCAGCAAGAAACACACCAGCCACAGAGGAAATTCAATAGCCCCTTTCAACTATTTTACTCTAGAGGGTCTTGGGAGACGTACAGAAATTCAGTGTACCATTATTTTGTAACTGCCACTTGGGTGGAAAATGTTCTACAAACATTAAATCGTGACACTTAATACACTGCAATGTTTATATCAAGCGACACACATGCTGACACTACGTTTAATTTAGTCTTGTAAAAAGCAGCCCCAATTTCATGTTGTTAATTTAAAAAATGTTGCCTTGGGGAAATAAGATCGTTAGCATTTGTATATTATGAAATCAGTGTCCAGCTCTTCAGGTGTGCAAGTGTCTCAGTCTCACATCCCATGTGATGTCACTGCTTCGCTGAGAGGATCAGTTGAATTAAGTATTTCAGATTTGTTATCTTGAGCTAAATTCCCATTAAAAGAGAAAAAAGGAAAATGCACCCTTTCACACTCATGACACCACCCTAGACTCAGGATTATTACATTTCATAATGAGACACATATGAGGATATGAGCAAAAAGAGTGTGGGTGTGTGTTTAGGTAGTGGTGGCAGTACAAATGATGAATGTGAGTCACACACTCAATGAGTTATGTGTTTGCACAATGCTAATTACACTGAGTGCAGAAAAAGGTCAAACAACATGTTCAAAGTGAAAGGGAACTGCGAGTCAAACGCTAACTTTCATTTTGCCTCTGCAGCACAGCTTGATGAAGATATATGGAAGATGTCGTTAATGCACTTTTAGCATAGCCAGCATTCCTGTGAATTCAATCAGAATACATCCTAAAGATAACACAAAAATCCAGGCAGATGTAGAGGATCAAGTACAGGAGACGAGGAATTTAGGAGGGGAGGTTTTATTTCTAAATTCAAAGTGGCAGCTCCCCACACTCCACTGCCTAGCACACCTATCATATGAAATTGTATAATAGGTATCCATTTGTCAAATTAGATCAGAAGCTGATATTGAAGTAAAACTGTTCATATCTCCTGTGGGATTCCATCAGGCAGGGAGGATATTTTCAATAGGCATTAATGTGTTTTGCAGTCTCTCATAGCGTTCAGATTTGATAGCAGGCTGGAACATCCACTCTGCTGGAACTAGCAGACTTTCTCTTCCTCTATCATTCGCTTTCTTGTCCTTATGCCATCCATCAATTGCTCTCACCCTCTTTTTGAAAGAGCCCTTTACACACAGTCCACATACTAAACCCTGCCCACCAGGAATCGGCTCAGTTTCACTTCCTGTCAGACATTTACCACTGGTAAACTGGTAAAAGGTTACCCAACATAACAACATC
This sequence comes from Rachycentron canadum, assembly GCA_038496675.1. Classification (NCBI taxonomy): domain Eukaryota; kingdom Metazoa; phylum Chordata; class Actinopteri; order Carangiformes; family Rachycentridae; genus Rachycentron; species Rachycentron canadum. The sequence continues at coordinate 10,772,686 of CM076669.1, forward strand.
ATGAACACAAGGCAGACAGACACAAACTTATTTGCCCATATTTCATAGTCTTTCTAAGGCTAGAAGCTACTGTACATATTGAGGGCAAAAAGTCACATGGTAAATGCAAAACATCCCAGGCAATATATACATGAATGCATTTTATTTTATTACTACCCACTAAGTAACGTTGTACCAAAGCCACTAACCATATAATATGTATGCCAAGCTTCACCTACTGGTCTATGAGGGACAAAAATATAGGTTGCCTGAACAAATGAATGAAATCTTTCTTGGGGCAGAGAGACACCAAGTGCATTTGGAGCTGTTTATTCAGACACTGTTGCATTTACTCACTCTAGTTGATTTGTTTGGACAGGTGTGAATAATGCTATTCACATTTGGGTGGCACCAAATAACCGCAGTGAGATGCCTTAAAGTATTGGTCTTGGTCAGATTCCAAGTGAAGAACTCCATCAAAGTTTACTAAACTCACTGAGTCTCTTATGAACACTGCTACATGTGACCTTTGCAGGCCCTTGTTTGGTCATTTAAGCCGAACAAAGCAAATTCAAATCACAAACTTTCCACTGAGGTGGGGCCCAAAATGTGTGTGACTGTACCATTAATATTATATAACTAAAAGATATTTTTCCTGCCATAGGAGATAACTTCAAGGTATATGTAGCATTGGGTGGGTTATGACTTGTCTTATCCTAGTGGATAAGACAATGACAAAAACCAGGCAGAGCACTTGTCCCCACTGGATACATACATCTTGACACAGGCTTTTATAACCTCTGGCAAGCAACCTGTGTTGAATTGTTTCATTTAGCTTAAATGGCTTTAATTAGCCTTCATTTAATTGGTAGAGGGAGAGGATGCCCTGGGCAAGGCTCTCGCATCCCAGAGTTCTGCAACTTTTTATAAGTTTGCGAATCAGCTCTAGCGAAGGCTGGCTCACATGAATGTGAAGGTGATTTCAATACAGTGTAGAAATGCTGGACTATGCCACTAACACTGAAAACTGCTCAAAGAGGTATGAGGAATGTAACTACTTTAATAAATAAAAGGGTTTTATGAAAATCTCAAGGATATATAATAATTTATATATATTAAATCCACAGTCACTAAAATGTAGCTGTTTAGATGTAGCGCACGCATCTTAACTGACAGTCCAGACCGTACATATTTGGACAGTTAATTTCATTCTCATTTCAATTTCATTTCTCCTTTGACCTCTTATTTAATTAGGAATAACATAATGGAAATAATATCAAAGTTTCAGTTTTAACCTGAGTAGCGCTACATTAACATAGAAAGAACTGTGTTGCAGATGTGACCCTTTTAATACACAGTGGACACAAATCCAGTGGTCCAGAAATTACAGATGGGACAAATTTTTGTGGAAAATTCTTTGCATTCAATGACTCAGGTCTTTTGTATGGTCTTGTATGCTCTTCTGACTTTAGTCTGGTCCTCAACAAGTTGAAATCAGATTGAAATCAGGGGACTGGCTCCACCAGTTAAGGATACTAAAAAGCTGTTTTGCTTGCTTTGGCAATATGTTTAGGATCATTGTCCTATTGATGAAACATGGTCCACTGAGTTTTAATGCATTTGAATCTGACCACAGTCTGCTCCTCTTTACTTGTGCACTCATCCTGTTGCTTCCGTCAGCAGTGAAATCATCAGTAAATGTCAGTGCCAGTTGCACTGGCAGCCATACCTGCCCAAGCCAAAAACAGAACCACCATGTTTGACAGATGAGGTGGTGTCTTGCATCATGAGCTGTAGTTTTTTTCTCCACACATTCCTCATTCCATCATTTTGATAGAGATTGAGTTTTGTTTTTCATTGTTCCTGTTTTTGAGCTTTATCAGAGGTTTGCATGTTGTGGCGAATCCTCTGACGTTATGGTCACACTTCTCTTGATCACTTGATCACATGAACAGCTACATGCTGGAGAGCAGTCTTGACTTGCTCATAAAGCAGCAGAAAAATCATGCTCTGGCATCGACAAGCTCTCTGCTTTTTTTGTGGCCTGAACCGTATCCAAGCAAAAGCATGATGTTTTTTTTTGTTTGTTTGTTTTTTGCTTTGATGTTTACTGCATGTGCATGTCTTAACAGGGACTTTCGTAACCTCTGGCAAGCAACCTGTGTTGAATTGCTTCATTTTGCTTAAATGGCTTTAATTAGTTTTCATTTAATTGGTAGAGGGAGTCAATGCCCAGGGCAAGGCTCTCGCATCCCAAAGTTGAACAACTTTCCATCAGTTACCAAAATCGTCTGAGGCATAGCTCTGATGAAGGCCGTTTTCAAGTCTGCACATTAAGAGCTCAGTGAAACAAGCCTCTATTGGTAAAACAAGACAAGTGCACATACTGTTACATTTTTAAAATTATAATAGAAGAGCTTATGTGCCCAGTGCATTGTGACACAGGAGAGAAAGCAAATGGAGTAGAAGGTAGTATTTTCACTCCTGACACAGTTTATACAGTTTATCTGCATGCACTCACATATCACAAAGAGACGGCGCCTGAGTGTGACAGGGGAGGGTCTCTCAAAAGTCAAATTATGCAGGACCTACATGTCTAAGAGGAGCATGGAGGCACACAGCTGTGTATGTAAAATACTGAAGGGGTTATACATGAGTGTTCGTCTGTACAACCAACCGCACACCAGTCCTGTTAAATCTCAGCAACCATATCTTACTTGCAATATGTAAAATTCAATAAAATGTATGTAATCTAATAGATCTTAATGTACAATCCCACATTTACTCAAGTCTCATGTGTGGTTGACTACAGTATAGATTGATTATATAAGAAGTTGGGTTTGTTGTATTTTGGAATAGAATAATAGCATATTATATATATATATTTATATATATAATTGCCACATAACATGCTATTATTCTATTATTATCATTATATTATATCATTATTATATTATTCTATTCTAAAATGCAACAAACATCTTATGCATTTTACTATTCTGTATATACAAAACATGCCAGGAATGATATGCTATGATATATGCAAAATATAACCAGACAAGGAAATAATTTAGTGACTTGGTCAAGAACTCTTTAACAGAGCAAACTGGACAGACAGGTCAGGACCGATGACACCATGTTGGTGCTAGTGCCTCAGTTTTAGCGAACAGATTAGCAATGAGTATACTGACAAAATTGTATATCACACAACATATATAATAGATACAACACAAAGCAAAAACAAAATAAGGCAACGTGTAAATCTAGAGTGCCGCAGATGCCAGGCATCCTCACCCGCTGAGCCACCATGAATGTTTACCCACAAGCATCATTCAAATGACAGAGGGGGCAAATCCCACTCAGTTTGACCTCTTCCTAGTGCCACCGGTCCTCGGTGCACCCATTACTGAGCAGACTTAGTAAATTGAACTAATCATCTTTGATTAAGTACAGACTCCGGGCTTGTGATACAGCAAAGACAAAGGTCATTCTTCATAATGCGATATGACATCGGAGCTTGAATCGTCGAGGCAGTGTGCCGTGGCAGCACTTGTGCATGCACATGGCGTGGGGGTTAGGAGGGTTGCAGGGACAGTAATTGCACATCATTCACTTAGACAGATCTGAATATGGCCTGACTGTATAATGTGAATGCTTACTGGAAAGTTAGCACCATACTATCAGTGTAAATGCGTTCGGTCTTTCTGAAGGCCAGGAGACAACAGCAGTGTAACTTGGGCTTGCGTGAGCCATCATCAGGTTGAACACATTTATTCTATAAAGATCACATATGTAACGAGTGATAAGCAGTCAAGAATGCAAAGAGAGATGCTGTAAACGTGGGTTATTTACGTTGGCATTCATATCATATCATAGGCACATGGTGATAATTCATGCATAAAATTTCATATTTAGTGTAGCAGTGATTGTGTTATCTGCAGTATTAATATTCCATGAATTTGTTTGAAAGACCAGGAGAGAGGACAACTCCACCTCATTAAAACAATTCCTGTTTTTTAAGCACGCTGAGGTGACGTGCTGTTACATTTTCATCACCAGTCGTCATCGAGGCACGATGAAGCCCAGAATTTCCCGTCCCCTAAATGCTTTTGACTCGCTGTAGTGAGAAGCAGACACATAGCTGACAGTGAAATCTATCTGCACTCCTATACGGAGGGCCAGCGTCTTACCACGATCGGCAATGTTTGCAACATGGTGTCAGGTCTTTGCAGTTTCATCGTCAGGCATAGTTTCACATGAATATGCAAAGTGTTGGGACTGCCAAGCTGCCAAAAGCTGGAGTAGAGCAGAAACGGTACAGCACAGCCCTTTGCTATTGTGAAGATCTAAGCCTCTACCACTGAAAGTACACGTGATTTATTTTTTATACCAAGGCAAGTGCTCAGCTGCCTACAAATGGAGTGATGAAAGAAAATCTGCTATTTACTGCATTCTTGTTGTGACTTAGCTCTGCCCATTGTTTTTTTTTTCTACTTTATGATAAACCCATTTGGTAGTCAGGATCCATAGGGGCTTGACTGTCCCTGAGAAATGTAATTTTAAAATATCATATTTTGTTTTCTGTTAAAATTGTTTAACACATTGATTTTTTTAACCATGTTTAGAAAGCTCAAGGCAGGTTTGTTTACAGAATTCATTTTTCTTTTGTTGCAGTACATACAGGAGGACTTTTTCCTTTCTCTTACAACGATGAAACAATTTACTTAAATAAATATCAGATTACTTAAACAATTACCACATTTGTTTTCCACAATATTGTTAAATGACTTATAATCCATTTACGTCTTTGGGCATTCATTTCACAAACAAGAAGTAGCTCATTCAAGCTTCAATTTGTGCGCTTCTAGACCCAAATGTTTGCAAAGCTACTTACCAGCACTTCTCTGCAGGGAATGCAAAGCTCGCCCTGTTTATAAGAGAGGGAGAAATATAATTTGAATAAGCTTTTAATCTGTGGAGAGATGATCCAAAGGACTCAGCTGCTACTGCTTCCCATTTCAGGACACAATCTCCTTACAATGATGGGACTCTATTATCATTCTGTGGCACATACACCAGTGAACAAGAGGAAAATCATCTAACAAGTAGAGTGAAGACGGCAGGAGAGATGGGGAACCTACAGTACTGCTCACTTTTCTAATGGCTTCAAAGAGATAAGAGGTTACTCCCTTTACAAAATCTATTGCTAAAACAGTAAATACTTCAGTTTTATCTTTCTCACAGAAGCCAGTCATTATCCACATAACTCAGATAAACCCAGGGAGGAAGGCAACCAAATCCATTCACCTATTTAACTTCAATTTTCAAAGTATTCTTAACAATCAAGACATTTTGCTGAAATGTGTTTTTTTTTTGTTTGTTTGTTTTTTTTTTTTTTGTTTTTTTTTTTTTTTTTTTATCATAGCATCACAGTGAGTTTTGTTTTCAGTTGAAATAGCCAGGGAAAATAGCTTATTATTTCACAATATTATGCAGTGGGTGTAATTAGATTAACAGTGACTGCAGTGTGAGCTGTTAGAAAACAAGCATGTATGCAATAAATGACAGATAAATGACTGACAAAGATCCAATGGGTACTTTGTGTCCCTGGCTGAATTGAGAGGGAAACATCAGGCATGATTTGAAAATACAGACTACGTGAAAGGATTTGTTTATGTCTTATAACCAGCTATCGGTTTCATCCATGAGTCGTGGGGCAAACGGCAATGGATGTAAATGTTCAACTCTGCTCCCAGTATCTGTTTCAGAGTGTGACATTCATTATAAAAAGTATAAGTATTTTCTTCATTTTCCTGTGATTTCTGCAGGCCATTATGGGAGTCATTAGATCCACACTAGATTCAACTGTTTGTTTTAAGTGGAAATGTTATTTTGCATTATCTTGTTTATAAGAGCAGAGCAGCCCATGAGGCACCTACCTGTAAGTCTCTAGATAAATGTACAAATAATTGTAGAAAATTGCTGGCACACCACAGCCTTCTGGTTGAGGCCATATAACTGCATCACCCACTGTTCAGTTCCCGCAACTGGTATTTGTTGCATCCATGTCTCTCTACCCTGTTTCCATGAAAGGCCTCCCCTTAGGATGTCTGAGACTTGTGTCCATGTCAGCTGGATGGATAAGCGGTACAGATAATGGATGAATGGACTTCCAAAGTCTTCTATGTATCACACTGTATTTATGAATATGTTAATTTTAAGTGACTAATAATATACTGAATGACAATTTAATATCTACCTTTTTACTTTTCTCTAATTACATTTTTAATTTGTTTTACATCTTGCTTGAATTAAATAACTTTAAGTAACATTACTTTGATTTGAGTAGGACATTCGGGCTACTGCTGCTTATGGTCATAATATGAATGCAAAGAGGACGTCACTTTTCCAATGATGCATTAAACCTAAATATGTGGCATGAGGGAAGCTGTCACAAAGTACAGTTTGTGCTGCTATGCAGCATTGGGAGGTTTTGAAAATAGGATGTTTGAGTTGCCCATTTTCTTCATTAGCCTCCATTGTTGTGACAGTGTGGAGATAAATTGGCTGAAATAGCTGAGTCATGTAGATATGGTTTTTGAGGACAGACTGCACTTGGCTAATTACTGCTCTAAAAGACAACAAAACAACTCTTAGAGCTTGACAAATTTAGACAATAGACCAGTAAGTGCACTTGAAATCACTAAGTTATCATCAAGGCTTTTTATTCAGCTGTAATTATTTTTTATTGCAAATGTTTGTGGGGGAAAAATGCTATTCATAAGCAGCTAGTGTGCAGCTGAGATTTCAGAGGGCAGAATTAAACTTGCAAATTTCTATCATCTGTGATTAATGCCAATACATATTCACCACCAAAAACAAAATTAATGTTGAGCCCACTCAGGGAGAGAAGATGGAAATCAGGGCAGTTCTAAAGATACTGATTGCAGGAGGGAGGGGGGGGTTGAAACTGAAGCAGAGCATCCATTGACTAGTGTAATTCTTCAATTGTGTTACAATGCTGACAACAATTACATGGACAAAGAAACACGAGAAGTAAGAGATAATACTTTACTGGTATTCCTGATCACCTGCGTTCTGCTTCAATATAACTTTCACATTAAATTCAGGTTGTGTTGATAAGAAATGCAGCAAATGAGAATGTGTCCTAAATTCATCTCTCCTTGGGGATTAGAAAGCAGTTTCTGCAACAATCTGGAGGAAAAAAAGGCTCCTGATGGAGGCAAGAAATCTACAGAGAGAAATCATTTTCTGCAAACATGATATTCACCACAAAAAGGCTTCATTTTTTGAAACCGTGTAGGATCTAATACTAAATCTGCAGGAGCTGAAATCAGAGGAAAGTCAGTGGGTGTGAGCAGGTATGTCAGAGGAGTTTAGTCACTGCATTAGGTCAGGCTTATTGACCACCCTGATTTACTTCAACCCGTTTAGTTGCTGGCAAAAAACGAAAAAAAAAAAAAAAAAAAAGAAATCCTCTTCATTTTGCGGAATTTCACACAGAGATAACTAATGCTGAGAGGCATCCGGCCTCTCTCGCTCTGCTGCTGCTCCACAGCGGCCATTCAGTTAAGCAGCTGAGTGGAAGTGTAATTACTATTCAGGCAATATTCCCAATCTCAGAAAAATACCAAACCAGATAAGACCAGCCATGAATAATATGTACTACTGCCAGTCCTTTACATTAGATGTACAGTGTAAATAGGGCGTACAATATCAACTCACCGAAACTGTAACATCGCACCAGAATATGTGATATTCTGATGTTTACCCCAGTGATATAATATCCTCAGTAATAAATGCAATGGAGTAATGAAACTGCTTTTTCAATAGCTTCCCCAACAAAAGAAGTTTTTTTTTTCACCATTACTATCCAATTTCCTGTATATGAGCAGACCTTTATGCTGTCACTTTAGGTGCAATAACAAATGCTAATAAACTCCCCTCTGCAAAATACACCTCACGTTGTGTATCAACATAGTCTGTTTTGTATGCCGGTAATTGCCTTTACGGTATGTACCACATCTCAATGATGAGTCACTGCCTTCACCGGCACATCTCAGATCCATGTTTACCTCAGAGATTGCATCGGAACACAGGATCCCCTCCTCAAAGTTATAACACGGGGAAGAGGCTGGGGGGTATCAGATTGTGAGCTGTACTCAATCACATTTTTTTTTTTTTTTTTTTTGTGCCTTCCTCTTCCAAAACACACAACGTTTGCATCCAGGGAGGTTTAATGTATCAGGATTTGACTTACGAACTCGGAAGATGAAGCATTCAGAAAATCATGTGGAAAAAATGTTTGGTCACATCCTTTGTGCAGTTGCATGTGTGTGTATATGAACTTGCCTTTGCAGATGTGTGATGCTCGAATAACGGTGTTAGAAGGGTAACACTTGGTAATATACAGCTCTCAAGGTGTCACACAGTACATAATAAATATGGAAATAAAACCAACATCATCCATGATAATCTTCACAGACTTTTTTTTATGGTGTATTGGGACCCTATATAATAAAGGCAAGTTTAATAGGCTGCTCTGTCAACGCAGTGCTGAGGGATGAAAAGGGTTCCCAACACCAGCTAAGCCCCTGAGAACTCCTGACAGCAAAGGATTGTGGGCCAAGGAGCAGGAGTCTGTGCATAGTTTCGATGATTATCCATTTCCCAGCAAGCTGCGTCGCATTAGGAGCATGGAGCTGCTACCTCTCAATTAACATCACAATCGCACTCAGGGGGTTTCCACAACACTAGTGTTTGTGTTGGTGTGTGTGCAAAGGATAACAATGGCCAGAGGTTGTCAAACTCCCCCGCTTCCCCATAAAGCCATCATGCTGTGCCTGTGGCCACTGCGTCGCCTCAGCCAATTACAAATCAATTAATCAGCTCAAAGTCTGTGCTCCTGCTAATGGACTGTGTGCTTGGATTGATAAGGCCAATCATTGTTGGTGTTGATGCACTTATACCTCCATCAGCATTATGTTTCAACAAAAGCTGTATTTTTAATCAGGAGGATCTGGAGCAGACAGAAAGCAATTTGTTCAGGGTTATAAGTTAATTAGCTTGTACCTCATGCTTTGTTTCCAATTGAAACATTGTAGTGATTTCAAATATGTATTTTGCCTTTCATTTGCAGGAGATTATGATGTACCAGCCCTACTTACACGGACATATGTGCTTATTCACTTTTTTACCTAAGAGCTAGATGGGAAAGATCAATACAACTCTCCTGTCTGAATGGTACGGAGTACACAGCTGAAGGTTGCAGTCGGTTAGTATATTGGTTATTATATTATATTATATACATATAGATTAAGACTGGAAACAGAGGGAAGTGGGTAGCCTGATTCTGTACAAAGGTAACTAAATTTGACAACTTGCACTTATACAGATAACTAACTAACTTGTTACAGCTCATCATCCTGTGGCTGTGTGAAACTGCAAACCCTCAAACCCCAGTTTTGCATGACCACCCCTCTCGCACAATGACATGTTGATCAAGAGACAAAAGCCTGGCAGACACGGCCCCACTGAAGGTACAGGTCGAAATGCAAATGCAAGAAGCCAAAAGCATAAGAAGCTATGTGTACTTGTACATAGTGTTTATCTTTCAATGTGCTGGTTGGCATATTTTGTCACTTCTGGACAGAGCAACGCTTGTGATTTTCCTTTGTATTCGGTCTTTATGCTAAGCTAAGCTAAATGGCTGCTGTCTCTCTTTAGATATTCACCTCGCCGATGTGACAGTGATGTCAATTGTCATATCCAGTAAGTAAATAAGTAAATATCCTAAGATGTTTTGCTATTTCTTTGAACACAGTTCTTTTTTTTTTTTTTTTGCTAGCATGTTTCAGGTTCCTCCATGAGTATGACTCTATATGACCATTTCATGGTCATATATAAGCCATGAATATTTCATGGTCATTTAGAATCACATTCCTCTTATCCTCTGGCCTCCACATCTAAGTCTAGACCATCATCCTCTGCCCATAAGAGCTTCCTCCTCCTAATGATGTAATATGAAATCATCTTCCTGGATCCTACACATACCTCTCTCTCCAAATGCTTGTCTTTGCTCCATCTCTATCCATCAGCTTCTTCTATTCCTTCCTGCATTCAAGTGGTTTGGTTTATTGCCCCCTGTCTAACCCCTCCCTGTCTCAGTTTCCTCTTTCCTCATCTTTCCTTGGTTTCCCCACAGCCTTCCACGTGATTTCCATCCACTATCTCTGCTTCATTCGCCTCAGGGCAGTCAGTATGTATACTTTCTATATTTGTGTGTACTTTCCCTGCAAAGATTCAGCCACAGCCAAGGGATCAGGCTCTCCAGAGGTCAGACCTGTGATGGACGGGTAGTCCAATACTGACACTGACCCACAGCGCTTCGAGGCAGCTTGCAGTGGCCTCCGGCCCACATCACCTCCCGTCAGTTCCCATGACAGTATACAGGATCTTATCACTGCCGAAGAAGAGAAGAGAGCGTCACTGCCACCCACCCCACCCTTCCACCCACCCACACAGACACACACACATGCATACTCATGTACACAAGAAAGAAAGCATACCGACATTGTCACAAACAAGCACCTGGCAGATCTTAGTGATAGCAGCATACACCCAAATGAAGACAGCAGACACAATTGAGTGACAGAAATGTCGCTTTCCACAACAATGCAATTAAAAGCTACAATAACTGCCTACAAGAAGTAAGTGAGGCTATTATGCTGTCAGCGGTTTGACAGATTTAAGACGGCGGTATTGTAAAGGCTCCTACTTGACGATGTAAAATCAAAATTTTCACCTCGACATGAGTTACTACAACTCCCTCTGCCTCCTTTTCCCTCCCCTTAATGCATACTGGAAAATGGATTCATTGAGCTGTGCACTCTGGTACCCCCCCATTTTCATTATCATCTTTAACAACTGTCTGTGGCATGTTTACAAGGCTGCTCATTTGAAATCATGGCATCAGTTTTCCTCTTCCCCCTGCAACTCCCATGGAATCACTCAGAGCAGAAGACCTATACCCCCTAGTGGTCAGTATCAGTACTGCAACCAAGAGGTTACTGTAACAGTGTTGCTTCAATGGCAGGAAAAAGCTTGGTTGCGCACCACTGAGTACTTTGATTCATATTCATGTGAATGATCTGGTTTCCAGAATTTTCTTTTCAGATTTATCGAACACATGCTGAGTAATGGTAATCCGAAATAGCAAAACATCCAAAAAAGCACCTTAATTGCAAAGAGTATGGGAAATTGGGTTTGAGGGCTTAAGTCACTGGTGTGTAGTGAATCCATGCATGTGTTGGCAAGATTACTTATTGTGCAGCCTGATCATACATATGCAAATGCTTTCTCATGATCCCAGAGCATTGAAAGAATTACAGCGAGCATCCGTCACACTGAAAGACTCTATACTGGCCCATATAATCACTCAGCTGAATTCAGGGCAAGTGGGAAAGAAAGGAAGTGTTTTTCTTTCTCTCCACATCAGCATTCAAAAACCAGAGAGGGAGACAGAGAGAGAGCTCCAATGTACTGCTGCACAGATGCTTTTGAATCATTTTCAAAGACCCTTTCTTACCAAACACGCCCTACCCCCTCCTATGCACAGTGATCGGGTACAGCTTTTTGGTAAATATTTGATAGTGTGGCCTCATGTCTTTGAGACATGGAGAACGTCCGTGAGGAGTTGTTTTTAGGTCAGCTCCAAGAACGCTTTTCTCCTTCTTCTTCTTCCCCTTCTCTATCTTCTCCTTGCTCACTCGCTCCCGATGTAAACTGCAAAGGACAGGATGTGATAGGCGGAGGAGATTTGTTTGAAATTTGCCCCAGTTCAGAAAAAAAAGTGTGTGTGTGTGTGTGTGTGTGTGTGTGTGTGTGTGTGTGTGTGTGTGTGTGTGTGTGTGTGTGTGTGTGTGTGTGTAAGTGTGTCAAGAGATAACGGAGGATACCCCCTGCCTCTAGCATTCCTCCCGCAGGGTGCACAAGCAATTCAGGGCTTTCATCCGTGTTAGACAATGTGCCACCTTCTGTGAGAGAGCAGGGAAGAGGAGATAACCCCAAGACGCCTTCAGAAATGATGATTGTTGATTTGCATTGGGGAGTAAACAAATATGAAAATGATGAAAAGCCAAGCACCATAATGTACCATACTGTACTGAAACTTTGTTACGAAATATAGGTGCACATCTCTTTTTTATACAATAACACCATCGTGAGGTTTAATTGATTGAAGTTGATTCTGATTGTACCTTTAAACCAAGCAACGTTTTGCTTTGAAGGAACGGCCACACAGGACACAGGCTTAGAAATTCATATGAGGTGACCATTAAAATTCATGCATGCAGTGTTTTCTCGAAACTGTCGTCTCAACTTGATGACTTAACACTTCTTGACAACATTTATATACAGCGATATTATCAGACTTGCTCTGCGTGTTAATGGTACACTCCTAGCGTCGCTAAGTAGCTACACCGCCCACACTCTTCAAAGTAATGGTTAGAGAGACTGACTGCATGTGTGTGCGAGCCCGTGTGCATTTGTGTGGATAGAGGAACCAGTTGGTGCCATCAGTACGGGGTCACTGGGGAACCAGTTAATGAGAAATTGTTATGTAAATCCAATCTAATTAAAAATTAGAACTACACTAGTCAAGTCTAAGGCATGGATGGGGAGAAAGGATGTTAAATCATATTATTACTGTGCCTAATTTGCATAACCTAATTCACCATCATGCAGCCTTTCTCTTCAGCCTCATATCTTGTTGCATCGCTAAATAAATCCAAACAAATAATCAAATGTGTTATTGGGCAGTCAGTTAATGAATGCAAACCCGTGTCAACTTGGAGCATAGAGTTTGTCCTTGCTCTTCTTCTCTTTCGAGTAGAAGAAGGGATGTGAACGAGGCCTCGGTAGCTGCCATCACATCTGACGACATGTCAGATATCCTCTCAAATTTACCTCGCAGGATTATCCTAATAGCTCATATGCGTGAGAGCCAAGATGTAGGCTGCTAGTTTTAACACCACGATGGCAGAGTCTGTCGTATGATTACGAGGCTTAGCTCCTTCCCTCTGATACATGGCAACACTGAGCCTCCGTGGGTGTAATGTACAGTATGTGTACTGCATGTATGTGTGGAGATAGAGGGGGGAACTTTTTAATTTAATCCATCTCAATGTCATGCAGTCATGCATCTGCAGCCCACATGGGATTACCAGATGCATGCACACGTTATCTTTCAGTTTGTACTTTAAGTTTGTATAAATGTTTTTCTAATTATAGTCTTTTTTCATTTCTTTTTAAACATTTGTTTGGCATTTGGAATCGTCTGAGAGCGGGTAGCTGACATAAGGTGAGAGTTGGATTTCATTTGGGGATGAGGTGCCAATAAACAAGAATTTCATTTTGAAACAATAAGCAAACAATAGTGCTATTACTCCATCAAGTTGGCTAGCAGGAGCAATTCAAAATGACATGTAATGTACAACATGGTCAGATGATTAAAAAGTAAGAAATGAATGAGCTGATTGTGCAGAATAAAGTACAAAGAAGTCGATCTTGTTCTCCAGCAGTTCAGCCTTTTTTTTTGTCTCTCAAGGCTTGGCCAATTTAGGAAAACTGGCATTTCATTTGCATTTTTCATTTGCACCACAGAAACTAATGAGAAACTAATCCAAATGAGTGCCTGTTGTGACAATATTGTTAACAGTTGATAAAAATTCAATCAATTTTCGTACAGGGGATAGAGTCTTAGCTTCCAAACAGGGATGTGACACAGTGGGAAACACTGGATTAGACCATTGGACTACATATGATTGTTCAAGTAAACAGACATTTGCTGAGGTAATGATGGATTATACTGGACTATGCTGTATTATGACATTTAAATATAATTTAAAGTTGAGTGCAAATTGGTTAAATGGCTGAAAATCGGAAAAGTGTTGCCATTTATTTTCTTTGAACTCCCAAACACCACCGGCAGAAGTGATGGTTACAAGTCATTTGCACACCTACGAAGAGTTTAGGTGTGGTGTCATGTATCTTGCATTTCTGTCATGTACCACCCAAATGAGTCAACAATCTGAATAGTTGAAGACATCATTTTTGTGTGTGTGTGTGTGTGTGTGTGTGTGTGTGTGTGTGTATGTGCGCACATGCACATGTCTCTGCAGATGAGTGAATATTTTTGCTGTGTGTATATTAATGTGTATGTCTTTTTTTTTTCTTGTGTGTCTGTGAGTGTGTGTTTCTATGTCTATGTGAGTGTCTGTGTCTATATGTAGGTGTGAGATTTGGCATGTGTTTGGGGACTGACTTCAGGGGCCTGTTCAGCTCATGCAGAGCAGCGCTGTGGGACAGTATCAGGTTACCTTGCATCACTGCATGCAAACAGCTGTGGAACAGTTATTTTTGATCATGGAGGAAAACATTGTGTGTACATCAGCAAATCACACACAAAAGATTTGCGGTATATATGTCTAAATGTGCTTTATCATAGGCATTAGCATCTTCTCAAGCTCATTTACAATTGCATGTTGTATTTGCAGGGGAACAGCATGTCCCCATCCCCAGTGATGTCTATTTGTGCTCAGACAGCAAGGTCAGCCTGACTTAGACAGACGGGCAGAAAGCTCTGGATGCACCTCATCCTCCCCCAAAGGCTGCACACACCTTCAGCATCTGCCCATAGCCCACAGTGAACTAATATCCACCTGTGATTAACCTCGCATTACTGGACCCAATGTGTTATTGTCTGGAATTTGGAGCCTTGAGGCTGCACTGACTCATAGTGTAGCCTCATAAAACGCACCATTAAACAATTATGAGGCTATACAACCTCACCACCTGACCATAAGCACATCCACAGCCAGTGTTGTCTTTGGAGGTGGGCAAAAGGGGGCTAGGTTTTGTAAGTGATGTGGTGGGGGCCGATTACCCTGCCAAAATGATTGACCCTTAATTTCTCTAGTTCCCAGGCCTGTTTTTATGTGGTAACAGCAAGAGGCTGGATATTGTCCAAAGTAAGAACAGCTTGCACAGTCAGGAAAAGTAGTACATGTTTTAATGAGTCATACACAAGAAACAAGTTCAATTTTAAAATTCTGTACAGGCTTGTCAGGCAGACATTTCAAAAAGAAAAATGCACTAAAGTCTTAGTGTGTTGGGACCAGTTGCAACCACTTGTCTGCCTTGTTGTTGTGCATTTGGCTTTATTTCCTCCAACTAATGTAGTTTGCTGTGTGGAGCCATAGTGCACAGAAAGTTGAGCTATGACCCCTGTTGCGTTGACCTTTGTGAGTCTGTCCTATAGCTAAAGACTTACACTTCACTAAATGAAATAAAGTTGAACCACATGAACCAGTTCTTTCATACAGGTGGGATCTGGTTATTCATTAGACCTTTAGATTAGATCTTTGAATAACATGGTATTGGTGTCTATTGTTGAATTTTCCTATATGGGATCATTAAAGTTAATATTTTCTTGTTGAGTTTTTTAAATTATATTCAACCTGTAAGGCACTGTTTCGTAGCTCTCAGAAGAAGCCGACAAGACTAATGTTAGCTTGCTAATAAATGATGTTTAAATTAAATTAAATAAAAGAGGTGACATGAAATATGGCTGATGCATCTTTACCTGACACTTGCTCCAAGCACTGTTAAATAGTGGAAAGTTCAAGTGTTTTAAATTGTATTTTATTTTTGAAAAAGCACAATACACCTGAAACTACAATACATTTTGCTGGTAGTTTTAATTTACACGAAGAAATAACATTGGTTATGGCAGCATGATGGGATATTTACCAGTTGTTTTAAAACTGCATGAAACAACGTAATATCTTAAAGTTAAATTAACTAGTAATTACAAGTTAGACATTTGTGGCAAAAGTCAATCACTTGTTTGAAACCCAACTAGCTGTTACTGAGCCTTTACATATGAACTTAGATTTCCAAATGGCTGGTACAACATAATCCACATTAATACCATGTTATAGCAATCAATAACTAAGTTACCAGCAATTTGTTGTTCCTCTATTACAGTACACCGTCTGTCCATGAAGCAATCATCCAAATGTGTAATCTTCTTTTTCTCTGTAGTCAATTTCATAGTTTAACATCTCCCCCCAAAACAAACTTGCCTCTCTAAAGTAAGTTATGGGGTAATGAAGCATTATTAAACCAGATACAATTATTCTTTGAGAGTTTTGTTTTCATGTTTCAAGTGGTTTTGTAATAATCAAAGCTTAATAGAATTCAGTTGTTCAGAGTTAATTGTCTAGTGAGTATCTCTTACAATGAGATGTATGAGTGATGATGAATACAAATAGGTCAAGTCTTCTTTGTACTTAACTGATTGCTTTTGTATATGTGTGTATTTCATGTGTGCATGTGGCTGGCAAAAGCAGTGTCTCTCTAAGTCTTCCTGCAGGTCACAGCTCATATCCTCCTTCATATTTTAGGCATGAAATTCTGCCAATAAAGCAGCATTTTATTGGTGTCAGATCGTTTGCCTGTAAAATGGTGCATTGACTTCATTCCCCTCCCGTCCTTCTGATTCTTATTCATTTGATACCTGTGTGTGTGTCTCTGTGTGTGTGCGTTTGTGTGTGTGCAAAAAAGAGAAAAATGAGCACCTGTCAAGAGGCTTTGTGTAATGTATTGTAACCTTCTAACAAGATGGCCACATCCTGGTTGGTGACATTGTGACATACAGTACAGAACTTACGTGTGCGTGTGTGTATGTGTGGTTGTGACTATGTGTTTTAGCTCAGGGGAGCTAATAAGGCCACCAGAACCAGCAGAACGATGTGTCATCATGAAGGTCACGAGTTCAACCCCCACGTGTAATGCCACACTGGTGACATTAAGCCGGACAGCCTCTTTAACTCAGCTAACTTGTGCTGGTTTTTGGCACAGAAGACACCACGGCTGAAACACTATTATGTTCCCTAAGCCTCAATTACAGCATGAAATCTTATCTACTACAAGTTAATGTTCTTCTAAACATCTGAAAGGCAATCGGCCACACACATAGGAAAAAAACAAGAGGAACTCAAAAAGTGGGAAAATCAAAGGGTCTCTTTTAAAACTTCTTCACCTCCATTTTTTTTTTTTTTTTGTTTGTATCATCCACGTGATTTCATCCAAGGACCCTATTAACCTGCAGGATGAACTTTTGTCCCCCTCTCAGATATCCTCATCTCTGCGTGTGATGAGGGAGAGGGGGTCAGCTGGTTTTATCCTCAGCCGAGACCATAAGGACCTTTGTTGATCTGGTCCCAGGAGAGGTGGCTATAATAGCATTTTCTGTGAAAATCATAGGACAAGATACAGCTGGGGCCAGGGTCAGTGTGTAGCAGAGGAGAACAGTATGACCAGGGGACTGTAACACAATTACGTACTGAAAATCAGTGCTGCCTCAACCATCGGCTCCTTCAGTCAGTGTGATGTATGTTAAATTAGAGCTGCTCGTAACCATTTATGGGTTGAACATGTATTGATATTCCCTGCTTTCTCTGAGCATGTGCAAAGATCAATGCCATGTTATGCAGGTACTGGAAAAAAGGGTCACTGCACTACATATTAAAATTGTGGTAACATATTGGATTATAATATTTAACACTGATATGAATTAAAGCCTTTGTTAGATAAATTATGACCCAGAACTTTTATCATTAGTCACAACACAAATATCTTACAACATGTAATCTAATAAACCATAATAAAATCTCATGATCTTATAATACATGCCATATGGTGCCCAGTATGATATGCCACAGCTGTGAATGTCGGACAGCCATTGCTTATCGCACTGTGTTGGCTCTCTCGATTAGGAAATCTCAACAAGGACAACCTGTCTGAGGGCTCATTGTCTGCCTGTCACACTGTCGTGCATTTCAATCAGTCATCTCCTTAATAATGTCCTTGTTATTGATTGCAGTTGGGAAATTATTCGCTCGCTTCTGATGTGTTTGTTTGTCGTCCTCCGTCTTGACACAGGCCATGTAAGAACAATTATTGGTCTTGAATTGTTATTTTTCTGCTGCCGGTGCTGCTTCTTCTGTCAGCCGTGTCACCCGCTCCATTTAATCCCAAAGCACCTTGAATTAAGAGAGTTGTTATAATGATTTTGTGTGCCTATCTGTGATTTTGTCATTATTTGTTAATTGATATTCTTACAGTCCACTGCTGATAAAAACTTGAACTGGTTTCTCAGCTGTAGAAAAAAAAAAAAGATAACATAACATAACAGCATCAGTTTAAGTTCCTTTTATCACTGAAGATAAATATCCTTGTTTTTGTCAATAATCAGCCACCCAAAAAAAGTTGAGCATGATGTTGACCCCAGTTGTTTTGTGAAATTGTTTTAGCTTGTTATCCATGTACTTGCATGTACATCCAGAGGAAGCTAATAACCAGACCATGAATTAAACTATTTGTGAAATTTGGAAATAAAAATAATAAATATTTCTACCACCTTGGTAGAAACAGGAATGGAGGGTCAGGCAATACATACAGTTATATGACATTTAAAGCAGAATGTGGTCCTCAGGTTTTTATATGCATGTCAAAACTGTATTAAATTGTTAATGAATATGCTACAGGATATACAGCGTTGAATTTGTCTATAAAAAGAGGTCAATGACCTGTGAGGTGAGGTGAAGTGAAGTGCTTTCAAACCACTGATGAGACTATGTTTTGTTTGCATTTGACTCTTTTGAACCATCTGTTTGGTTCGCTAGGAGAAAAGTCAGTAACATTGGAAGTTTGTGGAGCTACTTTGCGTGTGCATGCACCAATGCTAGCAGGTCTGGCAATAGGCCGGCTGTTTAAAGGTTTAGGGAGTGGGCGGGATAAAAGGTCCTTTCAGCAACTTAAGTCCAGGGGGATTTTTGTTTGCAATTATCGGCCATGTTGTGATATTTCCATGCTGAGTGAAAAATAAAAAAATTATTGCTCCAATTCAGATGCCTGTTTTGGAGTGCATTATCTGTTCATATCCAAACAACCTATCTGTGCTGGGTTATATCCCTGCAGGCTATCACTGAAGGGTAATCCACTCTGCAGCCTCTGGTGTCATGAGTCTAATGGAGGCTTGTGCATTGGAATCAAAGTGCCAAGCAGTGTGTACTGAATAAATAGTGTCTCTCTGTCTCCACTATGCACCATAATCTCAATACATGGCTAATTGACATGGCAAGCTATTAAAAGGGGCTGAGGCCTTGCCTGGTGGTGGAGGTGGAGAGTCAAGACTGCCGAGGCAGTGATAAAATTAATGCTTTCAAAGTCTCTTCAGGGTCTGCAGGTAAAAAGAGTTTTTTTTTTAATGTTTAAATCTACAAATCCTGCATTTGATAGAAGAAAAAATGAAATTAAAGGCTCTGTTTATAAGCTACACACAGTACCAGTGTATTTCTTTGTTAAAAGCATGTATCAGAAGGGCCAATAACTTGGTGTTTCAGCTAAAATTTGTAGCCTTCCTTAGTAGATAGAGTTGCTCAGCTGGCATGAAGATGGTTACCATCTATATAAAAATTCTGCTGAGGTTGTCCTTGAGCTGTGACTGAAAGCTCTGGAAACACCAAAGTGAACCATTATATGAGGATTTATCTGTGAACTCAGCTGACTAGTTGAGAGTACAGCATACATTTTTTCTTTGTATCTTTAGGTTCATTCTTTATTCATGTCTAACATTACTTTTCAAATAATACAGTATCCTAAAGCTGCTATGTTCAATATTTTTTACTGTGTCATGTTTTCATCATGTTTTAAATTACTATAATGTGAAAGGTGTTGCCCGTAGTGATGAATCCACAGAAATCATTACCTGACTCTGCAGTTCGCCTCAGCTCTACGTTGCATTTCAGCGCCTTTCAGCTGATAGTTTAAATTTTATGACTCACAACTATACTGCTTTGTTTCACTTGAACAGCAGGTATCTATGCTGTGTTAATGTTAGACTTGCACCAACACCAGAGATACGTCTTTGTCCCGTTTATAGTTTCTCGGGAAAACTTATTCTTATTGTTGTGGCAATCTATTTAGTGTCTTTGTTGGCCTAATGTGGTTTGTGTATTGTTCTCTGAAGGATGCTGCATTTGCTTTTGTGATTTGTAATTGCTGTCGTTCAACTGTCAAATATTATTTCACGCTACCAAGAGCCATTTGCAGACGCTGAATACCCAGCCAGTTTGTCCCTCCACAGAGCTCCCTTGATGTGTGCACTGGACTTACATATGGATAAACTTTGTCTGTAATATTAAATAGACATTTCCTTTGCTGCAGCCGTGGCAGTGTGTTTCTCTCCTAAACAGCATCTCTGACTCGGCTGTATACTTTTCTTTCTAAAAATCCACTTTAGAAGATATTATGCCACATGTCTAGTTGACGGCTGAGTGAAATTTTAAAGCCGTGGCTTTTACATGCCATTTGATGATGAATCCTTCCGTTCTTTCTTTTTTTATTTCCTTTTTTTTTCGTGGTGGTTTAAAGAAGCCTGTGTCTGTTCTTCTCACAGGAGCTCTGTAAGGATTTGCAATGAAAGATTGACACACTGGATGATGAGCACTACGATATTGAGGTGAAGGTGGCCAAGAATGAGAGAGAGGTACTTGTCTTTGTAATGGAAATGAACAGAAGTTTAACTCTGTGTCAGAATTTTTATGGAAGGTAACCATACTTGTATTTTACCTGAGATAACCTCCAGCCCTTTGAAGATCAAATGCTACACTCTCATCTTAATCCTTCTTCCAAGATTATATCTATTTACATCTGTAACCACACCAAAGTGAAATTATGATCTTGTATGCACTGTCTGAACTCACAGGGAATTGCAGAGATTGGAATGAAAAGCCCTGCGTCATGTCAGATTGGATTCTGCAACTTTGTGATCTGCTCTAATCCACAAAGGATACAGAACGAAAGATGCTCTGCATTCATGCTGTATTTGCCTTCAATGTATCCACACTAGATTGAAGGTTGTAGAAAAAAATAGCCAAAATAGAAAAAAAGATCAGACCAGATCCACTTTTTTGCTGTTGCTGACCCACAGCCGAACCTGCAGCGAGTGAAGCAGTCCAGAGACCAAATTGAAACACAGTGAAGAAAAAGGGAAGTAAGGCTGGAGGCAGCGTCTTAGTCTACTTTTTTTCAAAGTGGCTGTTATCTCCCGTCACGCGCAGTAATGAGTTTCATTTCGATACCAGGTCACTGGACAATTTGAAGCATGCAATGGTGTGCAGAATAGATGTCCTACCTGCACACTCAATGTCTGTTATTTTGATTTCAATGTCTTGTCCTGTTGACAAATAAACTACTACTACTATATGTTTTTAAAATCATGTTATCAACTTCTGATCTTTACATCCAAGGCGAAAGAAAAATCCTTCAGACAAACACGCTCAGGAACTTCAGACATGTATTTTGCAGTGAAGCAGTATCGTTTGAAAGCAGGGACCAAGTAGCCTCTTAGGGAGCTGGTAGACATAAATTATTAGAGCAGGTCAAGGCTCCAGCAGCACTTGCAGTATAAAGAATAAATTTGTTGTTAAATGTACAGTTAATGCTTAGTTAGTGTAATTAAAAACAGGGCTATTAAAAACTCCTGCAATCCAGCATTTGCAGAAATGTAATGATCCCTGACCTTGGAAATTACATCTCAAAATATGGTGCATTAGAGATCTCAAGAACTTTCATTGCAACTGAATAATAATGTGAAATTAGGTGAATGAGGTTTATACAATCTCTCCCTCTTCTAAAAATATATAACATTTTATATTTGTGAAAAGATAATATTGAACTCCTTAATCACTCCATAGTGTAGTATCCTTTGGTATCCAAGTAGTTGTGACAAGGTTGAGGAAACTGGCAAGGATACATTTTAGAACACAAAGGTGCCACATAAACATGAATTAAAGTTTTCTGTTGCAAGACAGAAATAAAACTTTTCTTCCAGTCTCAACCCTTTTGTTTTTTGTGCCATCCAACAGATTGCAAAACCACAGGGTCTGAATGAGGAGATGTCCTTGACTACCTTGCTTTTTAATGGCTAGCTGAAGTCTGGTAGGAAACCAGTTACATATTACTGTTGTTTTTAGTTCTTGTTGCGCATCCACATACATTTGTGTATTGAGTTTATTCTATGGGGTCGTATGTGTGTATGCATACACCAGTATGTACGCATGTATTAAAGTATCCTTTTCTGTTGCTGTAGTTGCTGGTGTAGTGACACCACCTCATAGTTTGGGGTACATACAAAGTATAATATTGCCATGTTAGCTATGTTGGAGTTAGTTACATGTGCATGATGTATTTGTTTATTTATTTAAATGATATTTGTTTACATTTTGATAAATGCCAAATTAGGTTTTTGCAGTTCCTGTGGATAATGTGGCTATGAATGTACAAACAACTATTGCTGGTTTACCCTGATGCTGAAGAAAACTTTGAAATGGATTTGAAAGAGGATCATATTTTCTCTGTGATTTCTGAGCAGATTTATGGTAGTTGAGATGTGGGAGATATAATGTCCCTGGGAAGTGCAAGTCTAAGAATATGTGCTGTGGGTTCAGCTTTAACTGAGTTATGACTCTGAGAAGAGAAGATGATTTTTCTCACCAGTTTCATCTGCATCCACACCCCCCAATTCAAGTTTGAACATTTCTGATATAGCCAGTAGAATATTATGGACTCACAGTCTTAGTTGACATAGCAATGACCTAAAAACTCACTATTTGTCATATTTTCTCACTTTTTGTCAATTTATGGCAAATCAATCAAAAGGGCAAATCAATTTACGCCCTTCTGCAAAGGGCATAAATGGATTTTTTTTTTTGTATCTGAGCAGTGTCTGCTTTTTTCCCCTCTTTTCATATGAGATCAGACCTATGAGATACAGCCATGTGCTAATTTTGTCTTTTATGGAACTGTCCTCAAAACCCAAGGGTTTCATACTGCAGTTGTCTGTAAAAAAGGAAAAGAAAAAAGAAAGATAGTGGGCTGGGAAATTCCATTTGTGGCATGTCTATTTTGGATGACCTTGGTCCTTCTTCAAACATGTGGCCTTCCCACACTCTCAGACTGGCGACCCACAACCATCACAACAGAGAGAATCTCTCGGTTGAAAAGGAAGAAATCTGTCAATTACAACTACTCACAGTTTGTAGGCTCTTAACATACTGTCAAGTAGCTCTTAATAATAAGGTGGAGAAATTGAATTGGAAGTGGTCAGATACTTCAGTCACATTAAAGGCTCTTGAGGGCTGACTTATTCAGGTGGAACCACACAGAACATGTATACTGCAGTGTAACCACAGTGAGAATGATACAAAGGTGCTCTGGGACTGTTTGCTGCTGTTGTAATGTTTGATTTTATTCTATTAATTTTTGTCATCATACCTGTGAAAAGATTATGCAATAACATTTTATTAGAAATATGCCTAATTTTTTACACCACTGAAAGGTTAATGTCAGTGGTCCAAAAAAAAAAAAAAAAGTAAACTGTAAAAATCTTAATTGCGACCCACAGGTCAGTGTTTTACATAGTGTTTTATCTACTTTACATTCTGAACTGTTGGTGGCAGTATAGGTCAGGATGCGGACACCATAACAAATAAGGGATCTGACTCATACTTACAATGTTCACTTTATCATAATCTCCACCAGGGGCTGTCCAAGCATCACCCTCCATTCATCCATTCATCCTGTACTGATGCATGAAATGGTCTAACAGGAAGGACGGTATAACGGCAAGATCAACCCACTGTGCGATTGGACTTTACTGGTGCACAGACACTATACAGAGTATGTGTATAGTAATGTATGTGCGTGTATAACTATAAAATTGGGCAATTTTTACACTGTAGTCCTGGCAAGATCAACTAAAAGTAACTATGGTTTAGTTTCAGTGGAGTGTTGATAAACAGAGTGTGTTATGATTGCACGAAGCATAACTACATGTCAACATGTGCAATATACTGTATGTATTGAATCTGTAAAATATACAAACGAAAAACTATACAGTTTCGCAATGTTGCATAGTCTTCCTCATCTCTTTTTTTATGCTGAACAGATGGCCTTGTTGTGATTGGACGCAGATGGGGTTTCCGTGGTAATATCAAACATCCCACACAATGTTACACTATATTTGCCCCAGCTCTGACTCCCAAGTAGAAATTATTTCAAAGGTTTATTGTCTGTTGCTGTCTCATGTGTGTCAGTGCAGTTTAGACTGAAACAAGTAAGAAATAATGCAGAAGGACCCTCATTTTGCCATAAATTGCTAATTCTACTGTAAAGTAGAATGGCTCAATGTGAAATGTCTTTGAATTGCCTCTCATGTAACAACCAAAGTCTTGGCTGTGAGCTCCATCCAGATCCAGATATGTATCTCCTTATGTTTGTTGATCTGCTGAGATTTCATAGTAGGCTTGCAGAGGTATCATGGGAATGTCAGTTAAACATCTGTGATGGGAGGTGCACACTTAATAATCTCAGTGACATCCTTTCTCTTAGTCATCCCTCTTTTTTGCTGTGTATCAAAGCCAGGATTTTACATACACACCTTTTCACATGGGATAGGTGTATTACATCCCATGTTTTAGAAAATTAGAAAACTGATATTTCACAGGGACCATCACCATTTTCATAAAAAGTAAACACACTCAGAACCGAATATTCCTCATATAATTATACGCAACCACTCAAGTGATGCTTTGCAAAAAAGGAAAAGGCAGGAAAATAACCATTGACAATGAGCCAACGACTCATTAGGTGGACGCCAGTGGTGGGTTTTTGGTCATGAGTGAGCTTGGTAATGGTTACAGCCTGGTGAGGGCAGATACCAGATGGACAGGAAGAGACAACCCAGCACTGTGAGTTCATCTGTGGGCAAATGTGTGTTTTTCTTTCTTTCGTTCTTTTTTTAACCAGTGTTTCATTGGTACACTTGATGTGTTTGAAAAGCTCTCGCACCTGACTGTGGGTTTAGGTTATAGGTTCTTAAGAATACAGAAAGCCAGATGCTAGAAATGTTTTCTCAACTGATGTATCTTCAAAAAATGCAAATCTCTTCTGGAATAATGACGGAAAAATGGAAAAACATTTCTCTTCATGTGTCGAGTTTTATGCTCTACACATGCTCTTGGGATTTCAGTTCAGAGCTACTTTGATGTCGTGAAACGCGACATGAAAGACTTCTTACCTTTTAAACTGCATTCTTCACATGGCAGCATTGAGCCAATTTTTTTTTTTAACTCTGATTTTCCTGACTAGATTCAACATTTCATAAAAAGTCAACAAACAGGGGATTCTGTGTTTGCTTTGGTTAGACTTATAGCCAGTGTGACGGAGTCCCCCAGGGACACATCCCAGGGACCTTGAACATGTGAAAGAGTTAGAACTGAAGCCAGGTGGGTCAAAGCAAGGCTTTTAATCCCTCCCTGAGCTTTCTGCATGCTACATGTAATTGATCATTATAAATCATTTTATACAATGGTATCAGCCATTCAAAGGGGGTCAGAGGGCTTAGTGCAGAGAGAGGATTCATTTTAATCATGCACATTAACAGAGGAGGCTCAGATTTCATGTAGCAGTTACTCTTCTAGTGATCCACACGCTGCACATATACTGATGATCCACCTTGATCTAATACTGTCATATATTAAACTGATGTACATTACACAATGATGCAAGGCCGGTAATGCAGGTCGGTGGAATATCGGTGGAAAAAAATATTGGCTGGATTACCATCTCATCTTCTACTCTATGGCAGTAGTAGCAGAATGACATTTGAGTTTTTTGTAAAATTGCTCAACAATGTCGAGGTCAACATGATGACCTAATTAATATCCAAGACTTCATTAATCTCCTGACTTCCCTTTAGCACGATTACAAGACTGACATTTATGATTAGTTGTCTCAGTAACTATATATATGTATACTATATATACATCAGTTTAAAACACTAAAAACACGTGTTTGGTAGAATATGATATTGTGATGATAATCGTATTGTTTGTCCGTGAAATGTGGCAAATCAGTTGTTAATATTAAGTCAAATACAAACTACACGCCAGATGTGTTCTGTTGCAGGTGTCTATCCTTTGTTGACATTTTTGTATAACAGCACACAATAGAGTGACACAGAAAGGAACAGGAAACGGATCAGGATGATAAAAGTCCTGGATTATACCCAGGGTGCTGCAGGTGT
Source organism: Rachycentron canadum (assembly GCA_038496675.1). NCBI lineage: Eukaryota > Metazoa > Chordata > Actinopteri > Carangiformes > Rachycentridae > Rachycentron > Rachycentron canadum. The sequence continues at coordinate 10,798,901 of CM076669.1, forward strand.
TTGGTATGCACATCGACCAACTGAGTTACCGAGACATCCTAGATACCAAACATCCATCACATACACAGTCTGAGTAAGGCTGCAGTATGTGTTACTGCATTTCAAGTTGATGTCTGACGCTCATGACTTTTACTTTATTCTTAAACAAGAACAAATCTAATTGTATTTAAAGCAGTCCTGGGTTTTGAATTGTCATGTTTCATTATGCTGTGATAATGCCATTGCAAACTAACATATCAGCTTTTCATCATTAACAATAACACTTTACAAAAACTGAATACAACTTTGAAGGTACGTCCTATCCTCACCTCTAATGTCAGTTTCACATAACACAGCATCACAGTCTTTTATCTAATTTAAAACAATATGATGAAATGAGAAAATGTCAAAGGTTTGTTGAAAGCAATGTGGTTTTCAAACCTTTATAACTGCCTCTGAGATGTTTCATCTGATGTAACATTTTGAAGGTATATGTGTCAGGTAGTTTCGGCAATTTGAATCTCTCTGGCCTGGGGCTGATCTGTGCATCTCTGACAGCAGCTACAAGTAGCTCAGAGAGAGCAAAACAGCCAAGAGCCATTATGTCACCTCCTTGGTTTGTGGCCAGATAAACATGGACCAGTCTCCATATGTTCAGTGCTACCTCTCCTGGCACTAGTATGATCAAGATTTATGTCCTTTCAGGTGTAATAAGGCTTTTTTTCTGATAAATCACACAAGCACTTATGAAAGGCCTTTACCCTGAGGATGCTGAGCATAAACTAAAGTGCTGCTGAGGTAAACACCTGAGATCATGATGTGTATTATATAGCAAGTAACTACCAAGAATGAAACATTAGACTAACTCATAATGCCATGAAGTGATTTTGGATCAGGGTAATTTTAGGGGCCAGGATGTTCTATGCAAACTGGATCAGGAGCTAAGGTCTAAAAGAAACCTCCGAAATTAGGGATGCATGACAAGTTTATCTTGAAATGCATATTTCTTAAAGGAATAAAGAAAAAACTTTAAAGTTTTTTTAAATTGCTTAAGCAAGACCCCTGACACACACACACACATGCAAACTCTTTCCCCTTTCCCCACTCTCTTCCAGCCTTGTGCACACTGTCTCTTATTTTGTCACATCCACACATGCACACCAAACTCTTACACACAACTGCCTTTGCACATGCACACAATCAGCGGGCCGCATTCATTTCTCTTTATCTTAAAGAAAACACATGCAAAAAGAACACCAGCGCATATGGTGCTCATTTCTGCACCAGTGGCCTAATGCTCTTAAGTTCATTCTTTGTTCTGAGCATCATTGTTTTAAGGGGAAAGACAAAGCGGGACAGTGCCCACATGCTGCCTTTTCATAGTAGAAAGTAGAACACTATGACTATTGTGGTTGTCACCTAACTCCCTGCATCCTTAGAAAAAATGCTGACAGAGAAAATCACAAATAGCAGAGTGCATTTGGTGGAGAGAACCAAACATGACACAGTGCTCTAATCAATATCCTTTACCTTACAATGCTGTATATGTGGTACATGGAGAACTGGTGCTCGATGCATGACCACCATGTCAAAGAATCTATTCTCAAAGTAAATCATCACATGAAATCCCATAAACAACTTGATGTCTAACTGGACAAATTTTTTTAGATAATTTAATAAGTTTCTGTTGTCAGGGTCAGGGTGGGGTTTTGGTGGCTTAGACCTCAGTATTTCTAAATCCTGGCTATGGCCCTGAGCGCAGTTTAACACACGGAATCACAGTAGGACTTAGAGTAGCCATAAGTTGTGCTAACAGTTTTTGTTTTTGAAATGTTTTGTAAGCCCATACAAATGTTTATGATTTATTTCAAAAGTTAATGCACCAGCACATTTATTTTTCAGAAAATCAGAAACCTGCAAGCTCTGTGACTAGCAAAAACCGGGGCTACAGTTCAGCTTATGTTGACTTAGTAGAGTAGCCTACATTTCCTCAAAGTGAAAGAGTGTGCTATCATGACATTGATAATAGTGGTGGTGATTACTTGAGGTCAATTACACCTCTTTCATTAAGTTGCCACCACATCAATGTTAACATGAAACCTTTCAGGCCTATACTGGTCTGCCTGTGAGCAACCAGCCCTCCTTTTTGTCCAAGATTAACATCTCATATGATCACTCCTGACAGATGATTTTCTTTCAGAGGCCCCCTGAAGGATAACCAGAAAGGCCACTCTCAGCCTATGAAGTCTCTGTAGCTGTTGGGAGAGTTGCACGGGTTCTTCGCAGAGTTGACACATTTCATTTTTCATTTCGGACCCCGACAGGCTTAGTAAAATGCTTTGTGAGTGAAGTCTGAGCTGTAGCTTAGCATTTCGAGAGCAGACTGTGGAGCGAGCAACTCAGCCAAGAGTGGATGTGCGATTATATCTTGAAGGGAGGGGCTTGAGCGGGTATTCAGTTTGGTTTTTATCATTGAGTGTAGTGGGGGACCGACTGCAGACTGGCTCTCTCTCCTCTCCTCTCACTCGACTCAAGAGCTCTACTTTGTCCCGTTAAGATCCACAGGTAAGCGCAAAAAAAACCCCTGCCCGCACACTCTGCAAACTCTTTCAGGTTTACACGCGTCCTCGGGGAGAGAGTTCACAACCTGCCGATGCTCTAGCGACTAAAAAATAATAATAATTATTAAAAAAAAAATGAAAACACGATGTATTACTGACGATGGGAGATGGTCACATTCCGGGTCTCCACTGTGCGCAGGAGCTGCTGCTGATACTTTTTCACAACATCTTGCCGCTCCCTCTTTTGTGCGCCGGCAGTTAACTGCAGGCGAAGTAAACTCTCGGTCGCGAGCGTCAGTAAACTTTGCGCCGGCTCGGCCACTGACACTGTCAGGTTAAAAACCGCGGGGGCAACACAAAGAAAAAGCACAGCCTGCGTCCACTCCCGTACGGCGCCTTCACTGCTTCAGATTTTTATCGAACAAAGTATGAGAAGGCAGAAAAAGGACGGGGGGGGGGGTTGTCTCCAAGCCCCCGGCCAGCCAGGTTTCTAATGGCATGGTACTAACTACAGTCTGTAACAACTTTTTAGACACGCACACACACACACACACACACACACACACACACTGTCTGCTTAACATCCTTTGTCAACAGCAGCCCTCCATACTCAAAAGGAGAAGCTGTGTTCTTGATCCATAGCAGCAGAATTTGGGTATAAACCTGTTGAAATTTGACATGTGGGAAGTGTTCAGAGCTGGCTCAAGGCAAGGATGGGCCTACCAGCACGCCACACGCCCCTCAAAGATCAGCTTTGACTATGAGATTGTGCTTGGTTTCAGATTGAAATTGTCCTTTGATGGGTGAACTTTTAGACAGATCCAGCATCTCCTGCGGACAAAGTCATAGGGCAGGTTTGTTAAAGGTAGGCCTGCTCGCTCGCAGATGAATCCACCTCTCATCATTTCAGGGTAACACCTTCCCTGTAATCCCACTACCCCTGAGGCGAAAGAGACACTTCAACTCTCATTGTAGTTGAGTTGGACAGCAAGTCTTTTGATCTCAGCTTTATTACATAGTAGTATCTGTGAAATGGAAGCATGGAAATGGAAGAGGGTGGAGGGAGGGAGCTGCAGACCGCAGATCTGTAGGTTCTCTTCTTCTTCTTTTTTTTTGTTGACTGCTTTCAGGCTAGAGACAGCGTAGTAATTGTCCATGAAACTGTATCTGATAAGTTGTGCAGTGTTTGGAAAACACGTGGAGAATGCCCTCCACTCCTTATAAGGCGCAGGCTCAACCTGGTGACAGATGATTGGAATAACCTCTGGAATGCAATGCATGGCAAACCTCTAGTACTGTGGTTCCCAGTGTTTTTGTCTGATGTACCACCACAACCCTGTCAGATGAGCTAAGTACCCCTTCAACAACGCCATTGTCTTCTTGTTCCAGATGTGTTCATTTGAGCTGATTTTATACCGGTTTTCAGCCAGTTATCCATTATGTTTAGCTAACTATGTCACCCATTGGCAGGGGGAGTGCACCTATGGATATCTTGTTTCAAAGGTTATGTAACCACTCTTCCAACAGTGGCTGGTTTACATACATTAGTCAACTAGAACTGACCAAACTATCTATTAGCTTTATGAATAGATGAGTTGACATCATGAATCAGTCAATACATCTTAAATGTTAATGATAACTGACAATTCCATGTTTTTATTGGTGCCCTTGTAAGATGTACGCTTAAGTGATGATGAAATAGTCAGCCACTTGAAATGAATATATAAAATTCACCCAGATCGTGTGAAGTGTGAATATTCTATTTCCTAACTTAAATGAAAAATAAATAAAATGGCAGAGCAATATCACTGGTCCACTGATGTGGCAGCCCACTGGGATTTGCTCCACTATGGCCGGCCCGAGTAGGGTTTTGTTGGACATGAATGGTGTGTCTGCCACTTAAAGTGATAGTTCAGGTTATGTGAATTACTTATTTATCGTCAGTATATTCAGATCAGTGAATGGCAGTTTAGAGAAGCAGCATGAGCACTGGCACAGAAGCTGAGTGAAGTGCTACTGTGGACATGGTCAACAGCAAAATGTATTTTGGCCACAAATACCCACAGAAATAAACTAAAATATCAAAATATGGGTACAATTTATTTTAGATATTTTCACAGTTTTATCCCGGTTTCAAACAGCCCTTTCCCTTGGAACTACAGTTTGTGAAATATTGAACTACTGTATTTGTACGCACAAGCTATAGTGCACACTGTATTGATTCGTACATCAGCTGTTTGAGTCAGAAAAGCGTAGTAATATGGTAGTTCAATGGTTGAAAAAAAGTAGTTCCAAAGTAAAGGGCTGTTTTTATGGAAAGCTAAACTGGAAAGCTAAAATTATGTTTACGCTTGAACTGATATTAGTTTTTTCCACACACAGCAAGGCTAAAACACAGAACACAAGGCTTTACAATCAAATGCATGTCGTGCTTTGTAGTGTACTTAGAAGGGGATTTTATAATTGGCATGATATGATATGGGTGCAGAGGAATCTGGAGGTAATTGCACAGTGATAACAGGGGTTTGGCAGTGTGGGGCGAGAGCCAGGGCCAAGGTTAGGGCTGGGCGGGCAGGATGTAGGGAACACTGCCATGCATTTCCGGAGTCTGGCTCTGGACTGCACAGTGCGGTGAAGGCTTCTAGTTACTGTATGCTGGCTCTCTCTCCTTCTCCCTCCCTTTCCCCCCTCTCTTACACACTTGATTAATGTTAAATGTTGTATCGGGTGATTATTGTGCCTTGTTCTCATCATAATCAACATCTGCTAAAGCATGGCACATTCATGAATATGTCCATGTACAGTTTGTTTACATGCATGCAGTATATGTATGTGCTTTGTTATAGTTTGAGCCTAGATGCTCATAATCCAGCACAGTATCAAGTTCCAAAGCAAGAATTCAGAGTTTCCCTGCAAGGCAATAGTTTTTTACCACCACTGCACTAAAGCAGCCAACCAAGTGGCAGACTGAATTTGAATAGAGTGGAAAACTGGCAAAGATAATTTTCTAACACAAATGATCAGTTCTTTTTTTAAATAGATGTTTACCTATACTGTGTTCAGTGTTAAGGTTTTTCAAATGTGGTTCAGTTCCCAGTGATCACATGCTGACACGTCAGTCCAAACATACATTGTTTCTGCACAGCAGGTGCCAGAGCTATTTTCTGGTTTCTTCTCATAACGGACCAGTGAAACTATGTCAAGCATGTTTCCTGTGTTCTAGACTTTTCGCCCCTTGGCTTAATTTTATTCAGACTTTTTTTGTTATAAGAGTATGGTTTGAGATAGAAAGCCCTTCATGCCTCCAAGCCCCACCATGCCGGTAGAACCACAAGTAAAATGATTGTTTTCTGTTTCATCAATGGTGTCCTTGTCATCAGTGTCCACCACTTGCTTGGAATAAAGATAGTTTAGGCTTTGGGGTTGTGTCTTCTGGACAACAGCAGGAGTAGAACAGGGTTCAACTCATTTGAAGTGATTGTGATTGACATGCAGCTAACGCTCATGGGACTCTGGCCCTGGACTTGAGCCCGACAGTGTACTGGTTCTGTTCCCCCTCGCCTTTGAATTCGATAGCATGTAATTTGAATGCACTGCATCCAGAACCGCACACTAAGTTGTATAATATGGTGAGCTTGGACAGACGGCCAGATCTCGGGTTGGAAAAGAATCCTTAACTCCTTCACAGAGTAACAACGGTCAGCAAGTGGTAGACAAAAACTGGTAGTGCTGCTTAATTGCTTGTGAAGTCACACGAGGGCATGAAACCTTAGATGATGTTTATGTAGGTCCTGGAAAATATGCAGTACGAGTTTTGCAGATGTTTGTGATGTAAATTCTAAATTCCTGTTATTTGCCATTTTAAAAAGAAAAACCTCTCATGCTATGAAATTTCCCTCTGTGTAATTTAGCTTTATATTCTGTTTGTTGTTCCTCATAGCGCAGCCAAGATGACATGGAACAGTTCTGTAGGGGAATATTGCTGCTGTTTGTTGACTGCACAGTTACACTCTGGCTGTCTCTTGGGTGATGGAGAATTCTTTCTCTTTCTTCTTTTTTGTCTTTTAGTCGACCCATACACTGGCCTCTAGTAGATTCACCACCAATTGAGTCTTATTTAATCAAACCACATTTATATAGCTGTTTTCAAGAGGCAGATTTAGCACAGTGTACTTGCACAAAAGAATTTCACAATGCTCCTTTCTCCTAAAATCTGTATCTTTACTTCCTTTCTTTCTGAAACTTAAATTTTCCTGACAGAAGCAGTCGTATGGGCATGAAATACCTGTGTTTGAATTCCTCTGTGCTTCAGTCACACTCTGATAAAGAGGGTTTGTTAGATCAGCCTCTCGCTAGTGTCATTTTCTGACTTTAAAGTGCTATCACTCAAGGCCAGATTGCCTAATAGGCAGCATTGCATGTCGGTGTTGGTAATTGGCATATTGGTCCGCCATCTGCTAGTTGCCAGATGCCAAGCTCCATCAGAAGTTTCATAGCTATAAAAAACACAATTGTATTCCTTTCCTCCTTACTAAATCTTTTTGTTTTTTTAAGTGGGCGATGATTTAATTCATGAGGCAGCCTTGCTTTATATCTTAAAAGGTAAAACCTCCTCTCTTACCCACGTGGTCAACATTTCTTGGGGTTTTTGTGGATGATTGATTGTGCGAGAGTGAGGTCAGTGCTCCTAAGCAGTGCTTCTGATGTCATCCTACAAAGATGCATGTTCTCCCCTCCGTTCCCCAAAGCAGGTTACTCTGAGAAGTGTAAAACACTGTTGAGAGGGACATTTAGCCTTTGGGCTTCTTCTCATCTGATAAAACAAGCACAGGAAATGTCTCTGTTAGCTGATTGGCCTTGTGTTTTCCTTTCAGGGTCCTCCCACTGGGACCTCAGACGTGCACAGTGTGTCCCTGTGGCAGAGAAACCACCTTACTTGTCTCTCTCCTAACAGCTACATTAACTTTCCCTTCTCCTCTCTCTCTTTTCCTTTGACACCAATCTATTCTACCTCAGCTCTTTCCTCCAAAAAAGAAATGATTACTATAACGTTCATTCTCACTTCACCCTGCGTCTTCTCTTCGCCAGCTTTCCATTCTTCCCCTTCTGTCCTCTCTTCACCTCCCTCCTCCTCCTCCCTTCTACTCTCAGCCTATCGTCTTCCTCCCATAGTGTCCCAAAACTAAACAAACATTGCTAATCAAGAGCCTGTCAAATCACCATTTAAAATTCCCATATTTTAGGGTAATAGGGAATTAAGTGGACGTGGAGGTAATAAGGTGATGTAAATCCCAGCGGCGTGTGTGAAAAATACCACTGAGTGTAAACACATGACCAGTGAGGTCATGTGTTTACACAGTTAGCAAGGTTAACCGCTCGATGAATCGCACGGGGGAAAACAGACAGGGCAGTGTGTGGGTCAGTTATAGGCCTGCTGGATTTATGCTTGTGGCTATAGAGGCTCTGTGTCTGTGTACAGGGAATGTGAAGGACAGCTTGGAGAGTCCACATTGGACATCTGCCATCATGGGAGCAAGAACTGGCAAGAGCAAGATCAGCCTTGTATGTTGTAATGATGAAAGTGAAGACTTACCTCATACACATAAAACAATCACTGTGTCCTTACATGGCTATTCACATGAGTCAGACTTCTGTTTCATTCTTTGGAAGAGCTTCAAAGAGAGTATTTTTCTATTCCAACCAAGTTCTGAGTATTTGAAGTCTTGGTGTAAAATCTGAGGAGAATTCTATATTGTTGTGACAGTCTCACATTTGTTAATTTAGGACTGCGACTAGTGGCTATTTTTTACCATCAAATCACCTGATTATTTTTTGATTGTTTTTCTCACCAAAAGTCCAAAACCCAAAGTTATTTGATAAACTGTATAAAACAGGAAAGCAACACGTTCTCACAATTGAAAAGGTAGAACTGGAAATTGTTTGTATTTTTTACTTTGTAGTTGTTGAAAACCTTCATTAATTTAGTTTTTTGCCTTGGTCAGTGTGAATAATACACAACACCATTCCTTTTAAGTTGATATGGCTGATGAACATCCAGCAGGCAGAGAACAACATTAGCATTCATTTGGAGTGTTGTTTCTTGACTCTTTACAAATGGAAGTCCAATATTCACTCTCCTTTAAGCTTAGCTTTGCCCTCTACTAACTCCTGAGGAAATTATCTGTCAGTAGCGGCTGAATGCTTCACAACGTTTACTAGCAAGTTGCTAAGTTTGACGTTCTGCCCTTTGGAGCTGGTCAGGCAGTGTACAGCGGGTTAAGCAGAGCTTTTTTTTTTGCTGAACAGGTTGGCTGCTGTTGTGTGGAAACAACAACTATAAGTGCAGTGGGAGATTAGATCAAACACTGAAGTTGCGGGTTATAAAACCAAAACAGTGAGCTGAAAGATGCTAAAAACCTCATATAGCCAAGAGGAATGGCAGAGTTGTGTAATTATTCCCTGGGTTTGTCATTATGAGCACAAATTTCCACATTACATATATATTTGATCCATTTTTGATATTGATAAAATGTTAATGACAGCAGCTTTAAATGATTCAACAATTAGTTTTTACATTCTGTCAGATAATTTAATCAAGCAATTGCCTAGTTACAGCACTAAATACCATTTAATTCATTCATAATGTATCTTAAACCTTTCACAGTGTGGTACATGAAGTCAAACTGTAGCTTATAGAAAGGCATACTCGTGTAAATGGTCTGTATCCATCTTTCCCACCTGAATAAGCCAGTGAGACAGCCACACAGTCTGAGGTCTGTGTCGGGGCTGCAGTCAGGAGCAGTGGTAATTGTTTAAGAGTGCATTTATAGAGTGTACTCTTTGTGCCTCCTAATCAGAAGCATACTCAGGCATTTACATATGAGCCTCCGAGGATTGCTGAGGAATGTATGACAAGCAAGGCGAGAGGACAGAATAGTAAGAAACCCGCAGTTAGGGCTCCACTCCTCTGTTGCCATTTCTTTCCACTTCACATGTCACAGCCCTGATGAGAGCGGGTTAGATAAGTGTGTGTGTGTGTGTGTGTGTGGGGGGGGGGGGTTGAAAGTGATTTAGGCTGAAGATCAAAAACACAGTATGGCTGTTGCAAAGCCATTCCTCCCTCAACACCAGTAACAAATGTAGAGTATGTTTAGGCACACTTTCAGCATTCTCTCCCTGTGTCTTTGAGACATAGATACCAAAAAAAAAAAAAAAAAACTAGAAATCCAACACTCTCATCTATCTACCTACTGGAGACCTTTATAGATTAGATCTGCCTTTTGTGGATTCATTCAGTATGCATTAGGTAATTTGTCAATTTTTCTCTCTGTACTCAAACTCGGGTCTGGCGAGAGGACAAGGAGAACAAAAATATGCTCTCAGAAAACCATTTTAATCAGACAGTGCTCCGCAGGGACAGAGGCTGGCATAGGAGAGCTCTTTACCTCATCAGAGATCTGCCAGTGGTGATTGGGAGAAACACTCAGTCAGGTTTTTATTGAATAACCCCAGCTCTGTACTGGAGGGGCTTTACTGTAATAGAGCAGCTCTACAGCCGCCGAGGTGACAGCCAAATGGTACTTATTAAACTAAGGGCTGATTCATACTGTATGCCCTACTGCAGTTTAACCTTGTTGGAGGCTTATGGTTTGGCTTTAATGCTGAAGTCCAGTCACATTTTTTATGACTGAGATACATATGCGTACGATTATCCTCTGTTCAGACAACAGAGTTCACAAATTTCCTGCATAAGAAGACACATGAATACAATTATTAAATTGATAATAATTCATTTCATTCTACTGGGTGTGCTTACTAGTTTAGCTCAGAGCTTTACTGGAGATTCATGTTCAAGCACCTTGACAGAATCAGAACTACTGAGATGCAATCCTATACAGGAATTATAGCTGTGGGTCCCATCATCGCTGCTTATTTACCCAGTACACAGCTCCTCGCACAAATTGACCATGACGTCTAATGGAGTGCAAGTGTGGATTAATTACCCCCACATTTAGACTAATGGCTCCTTCTCTTCTGATTAATGATGACACATGTCACACGGAGGAGCGCGTAACTAAAATACGCATAGTTTAACGTTAAAATCACATCGTGTTTGGAATTGGAAGGTATTTATACTGACAGCTTGCTCATATGAAGTCTGTGTTTTAAATATTATCAGTAATTAACTATTGAGTGCCCTTTAATGACAGAAAAGCATTACATAAAGAAAAGGTACCCATGACCCGCCTTACATTGTCATTCACATGTACTAAGTTACAGTATGGTGCTTGTTAAAGGTGTCTGATGGTTTGTATTAGAGCTGCATCTTTTAGTTGATTAAAAAATTGATAATTGATTTACAACTTCAGTCATACTAAATGGAAAAATACAAAATATGATGTCAGGTTTTACAGGTGGATGTGGCGCTAATTACTAACAAAGTGTTTTTGGACTTAGCTGAAGTGCTTGAGGGAAACAAATATTAACATCAGTATTTAATATTATAAATACCTATCCCGTAAAATACAAAGAACTGTCATCATTGCTCTCTGGTGGAACAACTGTGAAATGGCGATACTGTTCTAAAACTACTTCAAACTAACTGTATTTTGCCTTCCTTTACCGCTATTTATTCTTACCTATCAGCACGTGACTCATATTCTGGTACCAATATACCAGCAAAACGCTAGTATCAATATCAGCATATTGACTGCACTGCTCCAATTCTCCTTGCTACTAGGCTGAATATCAGTATATTAGTGTCTTGTGTTTCTGGGCCTGACTTGGGTTATTTATGGGGTAGCAAATGATTTTGGGAGGATTGTTGGTGATTCATTGGGTCAGATGTAGAATACAGTACAAATACAGCAGGGCACATACAAGGGATGGGATGAGGTGCCCATTCCGGCTGGCCTCATTAAACCTGTCTTAATGAGAAACAAAACACCCAGACGCTTCTACGAGAACAATGGGTTCTTGTTATCAAGCTCTGCGTCCAGTGTATGATGGAGTCTGGCTTGCGTCCCAGCAGATTTTTCATGAGACTGTGTGTGCTTGAGTCAAACTCTGAGCCCCGCAGTGCCACTCACTCCTGTGACAGCCACCTGGGAGACCACCTTGGAAAATAGGCCCCTATTAGTTCAGGTTAGAGTTAATGACCAGTAATGCTACACTGGCCAAGCCAAACTGTGCAAAAGGGCTCCGGGCAGGCCGAAATGAAATACCAGTCACTCAAGCTCTGAACATAAACACAAGGTGGGTGGTGGGTGGGGGTGGATAGGTATGTCTGTAGGTGCCCATCTATGTGTATGAGGGGGTTCAGACATGCATGTATGTGTTTGAGAACAAGGTTGACCCAGGTGGAGGAGACAATTTCGAGCGAGAGGAGATGGGTGAACCCCCCATGGACAGATTAGTGTCAGGGGGGAGGTCGGGGGGAGGTCAGCTGTGGTTTTGGATTTATTCCCATTTCGCTCTGCTGCTTTGTGAACCAAATCTTATTTCCAGTTTAGCCATCAGCTAAAAAAAAGCTAGCAGCAACCTCAACAGAGCAACCAGAGAAGCCTCCTAAGAGCACCGCTCAATTATTTACAATTTCATGGCTGTCTGAGATATGTGTTATTCTAATAAATTTAGGAATTAGGAGGCTTAAATACCACACATGTATTAACCTCTAAAGCTGAATTTTATCCTCAATTTAGCAGTAAATGCCACATCATGCTAATGGCATTCAATGATGATTGTGTCTTCCATGGTCTAAATAGTGTGTGGTCTGGAATTAGCACAGGCATTAAAAGTAAGGAACTCCAGCATTTAAAATGGTATGATATGAGTCAATCAACCACTGAATAAAATTACTCTCCACTTCCAGGGAGAATGAGCTTCAGGCCTGCAGAAGGCAGACAGAGAAACATAGTGTAATCTACAGTGAAAGAGACAAAGACAGAGGAAGAGAGAGAGCTTTGTTATGTCTCATGAAGCTCTAGGGTTTCCTGGAATTTTTGGCAATGGATCCCAAAGTCGCATAACCACAGACAGAGAGAAGGAATTGAGACAGACATGGGGTAATTCTCCTGAAGCTCTGACAGTGGCTGCTCTCTCCCCCTGTAAAACTGCAGGTATGAAGATCTCTACTATTTGAAATGTTGTTCACTTTTACCTCTACACTAACAGAAATGCTGAACATAGTACAAATACACATGGAACGAGTGCAGGGTATAAAGTGGCATACATTACCTACTGTATACTACATTTTTTAAAACTTTGGTTTGGGCCTTTCACCTCGAGGGGAATTCAGGGAGAAAGAAGACGTGTACCCATCCAAGCTGGCTGGCTGCCACACTAATAATAACAGCCAGCACAGCCATGCACGAAAATGAGATCTGGTAAAGCTAGTGAACTTTAGCCCTGCAGAGCCCTGAAAGGATTTGAGGTATGAGGAGAGAGGAATGTATTTTTTGGAAGGAGAGGTGAGCTCTCTGTCACTTAGAGAATGTGCGTCCGCTGATTCAAAAGCAATGCTAATACTTTAATATCTTAAAATTTGATACTACAAACCACTGAAAGATAGAAGAAATGTCACATTTTCCACAGGGTTATACGGGTGGGATTTCATCAGCTTCATATTTCTAATTCCTGGCATCACATTTGTCAACCACTGTAGGTAGACTGGGATTAGGACTCATACGCCACAGAATTTTGTGCTGACTAGTGCAGTCCTTTGTCAAGGGCTATACTCTGGCTTTTTCTATTACAATCCTTCTTCTTGTAAAGATTGCCCTCTATGTGGTCTTTGCACTCTCAATTTCTCAATCAGCTTGTACTTGAGAGAAGTATTATTTTAAAATTCATGAAGTTCAATATTGAATTCAATCTTTTAGAAAGACCGAGTAATGCAAGACAAAGACAATGCAATACCAATTCGTGTTGCCTGCAGGGGGCAATAGATTTATGCAAATGTGTAGTACATGCAAGACATAAAATATAATAGGTAATGTGTTCACGTAATGTGAAAATGTGATGCTCAAACTTAGAGAAAATGATTGCTTGGACTTTGCTGTTCCCCTCAACTGTACAACTCTTTAGCACCTTTAAGCTCATTGTTTTGGCCTACTAACACCACTTCCATCATCATTGTTTATGCTACATTCCCACCATGCAATGGCAAACAGTTAGCTTTCAGCAGCTAGAGAGCCTGACATTTGGCCCAGCAATTGGTTGAGACTCAAACAGAGCTAAAAGGGAAATGAAATTCCTGCTGGATGGGTTACTTTTTGCGAACAGGTTAGCTGTATCAACTTTATAAGGTAATGATTTGTCGACATTGTGTTTACAAGAATACTCATTACAGATTTTAGTTGGAAGCACATGAACACAACATGAAGCTGTTCAAAGGAAAGTTCCACTGTGCACCTTTAAGTCAAACAGTGACAGATAGTGTACCTTAAACCTGTGGATTGCCTCCTCCCAGTTACCCTTTCTTGGTCACTATCACTGCCACTTAAGCCCATTTATCAGATGTCTACGGAGAAATCTTTGAGTTTGTACGCCTGGCTTAGGAGTCCCAGTACTTCCTCCATTAAACAGCTTGGCCCTGCATCAATTCACTGAGAGCATGTCAGGGCTGCATGAATACCCAGAGAGAAAAAGTGAGAGAGTCATAGGATTAAAACAAAACATCCCTGACGGTCTCTGTGAAAGACTCCGTATTATCATTCCTTTTTCTCAGTTGTGCGTATGCAGCATGTGTCTTGCCTGTGCGTTCCCTGAAGAAACGCTCTGATTTCCACCAACTAATACTAAATTGAGAGCACCGTCAGGCGATCACTCCACCTCTCCACATCCACTGTGAGTAATACACTCTCTCGGTCAGGTCATCTTGCTCACCCACTACCCCACCCACAACACCACCCACTCTTAATCTCCTCCTATCTCTCTCCAGGAATGCAGCCCCTTATTTTGAGAAATACCTTGTCATGTAATACCCTTGAAAAGCCTCACAGTACACTTCAAAAAATTGGCATTCTGCTGCATGATTTACTGACTTGTGTGTTAAAACAAGGCAAGAAGGATAAAGATTTATGACATTTTTGGAAGGTTTAAATAAATATGTCCTCTGTGAAAGTGATTTTCTTTGTATTTTCCAGAGAGGGCTGTGGTGCATGCGCAAAAAAGGCAAACTTGTGTCAGGGTTTGCACACAGATGTCATGTTTTCAACAGGCTCTTAGTGTGTGGGGGCATTGCATCATGCTTTTTAGCCTCACTCTCCCCTCATGTATGTCTCCATGTAAGGTATGATGGGAAGACGTCCTCTCTTAGTGTGGTTTGAGTCAGCCACATAAATCACTCCACCATTTATATTCTTTTTTTTTTCTTCTGATTTTCACTCCTTCTTTTACCAAAGTGAAATTTTTCTCTGGCCACAGAGAGCCACACGTCCACACTGACCGAAATGTGACTTTTATTGGAATCATGTCACAAATGTTCAGCAGAACCATTTTCTTTGCAGTTTCTTGCCTTAGAGAAACACATCAGGAACCTCTCAAGCTTTATGGGACATACATTTTTATGTTCCACTTAATATTTCCAGCATGTCATGTTATTGCCCATGTACCAAAGGCTGTAGGCTGCTGTGGATCATGCTAATCACGTATACTTTTACATTTTTGTGATTGAGCTTTGGTGCATATCCCAAGTGACTGACACTTATTAAAATGGTTCAAGATCATGCCCAAGGGCCTTTTAGCCATACACGCTGGCTTTTTTGCAGTGAGTGAAAATGTGAGCTGACAGTTTTTGGTTTTAAGAACTGAAATATTCCTCACAGATTGAAAGAAAGCAAAATTTTTAAGCAGTGTAGAGGTCATTTCTGTCCTGTTTTTTATCCATTTCCATTCGATTCTGCTCCACTGCCATCAGCTGGATAAACGGTTCTCTATCTGCGGTGCCGTCAGTAGCAGTGCTTAGACTAAAACCTACCATATATCAGCACTCTGGTTCCACTAGTCTCCCTGGTCAGCTCACTAGTAGCAGATTAATGTCCTGTTAAGGAGACACAGGCTCCTGCCCAGGCCTCATTTACTCTGACAGAAGGTAGGTGTCAAAACGAGCTGTCCTAAAGGAACAAGATGAGACTGCTTTTCTCCTGGAAATGAACACAAGAGAAGGATGAGGAGGGGATTCGTGACAAGTCACATGTTCTCGTGTTCAGTCTAGAAATTGCGTTTTGTTTTTTTGTTTTTTTCTGAAAATGAGAAAAAAAACCTCCAATGGTGCTGAAGGTTTCCAAGATTATTAAATGAAGATGGGGTTCTTTGTCAGTGGATTGAGATTGCTATCAGCTCTTTTGTCTGTGGCTTCATTCAGCAGCTGTCTGTCATTACTTATTTACAGTCTTATTTAATAAATGTCACAGCGCACCCTAAGCTACCGAGAGACTAGGTGATGTTGTCCTTGTGTACTCATCATAGCTTTGCTGCTTTGTTTTGACAGGAAAATGATGTGGAAAATTGCATTTATTTATTCATTTTGCCTTGTCTTGTTTGGTTATTACTATTACTAGTCTACTATAGTCCAATCTTGATACCATCTTGGCCCTTTATGGCATATATGTTCTGTTCTTCTGAGTGACAAAAAGATTGACTGTGATGTGTTTGCAGAATTACACAAGTGCTGGGCTGCATGATTATTGTTTTTTTTTTTACAATCTGGATATTTGCAACAGAATATGTGATGTACTGTTTCAAGGAGCTGCTTCAGTAAGAGAAAACTAAAACCACCTGGATCCTGAGGAAACAGGAGAAGAAAGAGATGGAATGGCTTATTTATGATTTTGGTCTCTGCCTGTCATTGCTGGGCTGAAAAACCCAAAGATGTCTAACTTAAAAAACTATCACTGTCTTAAAGTGAGATTTTTTTTAAATATATATTTTTTAATTCAGTTAAATCAAGGGGGAACCCTTTAGAAACAACCTAGCAATGAGTTATTTCACTTTTAAGGAGATGCTAGTGCAGCTAACTGTAGGCTACACTAAGTCAGTTTAATAAGTCGCTAAGTCGCTTAATTTAGCATAAAGACAGTCAGCAAGGTGACAAAGTACTGACCCATTCAAAACAACAAGGTGTTGTTTTTAATTGAACAAATTAGCTTTAGTGTCTAACTTTTCTTTAAGATGATAGGAAGCTTTCTCTGTTAATTTCTTAGTGAATTTAATTACATTTAAATTAAGGATTTCTCTGTATTTAGTGTATATCGCTTCATTCTTATCATGTTTTATTGTGATAGTCTGTTCTCCATCACCAAGTGTAGCCTAAATGGTTAAATCTGTTTTTCTTTGTTTCATTTGTCTATTGAGAATGTATCAGCAAGTTCTAACTTGCATGAAACCACAACTTTTTTTACATTTTGGTTTTTGTGCAAATTAAACAGACCAGATGTAATGTGCTAGTTATTGAGTTTTAGAGAAGCTGGAGTTAAGTTTATTTTACCTTCTGACAGAGCTAGGCTCCTCTAACTCCTTGAAAGAAAGTGAGCAAGCTTATTGAAAAGGGTTCTTTGAAGAAGAAATACAAAGGTTGAGTAACTTGTTAAAGTGGACAGTTTTGTAACAACAAAGGCACAAGTCCTTTTGTTCATTGATTCATTCTGTGCCCGCGACTGCAGAGGTTTTTGTCCATTGCTGGAAGCTCACATGCACTCCAAAAAAATGATAATTTGATAATAATTTGAAGTTTCTTGTGAAATGACATGCCCGCACAGACATTTTTGGCAGTGGCAGGAGAATGTCAGAGCCCTTCCATATAGCAAGGGGGGTCAGATAAACAAACCGTTTCTAAGTTGAGCAGAGGACTGTGGCGTTTGCGATGGCTGCTTTTTCACCAAGAGGAATGTTCCCTTCCAGGGGGCTCCGATACAATGTGTGGTGTGGAGACTTCGGTATAAAGCTCATATGTATAAGTGAAGAAGGCTTTTGTGTTTGTTTAAAAATGAAATGTCAGTGCAGTGAAAAGATCGGTGTGCCTCTCTTTCATGACTCCTGAGTTGTGCAGGTGTGTGTATTTGTGTGCCCGACACTGTTCGCTGAGATGTCACGACAGGTCCACCATCACCATCAGTCATGCTGTTTTGAGAGGGAGCCAACTCTGTGGCCACTGTGTAGTGAGTGTGAGAGCTCTATCTTGCTGTGCACACAGCATGCAAGAAAACCTTCCCTTTTTTTTTTTTTTTTCCCTTTTTCCCAGTTTGGTTACGGGAAAAGGCAGCATTTTTTCCTTCCATATTTGGTCATATGGAGCACCGCCAGTGAGCAGTAGCCTTTTGATGCCGTACAAACATCCCTATTTTGTGTGGGATTTGTACTTTTTGGAATGCTTTTTCTCCAATTCGGCCTGATTGTGGGTGTAGCATCTGAAAGTGCACTTTTAAAAGGGATACAAGGCTTTTAAAAGTCGAAGACTGGAGAGAAATTGAGTTGGCTCTTGCTTCTATTCCACAAAGAAGTTGCCTTTTTACAGTATTATTTATGATTTGCAGTAAGAATCTAACTCCTAATGCAAATGTCCCTCTTAAACCAACATTTAAAAGGAAGACAGTGTTTTATGGCTTTCTTTTTCTTCAGCCAGCTGCTACATCAACTCCTTTCGGGTACTTATTTAATTCAGTAAATTGGATCAGCAGCTGACAAATAAGAATTTATCATCTCATTTCAGTGGTTAACTTTAAAATCCTTCAAGTAAGATTTTGAGAGCTCCTAAAGCTGGGTTTATTCAGATCTCTCTCAAAAATGAGAATAAGGATGTGTTTGCAATTTAAATAGAGCATCTGTGCACTAAAACCGGCCTCTCAAAAACGTTTCAGATGATGGATATGGCATGTTAGGGTAATGTTTTTATTGCAATTTAAGTGTGACTGAACTTCAGGCGTGAGGTTTAAGAACACATAAACACACCCTCAGCCTGAAGGGGAACGCTGGCTGGTGGCGCGCAGGTGTTTTCGGCTGTCTCTCCACAGAAGGGAAAGGTTATAATACCTTCAGATGTAAAGGGTGATGAGCAGTGCACAACTCACATGCATGTGTGAGACCAGGCGAGGAGACATATTAAAAGAACAGTGAGTCATAGTCTAAATATACGACAGATGACAATGTACTCAAAGTTTGTGAGGTTATCTCGTTGACAGTGGAAAATAAAACAGGATTCAAGAATGCTACATAGAGAGTCATTTGTTTTTATCAGAGCAACAGTTTCGAAAGTATCACGGTACAGCTTCTTTTCCAAAAGGGATTCGGCAGTTTTTATTTATAATGATAATTTAAACAAATGCTATTTATTGCCATGACATTCTCGTGGGGGTTATAGCTGAGTTACATAGTACTTAATCAATTAATTCAATCATTTCAGTTTTGGGGGTCTATCTTTTTATACTTTTGGCCACCATTTCTATTGGTTGTGGAAATATTTTACTCTTCACAGTAACTGCTGAGATCTGAGAACATAGCTGCATTGCACAACAAAGTGAAGCAAGAAACATGAGCAATCAGATGATCAACCGGTTATAAACAAGCCAAGAGTCCAGACAGCCCATCTAAACCTGTAAAGTGCATGACTGAAGTGTTTGAAAACTGTGTGTGCACAACTATGGCAAGTACAGTGTGTTAAAGTTGACCCAGGATCGTGGTCTTTATACATATTCCAGGTGTGATAAACCCGTTATCCTTATAAAACCCTGAAAACCTATTACCTCAATTTGCCTCATACTATGAGTGATGGGTCCCACAAGAACAATTTTTTTTTTTCTAAAGTCAAACTGTTTTTGTTGTTTTGATTAAGTCTTGGCTTTTCTCACTAGTTTGACCTGGGTGGTGCTCAGCTGGAAAAATATATTGTCACATACTTCTATGCACCAATCAGACATGTGAAGTTGCAACCAAGAATAATATATTTTTTTTAGTGTTCAACCTTTTACAAAATGACGTTTTTCTAAAATACGCTTTCATTGTCTTGTATTTAGTCCTAAATAGTTATAGGTTGCAAAAAAGCATTTGAAATCAAGTTTTCAGTGGCTTTAGATACTTTTTAAAGCATTCAGTGTAGTACAGCTTTGCTAAAGACTAGTCACTAGTAATCACTTACTAGTAAATTCAGCAGTTGGTTAATCCCAGCTGTGCTTAGTCAAACCTGTTGGCACCCTGTATAAATTAATGCATCAGAGATATGTTTGTGTGTATGAACAGATCACCTCCGTTTGTCTGTCTCGCGGCTTTTGTATGATTCACAGGACATAGAGAGGTGTTATGGAATGTGAACCATTGTCTGGGAATGCAGGACTCTCCTTTTTCTTCAACAAATGGAAACTTAACATCTTTAACCTTCAGGTCTTATCCCTACACCAATGTGAAATTTCCCCTTGCTTGTGGTTTTCTATCTGATAGCCAGAGTCAGCACAGAGGGCAGGATTGCATCTGATCGGCACATCTCAAGTCACTAATGACAATGCATCTGAGGCATTCAAGGTCCCTGGCCCATTTTTTTTTTCCCTAACCCTCAAAAACGTCAGCCCATTATCCCACCGCATTTGCAGTTGCTGCAGTGGCATTAGCTTCTCAGGTTTGCCTGTGAATGCTGTCTGCTCATGCTCAGTGAAATTTTTCCTCATTCGAGCTGAAGTCACACGTTCAAAAAATTTGTTTTGGGGAAATAGAGTGTGAGTGGAAAGCAGATGTTATTGAGATTGAGTTGAGCTCTGATGCAGTTGGCCACCTCATATGTTGCCTAGAATATATAGTCGTGGCTGAAGACCTCGACTCTGACAACAGAGGCTATTGTGGTTGATATTCACACTGTGGCATGCGGATGCAGACACAGACAAATGCAGATGCTTGGCTGCTTCGATCTGGTTAAATCCTGTAAAATTTAAACCCAGGACTAAGCTTAATTCATAGCCAACCAATCCTGTGTCTCTTCCTATTGTGGCTGAACACAGTGTGCAGCTGTTGGCCACGCTGCTGCATTGTGGTCCAAGAGGAAAGAAAATCAGTGAGAAAAGGATGAGAGAAAAAGAGAATAGAACTAGGTATATAAAGTCAACTAATTCATGAGCTTCAATATATAGGCCAATAATAGTTTTATGCAAATACAAAACCAGTGAACAACTACTCATTAGAAGGTGCGTCCAAACTTTTGCTTTTTCTTGAACATTATCAATAAGGACAATTAAAATTTGTTGTTAGTTTAGAGTGGGGCATTTAAAAGTTAAGTTAACCTGTAAAACTTCATTAGGACTTTCCACAACATGAACTAGGAAGTAGTTTGTCAAGCAGCTTTGTTTTACATTAAAAAAAGGGCAAGAATTGCCTGGTTTACTGCAGTGGTCAGATTGGATTAGAAGGCATAGGCACCCCTTTTGCTTATACCCTGCAAATTCTGTATTCAGAAATATGTTTACCGATTGAATATTTGATTTTTGTGTTCAAGTTTAAATTTCAAATCAAAAGTGGAAGCCCTATTATACATCATCGTTCAACAATATCAGCTCACCAGTGTATCGGTCAGGCTCTGAAAGGCAGGCAGAGAAAAAGGATCTAGATGACAGATGAAGCTGAGAAAGGGACAAGCTGAGATGGAAAGAAAGAGAGAAATTCTTGGCCTTGCTGAGCCAAAAACCTCCAGTGAATTTATGAATGCTCATCCACAGCCACTCTGCATCCCAGGCCTGCAAACATGTTAATGCTGCCGAGGCCTGGACGTGTGAGAGGAGACACATAGCATAGAAACCCACAACCACAACGGCAACTTTCCAAACACAGCACTGCAGGTGGTGATGGATGTCATACATGTACACACATTTACCATACCATAAACACACATATACAGTACTACCATACATATTTGCAGTATTAGAGTTGTAAAAAAAACTTTTTTCTTTTTTTCTTAGACAAAGAAAAGCTATTGTTCAGCAATTGTTCATAAAGTGCCTCCTCCATACACATCTGCAGACACTTTCCACTTGCACATTTGCATAGATACACATTTACAAATGTAAATCGTGTTTGTTAAATACTATTCACAATGATGCACACAGGCTGAACATATTTTAGCCGCCCTGTCAGACTACTCTCAGGAGACTCCTTACCCCTGCAGAAAACGTTAAGTTTACCAAACTCAAACTGTCCCCTGAGCCTCAGCCAAAACAGCTGTGAGTGTGTGCTACCTACAGGCATGCAGTATCTCTCTCTCTCTCTCTCTCTTTATCTCTCTCTTTTTCTTCATTTTACTGCAAAAGGTTTATCTGGGCGATAAAATAATCATATAATGATTATTCTTACTTTGCCAAAATACTGTACATAGCCCATATATCTTGGCTTAGACTGAAGCAATGGACCTCTATCTCTATCTCTTTCTTCCCCCCACTATTCTCCATTACCTCTCATTTGGTGTGTATACAATAACTGTGTTCATCTCCTGTGAAGTTAGCATCCAGTACTCCCATAAATGGACAACTCACTGTAGGTTGTCTTACAGCAACATGCAAATGCAGGGTTAGCAGTTAAATTCCCACTGTGTCAGTTAACTCCTACCTTCACAATCTCTCCCGATATGGATGCTTTAATGATGTGCTTGAGTACAATTAATCTCTCTCTCTCTCTCTCTCTCTCTCTCTCTCTCTCTCTCTTCCTCTCTCATTCTGGTCTCTAGTCCCATTGAAAGGACACAGCACATATAAAATATGATTTATGGAAATATTAAATTCTTGTGGGTCTAAAAAAATTATATTGCATTGAGTAAAAACCTGACCTTGTTTGTAGTTCAAAGTGTCTTGTCAGCAGTTTTACAATTGTCTCTTTTACTGTTTTATGCTGTAGGTGATTTTTGCATTGCATTTCAATGGTTTGCCACTGGGGCTAATTGGCAGCAAGGTGAAGTGACCAACTCTTTCTATTCAGCTATTTAAAATACAGTCATGATGTATGGCCATGTTTGTAACTGAACATGACCCTGCACACAGTTTTTGTACACAATACAGCAGCAACACTGCGAGCTAGCAAACACGTTAGCCAGCAAACATGAACACAAACAATACAACAATTAGCTTTACAAATGTTTATTAGGAAGGAAGTTCATTCAGCACATAGTCAGGCCTCAATGATATACACATGCATTTTGTGAGAGACTCCAAATGTAAACACAACTTTGTTTCAACTAAAACTTTACAGTGCCTTTAAGTTAAGATGACCATTAGCAGAGGCAGATGGAAAGGCTTTGTGGCAATCATTTCTGTTGTGAAGGAGCGGTGAATCACTTGTGTTAAGCTAGTCTGGCAGACCCATGACAGAATTTGAAGAGAGGCAATCCTGCTGTCATAATAAAAGCCTCAAATTTGTCAGAATGTGGAGACAATTGTATTGTCAGCCAAGAATTTTAGTCTGGCTGACGAAATATTGATGGGTGAAGACAGCTGATGCCAAAATACTGAAATCCAGCAACTTGTGAAAACTTTCTTTTCACATCATCCACAATCTTCTGTTATATATAGCCTAGTCTGTATCTTCTCAATGATATTTGACATTATTTTGTATTGTATAATTGGGTATCATTTTGCAGCAGTCAAAACGGGTTTCACTATCACATCTATCTTGTGCTCCGTCTGGTTTCTTAAGGTAGTTGATACCAAATGAAAAGGCCAAATTACTCTGGTCAAAGAGTGGAAGTGGCTCATGACTTGTCCAACGTACCAAGCACTGCAGCAAATGAGCAAAGTATTTACCAAAAGCAAGAGATACCAGGCTTTGTGCTGGTGTTGCTTTCTAGGTGACTGGGACACCTCTCTTCACCTGGACACCTGCACAGCTGTGACCTCCTCTCAGCTCCAGACAATAGTGTGTTCCTGTAGAAAACCAAACAGAGAGAAACCGTGTCTGTAGCGGGTTGTACTTCTCATGTAAACTAGAATTTAAATTTCCAGTACTTTTATTTATGACCAAAGAAAAACATAAATAATCATATTAGCCTCAGCTGTATTTCTTCAGCGCTAATTAGCAAATGTTAGCATGCTAAACTAAAATGGGGAACATAGTAAACATCATACCCCTTAAATTGGGTTAATTCTTTAATTAATTTAGGTTAAGGCAATGTTCTGACAATGCCAAGCCTCAAAGAGCTGCTCAACAGTTCACATAAATTTACGTCCATATTGTTGCTATTCAAGGGTTTTTGGTATATTCCAGGCCATGTTAGCATTAAGGCTATTTTCTCCTTTTTTACTGTCATAATGGTCACTTTCTAAAACACTGCTGGTAACTCGTGTCACCATGAGCTGTAACAAGTCGCCATTGTTCCTGTATTTGCCAACCTCACAGCTGGCAAGCACGTAACTCGTGCCAAGCCATTTTTTACTTGTTTATCCTCAATTAATTCCCTTTAACCAACAACCAAAAGAGTCACAGGCACAAGATCTGGAGAAGCAGTTGTTTTTAACTGGCATGTGAATGAGTAATTTTGAGGCTCTTTCAAGTCTCCTCTGCTGAAATCAGAGGTTAAATAGGAGCATTCCTCACATAGCTCCATGGCCATAATGTGGAGATTAATGTGTTTGTCTAAACATTGTGAGAGGATAGTTGCTTAGAGTATCACAGAAACAAATCGGACCAAAAAGCTGCAGTCTTCTCTCACAAACTGCCAAATGTTAGGAACATTTCACCAAAGCCAAAAATAGATGCACTGCTAGCTCATACTTATGCTTCAGCTCTACTCCCAGACTTTTGCTTGATCTACTCCGTCCCTCATATGGTTGATAAGGGCCCATTGTTTTGCAGCTTTTAACTCAAGACTTCATGGGAAGATAGAGGCATTATAAGGTTGTGTAATCCCAGTGTCTGTCAGGATAATATCAACCTGGCTTTAAGGCTTTTTAAGAGGCTGGCATTTAGACACTGGGTTCTGTGCCAGGGTCTGGCAGTCTCGACAGGTAGTAATTTGACTGGTAAATGTGTCATTATAGCCATTGTGGAAGGATGGGGCAGACGGAGAAAGAGAAAGAGAGGGAGGAGTAAAAAACAAGAGACAGACAGTGTAAGAAGGGAGGTGGACGGGTAGAGATAAACGGTAGAATAAATGGAGAGATGCAGTGATGGAAGGAAGAAGATGTTTTACAGTGGACAGGCTAAGACAGGCTGAACTTGTAAAAAGTCTAAAAATTCTACAAACTTGTGACTCTCCTGTTCTGTCTGTGTTAGCTTTGCAAAGTGTGGGTGGTCCCATCAGTGATGCACACAACAATTACATTTCTACATCGTACTGAAGGCCTTTTCTGTTGCTGTTCTACATTGTGTTGTCCAATGTAGAGACAAGACAATGTGACTGTGTTGCATTCAGTGCTGCATTTAATGAACAGCTCTTTTCGTACATAATAAATCTGTTTTAGAACATAATTATTTCAGGGTTATTATTCAAGTAAAATCTTATATATATGATCCACTTTGTGATCATGTTGTTGACAAACCTGTTTTTACCTTAATTTACCTACTGAACATTTTCGAAGAGTAAATGACATCTTTAAAATGATCGATAGCTAATTTCTGTACAAAATGAAAACCCTGTCCTCTCAGCTGCATAAATCATGCATTATTTGCAACAATAACTCCAAATTTATATGCTGCAATGCTTGCATACCTAATAACTTTGTCTCCCTTGGCATTGCCACTATGTGATTATATTGGTGATGTTTGGAGGCCTTGTCGGTTTTAGCTAATGGTCTCATTTTATTTTAATTATGGTTGTATGAATAGCCCCCCAAATGTCAGAAATGACAGTAAGCGTGCATCTAAAATATCACACCCTCTTTCTCTCTTTTACAGTATAATAACAGGGGGAGGCAAGGCTGTGTTTACTGTACAGGCACACAACACAGGGGGAGGAGACTGGGTGAGAAGATGTCGTGGGGAGGGTGTGGGTTAGATGGATCCCTTGGTTTCTTTCATCACATCTCTTGTGCATGTTTCCTGCTCATGTGGACATCTGTATGTGCTCAGTGTGTTTATTAGTGTGAATGCATGCACATAAATGCTGTAATGTTGCACCTACATGCATGTGTGCAATGCATCTGTATTTAATGCATGCAGACAGCTGTCTATGCTTAAAGAGCCCCCCCTCCCCCTGCAGATGGAAAGAAAACCAGAAAACCTGCGTATGACACACAGGAAGCAGGGCTCAAGAGTCGAGTCATGTCCTAGCACAGAGTTTAGCCAAGCTCTGACATGTCAGTAAACAACACAGGAAAAGTTAGCGGTAGAGATAGGGTGAGAGCGAGAGACAGGACGGAGGAGGGAGGGAGTTGGGGGGTAAGATTGAGGGGGAAAAAAAAAAAGGAAGGAGGTCACTGAGGGATGGAGGGAGGGACAACTAGCAGGGAGGGGAAGGAACAGGCATTTGCCTTTTCTTTGAGCTGAGGCTGGACTGTGGGAGACTATTACTAGAGGTTGTTGCATTGTCTTAGCTTGGAGAAGTCATTGTGAGAAGCTGGCATGGTGTGAAGGAAAAGACATTGTTTGAGTCAAGGTATGACAGTCCCAGTTACTTCTTTGTTTCTCCAGATTTGTCCCACAGCAGCTAAAACATTTTCTGCCTCACTTCTTGCTTTCCTACTTGTGTTGTATCACAATAAAGTTTATAGTATTCATGTATGACATTATTCACTGCTGTCCTTTTAGTCTGTGGGCTGTCACATACCTTTGTCTTTTATCTCCCACTGCTCAGCTTGTGTCTGTTTGTTCAGCTTCGGTGTACAGTAGATGTTGCCGGCGGTTTAGTGGGGATCGTAGATGTATGATGGGAGGCTCAGCAGCTCCTGGGTGGTCTCTGTCCTCACAGCACAGCCAGTCACGTACCCTAGCTGGGTATTTTTAGTGAGAGTTGTTCGTTACTGATTGAGTTAACATCCTGTCTTGGCTTCTCCTTTCTCTCCCTTTCCATCTCTGCCCTTCTTCCTTTCATTTTACCTCAATCCTGTATTTTCCAGCCAGCCGGGCTGGTCACTACCATGTGTAGTAGGATCGATTGCATTCAAAAGAAGTTTTCCTCAAGAATTTAGTCCATGGTGATTTAGCGACACTCGTGGTCAAAGATGATACTAACAAGTTAAATATCTGTTAATACGTCGACAAACACTCATTCTTTTCCCATGCAGAAATTAAAATTGATTCAACACCAAAGTAAACATGCCCAAAAGGACCATCATGTTTTTTGTTCTTGATGAATGATTGCTGTTAGCACTAATCATGATAATTATACAATAAAATCCACCCTGTGTTTCATCAGCTTTCAATGTGAAGGATGTTCATTTTGCGGTAGATGTACTTATGCCAAGATTTCCTATTGCACAGAAGCCTTATTGATGTCCCTCACTTAGAAGTCACTTTGGATAAAAGTGTCTGCCAAATGAGTAAATGCGATTTAATGTAATGCATTAGTGGCAGCTT
This sequence comes from Rachycentron canadum, assembly GCA_038496675.1. Taxonomy (NCBI): domain Eukaryota; kingdom Metazoa; phylum Chordata; class Actinopteri; order Carangiformes; family Rachycentridae; genus Rachycentron; species Rachycentron canadum. The sequence continues at coordinate 10,825,912 of CM076669.1, forward strand.
AATGCAGCTATGATATATGTTTAAGACATCTAATATAAACAGTGAAGTAAACAGTGATATTAGTGATATACAGGTGAATCTCAGGTTTAATCCACTGGAGGGAATTTGGTATTTTGAAAACCAAATCAGAAACTAAAGCTTTATTTGACTGGTGACCCAACATTCCTGCCCTCTTAAGACTCTCTGTCTTCCTGAAATTGAGTAAATTAACATGTCTGTGTTTGATGATGTCATCCCACAGGGCACAATCATGGAGGAAATGGACTTTGAGCGTCGCCGGGAGCTGAGGAGGCAGAAACGGGAGGAGATGCGCCTGGAGGCCGAACGGTAGGACCCATTTGGTTGTCTTTCATTCATGTGCAGATTAGCACTCCATGATTCTCCCACTAATTATCTTGCAAAGCAGAAAGTGTTTAAAATGTCAGTCCTCCACAAAGGCTTAATTTGTAGTTGGAGCCACAGAGGCCCTGCCATCCAGAGGGGGCGATGTTGCTGTCATTTAAGACTTTACTACCAAGGTTGTGTGAAGCTGAGGGAACAGCCTGTGTTGTGTAATTCAGCACTGGTTGTCAATGCACAGCGCACCTCCTCTGATGTTCTTGCCAAGTTGGAACAAGAGGCAGCCAGCTTTAATAGCTTAGACCCTCCTCTAGGTCTTTAAAGGCATCACTCAGCAAATATTGGCTTCCCGAACCCACGCTAGAAGAAAAAAGGCTTGATAAGAAATCTGATAGGCAATGAGATGACCTTTAAGTGGGATTGTTCAATCATGCCCTGCCTCCCTTTTTCCAATTTTCTCTCCCAGATGCTGAGGCCTTGTGAACCTCCTTTGATTCAGTGGAAGAAATTGATTAAACTTAAGTTCATTTCAGTAAATTGACTGAGTGGTAACATGCCAAGTGCAGTCATCAAAAATAGTAAAAAGGAGGTCTTATTGTGAGATTTTGATACATAGCTTGCCAAGGAGGCGTTTTATAGGGCCTTTTCACAAAAGTCTCTTCATCTGTGCTGCAGCCACTGCAATTAAGGATGAGGCTGATGTGGATGCAGATACTAGCCAAGGTCACTTACCTTTTTGATGCAAGAAGTGCTTTATACGAGCCAGTTACTCTATCACCGATGAAAAATTAGCTGACATGGGTCTGACTGCTGCTGATCTCTGATAATTATGTTTTATGACACAAAGACTTTGTGAGTAACGTTTACTCTAGTGATGACCACGGCCCTTTGCTCAAGGTAAAACAGCATTTCTTGAATAAAGGAAAATGTCTACAAAAATGGAGACTCACCGTGCAATCAAATTCAGGGTTAAGTGTGTGCTGCACCGCTGTTGTTTATTATAAGTTTATTTCCAGCATGCTAGTTCACACAGACAAGAGTCTTTTAACTCTCAAACTGAACTTACTGAAACGTGTAGTTAACAATGATAGATAGAAAGACCAAGATTGTGAATAGAGCCTGAATAGCTTATCACTCAGTTTTTCCATAGTTGCTTATTTACACATCTACCAGAGAAAGAGCATCATTATTATTCAGTTGTATTTCATGGGACCTGTCAAATCTAAGTCCAATATTCACTCTCCCTTCAGTTCTGTTTCAGGCCCCATTAACTTGAGAGAAAAATATCTGGCTCACTAGCTTCTAAAAGCTATGCAGTGTTCCCTAGCTAGTGTTGTCTGCCTGTTGTTAAAGGCACTAAAATGCTACATATAGTCAAGAGAATTGGTGTGAATTCTGTGTTGGTTTGTCTAAGTGAGCAATGCCTTCACACATTCGTGCAGCTTTAAGAAATCCTTTTAGAAAATATTTTTGCTTCGTTTTTATTTTAACAAACCAATATCAGCTAATATGTCGCTAATGCAGTTTCTCAAAGTCTCATAACATCATTGCTCCCAGCCTAAAAATACAGTAGATAGATATGACCAACCCACTTATACACATACACATAATTGCTTCTTCCATAGCTACTTAATCTACATCCTTAGCAATTTGAGACAGCTTCCCACAGCCATCTAAAGCCAAAATCCTCTACATTTTCATTTTCTGTAACAGTTATATAATATTTTCCTTCTTGGCATCCTTTTTTCCTCTTTTAGACTTTTATGCCTCATTTCCCCAGATGCACTTTAAATAGCTGATCGAAGTGAAGGTTAATGCCATTGTTACATTTCATGGCATACAAACCCCATAAACCCCCCGCAGCAAGAATTATTTATGCAGTTTTGGAGTGTTTATGTTACATGGAGAAGATTGAATTTGGCAGAAAAAGTAGACTACAAAGAGCCGGCAGAGACAAGAGATGAAGGCTGACAAACTTAAAGAGAAGTGGACCAAGAGCAAAAAAAAAAAAAAAGAGTCAGAGCTGTAAGCTTCTTCGGCATTTACATTTTCAGCTTGGCGGGAGTTTGTTCATGTCTGTTTATTTGGTCCGAGCACCAATAATGTCAGCTGGCAGGCAACGCATCACCCCTGTTATTGATAAAAGATTACATCTCTACATTGTTTCCATTTCTGCCAATATATTGAAACAATCAATATTTACATGCCCCTCTTGGTCAGACTAGTCAAAACCACATGTTGTCTCACTGGCCTGCTTCCATTCAACCATCACTGAACACACTGCGAGAAGATGGAGAGCGCAGAGAGAGAGTGGGGCCATATAATAACGGCTGTATGAATGCCAAATTCCTGGCTATTATAAGTGTTTACTGGCCAGGTCTCCATGAGCTGTTTCCTACATGCTGGGACACTAAGATTGTCTGTGTGAGAGAGAGAGTGTGTGTGTGTGTGTGTGTGTGTGAGATTTTATGTGGTGTGTTTTTTTGGCTTGTAGGCAAGTCAATTGTCCTCATGCCTGTCTGCACTATGCATAGGGGTTAGGATGAGTGCATGCATGCAGTTAAGCATGTGGGTGTTCGCACTTGTGTGCATGTGTGTCTGGATCAGCATCAGGTGATGAAGTATTGACAAGGTCCATTCACTTTTCAAGGGTGCATGTTTGTGTTTGGAGAGAGAACAGCCAAATCTCTGCTACTCTGTTTTACATCAGCCTCAGCTACAGTTGTAAGAAAATTATTATTGACATAATGGTGCAGAGTGGGCGTCAGTATCCCTTCTCATTCTATTTTGTAAAGACACACACAAATACAATGTTATGCTCTGGTTTAGCACACTCATGTTCTTCAATTCCCCAATCCATGCTGTCGATTGATACTAGATTTGTTTCCATTCACTTCAGCTGTTCACAGTCAATGACATAGGAATGTCTCCACTGCCTTTTTTTTAATGTTTTTTCTGAGGAAAGCACATAGATGTGGAATTTTCCCAGTCAATCGGGTGACCAAAGGCTAGAGCTAAAAATAGTCTTTTGTAACAGTGATAGTATGCATTGCCCGCTGAATGCAGCTGGAGCACTTGAACAGTGCATTGTCCCATACGTTAGTGTACTCAAGCACAGTCGTGAGTCATTGCTGAATATTAGATGAGAACTTCGATACCACTCTGCACATTGCACCCGGCCAAGAAATAGCCCCCAGGGAAAACCCACAGCTTGTTTTTACACTTTGCTTTTTGTACAGATAAAAAACAAGACAGGCCACCTTTTCTCCTCTGTTTACAGTCTTTGTGCTGAGCTAAGCTAACCAGCTGTTGACTGTAGCTTCATGTTTCTCACGCAGAACTGAGAGACATCCACCTTCTCATCCAACAGCCATTAGGATAGTGAATAAACGTATTTCCCAAAATTTTGAACTTTTCCTTTAATGTTAAATATAGCTTGTTAAGGCTTTAGTTAGCATTTCCTTTTTGATATCTTTTTTGAAAAAGTTTTTATTTTTTATTTTTGCCATTTTCCTCTGTCATACTCCATCTCTTGTCATTCTTTATGCATTACGTCTTTCTTCTCCTTCTCCCCTGGGATCACTGTTTTTCTTCTTCTCTTACTCTTGTCCTGGCCTTCTCTTCTTCTTCTTCTTCTTCTTCTGCTTTCATTTTTAACCCTTCATTCTCCTGACCCTGCTGGTCTTTTTCCTCACTGTCCCCCACTTCTCCCTTTAACTTTCTTCCTTTGGTGTTTCTACCTATTCTGACCTCTAATCCTGTCCTTGCTTCTTCTTTCTTCTACCTTCATCTATTCATTCTCCACATCCCCTCCCTTTTATCCTCACTGTCTGTGCCCTGTCTTGCCCATTCTTATTCTCGGTCCCGTATCATCACTCTTTCTCTTTCACTCGCTCTTCATACTCCTTCTCCTCTTCCTCATTCCCTACATCTGTGTTGGCCTCTCTGCCCGAGAGACCAGGAAGGGCCGAGGAAATAACACCCATCCTCCGTGAATGAGCCATGCCAAACAATCCGCACCCTAGATGAATGGACCCTTCCAAACATGACCCAGTCCTGCATCATAACCCTCTTGGTTCTGACAGGAAGAGAGATACAGATGGAGAACTTCAAAAACGGGAAAGAGAGGTTGATCTGGGTTTATCCAACACCATCACCATGCATATAATTTAAGCTATTGTTATAAATTTTGAAAGCCGGAGTTTAATCTTATTGTTCACAAAAGGTGCACAGTTTGTCATTTGCATTTAACATTTATGCCGTACAGCCTCATTCATCAGTGATTGAAAATACATGCAGTCTAGGGGAATTCTGTCACGGCTAACGTTGTGCATTCTTGGAGCCAGCCCAGCAGCGAGTAGGGCGGGGAGGAGCGACAGACGGGGTATACGACGTGGTTCTTTGGGCCGGCAGTAGGAAGGGAAATAGTCCAGAGAGGCCAGCGTGGGAATGGGTCAGCATTTCTGACAGCGCAGGCCCCCACCCACTTTCCCTCTCCCTCCATCCCTTCTCTCATCTCCCCTCTCCTCTGTTCACAGCAGTTTTTCTTTTCTCTCTTTCCGTCCTCCTCTTTTTTACTTTTTCTCCCTTCGTTCCTTCTCTTCCCTCGCTTGAGGAGGGGTGAAGAAGTCTTTTCTCATGGGCTTTTCCCAAATTGTTTTCACTGACATTTCTGAGATATTTTGCTGTAAAGAAAATATTTGGACATATTTCTCCCTAATAGGCTCACTGATGGCGATGTTTTGTGTGCCTGTGCTATCCACGCAGACAGCCACTTTGTGAATGGAGAATCCTGCTTGAATCAGCTTTTCTGTGCTGTGCAGCACTTGAAACACTCAAGAAAATGAGAAATTTATGCGCATATATAACAAAACTTTTAATTTCCTTTTCAGCTGCATCAGCTGCCACATGTAAAACTAAGTGTATGGCCCACATTAGATGTCAGTCAGCAGTGTAAAGCTTACTGAATTTGGCCACCCACGAAAAGAGCATCCACAGTGTACAATATACAGGCAGACACATACCTGCAGTTTATAACTGTGGCTACACATCATTCTGTACAGGAAAACACGCCGTCTGTGATAAAATCTGCAGATTACTCCTTTTTCCATTATCGCGCACGCCCTTTCCTTTCCCGTCTTGCATTTCCCACTTCTCCTCTTTATTTTCACTCTCCATTTCATTTGCTCTCTCTGTTCCTCTCCTTTTTTCCTTCCCCCTTCCTCCCCCCTTCCACCTCTCCCCATATTTCTGTGTCAGTATGCTGATAGAGTTTGGGGCCTACGTAAGGAGAGGGATATTAAATCAGGGCTTTGGTTGTGTATGCGTCGCTAGCCAAGGCTGTGATTGACAGGAATGCTAATTCAGCTTTTAGGAGTTTGTTCTTCCTTCCTACTGAGGAATCTTTAACCCTGAGATTGTCTTCGTCACCGCCACCCAGGACTCTTTTGTTCCATTTTTAGCTGTTGTCGTTTTCTCTTTCTCATGACATTTAGTGCTGTTTCTGGGACGGCGCAGTCCGTTGGGAGTTAAGGCAGTTGTTTCGCAACTTTTTTTTCTTTTCTTTTTTTTTTTTTTTTGCTTGCAGAAACAACATATCACTCTGACATTTTAAATAAGGGTTAATGTTCTTTCTACAGCAGGGGAACTCAACTGAAGTTGATGGAATATGAATAAAACTGAAAACAAAGATTTATGAAGAAAATTATTTATTTTAAGCAAGACTATCTACCTTTTCTAAAGGAGAAATAATACATTCTTTCTTTTACCAATAAAAAGTTGAATAAGCAGTAAAACACACTTTCCCAGTTCATTACACATGGGGATTTTTTGCTGCAGCTTTAATTGTTTAAACTGGCTTGTTAGCTAATGTTGCTAACTGTAGATACTTTCATTTTATGCTACATTTTAGCATCATATATCACCAGGGTAACAGAGGCTAGTGATAAGTATGATATGACTTCCATCTGGATTTGACCCTTTTTCAATGCTCAAAGATTCTTAATTATCTGAACCAAGCACATATTCATGCACATGTGTAAAGCATTGCTTGACGTCACTTGATCGTCATCGTCCCATAGGTCCAGCTTGGGCGTTAACAGAGTCATCTGTTCTGTTTTGACAACATTCCTCATATGAGAGAAAGAAAGAGGAGATGGAAGGGAACGGCATATGGGAAATAAAGGAAGAGGAAAAGTGTTGTTCACAAGCTGTAAAACCTCACATAAATCCAAGCCGCTTAACTTGGCTAACCACATATGTTGCAATTAACATGCAATAGCATGCTTCGCTGGCTGACCTCAAAGGCTGCGCTGTGATGTTAGGTAGCTGGGCATGTGGGTAGCAGTGGGAGTGTAGAGGTCAGTCAGGGCAACACAGATCAAGCATGGAGCTGAGATCATAGATGTCAGGTGGCCAGACACATGGCAGTTCGGAAACTGATTTGATACTTTGGAAGAGAAGGAAAACTGTCTCAGGTAGCGTTCCTCATCTTATGAAACTTTAATGTGTAGTTCAGGATCAAATATACTTTTAGGGTGTTGCCTCTTTCACTCAACCTGTCTACATCTTCTACAGTTAGATTCCCTGTCTTCTCCAGATTGACTTTGGACTGGCCCCAGAGAAAGGCCTGAACATGCTGGGTTTAATCAGATTTAAGCACATAAATATACAGTAGCAAGCTAGCCAACTAGATTGGTAACAATAGAGTTATGATGACGATTGTATGGAGCCGCACCCTTTACATAATCCATTACATTTATTACAGACATGCATAATCCACTGCATGACTGCCTCAGATTTTGCTCTGTTGAGGCAAGATCGTAGAAAAAAGCTCTCAAATTACTCCAAAAAAAACATGCTTTTTTTTCAGACCTGACCTGGCATGACCTTGCTTTATCTGCTGTATGCTTGACCAGTCATGCATAGTAATAATAAAAATAAACCACCAAATGTGAGCAGAATAATCAAGGGGCACCACCAGAAGCTATGCTGAACACTATGGAAATATTAAAGGGTGTGTTTTCCTGGTTATTATTTACATGCAAGCATTCTTAGGTTGTCAAAAAATGAATCCAAGAGGTTATATTTGTGTCATGGGTATGTCAGAAAATCAGCTTGTGTCAAAAACAAGAAGTAATATTAATGAAGGAATACCTTTAAACCAAAATCAAATGACAAATGACTATTTAAGCAAAACATTCTGCTGATTAGTTTGCTTGTCTCTTTAAGGAATGGCTCAACATTTTGCAAAATACATTTCTGCTTTCTTGCAGAGTTCTTGAGAATAGTTGAGAACATTGATACCACTCTCATTTCTGTCCATTAAGTATACAGCTACAGCCAGGAACTGGTTAGCATAGCCTAGCATAAAAATTTAATACGGGGAAACAGATAGCCTCATGTTTTCCAATGGTAAAAATTTTGCCAGACTAGGGATAAAATGTCAGTTATTTAGCTTTACAGGTGTTGGCAGATTACTCTTCAATCTAGCTGTTCCCCCCTGGATCCAGTCTTTGTGCTAAGCTAAAGTAAGATAACCCTTTGTAGCTTAATATTTTGTTCTCAGAAATGAGATACTGTATCTTTAAAATGAAGCTTTCTCTATGCACGTCAGCAGAAAAGACTGATAAGTAGTTTTGACATGAGATGTTTTTAACATCAGTTTAACACAATCGCAAACATGTGATTTCTAGATTTTATAACTTTAATAAATTCCTTGTAGAAATATAAATCTAAGGCTCGTGGCTGTTTCGGAGCATACAAACACACACACACACCTCCCCAGTTTGATCCATTTCAACACAAAGCAGACCAGTATAAAGTGTGGGCCAGAAACACTGTTTCTCTCCTTCTCTCTAATCCTCAGCCAAGCCATGTCTCCAGGCTGAGTTTTATCAGCTCGTGAAAACTGCAGCCATGATAAGAAGTATTAGTTGTTGCACAGCTGACAGGTCAGCTTGATAGGACAGAAGGAAAAAAAACTCTGGACAAATCCTCTAGTTTTGGTCACTGCGATGATTACAGTCCAATTTAAAGAATTGTTCACTTTGAAGTTTTTAACTGTGAGACTTGGGATGAAAAAAGAAAATGTCTCTCTGTGTCTCCTGACTCTCTTTCTTTCTCCCTTTGTCTCCCTCAGGTTGGCGAGGAATGATGATGATGAAGAAGAGGCGGCCCGCGAGAGAAGGCGCAGGGCACGCCAGGAGAGGCTGAGGGGCAGGGAGAGCGAGGAGCCCAGCGGACAGCCAGACAGCCTGGTCATGACCAACAGCCACAGGTGACACAGACAGAGCGCCACAAGCACAGTTGGTGATAAATATGTAGTCAGCAGCCAAATGCTTGGGCTCCCAGTTTTTATAACTGTCATATCGTCCTAACTCATCAATAAATAACATGCGTGTCCCTTTTCTGTGTGAGGAGAAGAATGCCATCAAAAAGTCACAACCTCTTTAAAGGGAATACATGAGATGGAGATCATTTTTAGACTTCTGGAAAGTAGGAGCTGTCGAGTTGGACATCAAGTATTTCAGTCTTGAACAGAAAATATGTAGTTTACGGTGACAGTCGTGACAGATTTACCTACCTTGAATTCAGCTGACAGAAGCAGCCTTCTTATTTTTGGCTAGCAGCTGCCAATTTTTCCAGCTAAAATGACGACTGTTTCTGTCAAAGTTAATTAGCTGTAGCAAGCTAGTTATTTAAGCTACTGTTTGCTCCAAGAGTCAGTTGAAGCTCTGGCCCTGGATGATTTTTGACATTTCCAGTTGAATTATTTTAACAAGACAAACCTTCAAAATCGGTCTTTAATATGCATATATGCAATAAATCAGACTGTTTTTGTTCGTTAGTTTTGTCATTTTGTTAAAACACTCTTTAAAAACAAAACAAAAAAAAAACTATGTAAGTTTGAAGTGTTTGGTAAATGTTATATATTATCATGGGTATATGTGGCTGGTAACACTTGGTTACTACAACATTCAGTAAGCTACTTAGCCATCCATGCTAATGATTGCTAGAGCAGCCAAACGTGGACACAAAACACCACCTTCCTAACTAGATGCTGAGTTTGCTCTTACTGAACATAGTGTTAGCATGTGGAGAAATCCAGAGATGACAGGTCCAAGTCAAGGCAGGGTTATTAAGCTGACCAAATATAATGTCAAATGATCCACTTGTTTTGCTTCCTGAAATACATTTAAGTCAACAAATGCAAGTACCGAACCCCAGTCCTCACCCAATCCCAGCTGCCAATATGACAACTTCAACTTGTGATCTTTTGCCCATCAATCAGAGAGACTGTCATAGAAACAATGGAGCTAAAAATCAATTTCTATGCATTTCAAGAGTATGAGATCAATCGTCTCTTTGCTGCGGTGGAAGTGGTGGGTTGCTCTGACATCTACCAGCACAAACGATGCTTTGTGGTCATGAATGTTTCCCCTCTATGAGCTCAGAGATACATCCTGGGCTGGTCAAACAACAAGAGGATTGTGCAGGAGGATGCTAAGGCAGGATTTAGGGCTGACGAGCCATTGTTGATTGTGTAGATGCAAGGATAATGTTTGCCAGACTTTTAGGTCAGAATAGTTGGGAATTTGAGCCAGTCAGTCGGTCGGACAATCAGCCCACTATTTTTTGTTTATGTACATAGTTGATAGGTAGCTGTTATCTGAGTGAATGTATAGATATAGACATGGAATCCAAGGGAACATCGCTGATTCGCAATTTATTTTCAGTATTTCCCATCAGTTTATATTTCAGAAATTCTCTATTGGAGCCCTGCCAATCAAGCCAAATGTCAGCAGCCACTTTTGTACAGTACCATACAAGTGTGCTTGAGCTTTCGTGTACTTTTACAGCTTTCTTGGGGAGATGTCAGTGGCCATTTGAAGTTGCTGTCAATCAGTTAATTAGGTACCAAAAATTTCAAGGGCATCCTAAGGTTAACAGCAGATAATATTATCCATTCACTTTAGCAGCTGACTTCTGTGGCTCTGACCTCAGTGCTTCCTCCTCATTACCACATAGCAAAATGTTTGTCTCCTCTCACTCCTCCTAGTGTGACAGAGACAGTGTCTGTGAGCAGCTCTTATGGAGGCGGTGGAGAGGACGAGGACCAAGCCCTGCTGGACCGCATGGCCAAACGCGAAGAGAGACGGCAGAGGCGCATGAAGGAAGCACTGGAGAGGCAGAGGCAACTGGACCCCACCGCAACAGAGGACAACAGCAGCATCGCCACGGAGAAAAACAACGAGGAAGAGGAGAGGCCCTCCTCCTGGCGTAGGGGTCGTAACCGTGATAATGAGGAAGAAGAGGAGAAGACATTCACGTACAGCTCAAGGAGAGAGGAGAAGGAGCAAGAGGAGCCGAGAGAGGAAGAGGAGGCTGCTCCTGAGGGTGAAGAGGAAGCAGTGGAGGGTGTAGATGAGGAGGAGGAGGAGGAGGAGGAGGAGCAGAAAGTGGAAGTGGTGGAGGACAAACCAAGAAGGTCTTACTTCAGGGAAGAGGTGAGTCATTTGTTCATTCTTGTCCATTTATTTTAGCTATTTGTTTATTTTTGTAGCTGACAGACCCTGCGAATGTGATGCTTATTTTTGTAGGAATCAATTGAAGAGCCCAAAACTCAAAGCAAGGTATGGTCATTGATTTACTGACTTTGTGGTGCACATTGTTGGTCTGATCCCTGGTCTTTCTTTCAAAGAACTGCTGTAATCCTTTTCCGTAGCAACTCACTGAAGAAGAAACACATTCGATAGTCAGTGAGAGTTCAAATCAGGCCAAGTCAGCAAATTCAGAGGCTGAGGAAGATGCAGTAGAATCAGGAGAGGCTGAAGAGAAACCTGAGGATGATCATGTAGACAATTCATCAAAGAACAAGTCTATGACACTCATGAATGACACTGAAGAGGACAAAGAAGTATCTGAGATACTGCACTCAGATGATAATGAGGTATCAGACATGTGGTAAGAATTTCAGTAGAAGTGTAACGCACAGCACAGATAATTTCCCTGGGTAACTTCACTGTCTTAATGAGATATGTAAAGACTAAGCCACAAAAAATCTTGTTGAGTTCATGATTCATGCCAGAGCCAGACACTGAAATTACCCAGACACCTTGTGTCATCACAGTGTGGTTTGCACCATTTGCAAAGTGGTGGTAACTGAGCCAACATTTTATGAAGTGTGGTTGTAGCCATGTGGTCAGATTTTTAATAAGGTTAATGTCATGCTCCACAGAGTGGTCACTGTTTTTTTTCTGCACGTCTTCCACCTCAGCTATGAGTGCAGCAACACTTCACATTAAACTGACCCCACTCCAAAAACTTGCTTAATTTAATAACTTAAGTCGTTGCAGTTGCAGTCAAATGTTTTAGACCATACTTGATAAATATTTTATACATTATCATCATAAAAGCAAAAACAAGTAGGAAGTGATTGAGAATAGTTTTATTACTCTGGAAATGCAAATGTCAGGGAGATGAATACTGACTTGGTTTCATCAGTCCACTTTTTCATATCTGCAGCAGTTCTTTGTTTTTAAAGCCTAACCAAGTATCTGAACTGTTTTAACTACTCAAGTGGACACTTTCCTCCTTGAAATCTTGTGTAGTGAGTGTCCTCTTACATAAAGTAAGGACCCTTATGGACTAAGCATTTCATTTTGTTGTCAGTTTGGGTGTGTTAGACCTCTTTGGACCAGAGCTCTTCACAGTTTCAGAATGCCTTTGATAGTGTAAACAACAGTGTTCAAGACAATTCATGTTCCTTAGCACTTTTTCTGTTAAAATAAAGACATTTCTTATTCCTCAGTAATAATAGTGATTTTTATTTCTCAGTTTTTGAGCTCATGTGACCCAAGAAGGTAAATTTAATGTTAAAAATGCAAAGACTGCGTTAAACAGCATAGTCAGTAAGTGTATCGTCTGTGCTACAGGTTAATAAAATAGATTGTTTATGTGACTGGCACATTACACATTGTGCTTACACACAAAATAATTATATTTTGTAAAACTTAAATGATGTTTATATAATTGATGATGGTTAACAGTGAGAAGAAGAAAATACAGCTGAAGACACTCCCAGGTTGATCACATGTTTGATAATCCTCTGTCAGCAGTAATTCTGGAGTGGACGCTGTTTGATGTGATGTTCTGTGTTATTTTGTTTGGGGTGTGCTCTCTTTCTCATGTGACATCCCGTGATGTCACATGGTTGATCCCGTCCATTCAGCACACTCACCAGTTGCATGTTTGCTCACTGTCCTGCTGGTTGTTTCCGTGCAGGTGAATGAGAGAGGCGGGGCCAGAGAGGAGAGGGAGGAGCAGAGGAAGCAGAATGGAGCGCTGCATGAGGAGGCGGCTCCCAAACAACATAGGAAACCTGAGAGGACCCTCAGGTACAAAGTCACTGCCTGGTTCTTACTCTTAGGCCAAAGTTGAAGGCAGTCTGGTCTTATGACTTATTCAAGAAACTCTGTTTTCCTATGATTCATATGATCATTTGTTGCCTTTTAATGAAAGAAAATGTGCTTCAAAATAAAAATGATGTCATTAGACACTGTATTGCTGGTAAAATACCCAAATTGTGTCTTTCTCCCATACTGCATCACCAGCACCAATATCAGTGTTTTAGGCCAAGACAAATATCCAATATTTAGTCTCCTGCACTTTTCAGTGTTTTCCCACTTGACCAAACAAAGGTCCTCAAATTTTCAGACATCAAACACACCCACTAAGGTTGCAACCAGTGTTATTTTCAGTATTGATTAATCTGTCAGTTATTTGGGGTTTTTTATTATTATTATTCTGCTTGAAAAAGTTATTGAAACAGTTGATTGACAGTTAAAATATCTATTATTTTGTTGCCAATCCATTCTTATCAATATATTGATATGAATGGATTGGCAACAAAATCATTTATTCCTTGATTGGCAACAAAATAATAGAATATATATTTATATGCTGAAAAAGGCATGATACTTTTATTTTGAAATTTAACATTTGCTTAAATTCCAATTCTTCATTTGGCTCACAGTGAAAAAATCTGAAAAATAATTAGAAAATAGTTTAGCAGCAAGCTGTCATATCAGTGTCTCTCTGCACTTGACCAGTTGTGGAAAAGTACTGCAGTAACTTAATATTCTTGACAAAAAAGGCAGTCGAAGATCAAGTTACCTAACAAAGATCAGAGTTGCCTTCCAAAATAAGATGCACAGAAGTGCTAAGAAAAGACACATATTACAGTAATTAAAAATTCCCTATTCCCCTTTGTGTCATATTGTCTCCACTGTCTTTGTATATGCTGAACTGAGGCAGTTTAATCAGACAGTAGCTTCTTTCACCCTGCAATGTCAGACTGATATAACAGCCTGACATTTATTGTTGGGATATTGGCTAAGGCATCTGCAAAATAACTGGATAGCACAAATCAGATTTTCAACCAAACAAGCCGTTTTTGTTCAGCATTCAGCTGAAGCAGAGTAGTGTGTTTTGACTTGGGTCACCTACAGTAAATCCCCAGCTTGAAGCACTGAATGAAACCTCAGCTGAGCTGTAACCTTATCTTTGAAATGGTGATTGTTGGTATTTGTATGGGTGCACATTCACTGTCTGTGTGTGTTTGCTCATCCAAATCCTTCAAGTGTATCTTTAAATATTCAGTTCGTATCAAATGTCTGGTGTTAACCTGTATGTCAACCAGCTTTGTGTCCTGCTTGTTTTTGTGATCTTCTTTTGTGCACTGACCTGTGGCTTTGTGCACCTGTCCAAGCCGCGGCAGTGTACGTTCCCCTGAGGTGTCCGTGGGAGACGACCAGGACGACGCTGCCCGCCTGGAGGCAGAGCGCAAGCTGGAAGAGCTGAAGCGTCGTCGCGACGACGCAGAGAGTGAGGAGTTCGAGAGGATGAGGCAGAAGCAGCAGGAGGCCGAAGCCGAGCTGGAGGAGTTGAAGAGAAAGAGGGAGGAGAGGAGAAAGGTACTGGAGGAGGAGGAGAGGCAGAAGAAGCAGGAAGAGGCAGAGAGGAAAGCCAAAGAGGAGGTAGGGAAGCAAGAGACATGTTGTGATGAGTTCTTTATGGATGCAGTTTGATCAGTGTTGCTCTGAAATGAAATTTTAGGTTTTGTTCAGCATCCCAGCCTCTGAGTGTGTTTGTCCTGAGTGTGTTTGTCCTATGGCAGCAGTTGATCAGCTATGAGACACTTTATCAACTTTTGTAATGACCTAAACATGACATAGTGTGGCAGCCTACGAATGTTGATACAACCCATGCAACACTGTGGTTGACATCTATCCCCTCACAACAATTCAACACAAAAAGTGCTGTGAAGTTTGTCTCTCTCTCTCCTGTGGCTGTTTTTGGAAGCTAACAAGCTAGGCTAACTAGCTTCCACCCAGACAGTGGCAGATAGATAGTGAAACCTGCTATTATTAGCACTGAATCCTAACAGACAGAAGTTTTTTATTTATGTTGCTCAACATCTGCTGAGACATCCTGCTCAGTGCTGTGTTCATCATACATTAGAAAGAAAGGGGGGCTACCTAGCATTAGCTGGCTGTTTGTCATAAGATGATTAGATGTATCTGTATTGATCACAGGGGGAATTAAATTTGATGCAGCAGCACAAGGGAATGTAGTAAGTAACATCAAAGATATTTCATAAATATCTATAAATAAAATAAGAATAATCTGAATAATAGATACAATAAAATAGATCTATGTGCGATATCTGTGTTGGAGACAGTTAAAATGTGGGTCAGTGGATCTCGGTGGTATTGTGTCTCCTAAGCATGTTGTGGCACATGGCTGGATGAGTCTGTGACTGAAGGTGGTTCTGTGCCTCCTCAGCTGGGCACAGAAGGGGTGGGTTGGATGGGTTGTCCATGATAACTTGAACATGAGAACAGCTTCCTAGTCATCCTCTTCACCATAGCTGACTCCACACTGTCCGCTTCCACCCCCACCACAGAGCTGGCCTCTCTCACCAGCTTACCGACTTTGTTGGCACCACAAGTCCCAATGCCACCTCGCCAGCACACAGCAGAAAAGAAGTTAACACACCATTCGACCATCCAGAGAAGCCTAGAGCACACGCACTGAGGGACTTTAATTCATTGGTCCAGATGTGGTGACGGTAAATAATCAGACTCATAGCGAGTCCAGAAGATATACATGCTGATTATAAATTAATTTTGATTTATACTTCTAGTTGTATTTTCAAATTATCTTAAAATTTCACAGCCCATACCCTCTCATTGTTTTTCACACTGCCTTTATGTTGATTTAGCCTGTATACGTGTGAGTCGAAACTCATTCATCACAATCAAACGAGCGCTGCAGTGACGTTATCTCTCCATACTTCACTGCTATCATGACTCAGCCTATTTGTGTCCCCACTCATAACTCACATATGTCAGTCCTTTTTCCTCACACCCTCATCCTTATGTATCTCAAACGTGATAACCTCCTCCAGCGTGTGTTCACATCTGTGCTCAACCACACAATGTTGTTCCTTTTCCCTTTTCGCTGCTCACTCTGAGGCCCAGCAATTCTCACTATTACCCTGACTGGTCTTCTTTGTTGATCTTGGCTCTGAAAGTGGCAGCCCGTCTCTTGCTATTTGCCCAAGTTCTTCTCCTCTTGTGTGATGTTAATGAGGCCTTTTGGTTTGTAATTAAAAGATGGCCCAGAGATACAGGGAGACTAATTAACCAAGACAAGGCTGCTGGAGAGGCATGACATACTGCCAAGCACCAGCCCTCTTCTTAATACAGTACAAATGGTTCATACATTAATTGTTTTTTAAAAAAAACTTGATTATGGGGATGTCTCACAGCTTTCCAAAATGGCTTTTTTTTCTTTTTCTTTCCTGAAGCAGGCGATCACTGTAAATAAGAATTTGTTCAGAGTAATTGAATTTGCTCCTGACCTGCCTCATTGGATAAATAAAGTAAATCAATAGAAAATGGCACGTATCAGTTGTCTGGGTTGCCTGTATGTTGGTTGTCTGTCAGCAACCGATTCTGTTTCCTATAACAACCTATGATAATATAAATGCTGCTCTAATTCATTATTCTGTGTCATAAGAAAGTCATTTAACTTTATATATAGTTCTTGAAAAAAGGAAACATTCTTTGCTCCAAACATTGGGTCTGTTAGTTCATTCCCAGGCAAAATCCTGGGAATGAACACACAGGAAGTGTGCTTTAGGTTTCCAGCAGCAACACTGGTTTGTTTAGAGTAAATAGACGAGAAATACACCGTTAGCACGAGCAGCGACATCCGGCATGGCTGAACAGGCAGAGAAAAGAGCGCCACCTTTATTTGCTCCAGTTAAACGGACAGAAATGTTCCTGTCAATGACAAATATATTGTAAAATGCTTTTTGAAAAACAACAAGGATCTTCAGGAGTGCAAGCTGATTTCTTTTGAGTTTTGAGCTCTTAGGTGCATCTGCTGAACTTCTTTAACTGGTAAGTGCATTTCTCTTTCTCAGGATGAGAAGAGGAAGATGAAAGAGGAGATCGAAAGGAGAAGAGCAGAGGCAGCAGAGAAGAGACAGAAGGTAGAGGACACCATGGACGGGGAGGATAAACCCTTCAAGTGTGTCAGCCCCCGAGGCTCCTCCCTGAAGGTCAGCCCGCCATTTTTGACCTCTCACCTCCAACAACAGTGTGTCAATCCGTCTTTTGCTTTGCCATTTAACTGTTTGCTAAGCCCCTCTCTTAATCTGTTACCACGCCTGTCTAGTGTTCCTTCCTGGCATGGCACATACAGTTCATAATGATCACAATGGCAAATTTCCCACTGGAAATTCTGGATTTCACACAGTCGATTATGCCACGTGAATAGACAACTGGTGCCGACCAGCTTATCTAATTAAGCTCCAGAGTTTCCAGTCCTCAGATTACAACTGACTTTTGAGGGTTTTGAAATAGCAGTCTCAAACATGCACTTGGTGGCCACTTGATATAATGCTTATAGACTGAGGCTAAAGATAACAGGTCCCAAATAGTGAGCACACTCTCCAGCTGATCCATGTTAAGACGTGACAAAGAAGCATTGTTATTGTATTGCACAGCTTGTAGAAGAGAAGACTAGACTGTTATTTCATCCTAACATAACCCTGTTTGGCTGCTTAGTTACAGACTGATGGAAGTAACTAGTTAGACATGCTAAATTTAAAGCAGAGAAACAGACTTTGAAATCAATTTTTTTACCCTCCAGCTCATGTGTTTTTGGTTTTGAAGGAAGGCCTCACTGTCCAAACCCTTAAGATCCAGAGTATCATGCTTACTGCAGCCCCATGCAACATGTGGAGAAATCCAAAGCTTGACAGGTCTCCCAGTTATTCTTGGTAAGCATTGAGTGGACAGCTACAGTTCAGGAAAGGGTTTTCCCCAACTGTCAGTTTATCAAATCAGTCTTTTGTAAACACAGATCAGTTCAATGCTTAAAACAAACATAACTTTAAAACAATTCTCCTTGTTGTATTCCTCTGCCTGTGCTGTGTTTGCATCCCGTCCAGCACAGTTGTCAATATAATAGTTATCCAAATCTTGCAAATCCCACTTATCTGGCAGTGTAGCAAAGCTTAAGCTAAACATTCTAAATATTTGGAGGGATTTAGTGCCAGATGACCCATATCTGGCCCTCTCACCTCTCTTAGCTCTTAGCATCAAGTGTTATCTGATTGAGATGAAGGAGTGTTCATAATTGGAAAGAACCTCCTTGAACTGAGAGAGAAATGTGAAAAAGTCAGCTGCAGGCAAATTTGACCACTGACTTTGAAATTTTACTGACATGTTAACCGGTGTTTGTCATAAGGGATACATAGTGAAAAAGCGAAACCCAATTACACCAGTGCATGCCCCTAAATTCCCCATTCAGAGATAAATGCTTGTCATGACCAAGGAACATTTAATCAACTCCAATGTGGATAAATGTTTGCAGTGTTGCCAAACGCCAACTCCCACACACTGAAAATCGAGGGGGATTTTCAGCCAGTGGAGAAAATCTAATTAGTGACAGTTAGCAGTAATATATCCATCTGGCCCGGTGTGGTGAGAATCCAGGCTTGACGTTGAGCTTTAATAGTGTGCGAGCTCCAACTGTACACGAAACACTTTGTTTGTGGTCAGTTTTGTAAATAACTGTATTTCTCCACCCTGCTGCACTTGCCTCACAGACACAGCTTTACTTTGTCATCATGTTCACTGTAGGTATAGCTGTGTTTCTGTATGTGTGTGTGTGTGTGTGTGTGTGTGTGTGTGTGTGGATGCATCTGTCAGATGTAATGCACTGCAAAACGCTTGTGTATGACTAGTTTGTTATGACTTTGCAGTGTGAAACCTTTCTTTTAGTTGTGTTTGCGTGACCTTGTATTGTCATGTCATAATACAAGGGGGCTGCGTGTTGTATTTTTTAGATTTTTCACCAACTCCGTTTAGATGAATGCTATACGTAGACCACCACCTCCTACGCTTGTAATCATAGCCAAGTTTGTTATCCAAACACTTTAATTTAAAGAGTTGTCGGTAAAATCAAAACAATGAGCTGAACAAATCCATCGAGCTGAGGAAAACTGAACAGATGGAGTAAAATTCTTCACAGGTTTCATCGCTGAGAGCAATGCCTTTCATATTTCCCACCTATTTGACCCATTGTCAATACCAAAATATTGATGCATGCAGATTTCAGTCTTTTGATTATGACAACACACATTATGGAATCTCCTAATGTGCACATAAATGGACAGAGCACATATAAAGGGATTCATATCTATCTCATATGTTGCCAGGGCCAAATAAAAACTACACAACAGCAGTTAAAACTGCCTTTTCATTTTGTCACATAAATTTTCCCGCTCCATTTATGTGCTGAGTGCATTTCATGCCCCGTCAGTTCTTTTCTATTTCAAATTTTCAAAACTGCATGATACTAAGGACATACATTGTTTTCCTCATTACCTTTTGCTGTTATGTGTTCTTCGCCTGACAACTGCCATATTATGGCACTTGCATGCAGAGAATTATGCCCTGCTATCAGCAATCGGCTCCCAGAGGAACACACAGTCCCAGGAGTTCGCCTCCATGTTATCAGCAGTAAACCAGCATAACCCGGCTCCACAGTAAAGATAAAGTGCAGCGTTCTCTGGGAGAAAAGGACAGAGGGACAGAATGAAGGACAGGCTGCGGGGATGCAGGAAAGCGATTATGGTTAACAGGATTACTGTAACTGCGTTCGGATGGATACAGCTCTTTAAAACGCGCCTGAGAATGGGGAATTTCCTGTCAGGGAGTATTTTGGGAACTCCCACATTCGGCAGCAGCCAAGCACAAGGTCCTTTTTCACTGAGAGAGGGGGCAGAGAGCTTTTTCTGCTGTTTCTTCTTTTGTCAGTTTAAATGGTTTTTTTGTGAACGTCTAAGGAGCACATGTGTTGCACCCTCTTTTAGCCTTTTTGTCATATATCATAAACAATCCCCTGACATTCCCACAGTCCCCAGGTCGAGATAGGAAAAGTCTTGCTGTGTTTTTTTCTGTGTGTGTGTGTGTGTGTGTGTGTGTGTGTGTGTGTGTGTGTGTGTGTGTGTGTGTGTGTGTGTGTGTGTGTGTCTGTCTGCGGACTTGCGCATGTCTCTCAGGTCAATATTTCAAAATCCAGCTTACTTAGCATGTGAAGGAAGATGAATTGAAGACGAACTATTAATCAAATAGAGCCTGTTGTAGTTCAATGATAAGTTAAGTACATAATGCTATTTAAGTTATGACTCAGCACCTGTAATTATCACAGAATCATGCATGTGTCTACATATTGACCTCTGAGTTTAAGTCACAAGTGGGTTTTAAAGTGAAACAAGAAAGAAACCATAGAAATCAAAAGGAGGGTTGGGTTTAACATCTGTTTTGAGGCTACTGAAGAGTCAAGGAAAAATGTTGTGTTGCAGTGATGTATGCATGAGTGGAATATCGCTGTGATATTTATAACCTTTCTCTACAGATCGGAGAGAGGGCAGAGTTCCTGAACAAGTCTGCACAGAAAAGGTAAAAAGCATTATCCACCAGATCACGCTGTCCCCACCTTACTTGAAGGTGGTGCATGATATTATAAGTAATCCATTTGTTATACACTGTGTGCTAACTGCTTGCTTTTGCCCAGCAGCACAGTGAAGATGTCTCATTCTCCTGTGGTGTCCAAGATAGACAACAGGCTGGAGCAGTACACCTCAGCTGCTCAGGTTAGCACCGATTCAACTGTAAAAATGCAGATCTGGTGCCACGTGAAACATTTGGCCGAATTAGACACGTGCAAAGCCAGTAAGAGGAAAAACTTAAAATTGTGCACTAAGAAGCAGACGACAGACATTGAAAGTAGTGAAAGTTATTTTAAGTTATTTCAAAGGTGTTAAAAAGTCTTTAATATTTTTCTAGTCTACTGTGGGTAGTTCCCATAAATTGTCCCAAACCTCTGATAGTATATCCTGTTAAATATTTGCTTAATCTTTCATTTATTCATCCATTTTCTGCTGCTAATCCAGGTTGATTTAACAATCAGTTAATGATATTATTAGAAATAACTATTGCAATTTATATGCAACAGGGACTTAACAACTGATGAACAAATGTGAATAACTGCATGCACAGTTTTTAGCAAAAAGACTGACACAAATGTCTAATAATCTGAATATGGTTAGATATTGAGCTACTAATCAATCAATTTCCCTACCTGAAAAAAATCAGATTTTTGAAGCTATTCTGGGCCTAAAAGTTTCCCAGAAATGCTCACTGCATCGTAACAGTCTTCGCCTGCTATTCTCCAGTTTACACTCAACACTTTGTCTCAGCAGAGAGAGAACAAGGAGTCTCGATCCCCTCGCTCTGGAGCAGTGGATCTGCCCATGGTCACCGACAGCATACGAAACATCAAGAGCATGTGGGAGAAAGGCAACGTGTTCAACTCGCCTGGAAGTGGCGGGAGCACGTTCAAGGTAAAAGTCGAGGTGGTGGAGGATGTGAGAGAGCTGATGAAAGTTTGTGTGTGTGACTGGAGAAGGGAGAGAGAGAGAGGGAGAATGAGAGAGAGAGGAAAGCGCCCAATTTACTGGCAGTTCCTGCTCGGCCCCGTTGCCAATGACAACCAGGTTTATCTGACCTTTGACCCTGTCCAAACAGGAAGCAGCTGTGATGAAGACAGGCGTGGCGGGCCGCATCAACGACTGGCTGAATAAAACCCCGGAGAGCGGCAAAACGTCAGGAGGAAGGCCAGCGGTAGGTCGTCATCGGTCATCATCGAAGCAACCTCTGTGGTTGCTGCTAGCAAGTACAGCACATGGACTGTACATGTACTCAGGGCTCTGTCATGAAATACGTACATGAAAAACAACAAGATGGCAGCTGTGTTGGTTGGCCTATCTTTACACACATGAAGACTTGTTTTTCTTTAAATCCCAGGATCTACGTATTTATTTTACAGACCCTAAAAAATATTATTCATCTTCTTAGTATGAGTTACTGGGTCCTACATGAACAGAAAATATAGTTCCAATGTTTTCAATGTTTCAAATTGTGGTTTTGTGTGCTTGTCAGTCAAATTTGAGTCCTGAAAAAGCAGTTTGCCTGAGTTTTGGAGTATTACACATTTATAAATAACACTTTCAGAGAGTTGTCCACTTACAGGTAGAGTAAAGAAAAATCTTGACACATGCATTTACTGTGTTTACAACCTTGCAGATGGTCACATCTAAAGCTTTGATTTGAGGATTTAGGAGTGAGTCATGCATAGGAGCAGTGATCCTCTAACATCTGAGCTCCATTCATTTGGAGACTGGTCAGCCTCATAATAAACTGCAGTACCCTCTGCAGTGTTATTACAGTAATGGTGCAATTACCGCTGGTCACGTTCATTACAGTTCATGTTTTATAATGATTTTCAAACAATGCAGTAGAATGAAGTCAGGTTGTCCTTGTGAATGTTTGTGAGATATTATCTGACTGGTGCCATCTGGTGGCCTCTGATCACAATAACCTGTGAGGATCTGAGTCCACTCTTAGATCTGTCATGATATCCAGATATATTGCATGTGGATATTTTAAAGTTGGCATCGGTTTGTGTCACTTTATTTTCTTCTAATCATAGGTTTTTCTAGTGTTGTCTCTGCGTGAATGGCTCCATCCAGGTCGTCCTGCCACCCTTCACTCCTAATGTGCCTATATCTTAGCATAATATTTCTGTTAGAGCTTTCTATCCTGCAGATCATGGCATGTGCTAAAACATGCAGCACGGGAAAGGAAACTTTCAGCACAGATATCTACAAAAGAGAGTGCCCAACAAGTGATAGCTTCTGTCCGGCTTTGCTGTCATTCCTCTCCTGTCATTCCCTCCCTTTGCCAAAGCCATAATATTCCCACTATCTTCAAGCTGACCTACAAATGCTGAGCATGGCTGATATGTTCTTTTCTGTCTCGCTCTTACAGGACCTGAAGCCTGTTGACGTCACCAACAAGAGGAGTCTATGGGAAAACAAAGGCGCCTCTCCAACCAAGGTAGCTCCTATAGATTTCAGACCATGCACTGTCTAGAGCAATGAAAAAAAGATATGTCTGATGATCAGAGTACCAGTCTCACCCACCAGGGAAAATCCAAGTGAGCATTACACATCTGGAGTTTCTCCAGATGAAGTTTTAACTATGCCAAATTGGTTTGTGGTCTTGGAAGGATTTTCTGTGGCTGTTCATGGTTTTCCAATCGTTGTCAATCTTAATTTTTGCAAAAGAAACGGTATAATATTAGAATAATAATATTAGACTATTCAAATAATCTAACAAAATTTTAAATCCTGGTGTGGCAGCAACAGGAGTAACAATTACTTATGTTTCTTTTTGTTTTAAAGAACTCTCATAGCTAGTTGACCTCACCATTAAATCTGGAATAAGCCTGGAGAGGTAAAAGAGTTACATATTTCTTCAAAGCGCTTATCACACCCTGAGCTCACACTGCTGTCACACTATTTTGCTCTCTGACGTTGTCAGGGCTCTGCTCTGTTCTGCTGTGGCTGGACACTACTGCTTGTTTTCATCACAATAATCATAGATAACCAAGAGTTTCAGTCAAATGAAGTTATTAACTCTTTTAGCTGTTTTACACATAGTCACATCATATTAGAGGATGCAATTATCTGAATAATGTAAGTGTTGAGCACTAAACAACAATTACTTTCTAAAATGCACATAAAGCATTTTGGAATTCAACTCCTCACTTGTAAAACATGTTTGCCAAACGTTCTAAGTGTTGTACAATAAAAGGAGCTAAATGAGCACAAAGGTAGAGTAAAGCCAATTTTAAAGAAGGATTATGCTGTTGACTCCATTAACACCCGAAACTTGTTAAAACCGACTCAACAAAACCCAGAAAATTACAGTTCAGTGTAAATTCTGTGTTGTAAAAACCTTTAATAGTGTGTCTATTGTCCGACTGCAGGCTGAATGTTTTTCACAAATGGCTGCATCACATCACTGCTCTTTTTTCTGACAACCACAAATCACTGCTCTCTGTCCAGCTTCACTTGACTTTTTATTGCCCTAATGGAGAAACTGTTTACAGCATGCTTTACAAGTGAGATGCCTCGCTGAGTTCGTGACAACAGTGTGACAGATTTGAGTCATTGTTGTCATCTCACATTTTCAAAAAGGTCTGACCTGACATGAATAATTTCTTATCTTAATTTCTGTTCATAGAGGAAATTGTGTTAGCTGAACTGCTCAGTCAAAGTCAAACTCCACATTTTAAAATAGAGCATGACAAGGATATCCTACCATCCTACTTACTTTCCTATAAACTTTCCTTCCTTCCTGCTCTGGTAGTGCTATGCTCCTGCAGCCAACAGCTGCCGTGCAGGCCAGGGGCTGTGGTCCACTACAGTGAGTAGTGGGGTTGGAGGGCACCAGGCGTTGGTCTGCACTGACGTAAAAAGGGCCCTGGACAGGAAAGGTAGTGGTTAGCAACCTTGTCATTAGCTAATCGTGCTATGCTGTGATGTCAGGGAAGGGAAGAGAGCAGGATGATGATTGGTGTGGGGCATCTGGATAAATTCAAGAGTCTGCACAGATGGAAATGTTACATCAGAAGTGAACACTTGCTGCTTTAACTGGATGCTTTATAGGTATGTTTTGCTAATTTTCTGCATCTTTGCCCTTTACTACCTTCCTGTCCCTGTGTCTTGCAGGTGGCAGGCAGAGGAGAGACCAAATCAGTCGCCAACGGTGAGTATTTACTAAGCACCGCTATCAGTATCGTACTGCCGTTACTGCCGTTACTGCCGTAACTGCGGCACTTGTGAATTTGTGTGCAAGCAAACATGCAAATGAGTGGCCGTGCATACTGCAGTTCTAGGGTTAACTTGTGGCTTGTGTCAATTTTTTCAAATACTGTCTTGTTCTCCGCTTTGCCACATTGCAATTTTTCATTTTTCTAATTGGTTTCAGAAACCAAATGACAGGGGATTTTTCTCAACCCACAGGGATACAGCTAATCCTTCAGTTGAAGTTAAAACATGGAAATTACCGAAATGAGTTGCAAGGTTTTAACCCAACGGTGACAATATGCTGTTATAAGCATGTAGACAGCCTACTTGCTGACAGGACATACACTAGTTGTAAATATAAATGGAAGCTAGACATGCTTCAACAATGACAGGGACAGAGATTTTTTTTTTTTTTTTTCATTGTTGGGGGTTGTCAATCAATTATTCCTCCTGCCAGCTGCACTGAAAGAGAATAACATACACAGGGGAAACTGAACTACATGTTGTGTGGACCTGCACATCACGCGAGTTGATTGGTTGATTCTACCTCTGTCAGGAGATGAAAGTGAACCTAAAGGTCCTAGTATCCAAGAAAAAAAGAAGTCACCTCGTGAATGTATCTGAGCAACTACTCTGCACGTTTGCCCATGTTGTCCAGAGAAGTATAATTCCGGCTTGAAGGCGTGACCTTTTGTTAAGTGTGCCATCTTGTCACTGGCTTTTTGATTTATACAACGCCATGTGTCCCAAAACCAATAACTGACCCTGTCACAACACCACGCTGCAGTCTTTTTCAGGCCGCTTGGCCTTATGCTCTGCAGCATTTTAAAATGCCACTTAAACATTGCTTGCTATTTTAAAATGAGATCTGAGTGCAGCCTCCTCCTCCTTTTGTTCCCCCCAGCGGGCAGAGGAGAGGTTTTGGCCTTGAGGGATTCTGTACACGTCTGCTTAATGTGCTGCTTGTTCAGCACACAGGATCACACTCATATATACACGCACCAATTTCACCTCTATAAACCCACTCAGCAGCCATCTCGACACCACTCAAACCTTTCAGCTTTTCCACTCATGTGCACGTCCACTTCTGCTGCTCAGACCGCAGTCCTGCCTCTTGGAGTGTTGGATGTAGTGTTCCTGCCAGGCCGGTTTGTCACATTAATAGCTGGTATGTTGGAGATTAGCACACCATCACAGTCTGACTCAGAGAATGACAGAGGCTTTGTATAGATTTTGTGTTAGTAGTTGGCTGCAGGAACTTGCAGACATATGATACTACACCTGGACCACATACAAGTTAGCAGCTCCACATGTTAGCCACCCCACATGCTTGGCCCTGATAGAGGGCTTCCAAAATAATGTTCACCATTTTGCAAAAAGTGTAAGTGGAAATTTAGCTCTTTGTTTAAGTAAGATTTTTTGGTCTGTGTTTTACACTATGAGTTTGTGCTTTAAAGTACCCGAAGTTTGTTTCACTAAACTTGTCAAAGATGCAACAATGTCTATGATCAATTCCAGTTACTCTGTATTTTATTAAATCAGATGCACCTATCAAGTATCCTACTGTAAATATTTTGCAGTGATGTGGCCTGTTTTGACATGTGGGTTTAGACCATGAAATGTGGAACAAGACTAAGAGTCTACTGCCACGCCAGCAGCTCTGAGAGGCTGCATGTAAGCACAGCAGGGCTTTGAGCTAAATGTTAGGATTGACATTAAAAATGTTAACATGCTGATATGCTCACAGGCATGTTTACGTGTTTACCACCTTGTTAGCGTGATAATATTTCCCAATGGGCTGAAAAGAAAGCCATTAATGTTGCAGATATTAAGTCATAAACTACCAAAACATTGATGTAGTGAATTGAAAATTTGACTTGCTGAGGAAGTTAGATGAGGTTAAGGGATGACCGAAGTTTTTACAATTCATCCAGAGAGGGACATGATTATCATTTCCAAATTTCATAAGTCAGATAATTGTAGATGTGTTTCATTCAAGTCAGGGAATTAGCAAAGTCAGTATGATTCATTCCCCAGCATGTATGTCTTTATGATCGTTTCCCCAACTGATGCTGAGATAGTTCAGTTCAGGCTAAATCTTTGGAACCAACTGTTCTGAGAAGAGATAGTTCCTGTTAGATTACCCAATCAAGCAAACTCCATCACAAGCACAGTTTTGTTCATGCAATAACAATCTTAAGAATATATATTAAAGCAGCAAAATTAATCACTTACTTCTTTTCCAATGAGTTGTACACAGTCAAAGTTTTCATGGAGCCAGCATCAAGTAGCCTTTAAACTGTATGTGGACTGCAGTTAACTGCGTGACTTCAACTCCTCACCGTTGTGTCTGCTGCTTGGTTTGACCCTTGGTGTCAGAAGGTCAGAGTCATCACTTCACACCTGCCTGCACACTGGTAGTAAAGCCACTGACAGATTTGTTTTGTGTCTTTCACCAGGGATGGGGCACTAATGTCATGAAGGAGCCACTAAAGCTGGGGACCACGATAATCCAAGACTCTTCCTTTGACTTTGTCTTAAGAACCAAAATGACCACACTCCCATGAGGGACCCCAAGAAAACGGAGGGACAGGAGAGATGCTGTCCAAGCACTGTACTGAAACAAGATCATATTTTTGTACGGTTGCCATGTATAGTGCTTTTGCACAATGATTTATGCTTTCTAAAAGAAACAAAATGCTGTGAAATTTGGACATTTGTAATTACTGTTACTAATTACTTTATACAATCCTGCCAGGAAGAAAAAAACTAATCAAATTTAGATTTATCTGTTGTACTCCATGCCGACAGTTTTGATAGAGAGAGTAGTTCAACTTTTCCACATTCCAAAGAGATGGGTGAAATCCGTTCTCTCCCTCATATAGATCATTTTCCATCTCTTTTTTTATTTATATTTAAAGCAAAAGCTTCACACATTGCTATTTTATTCAAGTTCACCAGTTCAGGATAGACATATAAGCACTTCTAGAATTTAGATGATTTCACTTTTATTATGTCTTACCAATAGTGCAGCATTGGTCTGAGTAATATATGTTAGCACATGTGATGTTTTGAATATGACCTATCATACTGTATCATATATAACATCTTTATACTCCTAACAAAAGGTATTTTTGCTTTTTTGTATCCAGAAACTATTCACCAACAGGCAGTTAATTTTGGCGGTGATAGAAGTGTTGAATATTCAGAAGGCCATTATGACTTTTATTATCCCTTATGTCATTTTATTTATGTTTTAATGTGTTTTGTCTTTTTCATTTCTAGCTGTTTTGTAGCTTTTGTATGTTTGATCACTTTAAAATCTTCAGACATTCCTTTTAAAACGCAGGTGCACAAGGTGCCTTTACTGCTCTAAAGCTGTAGGTTTTATAATGTAGGAATGGGCAAACAGCCTTTTTTTTTTTTTTAAATCTACCTTTAACTTCTTTTTTGCCTCTATGCACATTCTTATGCTCAGCGATCATTTTCTAATTTAGGGCATACAAAGTAAAATCAGGGTGCCTAAGTATATAGCAAGATACTAGTACAGTACAAGGATATTTACCACTATGTAACTCTTCTGGCCTTATGATTGCAATGACGACATTTATGACAGCTGAGGTACAGTACATACAAGCCTCAAAGCAACTCAGTATGATATTAAGACTTGTGATTTTCATGTTTATTTTTCACTAACATGGTCTTAAGTGGCGCATTCCCTTTCAGTATTTGCGCGGCACAAGCCTTGACAAGCATATGAATGGTTTGCCAGGGCATTAAAATTGATCCATGTTACTGCTCAAAAGTCTGACAATCACATTCCATGGCTCCTGAAAAGAGCAGGGGGGCTTGACCAAAATATTTTTAAGCGTGATGTAATGTGACATTTATGTTTTTTAATACAATGGTTTCATGATGCCGTATTTTTTTCTACAACCTTGTTTTTTTGGGTTTTTTTTTTTAATCTTTTGTTTTCATGTTTAACCAGACACTTGTTGTTTGTGTAGCAATGAGCCTATGCAAAACACACTATCTGTAGTCTCTCTAAACACTCCCAATGTCATACAAGTGGACAGTTTACCACTTGATGGATGTTTTAAACATTGTACCCTTGACTCATCAACAGCAATAAAGACATTGAGGTATTCCACATTGTTAAGTTCCTTACATAGCTCCCTGTTTTACCACATTATATACTCTATATATAGTTTTGTAGTTTTGAAGTGATATGTTAAAATGGGTCCCTCACACAGACAGATTAGCACCTTCATTGGCTAAATGATTGAAATATAGTGTAAAAAGAAAGGTAAAGTTTTCAGATTTCCCTTCAACCTCCAATCAATTGGCTAAAACCAACCGATATAAAATACAAACAAACCCATTCAACCTCCATTTCTTCACCATATTTCTAATTTCCAGTCGTGGTTTAACACACTGAACACTTGCCTTTTAGCGAGTTAGCGGAAGCTAAATGTTAAGGTTAATATTAAGCATTCAGTACTATCATGCACACTGCTGTAGCATCACTCCTCTAACTGCTGCTGTGGCATTTTAGCCAGTATGCAAACGTTAGCAGAGTTGGCTGCTTATGCGACTCAATTCTTTTGTTAAATTAGTTTTAATCTGCAATTCACTGTTGAACACATTTCACTGATTTCACTCATCATGAAAACATCAATTGTGGCCCTTCAGGTTAGGTGTCATATGGACATAGGGCACAGTCATTGTCAAACCCTCTGCTGCCTTCAAGTGCTGTCAGAAAACGTGTAATGATAACTGGTATCTACTTAAATGGATAATTTTATCATTTTCAAGCGGCCAAACTGTGATGTGTTTATAGTGTCAGTGAGGTATTGATGGTAGGTGGCTGATGGGAAAACTCTATAAAACTCAAAGCTATACTTTTTCTACTCTTTTTTCTTCAGAAGCACAAATCAGTTCTGTATTGATGTCTTTTAGAGACAAAAAAAAAACAACTACAAATAAAAAAAAACAAAACTTAACGATCAATTTTATTTTCAAGCAAATAGTCATTTGAAGCAGAGCAAGTTGTATTTCCAATTTCGATTTCTGGCCTCAATTGGAGTCGATCACGAGGAGCACTTGAAGGCAGCATTCCTCCCCAGGTGTAACTCATCTTTCTGCCTCCAACAATAGAACTGACAATCCAAACCAGTCATACAAAAGATATGTGGTCACATGACTGACAAGGCTGTATTAGGTATGCTTTTTGGTGGGGTGGATGATTGAACTTGTCTCGGTCTGGATGCGAACAAATAAGACCTGAACTTGCTGCTAATTCCATCTCTTCCTCAGGGATATACAGGAGGTAAGACCATGACCTCTGGGTGCATGACAGTAAGAAGGTCAACAACATCTTTCAGTCTTTGTTGTTAAATCTGTTTTGATGTACAGTTAATATTTTGCAGTTTTAATGAAAATGTGTCCGTTTTCTAAAAATCTTGGATCAATTCGACAAAAACCTCTTTTTCTGCGCTGAATTAAATCCATAAAAACCCTCAGCATGATCTAACATCGAGCTGTTAACTCATACAAAGCCACGATTGCTGAATTAAATTGGCTCAGACGTTGCCTAAGTAGACTCTTAAAGATTTTATGATGGCTTTTCTTTGATGTATTCTGATCTGAGCAGTGCATATGCTGGTGAAGAAGGTGCTAAGCTCACCCCTGAGACTGCCGTGTTGGTAGCATGCTTTGGGCTTTGACTTAATGCTGCCTAATGCCGAAACCAGCACCCGCAACATTCCTGCCACTGTCAGATTGTGTGTTATTCCACAATTTCAGCCAGACAGGGACTGACCGCATGCATTAAAGCAAATACACATTTAATACCCCAGCCATGACAGCCCTCATACACACACTGTGAATTCTTTTTGGGTTTCCAGTCAGTGCTTTTCTTCAGCCAGATGGTATTCGTCTATTTCTCCCTCTCCCTCTTGCCCAGTCTTGCTCACTTTCTCATCCCTTTTCTCCTCTTTGCATTTCACTTTCCTCGTCTTTGACGTAAGCTGCTCAATCTGATGACACAAGTAACAACCACTGGGACTCTAAGCACCACAGTGTTTTGAATTTGAGCATAGATGTAACAGAATTGCAACAGGAGCATGGCTTTGGACAGTAACCATATACAGGGAAGGTGTAAATATGGCATGCAGAGATTGAATGTGCAGCTGGTCCGTTGAAACAACTTGGGGGGAAAAAAGCTCAGGACTATAGCCAGGCAGGAGGAGGAGGAGGGAGGGTGGAACTGGAGATGTGGAGCTAATTTTCTTTATCCCAACATCACTCGTTGTACATGTATATGAAATATGTTCCTATTATTGCCACAGAAAATGGAATGAACTTGTTTCTATTATGGGGAATATGTCGAAGAAGTAAGACGAAAAGTCCTGAGAGGCATTGTTATAAAAATGTTCCCCTACAAGCAGCTGACCAGACTGCATTGACAAAAATAGCCTGTCTGAATGTGGGTCCCAGCTCACTGATTTACTGTGAGTATGCTGAGGTGAGCCAAACCCATTGTCTGGAGGAGTAGCTCCACACCTGTTCAAAAGC
Organism: Rachycentron canadum; assembly: GCA_038496675.1. Lineage (NCBI taxonomy): Eukaryota > Metazoa > Chordata > Actinopteri > Carangiformes > Rachycentridae > Rachycentron > Rachycentron canadum. Next base: position 10,857,128 of record CM076669.1, read on the forward strand.
ACGCTCTATTATTCTTAAAAATAGACCCTTGCTCTCCCCCACTGTTCAGCCCTACTGACACCAGTTTTTATGATCTGGTGATTTATAAGCATGTGGAAAATACGTGGTCCAAGGGACTGTTGTGCACAATCATTCTGATATGTAAGGAACCTAGTGAGACCACAGCCTTATTGGAGTCATCTCTGTAACCTTGACCTGAAACACTCATGTTTATAATTGCATAAAGACAACTAGCCAAGCTCTGTCCAAAGGTTAAAAAAAAAAAAAAAACCCAAACAAGTTGTTGTTATACAGGGGGTTAGGTGCTCGACTGTTTCTTGGCCTGGACCCTGCACTCAATCCTAAAATCTCATCTAACCCTCAGAGGGAAAGCAAATTAGTGTATTCTTTGTAGACCCTCTTAAACTTGTAAATACCCACTTTTTTTTTTTTTTCAAACTTCAAATTTTGAACACAAACTTCCTCTTTAAAAAGTCTGAGATAACCCTGATGACATCACCATCAGGGTTATTTTACTAGACTCTGAGTCTTAAAGCTTTTCCAGAGCCACAGAGGACTTTATACATCTGCATACACAGGCTTGACTTGTTCACAATAAGTAAGTACTCAATGTGTAATTGATGAAAAATCCCTTTAATGAATCAAGTAAACTTTTTTTTTTTTTTTTGAGAATGGATTGAAATCAAATGGGCCTGTTATGATGGACATTTCTTGCAGCATACCGCTTCAAAGTCCTTTGAACACCTGGAAAATTGTTTATGTATCAAAGCTAATGCAATATGCGTGGCTTCAGAGACGTCAGGGCGTCCCTGAAGAACTTGTGTAGTCCTGGTAGATTCAATGCTGTTCAGGCTCCAGTTGACTGCCTGCAGCCTTGATCAGTGCCAAGAGGAAATGGCTGAGGATTAGGCCTGGAGCTGTTTAAAGCCCTGGGCCTCTGCTTGCAGTGCCCATGGTGGAATCATTTCAAATTCTACAATTGCTCCAATCTCCCAGCATGTAGCCGAGGTTTTTTTTTTTTTGTAGGTTTTGGTTTAGTTGTTTGCACAAATGATGAAAGCACTGAAAAAAGAAGAAAAGAAGAGCGATACAAACCATCTGTCCGCAGGAAAGAAATCTCAAGAGCTTGTAGAAAACATTACAGTTGATAAGATAAAGAGAAAAATATCAAGAAGGCAAATAACAACACAAATCACAGCACGAAAAAACATTAAAATACAGAAATAAATGTGAACAGCCGTAATTATATTGAGCCCAGGAGAATTGAGTATTTGTGTGTACGAGTCTACCGATTTAACAGCTGCATTAAAATTCTGTTACTAACTCAAAACAAAGGAATTCATTAAAAATGAATCTTGTTTTCAGTTTGGTGAATCGAGGTGGAGATTTTTGATGTTTGCACTCGTCTGCTTTCCTCTTCGATTCAGGTAATTTTCATCCAAGATGTCTGAAGAAGTGGAAGTAGAAGTAGAGATGCTGTGAGTACTTTCACTACATCTTCCAAGCATCTCTAGAGTAAAGCATTGTTGATACATGTACGGTTGATCTTGACTTATTGGTCCAAAAGTTCAAATCTTCACTTCTTTTATTTTCAGGGAGGAAGGTAAGTAAAGGCTTTGAGAGCATTCACTGGGTTTTTGAAAGCAAAATGTCACTTCCAAGCTTCCATCGTCAGAAGTATCTGACCTGATTATGTCCACTTCAGAGGTAGAAACCCAGGAAGAGGAAGGTAAAGGCTTCTGCATGGCTTCCCATGTGTGTGTATTGTCTTGTTTCCAATGTGTCTGCTGCTGTTAGTATCTGCTTTCAGTGATAAAAACCATGGCTGGCTAGCTGAATGTATTTTCTATTTGAATGTTAACACTTCATTTGTCAACACTGATCTGTCAGCTCATGTGTAACTGTCACTTTGTATCAAAATGATCTTCACCCCATTTTTAGCACTCATACAGCTCTGTTTCAATATTCTCACAAAGGTTGCATGATATGACTAAGTCTTATAAGTCAATTAAATAAGTTAATGAACACCATAATTTGGTCAAACAACATTAAAATGAAAATAAATTAAAATTATTATAAAAGCACAGGTGATGGAAAGTACATTTTACTTTTTACTCCACTACATTTGAAAGGTATAGTTATCTACTATCTACTGTTAAAGTTTAAGAACTGGTTAAACCAACTGTTTGACCTTGGGAAATATGTTAATTTGCTTTTCTTGCAAGTTCAATGAGAAGGCTAGTGCTGGCATCTGGTTAGCTTAGCTCACCACAAAAACCTGAAATGGGGGGAGCAGGTAGGCTCTGTCCAGAGGTTACAAAAATCCACACCCCGGCTACCTCTAGAGCTGACACATCAACATTATATCTTTTGTTTAATGTGTACAAAAAGCTGAGTGTAGACAACACATTGTGGTTTAACAAGTCAAGCTAGCTATCTCCTCTGTTTTAGTCTTTGTGCTAACCTAAGCTAACCGGCTAATGGCTGTAGCCTTACATTTTGGGTACAAATATCTTCATATTTACATCTTCCCAAAAATATTTGTGGGAAATGAAAAAATTAAGGCGAGTAATTTGTGCACATTTGTGTAGTAAAATATTTGTTTTACACCCTTCAGATGTAATAGTAGGAGTTGCCCAAACCTCAAGCTTGGGAGTCAATTGACTATTTTGACTTGTAGTTTTGATACTTTCAGTTAAGTGGACACTCACACTGAATATGTTGTGTTGATACACTGGTACTTTGTATACAAATAATCCAAAGGACTTGATGCAGACAGAAAAAAATTAAGACATTTTTTTCCTGTTGTGTTGAGATTCTGCTTTGATATGTACCATGTTACAAACAGCTCACAGGCCCAGTTTGTGATCAGATCATTCCTTGTTCTAGCTTTGTTCAGAATGCAGACACCAGCACTGGTTTTTTCAGAGCAGAGACAATATCACAGCACTCAGAGTTTGACCGAATCCCAGCTGCAAGCTGTTTGCCAGCATCTCACTGATCCACTAATCCATATTTTGTTCACTCAGTCATAGAAACACTGAAAAAGGAAGGTTTGTATGAAATGTTTTTGTCTGTAAATAATGCCTCGGTTTTTTTTTCTTACCTTTCACAATTGTGGGATACTATTCTCATATAGTATGTGTTTGGCACAATGTCCTTTGTCATGCTTTTTGGTCAACAATAACAGGTTTTGGCTTCATTAATCTCTGTTCTTGTTATGTAGAAGAAGCTGCGCCTGAAGTAGAAGGTAATTCTCTTCTTTTTTTCATTCATCTATGTGCCAATTGCTGTTTTATAGAATAATACATTGTATTTCTTGTGCATTACATACAAATGATATGAAAACTCTTATTCTTTTCAAATAGAGACTCCATCTGCACATAGTACAAATTAAATTGTCTTTTCAATTGCTTCTCACTCACTTCAGCACTTTACTATTCATTTACCTACATCAATATTAGCCTTTTCATGTTTAGCATCAGCTAATCAGTGCGATGTTTGGCTGCCAAGGAGCCGCCTGCTGAGTTAGTATTTGATGAATTCATCCCAAAATGAGATATCCACTTTGTTTAAAATGTGACATCTACTCAGACAAAATTACTGTTTGCCTGCAAGAAAAAGTCACTGCTGGTTATTACTAAACTTTGGCTGATTTATCTACAAGATTGACATTTCAGAGGATTAAAACATGTGTAATCTTTTATTGAATATGAATATTTTGTAAACCTCTTCATCATCACATTCATGTTTATCCTACTAAATATGTATTTACTTATTTAAAGACAGCAAAGAGAGGGTGTTTGTATCAAATGTAATTGTTGTATCTAATCAAATTTTTACTTTGTCACAACATCTCAGAACCTCCTTCCACCGCAGATGGTAATGGCTTTTTCTCTGGGTATTTTCTATTTTGAAACAATAATCAGCAATGTGGTGCAGACTAATGCATTGATTTTATTTCTAGAATAAGTAGCATTTTCATTTGATGTTTGACAGCTTTTATTTGACTTCAGCATGTTTTAGCTGAACCACCACCCTAGCTAACATGACCATATTTTAGCTGAATCATACCACAACTGCTGAACTATTGTCTGTTTCTTCCACTGATCACAATTGCTGTTTCTGATCAACTGTCTGCTCCCATTGCCATCACAAAGAGCCTGCAGAGGAAGGTAACATATGGTGTCTCTGTTCAAACTTTTATGCATGGTGTGACTAACACTATATCCCATTGGTTTGTGCATCCCACATTTAGCTGGGGCAAGAAAACATTAGTGCTGAGATATTTGTGGGAAATGACAAAATTAAGTTTAGATCTTTTCTATTCCCTGGCAGATGAATTCATGTGGCGTAAATACTTTGCTATTATTTCCTCACACTAGAACATTTATTCTGATAAAACACTTATGGAAGACCTACCCCTGCTGTCTGAAGGTAACCTAAGCTTTCATGGTTGAAACCCCTAGAGTGCTTACACAATAACGCAGTATGACAAGGCATACAGAAACTGCTTAGACTTTCCATTTCTCCCTCTCACAGGCACGAAGGTTTGTCATATCAAAATATATAAAGCAGATATCTGCTCTGAGTGAAATAGTATTTGCAAATCCATTGTAAAATCCATTTGCATTTTGCCTGCTGATGCACTAACAGTTTTTTGTTTTTTTTTATGTCTGCCGTAGAGCCTTCAGCTGCAGATGAAGGTACTGTGGCCTGCTGAGGAGGCCTCATGGCGAAAGTTTGTGATCATTACTGCAGTTTAACAGAAATGTCTGGTGTCTTCAACTGTCTGATCGACGACTGCAAACCACAAAGTGCTGTTTAACACATGCTCACCAATACTGCCAAAATAAAGGCTAATGTGGTATTTCAGTAACAGCTCTTGGACTACCACGAAGAAACCTCCTTTTGCACTTAATTTCAGTATGCTGGTGCACCGTCTCTAACACATGCTGGTCATTATGTGACCACTGTACTGGGCATCTTTGTGCATAAAATGGCTATAGACCGTGCATGATAGTTATTTTGCAACAGAAAGGACTAAATCTATTGTTCAGAGACAGCAAGTAATTATTCGCAGACACAAGTATGTGTTGAGTGTGTTCGCTTTCTATTGTTCAACTAGTGAGAGGCAGTCATTAATAATCTCTCACTCAAATGCTCTCAGCACAAGAGAGTCAAGCTCAGCGAGTGGTGTCACTTCATTTATCAAGGATAAAACTGAAGGATGCAAATTTAAAACCATAAATATATTATTTTGTTCATATTTTAGTCTCAAGCTAATAAAGAAAATATACTGTGTATCCTAACTGATTATCCCTTGTTTTTACTATAATAGATGACTCAAAACCCAAACCAAAGTAAGTCTTTTCTCATTTGAATTTCAATCAATTCACATTATCCATCTGGTAACTAGCTGAAGTTCTTCCTATTCTAACCTTATAATCTTATCATTCAGGGCGTTTGTTCCAGCTATAGCTGTGCCAAAGATACCAGAGGGAGAAAAAGTCGACTTTGATGTAAGTGATTGGTGCAGTTTTGAAAGAATAGTTAAAGTGACAGAAGAGAAGAGCCATATGTTTTGGAGTACATTATGTAAATATGATGCTAGTATCAACAGACCATTAGCTTATTTTACCACAAAGACTGGAAACAGTGTAATTTGGGATTACCCTTGACTTTTTTTACAGGTTTAATAAATAAAACAGATTTGAGATAGTTTGCAGAGGAGATAGTAGATAGGATAGGAGATAGTTTAGGCTTTATTTAGCCTAAACCAAGCTCTAAATAAGAATTTTAGAAATGGGTGTCATGAGTATAGTCCTCTTAAGTAGAGCACTAGGTGTGTGTGTGACTGCAGGACATTCAAAAGAAGCGTCAGGAAAAGGATCTGACTGAGCTGCACTCTCTGATCGAGGCCCACTTCATTCAGAGGAAGAAGGACGAGGAGGAGCTCATCGCTCTTGTTAACAGGATTGTAAGTCTCTTTCCAGGAAATCATCCCTGAAGTGATGCACCACCCAACAATTACACCATGCATGTGTTTGTGTGTGGACATGGATGTGCAGGAGAAGCGTCGTGCTGAGAGGGCTGAACAGCAGAGGATCCGTACTGAGCAGGAGAAGGAGAGGCAGGCTCGTGTTGCTGTAAGTAATCGCAGTCAGCTTATCTTTTTCAGGATATGACGCCGTATACAACAGAGAAATGACTGGCACCCTGTAGTTTTACCTAGTTTCCCAAATGCAATTAGGGAGTCAGGCATGTATGCCTCCTGGTGAGCAATCGTCTTTGGCTTTAGAAGTGACAGATACAAGTTCCTAATCAACTGTGAAGGAATACGCTATCTATCTGTTATGTTTTGCCTGTATTTCCACTCTTTCATGCGATATAAACAACCAGTGAAAGCTTGAGAATATGAATGTCCTATACCAAGTTTACTGATGTCACAATAAAAATTGCCCCTTGCAGGTTTAATATTGACTCAGATGACCTAGATTTGGTCTTTGCCTTTGTAGGATTTATTTATGATTTCTCTTACAAATTATTCACTATATTGGGACTGCTGGGTAAAAATAATGTAAGCCCTATATAGAGTTTTCTATTTCTTTCTTTAAAGCTGCATTAATCAATATTTTTGATCATAACAACCGATCAAACAACTGTGAAATATGAAAGGAAGAGAACTATCACCAAATTCTTCAGTTCTCCTCAGCTACAAAGAGCATTTTAGTGTCTTTCAGCTCATTGTTTTGGTTTTGCAGCCTGCAACTTTAATGTTGTGGTTCAATCTCAGAACTCTAAAGTATTATTTTCGTCTGCTGCAGGCAGCTGTGTTCGCTGAAGCACAAAAAAACAAAACAAAAAAAACTAAGCACAAAGAAACAAACCCAGCAATAAACATCACACAATAGAAGTTTGCAACTAGCTAATGAACACAGTACGGCTAAAACACCAGAAACATTACTTCAAATTGATCTTCAGCAAACTTGCTGATCTGAATAAATGGTAACAACTTCGCCAAATAATGTGACTGTTTATAGCTTTTACAGCTTGTTTCCACTGGCCCAGAGTGTCAAATAAATAAATAAATGTAAGTAAAATTTGAAATCAATATGGAACCTTCCGTTAAGGCAAACAGATTTTCTTTCTACAGTAAAGGTTATTTAGGTCTTAAGGTGAACAGGTGCCCCCCCCCATTGACTGATTTGCGCAATCTATACTGCAGGAAGAAAAGGAGAGGAAGGAGCAGGAGGAGGCACGTAAGAAGCAGGATGAGGATGCCAAGAAGAAGAAAGCTCTTACAAACATGACTCAGCAGTACGCTGGCATCCAACAGAGGGTCAGTCATCTCACATGAGAACACAAGTTTGAGTTTCAAAATTTGCTGCTTAGTTTTAATGTAAATGTAAATGTGGCCTTTTTCCTTTCTTATTCTCTTTCATCCTTTTAATTCTCCCATCCAGCAAGATGGCAAGAGGGGAGCTAAGAAACAGACAGAGAGGGAGAAGAAAAGGAAGATCCTGGCTGAGAGGAGGAAGCCTCTCAACATCGACCATCTCAATGAGGACAAACTGAAGTAAGGACAGAGGTTTTACCAAGCATTTATTGTTCACTGTTCTGTAGACAGACTGAGAGACCACATTTACGGTCTGATGCAGGTGATTTGATTGTGTATAAACTGCCATCAACTTCCTATTCCCAGTGTGACAGGGCCTTTAAGTTTTCTGTGTCTTAACTCATCCTGGTTTTTGCTCCAAAGGGAGAAAGCCAGTGAGCTGTGGCAGTGGCTGATGACGCTGGAGGCGGAGAAGTTTGACCTCAGCGAGACACTTAAGAGACAGAAATATGATGTAAGTACTGTGCCTCAGGACGCTCATGTGCAGATTGCACCGTGAAATTGCATATGTAAAAATCATTTCTTCTCAAGCTTTCCTGCTTTTAAAACAATGGCATCAGTGTTAAAGTTAACTCTGGTCTGGTTGGGAAATATTTTTAAAAGGAAGAGTCGATTAGCTTAGCTTAGCAAAGACTGGAAACAGGGAAACAGTTAGCTGGGCTCTGTCCACTTCTCTTTGGTTCTGAATTATAACCCACTAACTGAGCCCCAGAGGTACTAGGCTGACTGTTACCTTTGCACAGAGCCAAGCAAACTGGTTCCCATCTTTATGCTAAGCTAAGCTAACTGGCTGCTGGCTCCAGCTCCACATTTCTGCACAATCTCCCAGCATCTTCACAGCAAATAAGGAAATATGTCTCTTATTTTGGTGTATGGTGTTTGATTGTAATATGAGGCAATTTTAGGTCATAATTCATAATGTTTTTTTCGAATAAAAAAGTTCAAATAAAAAAGTAGCTTTAGCTGAGCTTCAACATTTCAAGTTATCTTGATTTATGTTCTTTCATTTAGTTCATGGGATAAAATGATAAAGACCAACTTTGCAAACTGATAGTGCACAGCCTTCAGCCCTGAAAAAGCCAGAGAATATGAAAGCAGAAACTACTACGCTTCTAATGCAAGGCTGTCCTCGGGGCATATATCTAAAATGAATGTGACCTGACTTCCAGATCAATGTACTCCAGACCCGAATCAATGAGCAGCAGAAATTGTGAGTAACTCTTAATGAGGACAGTGAGCCTCGTGGTTGTTGTGTAGTTTTGCTGTCGTGTGCTGAAGGGTCGCAAACCAATTCTCGGGCTACAGGAAGCAATTGAGCGACACAAACAAAAGGTGAAGGTGGTGGAGTGTCTTCATGAGGGAGCTTGCACAACCTGGCATGTGGTTGTATTTAATCCAGGTAGAGACGTCCCAATATTGCTATTATTACTATTTAAGTGTACAATGCAGAAATCAGACACATAAGGCAAAATATGCATGAAAAAATCTATACAACTTGCGTATCTGGAGAATGTAAGGCTTTGGCCAGCAGCCCCAGTTATCTTAGTCTAGCATGAAGACTGACAACAGGGACTAGTGGCTAACCTGACTCTGTCCAAAGGTAATAAAATTCTGAATAAACATAAAAGATATGTGTATTTCCAAGCTTCATGTAGTTTTCATGAGATGTTGGCAGAATGGGAAAACCTCCCGCTCTGCACGGGAACATTCCCAATCACACATTACTCTATGATGGTTACCCCTGCTGTTAGCCTTGTAGTCACACCAGACAAATAGTCCAAATTAGCTATATTTTCTGTTTCTCTGTCTATTTGTTTCATTAATATTTAAAAACCAGATTCAAGTTTGTTTTTGTTTTTTTTTTTGTAGAGTTTGCATCAGAAATTCCTATTGTCCCCAGTTTGCAATTCTAACATGCACGTTTATACCAGCTTTACTGGTATATACAGTCTGAACTATGCAGGTTATAAGGATTATGATAGGTTTTGTTACTTTTGAACAAAGCCAAACTAACTGTTTCCCCCATTTCTGGTCTTTATGCTATGCTAAGCTAACTGGCTGCTGGCTGTAGCTTCATATTTTGAGGACTATTACAAGAACAGTCTCAATAATCTTTTTTAATCAAGCAAAACGTTGTCTTACCTAAAATGTCAAACAATCCATTGTGTCTGGAGGCATATTCATGAAAATTACGTTGTGTTGTAGTGTTTAAAATCTGATCCAAAATAAGATCCCTGTGTCTCTAGGCATTTCAGCTGCTGCACTTTCTGTCCAACTTTTGAAAGTTTGATCCCAGTCAGGGACATTCTGACTGCTCATATGAGAACATCATAGTAAACATTGCAGTTCTGCACTTCTGTGGCCAAAGCTTTGGGATTTAGTTGACTGATAGCTCAGTCAGGAAGACATGAGGTGAGTCCACATCTGCAGATGAAATTGTCTGTTTGTCAGGTGAACGTGTCTTGCCCTGCTGACCTCCTCTTTAGGACCTGCTCTTTCTTTCTGCTCTTTGACTCAGCTGGTGTCCGTCTGTCTCTGCTGTTGTTTGTGTCCTTAGTCAGTGCTCCATGTTTGTCCCCCCACAGATCAATCTGCTCCAGGCTCGCATTCAGGACCACCAGAGGTAAGTAGGAGCCAGCTTTGAACCACAACTGAGATTTTCTGAAAAATCTCAGGTGTGGTTCAAATCAGAGCTCAGTGTCTTTCCTAAAAGCCACTTGTGGCATATTGAGATGGTTCTCATTTAAAGAGCCTCGGGAAATCTTTAGTCAGATCAATTATTCTGACAAAATCTATTCTTTAAAGCATAATTTTATATTTTATGCATAGCTCTTACAGTAGACATGTTTGAACTCTATCTTTAACTACTTTAGATAAATAAAATTGTAATAATTTTCAGATCTTCAGTTTGTGTTAAATTATCTCCTATACCCAAGGCCTTTTAAAGTCACATCAACCCACTTACTATAAAGTGGGAACATGTGACACAGTTTCTTCTGAGTGAGTTGTGAGCAAACTGTAGATTAACATAGTGAATATATTGTAGTAAAATTATCTCTAACTTTAAACAATGCAGCTCTTACCCTCCAATGGCTTTAAACAAGTAAAAACTTTTTTTTACAGATTTTTACTTGTTTGAGACAGCCATGGAAAATGTCACCACAGTAGTTTAGTTCTAGTGTAATGCAGCCTTTTTGGGCATGCATGCAGTATTTGAGTCCTTTTTTTTTTTTTTTTTACCATCCTCCACTGGATTATTCTCTCCTTAATATTCTTTATTCTCTTTTAACTGATGTAGCAACTCTTCTCTAGTCATCTATTACTCAGCATCCCTCTTTATGTCTTCATCTAAGCAGGCTGAAAACATTGTGGTCTTGATCCGCAGTTAGATTTGAGCTTTGAAGTTGGTAAAATAGTTGGTGGTGGTTTGAACGAACATCCTAAAACCAGACAGGCTGGATTCCCAAATCAGCCATTTGTACTGTGAGATGACAAAGCCCCAGACGCTCAGTGCTTTATGTATCACTATCAGTTACAAATTTTGAAATGTAAATTGATCTGCACGACCATTCTTGGAATACAGTTTCTTGAAAAGTCTAGTACATAAGTTTAAGGCAGAGAGAAAGCAAGACATCTGTGTTGAATTTGCTGGTAAGTGTTTACACTCTGCTTTTCAAGTCAATTATCTGGTACATTAAACTGTGGCTGTATCAGATCTTATTGGCAAAGGTGCAAAAAAAGACAACAAAGTCAGCGTATCAGAGGTAAGGCTGCTGTTGAGGACAAAATCTTCATTTGCCAGCTGTGTGAAATCGTGTGCTCTGCCCTCTTCTGATTGCATGATGCTTTAGTGTTTGCCCTCTCCTCATATCTCCCTCCACTCCAGCTCACTCTGCTCTATGCCAATGTAATTTTCTTAATGAACACTACAGAGCCTGTGAGGAACTACAGAGAATATGTATTGAGGAAATGTTACACTTGAAAAAAAATCTGTCTGTATGCAGTTTTTTTTTTTGTCAAAATTCTTTTTACTATTGTAGTATTTTTGTGTATCAAAATGTTATTTTTCCAAAGTTTTTTTTCCATTTCATAATTTTTTTTCAAGTGAGTTTTATTTGATTTATCCTATTTTTATAACAGCATCACTGTCTCTTAGTTTTCAAAATATTACTTGATTATATCTCAATTTTATTGTAATTTATATATTTTCATAATGTCTTGTGTAAATAATTCTGAACACTGGGCCTCCATACTATATCACCAGTACTATCAGAAAATGTGATTGTTAGAGGTGCAACTGAAACCAAAGAGGACTGTAGAAAAACACTTAATGTGCATTTACGCATGCACACTTAAATGTTAAATGATTTTTGTCCACAGTGCCAAAGGAAGAGGCAAGGCCAAGGGCAGGCTGAGATAGAGGGGAACCTCAGCAGGAGTTCTCCGAGGAGACGTCTGAAAATGAGCAGCACTATTGAATCTGATAACATTAATGCTCACTTCAACAAAGACACAGCGCTGCAAAAGCAGGGTGTTCACATAAACAATAAAGAAACTTGTGCTTTTGAGTCACGTATTGCCTGTGTGTGTGGTTTACGTTTGAATCATCTCGCCTCAGAAACATCTTTCCACCAATCCCCAACTGTCCCCACGTACGACTCTAAATCACACCAGTGGCAATAAAATACCTCTATTTATTCTTTCTTTTGGGAACCATACACAGAGAACCACAGTGCACTATAAATTTCACATGTAGGCAAAGATATGTAAACAGAATTAAATGACCTACCACAGCAGTCTGCAATAGTGCTCATAACATTATCCACACAATTAAATAACGGATTAATAAATAAAGATTTTGGCAATACAGTGTCAAGATGGTGGCCTCTCTATACAGTACAGTGTGGTGACAACAGTGCAAAAAATAAAGTAAAGTGATGGAGTATGTACACAGGTAAGAGGACTAATGTTTGCTGCAAGTCAAGTGGAGTAAGGTATGTATCGTAATTCAGTGACCCAATCCCTGCTGTATTATTACACTATGACTTCTGAGGTCCCATAGGTTCTGACACATGACAGCTACTCCTATATGAAAAGGTTACAGATGAGGGGCTGTATAATAGTTTAGACTTTTTTTTAGAACCCTAAAGCCAAAAGATTTTTCATAATGCATTGTGGAGCTGCCAAAATGCCATCAACTTTCATTTCTACTTAACACTCAAGTCCGTTTCCATACTGGTTAACCACAGTCTGTCGAAAATGAAAAGTACTTTGCCTTTGGCTGCACTCTTGATTCCTACAGGAGCAGTGGATGGTGACTATAGCTTCTAAAATCTTACATTGAACCTTAGTTAACAAAGGCAGTGTGTTCTCATATAATCAAGACAACAATAAGCTTTTTAAATAAACAACTTCAATTAAGTTACATTTCCTTCAGGTAGCTTGGGCCAAAATGATACCTACTGTACTTCTTAGCAGGGATCAGAACAGTGCATTATCATGGTTGCAAATCCAAAACTTCCAGTTCAGACATGAGTGCATGGAGCTTCGGTCCTTTGGGCAGGGCGATGAGATAACAGATCAGGTTCAGCTCCCTTTGTTTATTTTTCACCACAGATGTGTTTCCCGGATCTCAGCAATCACCTGGCTGGCTTTCTGCAATGCCTGCACACAAGATTAAAAAAAAAACAAAAACAAAAAAAAACACAACATTAAAATGATAGATAAAGGAGCTTCAATCCATCAGGGAAAACTATACACTACAAGGTGGAGTGTGTTACCTGGAGCATGTCCGCAGCCTCCTTGCGCCGCTGGGCCATATCCTCCGACTCAGTCAGCAGATCATTGAGGAGGCCAGATTTATACAGCTGGCCAACAAGCTCGCTCTGGAGGCTGTCCTTCACATGGTTGACCAGGAAGTGCATCACTGCCTTCGGCACACTGCGGCAGATAGAGGGAAAGAGGAATCAAGCCGAACAGATGGCTGAGAACAAGGCAGCAAGATGGCCTGGTGATTGTGTTGTCCCCCAGATGGAAGGGCTCAAGTTTGACCCTCCAGATGGCCATGCCTGACGAAGTATCAAGTTGAGTTAAATACAAGCTAAATATGAGATATGCAACCCTATTGAGCTCGAGGGACCCCTAAACCCCAACAATATGGCAAAATTTTCATTTTTTTCTTTTGGTAGGAGGTAGAAGAGAACTTCAAATTAGTTAGATCACAAAAAAACAAATGCTGGTTGGCTGCTGAGCCTTTTCGTTCCTACTAACGTAATATATCAGGCTTCAACTGTATAGAAAATACGACTGATTATCTGTTCATTATAGTCAGTCCTTTGTAAAAGAGTTGGTTGGGCTACCTGTCCTGGATATTCTTGCGTACAATGAGGAAGTAAGACTTGATGAGGCGTTCAATGACCTCACAGTCCCGCTGCTCACGTGATGACAGCTTCCTGGCGACAGGCACAGGCTGGAGGGAGAAAGTAGAGAGAGCATTTAAAACAGTTGGTCACCGAAAAATACTAGTCTTCACACTGGGGGGTGTTGACTAATGTATAGCTACCACATCAAGTAGATTGACAGCTCCTTTAAGGGGGCTTCCAGGTCCAGAGCCTGGGGCTTCTTCCCCTTTCTTCAGCATCCCTCTCCAGTTCCCTGTGCCGTCCTGTTCGCCCTGGGGTCCTGTTACGGGGGCCTGAGGAGCCAAAGAAGAAGAAAAACTGACAAAAATGAACCATTATCACAGCCCCCCAGCCGCTCAGTTATTAGAGCAGCACCCTTCGCTTGTCATCAGGGTTCATGGGGAGAGGATGGTTAGGGTATGGATAGGGTACAGCATGATAACCTTGACCTAGTCATATGCAATACTGCAACCAAGGGTCAAACAGGTATGTACATATAAAGAGATTCAAAAAACTTGAAGCTAAACATTTTAAACTGAGCGCAGTAAAGCCTGTTGTCAGTCTCCTACCCACTCACAGCCCAAAAAGGCTGAAATAAATGTTGCAGAAAGGAAGAATTCAAACTGCAACACAAATATAGAAAGACCAAAAGACAGAACAACCAAAGTATTAAAACACTGGAAAAGGAAAGAGAAAGGGGGGGGGGGGTTTCTGTGAGACAGGTGGACCAGCTTTGGAGAACGACACTGCAGAAAACGTAACAATTGTTAGTGCAAGTCCACACAGGCTGAGGGGAAGCAAACCAAGAGTGCATCAGCAGACAAAGATCAGGGTGCATGCCAGCAGCCCATGCCCATCCATCCATCCATCCATCCATCCATCCATGCCCAACCACCAGCCACACAGACAGTCAGGCCCAGAGCCAGCGAGCTGCGTACGTGCCCACCTTGGCACCGTCCATGTCTGCTCCAGACGCAGGGGGCTCGCCAGAAACCACAGTTGGGCCAGGCAGGCCTTTGCCAACAGACTAGCAGGAATATGAGAGTGGGAATGGAGAGAGAGAGAGAGAGAGAGAGAGAAAAAAAACGCTGAGAGGAAATGTGGAAAGACAGAGGAAAGGAGGCTGGCTGTCAAAAGTCATTTGAGGGGAGGAGGAGAGGAGACGCTCTGAGAAGGAGAGAGGAGAAGTGGGATAAAATTCCTCAATGGAAACTATCCGAAGCATTTGGTTCACAGATCCTCATCCTGTGGTGCTATGAGCGATTAACACTGCACAAATCCCCTTTATACTTGGGACACTGCAAATATTAGAACTTCTGTTATTATATTTTCACATAAGGCTGTTTTTTTTTTTTACCTTATCCCTGGGCACTGCAGTGGGCAGCTCTCTCATCCTGTTTCTCCTTTGCTCCTACAACACACAAAAGCAGATGTTGGTGCAGTTGCTGGTTTTGGCAAAATAACTTCAACACATCCTCGGAATGTATAGAAGATAATTACCAGAGAACTATATAATGAAAGAAGTTATTCTACTTTTTACAGAAATATTTTAGGTTCTACTAACCAAACGTATTTTTAACTAAATGTAAAATTCAAATCACTACTAGATACTTTGTACTAAAATTTAAATATTTTACAATTTAGATGTATGTAGTTTGAATAAAATCTTTTAAAAAAAAACTTTTCAATTCAAAAACTTTGAACTTGTTTGTTGAAAATTTAGATGTCCAGTATTCAAGTTCATCAACTCTGCTCTAAAAATTCATGTCAAGTTGCTTAAAATAAGAAGTGAAATACAACCAAAATACAATTTAAAATGAAAATGATGTGGTGTTCAAAATAATAAAACCTGAAACGTATCTACAAAGAAGGGAAATTAGCCAATATTAATTTATAAAATAGATTTTCAAAACAGGAATTGAATAGGATTCAATACTATAGTATTAGTATAGTATATAATGCCAGGCCAAAAACAGGCAATATCCGGCTTGGACTTCTTTATTCTGTCATGAAAATATTTGTACGTTAGAAAATTTATCGGAGTACTGACCTCTATATTGTTATTCATGACCCCACATGCATCTGCAAAGTCTGGATGTTTGGTGTTGATGTAGGCCAGCTCAATTGCAACCAGGTTGTGGACCTATGACAAGAAAGGAGGAAAGCTTAAGCCATGAATAAGTTCAGCCTCTTGTTGAAACAGCTGTGTCCTGGTGGACAATGGCAGCAGACAATGAAAGGTACCATCTCATTGGTAATAGGTAGTCTCTTCCTCAGGAGGGAGGTCACCACTTCCACAATGGCCTCGTGTAGCTTAGGGAACCTCTGCAGCTCCTGTAGGACAAAACACTGTGAATGTAAATGTTCCCATGTGATGTTAAGATAAATGCACGCGTTCCCTCCTTTGATGGAGTTGTGAGCAGAGCTCATTACCTGAGTGCTGTAGTTGCTGCAGTGCTGGATGATCCTCTGCATCTCCTCATGGACCAGCTCCACACAGCGCAGACTGGGCTCCTCCAGGCGTTTCACCTGCTTCTTCACCAACAGCTCGAAGGAAACCTCAGGCACAAACAGTGATGGACGTGGGCCCTGTTTGGGGGGTGGGGGGGTGGTGCAGCACGTTTACGTTTACGCAGAGCAACTTGTGTTCGAAGAGCAAAAAACAAAAGAACTCAAATTTGCTGTATCTTACAAAAAAAGGTCAAGTTGTGTTGTTTTACAATAGCTCAAAGATAAGAACTGAAACTGCAGTGACACTAATGATGTCACATTTATGAGATAATGCAGCAGCACTCACTGTTGCGTTCCTTATGGCTGTTAGGATATCTATGGTGCTGAGTCCGCCCAAAGGATCCACAGACTCCAATGTTCTGCCAAAAGTCTCATGGAATATGTAACAAATCCTGGCTCCACCGCACCTGAAAAATAGCAACAGGGGGATATTAGCTGTGATGTGAACCCCATGGCCTCCTCTCCTGTCAGCTCTTCCTTCACAGAGGCTGTGCGTGCTTCAACTTACAAGTTGTGTCATATTAAATGATGAAACCAATGCAGTTGTTTTGCTCATTTTCACTGCTCTGGATCAACAGCATCACCATGTGGCCAAGGAGGGGAGAGGCACCTGTACTCACAGTTCTGCTGTCTCGATGTATTTGGCTGTGCCCTCGATGGTGTTGCAGTACTCTGTGGCGAACTTGGTGATGAGCTGGAGCAAGGTGGCACTTTGGTCTTCAACAGGTTCTCCGTAGCTGCTGAGCAGGGACTGGTACTGGGCTGCCAGGACGTTGATCCGTGTCTTCAGCTCAGGGAGACAGTCTCGGATGTGATGCATCAGTAACCTGACATTATGACAGAAAAGGGCAGGAGGTTTAGTTTTTATGCAGATATGTAAATTATAGTCAAGCTAAACGCCTATTGTCTAAATAACAGACATTAGCAATTTCCCTAATGGCTATTTAATGTCAGGCCCAGTTTGAACATTCAATGTACCAATGCTGACATAACTTCATGTGTCCAAATGTTCAGTATTCAGACTTTTTTCACATTTTGTTACGTTGCAGCCATTTACTAAACATTTGAATTCATTTTTTCCCCTCAAGCCACATTCAATACCTCATGAGACAAAGTAAAAATAGAATCTAAGAAAGTTTACCAAATGTATTAAAAAAAGAAAAACTTGAAAATTTTACTATTATAACTGAAATGTAGTTTCGGTGCGCTGTATATTTTACTTTCTGCACCATCACTGTTCAGGAAAAAAAAAAAAATCTATTCTATAAATTTTTTATTGATTTTTATCAATATCCTTGACCTGAAAATGACTTTAAAAAAATAAAACTATACTTACACCCAGATATGTTCTCTTCCGAAAGATACCGCTTTAAGATTTACTATGAAAAAGTCTGGGTCGGTTTAAGTACTAGCATGTTCATTTTTTATATCCATTATAGCCATATTTTTTTTTACATAACTGTTCTCTCTGAAATGGTTACATTAATAGAAGAATGAGGTTTTGTACTTTAAAACCATGTTTATTTTGTCATGGTAACGTTTGTGATTTACCTGTTAAGGGTCCTGGCCAGATATTTAGTTCCATTCCTATTGGCGAGAGATGGATATTTCTTCTGCAAGAAACCATGCTCGTCCCGAATGGCATCAGCCACAGATTTTTTATTGTTGATGTCCAACTGGCTCCTAAAAGTTCAAATTTAACAACACGACATGGCTATTAAGTGCTGGGCACCAGGAAAAATAAAAACCACGATTAACAGGAGACCATCATACATTATGTATGTGGCATGATCTCTGGTTTTATGTGTAAAATGATTCTGACTGACTGATCACATTGAACTGCATAATAAAGGAAGATGACATTTCAATGAAACTGACAGTATTAAAAACAAACCAGTGATAAATCTATATAAACAATAGATTGACATATCTATTAGACTAGACATATTAGTATTAAGAATTTATTATAGCACACTCATCTCTACTGGCCTCTCATATCTATTAGTGCACACTCATCTCTCTTATGACTAATGGATAGCCTGATTTCACAGTATATTCAGTACAGTAAACTGCTCAGACCTGTTGACTACTCCAATGAGGCCCAGTTTGACAGGTATGACTCTGCCCATCAGTACATCCATAGCATCAGTACCAGCGTCCATGAGGTCCAGCTTGGTCACCACAGCCAGTGTCCTCCTGCCTGGTGAGTCACAAAAATGTCTGCTAACACTTGTCTTTTTACCCTTTACTGTCTAATTAAACAGTAGAAACGTCATAAAATAAATTATATTATAACAATTTCTCCCTTTCAGTTTTTCTTACCATCAGGGTCAACCTCTCGGGCCACCTTGAGGGCCTCTGAGGTGGCCATGTCTGTGTTAGCAGCTGTGACAGCCAGGATGATGCAGTTGGGGTTGGAGATGTGTTTCAGGATTAGATCTCTTATCTGAACCTCGATGTCCTTAGGCTGATCCCCTACGGGCACCTGAAGGGAACAATACCAATTAAAGAAAAATACGCAGTGTGTCTCATTTTGATTCATTAGGAACAACAGCGGGGGGATTTCCCAAATTAACAATGTGTTCACCCAGAGGGAAGGAACTAATGAGGCTGGAATCAAAGCCTGTACACACTTTGACAGCACATGGTTTAGTAGACTGATCTAATAATTCCCTGCTGGTTTCAAATATCAAATCCACAAAAGCCTTAACCAGGTAGGGACACTGTCACCTGTGACCAGGAATATCTGGGGAATCATAGCTTTTATGTGTTTTCATTATTTTTAGTTAGTCATTGCAGTGTTGATCAAAGTGTTGGGGAGGAGGAAGCATGGCATGTGTTACCTTAGTGATACCTGGCAGATCCACCAGTGTGAGGTTGACAACGTGAGGAGAGAATATCTTCAAATGAATGGGTTCATCACTGATCCCCTGTAGAGAGACAAAAATATATTGTACATTTAACATTTTAAACTGATTTATAGAATATGTTAAGATAATTTACAAACTTGGTTTTGCCAGATTACAACCTATACCTACTTCCTGCCAACTTTGATGATAATGATTTTAGGGTGTATTGTGGCTTTTAAATGCGTTAGATGTTAGGTCTAACATTGCGTGTCTGCTTGCTTTTGATTGTCCCTTTCATCTTACATTTGAGTCATGGAGCTAAGCCTCCATTTCTCTGAAAGATAAATACCCAGCAGTGTCTGAAACTATGCATATTAAGAAATTTGTCACCCACTGCATGATGAAAACATTTTTGCCTGTTCCTAGAGTTGCAACTTCTTTTCCAGTCCAAGCAAAGATGATGGCTACCTGGACAGAAAAGACAGTTGGACCTTGCATCCTCCATCCACATCTCACCTTATTATTCCCTGATACTCGCTCCGTTTCATTTTCAATTTCTTGCCTGATTTCATCAAAATCTGTGTAGATCTGTCAAAGGAAATAAAAACTTAAAGACAACCAAGGATAAACACTGTTAATCAAATACTTTACATTACACAAACCCATACCTTGTTTTTTGTGTGCAGAAACTTGCCCCACTCTTCACCTTCTCTACCTGTGAAGCACAAAAAAATAATATGGGTCAATTTTATTCCATTAGCATTCTCAAAGTAGAAGAACGTGGGTTAAACTAGTGTGCAGGAGGCTAAACGAGCACCACTTACATTGGACCTACAGTAAGGACAGACACTTGATGACAAATACTAGTCCTGTGAATAAGACAGCTGGAAAGACGGGTGCAGATTTGTGAAGGAAGAAGCAGAACTAGAGACTAATAGTTGGTACAGTGTGATGACAGCAGTACAATGCACCTTTGTGAAGCACAGAGCTTTTTCACACCCTGGTATCTGCAAATGATTTGAAAAACAGTGACAGACCTTTAAAACTAAACAAGAACCTAAATACTGTGCAAGAGTACATATAAAAATGCAGCTCCATTATATGCAAGCATCCTACTATGCCATGAAAAAAGGGGCAATATCCAAGACAGTGGACTGCCTGGTGGGGACCTTGTTCTGAAAAGCTGCTGAGAACAGAGGGGTGTTGATACCTACCGCTGTCGTCATTTTTCCTGGCATCTCCCGGATCTACATGGACCAGCTGGAGGATGAGAGGCCGCCTGGTTACGATGCCAGTCCCACGAGGCAGCAGGTCCCTACCAACCAGGCTCTCCAGCACAGAGCTCTTACCACTGCTCTGAAGACACAAAGGTACAGATGGAGACATGAGTTAGATGAGGTATGAACCAGGGACTGCATGCTCTTCCTGATTTAAGACTCCAAAGCCAGCATGGCCCTGATATGGCACCATGGTGGACCAGGGACACAGACGACACAGCTAATTGCACCTGCCTTTTCCACAAGCACTGACCTGGTTTCAACAACGGAGGTTAGTGTGTGGATGGGGCTCTTAAAATAGCAGTGATTGAAGTTGGTGAAAATAGATTTCACTGCCACTGCCAGCGCAGAGTTTGCAAATGAGGTCTGCAGCAGTCCAGCTAAATGTCCAAAGGGATTTTAGCAGTGCCCCCTGGCTCATCTGCTCATCTCCGAGTAGCCTCGCGTCTTTCACTCTGGTATATGAACATGTAGTATTGTGCTAATTTTTCGCGGCTAGTGAACCTCTGATAATAATGTTGTCTTTATTCATGTATGCATGGAGTTAAAGCAAGGTTATCTTGCTAGCATGACAGCCGCTATATCACAAAATGCACACAACCACAGCGTCTTACCTGAGTCCCGACCACTGCTATCTGCGGCAGCTGTATAATATCCGCGCCCACTGTGTTGAACACATCTTGGAGCTTGTTTATAACGGGAATAAGAGCCTCCATGCTCGCGCTTAATGAATAAGAGGGACAAATCGATTATTTTCGTGATGGAGCCAAAGTCATTCAATGTCCCACAAAAGCCACCATTGCAACAACACCCACCGGATAGGCGAGAGAGTTCGTGTTGTGTTGGGAGTTGTAGTTCTCCGCTGGGGAACAACGACAGCTCAAACTGAGAAAAAAGACTACAACATGTCTGCTATGAAAAATAACGCGATAGTCTAGATTCTCGCGCATGCGTATGCTCATTGTTTATGACACGCTAGCTTCATTAGCCGAGCGGTTTGACTGAGTTAAGCTCTGAACTTCCTACCTGCTTTTTAGTCAGTGGGTTAGTTTGCTGTGGACAGTCCTGTAGTGACTCCTTTATTCCACTATGCTACAGTTCCTGGTGAGTTAAACTGACACTATCATGTATGATTTCGACAATTGTCAGGAAATTGCGAGATGTCAGCGAAGCTAGCCTAGCTAATGTGTTAGCGTAATGACAACTGTCAGTTGACTTTTGCTGTTTTAGTAAACTAACCATAAAGGTCAAGCGCCACGGAGACAACAGTTAACTATGCTATTATATTAAATAAACATGAGACTAAGTTAATAAAGATTATAAGTAGGTCAGATATTTCGGCCAATAATGCCATTTTCTGTTTTATCTTCCAGGCTGGCTTCACTCTCGGGAATGTCGTGGGGATGTACCTCGCTCAAAACTATGATGTAAGTCTGTCTTTTAGTGTCTTCATTTGTAATATGTCTTAATTTTTAGTGTATTTATTTGTAAACCTAACGGTTAGATCTTGGTTGGTGAAGTTACCTGCTTGTCTCGGTGTTTCATCTTCGCCACACCCTCCTCTAGCAAATCAAGGGTGTCAACAGAGCCGTCCTTGAACTATCCATCTCTCAGTGACCCGCATGAGTTACTATTTCATTTTCTACACCCAGTTATAACTAATGGCAATCGAAACCTACAATTTTACGGCGGAGAGAACTAAAGGGGAAACACGAGCGGTCTCTCGAAATATCCAGTGAAGGTCTGTCACATAAAGGCTGAGAAATGTAGGCCAACAGTTTACGACCGACTTAGCTCTTAGTTTATCCGGTAACTGCTGGGTTATTTTTGTGTAACCTCCAGAAAACCGTTCGAAGGTTAACGACCTTTGCACAAAAAAAAAGAAAATGAGTTTCAGGAATTCTTGACACCAAACTGTGTGTTAGCAGCCTGGATCACCCACACACAGTCAACTTGATCATATTAACATGCGTTAATGATTAAACGGAACCAGCTAAATTGTCCTGGGTTTGTTCTTAAATTCAATCTGAACCGACAGAGCATCATCTGGACGTTCAGACATTCAGCTTCTGTTTCAGGCAACTTAGAGCTGATAAACTGCTGCTGATAAACCTCAGCTGGATAAAAAATACTGGCAAAGAAAAAGGCCTGTGTTAAATCATTACAAAATCTTTAGGAGCTGTTCAAAACCATGCTGTTGTCTGGTACTCAAATCTACATATACATACAGTACATATGTTTAAAATTAAGATGTATGGTATGTTCTTAAATAGTAAGGCCATTCTTGTTGATGCACTGAACATATCTTGGACATCTCAGTTTGAGAGTACAATATAAAATTTCCTCAACAAAAATTGTACATTTATAACCCTCAAAATATCTTTTGTGGAGGTTCTATTGATTAATTTATTAGACTGCGTCAGTTTTAGAAAAGTGCACCTAATAGACTGTCAACTGTAAGAAAGAAAAACGAAATGTACATTTACCAGCTTGTACTGACTCTAATGCTGTTTCTTCCCAAGGTCCCCAACATAGCGAAGAAAATCGAAGCTTTTAAGAAAGACGTGGAGGCCAAGAAGAAGCCCCCAGAATGAGCAAAGCAGGACCACATTGCAAGGAAAAACAGATATACTCTGCAGAGAAACTATTTATTTTACAGGGTTATGGTATGAGTGTATGTTTGATAAAGGGACATAATGTAAAACATGAGAATATTAACAGTGCCTCAAACAGTATTTGTTTCTTCCCTTAGTTTTATAGGCATGTTCTCATAGTATTTTTGTAAGATAAAATGTGCAGACTGGATGTAAAGAACATAACTAATTAGTGGGAACACTATGTCCAGTATCATGCGCTGTTGGCTGGCCTTTCCTATGATGCACTATGGTGTTTTAACTTCCACATGACCTCCTCATAACATTGCCCAAAATGAATATTACCATAGCATGCATTTGCTCTTCTGTATTCCTCTAAGTTGAAAGAGATTCTTTCACAAGCTTTCAAATTTTACAAAAAGTGCTGCCAAGCCTTTTGAGTGAAAAAAACAAAACCAAAAGAAAAACAGTTCTGAATCAATAAAGTTGCTGATTAAAACATGTTAAAGTCTTTGCTTTGTTGATTAAGTATGAGTTTATTCTGGAACACGTTTTCATATTGCTGCACAGAGGGAAAGAGAAAAAATAAATAAATAAATCGCAAATTACAGTTGCTAAAACATGTTTAAATTGGAAAGTTATTTCTCATTAGTCCATTAGATGGTGCTGTTACTGTATTTGAATGTAGCCCTTTAATCACAACAGGAAAAATTATTTAGCTTTGGCAAAAAATTCCGATTTACTTTTTCTTTTGTTTTGTTCCCTTCTTTTTCTTTAAACGTGGCCACCCGAAGCCTCTGAATTCCAGACAGTCCACTGCATTGTGGGCAATGTAATAGATATTCTCCATGGCTGCGGGGCTGAGGATGTCTGCCTCTGTCTTGGTGGATTTGGCACTCGAGGACCTCTTCTTGGGTGTTTTTGGACTCCCGGTCTTCTTGGCAGGCCTAGAACTGTGGGACCTCGATTTCCTGGTAGACTTTGTAGAAAATACAAGTGGTTTCCTCAGTCCTGGTTCTTCCATATTGACTATACTGAACAATTTACAATGAAGAAAAACTTTGGGTTAAATATACTTTACCATTGTGAAAAAAGTCAGGGTTCCTTCCAGTTTAAGGTTATCTACCCATCTGAAAAAAAAAAAACAAGACACGTACTATAGAGCACTATAATGTGCAGGAGATTATTTTAAGTATTTTAAGATGGATAAGATGATTTAATCAATACATAGTAATTGCTTTGGCAAAAAGCTTATATATATATAAAAGCTCCATATGTCTTACCAGCTCTGGACTTGGCACTGTTGTAAGTGGCAACTGAATGGCTTCAACTTGGACAGTGATACCCCATTTGTTTATGGCTTGTTGTTATAGAGACTAAATTGACTCATAAATGAAGGGCTGGCCTCCTCCACAAGCCTGTAAATGTGTGTGCAGCTAGGCTTCGAGTAAGAAATTAGTGCAAGAGGTAAAACCAGAAAAATTAAGAAAGAAAAAAAAAAAATCACAAGGAAAGTATCTTTTCGTTCTCATTTATAGTGCAGTGGAATTCGTCACTTGTTAAGACAATAAGCTTTCAGATTATTTGGTGGTTCCCACCACATTCAGCTGAATTAAAAAGCCCTTGCATTCACATTGTGAGAGTGTGGTTTTGACATCACTGTAATATTTAAATACATTCAGTAAACGCAAAACAACTGAATACCATGCACAAGCTCTTGGATCTGTCAATCATGCATTATAAATAAATATCCACAACCTTAACAAGTACGCAGTTAATGTGGGTATAACAAATCCAATATGGACCCAAGAAAATTCTCAGTTGTGAGCAAGATACACACAACTCAAAATATAAATGCAACGCGTACAAATTGTGTCTGACATCAAATTCAACAATCAATGTGCCAATTTACTGCACATACAGTAGTAGTATGGCATCAAAAGAAAAGCTTTTCTACTATTGTGTGTCATAGGTATCAAAATAAAACTAGCATTTAATTCCAGCAGTAATAATGCTGGAGGTTTGTAGATCAACTGCATAGAGCCATCATTGTCTTTCAAGGCAGAATATGCTTTAAAAAGCCTCTGGTGCAGCAACACAATAATAGCATTGTGGTAAAGTGCCAGGTGGCAGCAGGGTGGTGTTGTGACTGTTCCTCCACCAGAAAACTTCAATTCAATACAATATCTGCCCAGATGGACTGTCTAAAAATACAATACAAATTTTAACCATTTACATTTTAGTCTGCTTCCCTTAAATAATAATTTAACCTATCAAAAATGAATATATCGCAGAGCTGCAGCAGCACAAAGACATGAATACTACACAGCTTCATGCATTCAAGCCCTTGAGGGTGACAAAGAGGTTTGTTACAGAGCAGAGCTACTGTGTAGAGATGAGGTGGACGATCATGTGGATGATACGGGAACCGCGGGGGCAGCTGCACAGATCCATGCTCGGGTTCCTGATTTTGTCCTCTAACAGCTGGTCTAGCTCCCAGCGCAGCTCCTTCACCAACTCAGCCACCTGGGTGACATGCAACACATTCAGTGCCAAGTTCATTTCTATACTTCCATTAGCCATGTATAGTCATTTTGTAGTTCAATTCATATCATAGAGCCCGTTAAATAGGTTTACTAGGTTTACCGTTAAATAGGTTAATAACAAACAGCTTTTAAACTTGTAAACATCATCACCCCACACTAAGGTTTGGTCCATATCTTTATCATAAAAATGTCTCTGTCAAAATATATTTGTGATGAACCTTTTAGGGATGTGTATCAAATCTTAGTTATCTGTTATCACTGACCTGATGAGAAGCGGCAGCAAATCGGATCCATCCATCGTCCAGGGAGATGACAAACTCTCCCTTGTGCAGCTCCACGTTGACCTGGCCACCTCCAAACAGCACCAGTGGGTAAACAGACACCATGCTGCAGTCCCTGATGAAGACACGGCTTGTTTTGACCTTCTCGTGGTAAACCAGGTAGGGGCTGTTGTAGTGACGAACCTGGAAGACCAAATGGAGTCACAGGATTTGCTTTTCTGTTTCTGATGAATGCAATACCCCATCTTTAGATTTGTTTTATCTCACCATGTAGTTGACAGACGAGGGGTGCACGTGAACACAGCCATCATTCTTGGTCATGAAGCGAAGCTCGTTGGCTTTAGGTTGCATCTTCATCGCTCCTTTGCTGGTCATCTTGTAATTCCCTTGAGGTGCTCGTACCTGGATCAGAGGAGAAGCGTATCAGGCATGATACAACATATTTATATGGCTATCACTGGCTTTCAGTTTTTTTATTCAAACAAATGATTTCCACCTGCACCACGTTGGGATAAAGGGCAGCACATAGCATGGCAGACATCAGACGAATGTTTTCTGAGTTCAGGTTAGCCTGGAAAAGAAGAACATTTAGCATGATCATATCAGTTTCTCTCTATAAAGAAGGCTGGATTGTTGAGTCAAAAAACATCTGTGCACTTAAAAAGACTCACTGAATATGTGCATCTTATACAACTAAAATTAATTCTCTATAAAATAAGATGGATAAATGTAGCAGAAAAAGAAATATTTTACTGATATAAAATGTATTGTAACAAATTATATACTTCCAGCTCCATAGTGTGTGTTTACCTCAGGGCCAGTGGCCTCTAGAACTCCATCAGTGCCAGTAGAGCACATGCGTTCTATAATCCTGGCCCTGAGTCCCTCCTTGATGAAGCCAATGTCAGACAGCAGCTCAGCAAACTGCCTCTTCAGACTGGCAATCTCCTGCACACACATACAAACATCATGGCACATTTTTACAAAATGTAACAAGGGGAAAAAATAATGTGGGATGCCCCGGTAGCTTCCCTGGTAAAGTGCTTATAATTTTGAATTGGTCCTTTCAGCAGTGGCCTGAGTTTGAATCTGACTCTGGCCCTTTGCCACATGTCATCACTCCACTCTCTCATTGCCAACTTTCCGGTCTCTCTGTCATTGTCACGATCATAAAAAAAAAGCAGGAAAAAAAAAAAAAAAACAACAACTCAGTTTTCAAATTTTTTATCTATTCTGCTATATGGAGGTTTAGATTTGAGCAATGCCTGGAGAGGTGGTAAATTCAAAGGGAAAGAAAACATGTTCAGTAAACTAAACATGTCTCTAGTATCTGGCTGTTACACTAACAGCATTACACAATAGAAGAAGACAGTAGACTGGCTCAGACAGCACTGCCTGACCTGTAAGCCTCGCCAAGACAGAAAGTTGTCCCTGCAGTAATGGAAGCCAGCCCGGTTACTCGTCTTTGCAGCGCAACACCATCCCTGCAACAGAGGGAAAATACATCATATCGAAAAAAGCATAATAGATTCAAAAGATATGCAAACTTTGTTACAGATAAATACTATCTTTGTATTAGTTGTCCATGTCAATAAACCCAGTCAGCACCTTATATGCCTGTAGCAAGGCGAGATGGTCGCTATTGGCCAAGGCAAACGCCAGTTTCTTCTCATTGGCTTCCTCTCGTTTATCCCATGGAGACACCTCAAAAACAAAGAGGACCAGCTACAGAAACAGTTTTTATAGAATAAAACACTTTTTGGTGAATAATAATCATGCTGAGATTAATTATCTGGTTTAGCAAATGTGCTGTGTACTGAATGTACGCATGGTTGTGACATAAATTATCCAAAAATCAGTATTGTGGTGCTGATCAGCTACACATATGGCTTCTCAACAGTGGCACACAGTTTCCTTACAAATGGGGATTTGAAGGCCAGACTGGCAGCGATGGTGAGTGCTGGGTCGAGGCAGCGAAAGATGGCACCGAACAGCATGAGTTTCCCGATGCGCACGTCGACGGGCAGGCAGGCCAGGTGGTAGCCCAGCGGGGTCAACCTTTCATCTGCAGTTAGAGCTCCGAGGTCCTGCAGGCGCTGCTTGGCTGCATCCAGGCTTCCCATAGCTGGGGGTTCGATGAGCCGAGAGAAGACAGACTCCAAAGTCTGCTCAGCAAACACGTCCAGGACCTTGATTCTGTCCGAGAGAGGGGGGGGTGGTAAATAGCAGCACGGGAATCATCTGTTTTGCATTATCCTCAAATCAGACAGTGCCACAGGTAAAGCCTGGCAGGAGAAACGACCAAGGCAGATTGGACAAAACCCAACCCAGCATGCCCAGGCCATTTTTCTCAGGTGGCACTTTCAATAACAAATTGTTATGCCCTTGTCATACATAAACCCCTTGTATTTACATTTACAGAAACAGCAAAGAAGGTTGGCATTGTGCAAAGAGCGAACAGATGGATCTACCGGAGGCAGAGCTGCTCTAGAGGCACTCTCTGGATCTCAGGCAGCTGTTGCGCAGCCAGCTGGTGTTGGAAGCAGTGGCTGGTGAAGAGGTGGAAGCAGATGCCTGAGGCCACACGACCTGCTCGACCTTTCCTCTGCAGTGCGTTGGCCCGAGAAACCCATGAGTCCTCCAGGCTCTCCATGCTTTTAGACGCATCATATCTGCAAATATAACCATGAAAGAATGACAAATGTGGATTTTAAAATAAGGAGTACTTCATCCATGTTAAGACTGAAGCTAATTAGACTCTAAAACAGTGTGACAACAAAAATGTACATAATTAACAGCAATTGAAAAAGTTACATATAGAATATCAAAATAATTGACATAATATCTGTTAACTTTAGTGAAACATTAGTTTACCGTTTCTCCTTCATTTTGCCAGAGTCGATGACGTACACAACATCATCAATGGTTACAGAGGTCTCTGCAATGTTGGTAGAGATGATAATCTTTGTGACACCATCTGGGGGACGACTGAAAACTGCCTGTTGCTCCTCATTGGACAAGGTTGAGTGAAGTGGGTACACCACACACCTGGCGTGGGGATGCACACTCAGACATTAGATTTTTGTTTGTTTGTTTTTTTGTTTTTTTTTTTAAAAAGGCATCAGTAAATTCTCACCAGAAGTTCATAAATATGAAACATTTCAGAATACAAATTTGGATGCAACATATCCCTTTCTAAATGTGAAACAATAAAAAGAATCAAAGTTACTGCAAGAACACACACATGCCTTTAGACACTGACCTGGTTGCGCCCCTGTTGTTGAACATTCTGTTGGACTGGAGCTGTTCATAGAGCATCTTGATCTCAGCCAAGCCTGGTAAAAACACCAGCACTGCACCTGGGCACAGAAACCACAAGGTTACAACAACATAGCAAAACTTCACACAACAACACACTAAAACCGAGGCTGCGTTTATATAGTATGTGGGCGATTCTTACCTGGGGGGTAGTTGTGTTTTCCATCTACAATCCACTCTAATATGCTCTCCACCAGGTCCATGTTGATCTTGTCCAAGTCCATTGCAGCAATCGTCTTCAGCACAGACTTCTTAGTATCTGTTTCAACAGCAATACAAACTGCAGCATTAATGCATAGGTAGGCAGCAGCAGTCCATTTGATTAAGACCCAGAAAGGCCCTACACAACACATCAGTTCAGTTTGACTTAGTATCAGTTCTCAACTTACCTTTGTATCTGACTGTGAGATCCTGCAAGCTGAGCTGCTGGTCTGGGATTGAGTCCTTGACAAAGTCCTTCTTACAAAAAGACATAAAGTTCCACACATCGTCACCCAAGTCGTCCACAATGTCCCTTGGTTCTCCTCCCTTGCTTGTTCGTCCACCCATGGAAGAAAAATTCTGTTTCCCTGAGCGCATGTAAGGGCTGCCATCCTCAATGACATAGCTGGGAAAATAAATGTGAATTGAGTGAATTGAGACTACCAGAAACAGACAATAAATTATGTTCTTACACATTTATAGACACAGATTTTAAAAAAATAAAACAGTTAAAGTTACTTAAATGTAGGAGACATGTACATACCCGGTTTTACCAATGGCATCCTCAAGAAAAAACTGGTCAACAGGAAATGTACGTCCTGGAACGATAGATGTTTATTGAATGATGTGTGAGAGGAATATGAAGAAGGTTATGTGAACTAGATGCTATATGTATTACCTGGTATGTGAACAGAGGGACAGTTGTAGAAATATTCAGAAAAGAGGTTGGCATTAAGTGTGGCACTCATGAGAATAATCTTCAGGTCTGGTCTCTGTATAATCAGATCTTTAAGCACCAACAGGAGGAAGTCACTGATAAAAAGGAAGATAACAAAGATAAATTTAAATTTAAAAAAGTGTGTTTAAGAAGGGAATGGTTATATTTCTAAAGCTGTTAAGTAAGATCTAAAAATGCATGAATGATCTGCAGTCTCACCTCTCTTCTGTGCGCTCATGCACCTCATCCACAATGACGTGTGTGACGCCTTTGAGGTCTGCCTCACCTTCAAGTCTCCTCAGTAACACGCCTGTAGTGCAGTAAAGCAGTCTGGTGGCAGACGTCTGACGGAAGAGCAGCCATTGAAAATTATATGATTAAAAGTTTTCCTGGTGATTTCAAAATTTCAAGTTCAGGACCTTTTGAAGAACTGAAGTTGCACTTTATTCCAAGTCATTTGGATCCCATGACTAAAAGCTGGTAGCTTAAAATGCTGTATACATACACCATATACAGTGGCAAGAAAATGTAAGTGAAGCTTTTGGAATTACCTACATTTAATTATAAATGTATCTTAAAATGTGTTTTTTGATGATATAATTTAACCTATGATTCCAAAAGGTACAACGCATAATCTTCAATGAGGTAAAGAACCAGAGAGTAACAGCAAAAGACTTGAGGGAATCGTGAACATTTCTATTCAATAGTCTATTATATGCAAAACATGCAGGGTGTCAAGGCAGGACACCACAGGGGAAGCCAATGCTCTCCAGAAACAATTGCTGTGCGCCTGAAGTTTACCAAGGTTCACCTTGACACAACACAAAAAGACTGGGAAAATGTTTGTGGTTAGACCTTAATCCAGTTGAGATGCTGTGAAATGACCTGAAAAGATCTGTTCATACCAGGCCTCTGAAGAATATGTCTGAGCTGAAGCACTTTTGTAAGGAAGAGTGGTCAAAAATCCCTCCTGAACGTTGTGAATATAATGGTTATAATTAATAAAAACATGAAAGGTTAACATTATTTGTGTGTTATTAGCTTAAGCATATTGTGTTTGACAATACTCTTTACTTAGATAAGAAAAAGATCATATTTTATGCCCAATTCATGAAAAAAAATAATTCAAAAGTTCACATACTTTCTCTTGCCACTTTATGTTGAACGTGCACATACCCTGACACTCTCCAGGCGTATCTGGTATCCGACTGAGTTACCCAGACACTCTGCACGCTCCTGTGCCACTCTCTGAGCCACAGAAATGGCAGAAATGCGGCGTGGTTGGGTACAGATAATGTTGGCCACCTGCTCTGCTGGACCACTTAATGAGGCATCTAGAATGAACTGCGGGATCTGGGTGGTCTTACCACATCTGCAGAGAAATAAACAGAAAATAGTTTTTATGTAAAATAGTCATTAAATAAAGTGATCAGGCTAGTTTGACATATTTTAAATAAATCCTCCATTTTCTTTCATCTACAAAATATTTACTTATTACAATCTTATGCAATCCTTCCTCAAGTTTTTCAGATAAGAATAATTTTCCATACATCCTTGTACATGTAAAACACCATGCTGCTGGGCAGTGCCAATTCAGGTCTCATTTTAATTTTATTTTTCTTCACTCAAACCAAATCAAGTTTGCATAATTCAAATTCTCCTTTTCTTGAGTCTCTTCGAATAAAAATGCTTGTTTTTTTTTTCTTCTTCTGTGTAACTCACCCTGTCATCCCGCTGACCACAAGCACCTGACACTGGTCTAACAGGCCCAGGATGTTCTCTTTTTCTTGCCAAGCTGGCAGATTCTTCCTCTGCTCCAGCATGGACCTGAAGCGCCTGGATGACTAGGTGAAGAGAAGGAAGAAAGAACGAGTCATCACAATACATGTAGAGTAAAAAAAATGGAAAGACAAGATGTTATATTTTTAGTCAATCACTGCCGTTCACCTTTTTTCTCAAGAACTCTCGACACAGCTTGCCATTTTCTTGCAATAGATTGTCAATCTTTAGGTTGTGCTTATTCACCATCTTCTTCCTCAGATTGACATAACTCTCACTCTCAACTGGAATAACTTCATCTTCTTCATCCTCCTCCTTCTCATCCAGGTCCTCCGCCTCTCCTGTTTCTTTCACTTTAAAGACAGACGACATGATAAAGTGCAGAAGCACATAAATACAATTCTAAGATGTATTTCATTAAAACAGACAATAATTAAGCAACATAAAGTAAATAATCTTTTCGACTCACAATCACTGGGTCTCTGGTTGTTGGGTGGGGCAGTCCGTCTGCTGTTAGTGTGATTACCACTACTCCTGCTTTCCTCTGAGGCATTGCTCCTCACACTCTTACTCTTTGCTATGGGAAGTGAGGGGGGAAGTGCCATCACAACAGATGGTGGTGTGCTGTATTTGTGATGACTGACAGCCACCAGTTCTTTCATGGTAGCTTCATCCTCGCACAAGGTAATCAGAGTGTAAACAACAGGTTCGCTACTCTTTGCTGCAACCAGTGCCTCTCCAAACAATCGCTCAGTCACGCTGAGCCTCCCCGCAGCTCCGACAGACTCATCGTTGGTGCTGAAGGCAACTACTGGTGCCTGAAATGGGTAACGATTTCCTTTGGGGAAACGAACTTCTAGTTCATATTCCGGTGGAGAATAGCTGCTGAATCCAGGCTGGCTTGGGCCCTTGAGGTCAGGGGAATCAGCCCCCGACCTCCCTTTGGTGGGAAGTTGGTGTTTAAACTTGCATTTGTCCCCAAAGCGGCAGCCTTGCCCTTTCAGGTAAAATCTGCAGACATCACGGATATTAACAGCTCCTCCACCACTTCGTCTCCCATCATTCCCACCAGTCTTTCCATTGTTGTCTGAGAGGAATGAGAGGTCCAGGGTTACAGTCCAGACTGCATTAGCAATGCGTTCACTGAAGCGCTCACCATAAATGGCAGCTAGAGCCAGAGCTTCCTCCTGTCTCTGGCTCAAACACTCATCCATAGGCACCCCCTCGAGGCCATCAGGGGAAACTGCTTTCTGGCCATAGCGCTCACTAAAAACCTGATGGAGGAGTTGTTCTAAAGTGGCCCCAAATTCTCCACCACCAGACTCCAGTGCCAGCTTACTGCGCTCTCTGTCAAACCCATACCTATAACAAGAAAATATAAGAAAGCAGAAGACAACATGAATATAAACAAAACTTATTTGTTTAGGTTTGTGACAACATAACAAAAAGTGAATTCTGTTAATTTCAAACAAAAGTAAGAGGATTGTCAATTCACCTGGAGAGTTTCCCTATGGCAAACAAGGAGATGACAGGCTCAGGGGCAGGCCGTTCATCATCAGACTCTGGCTCATATGATGGGCTGTCTGCTCTCTCCACTGGCTCGTCATTAGTGGCCCAAAACTGGCCATCCTCACGGTGATCCAATTCATCATATTCCTCCTCCTCCTCCTCTTCCTCACCCCCCGAATAAACTGAACCAGATTCACTGAGGAAGGGGGGGGGTAGAGTGAGGACATGTGGACATTAAAAAACATGGGGAAAAAATTGACATTTTTTTAGTGTTTGAAAAAGTCTCTCCACAGACAAAGGGATGTAGCCTATCATGCATACACATCTGTATAAATGGACTTACTCATAGGGCTCATCTTGAGTCTGCAGATCCCGCAGCAGCTCCTTCAGTTGTTCTTGGTTCTCATTTGTCATGAAGATCCTCTGCAAAGGCACAGTGCTCCCCTCCAACCTGATCCCATCACCTAACTTTGGGCATGTTCTGGTTCTCACCAGGGAACTTGGGAGAGGCTTGCCACTGCTTTTCCAATCGCTTCTGCCATGGCCATCTCTATCCCTACCTCCCCTGCCTCCCCTTCCTCTACCTCGATCCCTGCCACCAGCACGGCTGCCACCACCTCGTCCTTTGCCTGGTCTGGAGACACAGCCAGGTAAAAAGAGAGGGGAACAAGGAGATGAGAGTGAGGAGATGAAATGAGGACAGTGTGGTTATTTTTAAACTCATAATTAATTCTTCCACTGTCATTACCTGCTAGTGTGAGAGGGTCCAAAATCAAGGCTGAAGTCATCCCCATCATCCCATCGACCAGCTCCCCCTTTCCTACTTCCACCTCCACCACCTGCACTACCCCCTCCACCTCCTCTTGGTTTGTTAAATTTCCCCCCTCCTCTGTTGGGCTTCCCACCTCTTCGCCTTGCATTCATTTTTCTGTGAAAACATTCAAGAGCAGTTTGATCATACATATACAATATATTTTAAATCCATCTAGCTTCAAAGTATCATCACCAACATTATAGACTGTTGAAAATGCACTGCTGTCAAACCAAAGTATACCCACCTTAACTTCAATCAGTGTCCATTCATTGCAGCTAACAATCTGAGAACAGAGGCATAAAATGAACTGTTGAATAAATCTTCCCAGCTCTGAGAGTATCAAATAATACTGAATACGCAGGAGGGAAATGCTAGCTGCGGAAATCAGGCAGACCAGAGAATCAAAGCAGACAGCTACTGTACACTGCAGTGCTCAGAGTCGCACATAGCTATAGGGTGGCATTTCGGTTCAAGTGGGAGCAATGAGGTGGTGGCTGACACACAGCGCTGGTGGCGAGAATTATGCAATCAAACTGAGCACGCATATAAACAACCCATCGAGGGCGGTGACAATTTAACTCGCCCGGCAGCATGACACTGTGTTTTATTTAAAAAGTTATAAAAGACCAGTATTTGCTCGTACTAGAAATAACGTTTTATTGTGTCGGAACTGATATGTTAGTCAGTTTCAAGTATCAAGACTGAACTAGCTAGCAAGCTAGCACCCTCGCTCCTCACTTTTTATTAAACAAGCTAGCGTTAGCACAGTTGGGAGAGCTCCTCGCGAGTCAGGTCGAGAGGTTACATGGACAAGAACCCCATAAAATATATTGAGCTATATTATAGTCTTGAATAAAAGAATAAAACTTTTTAAAAAACTCACTACTTTCATAACAAGTGAGATCAAACCTGAGACAGCTGTGGAAAGCACCGGCAGCCTGCATCTCTTTCATTGGTCGAAACTCAGAGTTCAAAGTTTCTTTTCCGGTGTCCGGAAATGTTTGAGGAAGGAAATGCATAATACTTGATAAATATATTATAAAACAATATTTGGAGGTTGGTGGAATATATAAAGTGTGACATGTGTTGAGATAAACCTGCGTTTTTTTTTTGTTTTTTTTTTTTTATTAAAAAAGAAAAAAAAAGAAAAAAACAACCTGTAGCTACGGCTGCACCAGACCCGTAACCATGGTAACGGCAGTTTGCGTCTGTTTGGTAATACTACACAGATAGTCGAGGGCTTATTTTTAGACAGGACGGGCTATATTTAGGGCAAATAAGTGAACAAAAATAGCATTCAGTCAGCCTGTGTCATTCACACAACTTTTTAATTTGTTGTTTTACTTTTCTCGTCACAGAAATTGGCCGGTACACAGCGTTTCCTGTCGGCTCTGAAAGCCATCTGCCAGCTGGGGGAAGCTGTCACGGATGTCTGGTGAGGTGTTATTGTGAAGATTTAAATTCTATCACTCCAGCGCATACACACGTATCCTTCTGTCTTTACTAGCTACTGTCTAAATATGTGTCATTTTCACTTCCAGATAACAAGGAAAGTGATTCTTCAAATATTCATGGTAAATATCATCGGTTGTATACCCGGAAACCGATGCATATTTAGCTCACAGTTAAGGTGCTTGAGGAAAATATGTCTGCTTGTTTGCAGGGAAACCACTCATAAAGGCAACCTACATCTTCCCAAATGGGGATAAATATGGTGAGTGGGCACTTATAATACAGTTGCACATTTACATTACACATCACATCAGGTCTGTGTCAACTTATCTTCCACCCACAGAGGGGGAGTGCAGCAGGTCTGCATCTGGAGTATTGATGAGGAGTGGTGTTGGTAAACACACCTCAGCAAATGGGACCGTGTACACTGGAGAGTGGCTTGAAGACAAGGCATGCATTCAGTGTATTCATTTTAAGTGATGTGGCTAAAGCTTGCACGGTTGTATTCTCTCTGTAGTTATTCATGTTTGTTCTGTTTCCCCTTGTCCCTTCTTGCAGATGCATGGCAGAGGGACCCTGCAGCACCCCTCAGGAGCACTATATGAAGGAGAATTCAAAGACAACATGTACCATGGCACAGGAACATACACATTCTCAGATGGCTCTTCTTATAAAGGTCACTTTCACATGAATAGGTAAATATCCACCCATTTTTGGTGTCATTGCTTTAACGATGACTGAAAATAGCAAAACAGAGTTTTCATGTGGTTATATTGTAATTTTGCCTGCACAGTTGAATCAAATATAAGATGTCTTACCTCTGTGTATTTCTAGGTTGGAGGGAGAGGGGGCTTTTACAAACACACAAGGGCTGGTTTGGATGGGAGAGTTTCACGGCAAAGCAGCACTGGGCTTGAAAATGCAGCACATTTCAGTAAAACCAACATTGTAGTACTATAGTGTGTAAAACATTGTATCACACTGCATATTATACATTTAATTGAAGTGTATTAGAGAAGATTTTTTTTTACTCCTTCGAGTACTGTATTCTACAAAATTCCTTCTTTATATGTGATATGGTTACTGTACAAAATGCTGAAAGACAGACCTTTGTTTCTGTTCGATGCTTTTCAAGATCACATATCCTTGTTTTTCTGTGTATTGGCGGTCATATCATGTCATCAGTCATGTTTCTTGCTCTGAGTCACTCTCTCAGCTGTATCTCATGTCTTCCTCGTGGCGGTGCTCTGACACAGCAAATGTCTCCTTGTTTGAGCCTCATTTCACTCAGGAAACATCACACAGGGGTTATTTTCTCTGGCCTTATGTCACTATGCTTTTATATGGCAGTGAGAAGAGAGGTGCATGACAAGCTTCACAATTCCAAAATAAATCCAGGAATATTATTAGTACCAGTTATTTCATTGCACATTTTCTATTGACTTGTTTAGACTCTTCTTCAATTCTGAGTATTCCTACATAAACCCATATGACATCTTTTATTTCTCTCTGTTTAAACTGTATCATGACACTATAAGGGTGAAGGACACCCTCAGGGCAGCTCTACATCATCATACCACCAACCAATCACTCAGAGGCAGATGCTCACATCCACAACAGCTGTACCCGAGCTGTTGGAACATTGGCCAGAGGAAGTGTGTGATGTGTGAGAGTTTGACCTTCAGTGTATGAATGTGTGTGTGTGTGTGTGTGTGTGTGTGTGTGTGTGTGTGTGTGTGTGTGTGTGCGTGCGTGCGCCCACTCTCCCCCATAAATAATTACTTCAAAAACAATCACAAATGTTCAACATTGTTTAATAAGCAACTCTGATATTGTAATTTGTCATTCTATTGAATAATGCCTCTATGGATCTGTAATTGCACATACCCCTGAACAAATTCAGTATGGAGTATTTAGCTATACTATACAGATATGGAAATGTGTGTAACAAAAACACATATATACTGTAGTAACATCCATACAATGCTTAGAACATCTGGTAAAATACTGTACCAGATACAAGAAAACAGCAATCTTCATTGATTGTACAATTTTCAGGTATAAAATAACATTTCTGTATTGCAAACCTTTAGTGGTGATTTAAATGAAAAACCTTGATATGATCATGGAGGCAACATCAATGAAATAAAAATAGAAAAATGGCACTCAAATTTGGCACAAGATACCAAAAACACATCTGAACTTGAAATGCAACTGACATAAATATTAACTCACAATGAGTTCTTGTGTTTAGTGACAATGTGCAGTCTATGCAGGAAATGTTTAGTGCCTAAGGTGTTATTTTAGTATAAGAATGTAACGATAAATGTGTATTAACCACTACAGGTAGTGAGCTAGGTGATGGGAAGGAAGCTTTTTAAAACTCTTGCAATATATTATCTCCATAAACCTGAGAATCTATAAAGTATAATATTTTTCCTTCTTTAAAACAAAATAAATAAAATCCCCTGTAATGCAGTACACTGTGAAGATAAAAATACACTTCTAATTGTGCTGGAAACATCATTAGACAAAAAAGCCATTCCAAATATATTGAAGTGTGAACCGGTACTTAAAACAAAACAGTGGCCATGCACAATCCCACAGAGAAGCACAAGACTGAGCGTCAAAATTATTTTTCTATACAAAGATAATACATGATGGCTCTTGGCCCCTCGAGGCAAGTTTCTAACAATCTGAACCAGTGATATGAAAAAAAGGTGAACATGCTTTGCTCTGTGCTTCTTTGAGTTGCTTCAGCAGAGACCAGGAAACACTTCACAGCTTTCAATTCTGGTAGTAGGTAGTTGCAGGTAAAGGAACGAGAAGGTTCAAGCTGAAGACAGACTAGAAAAAAACAGCACCATTTTTTTTTTTGTGACAACTGTGGTTCTTCCGAGTAAGTGTGGCTCGCCAAGGCTGCCACCGGGGAGCTTAGTGGCTTACGTATTGTGCTGTTTGTCTGGCAGATGAAGAATGTGTCAGTGGGTTGAAGCAGGGAGTAAAAATGTCTTTCTATTCTGATCATTGTGGAGGTTCAAAATATCTACACAAATAAATCCTGGATGACATCAGTGATTCTGTGAGCTCAAAGATACTAACATTTTCTGAAATAATGAGGAATATAGTATAAAGTAAATCTTCTGTTTTAAAAGAGATCAAATACTACCTTGCTTTTTCAAGCAGATGCTATTTGTACCCATACCCATTTTTAAATAACCTGTTTTTCTATCTGTGCATACAAACATATATCATCCACAAATAAACCATACGATTACAGCTGGTATGTCTTTTTTTTTTTTTTTTTGGTATTTATTTTTGGATGAAATAGCTCCAACCTCAACATTTGGACTATCAGAATGACCCTGTGGTTTGCTCTCAAAAGGCCTTTTTTTTCTAGAAAATACATAAGAAAAACTTCCAAATCGATCACAGACAAACTACAACCCAAGAGGCTCTGTGACAAAATAAAAAAAGGCATTAACTGATTAGAAATCATTTAAGTTTTACATCTTTTTCCAAAAGATCATGTATCTTAAAATGTTTAACCACACACACTGATACAAATAAATAGGAAAACATCACTAAGGAGTCAGCACCAACATTTCAATAAAGGGGGACATACAGTAAAAACTGACCTTTTGTATTGTGTATCATCGAGGGGGGGAGGGGCAGCATAACTGGCCAAAACAGTCTCCTGCTACAGTGATTTTTCTGATGAACTGCTACCTCTATTCTTGCCTGTCATGTCCATGTGTGTTCACAGTAGTCATAGGCACATGTAAGCGTCCAGTGTGTGTTTGTGCCGAGCTCCCAGTAGAAAGCTCCATTTGCTCATCAATTTTGCATCATTTTCTCCTTAATCTCCTCCCACCACTGAATGAACCTGGGAGGTCTCCAGTTTCTTTTTTTCTTTTTTTAGCCTACCCCCTTTCCTCCCTTGTGCAGAGTGACCCCCATTCTTCCCTCAGGTTCTCCTCCAACACAATTTCTGCAGCTCACGTGACCTCTCCACTGCCATGCCCTTCCCACCCCTCAGCTCAACCCTCTCCCTCCCATACATCATGGATTCTGCAGAAGCCCCTCCCACTGGATTGGCTGGGAGAACACCTCTCGCTCCAGCCACATCTCGTAGCTGTAGTGGAAGTCCTCCGGCAGATCCACGCGCTGGCCAAGCACGCTCTGCAGGCAGTTGTCCACGGGTGTGAAGTCCCCATTCTTGTTCTTGTCGTAGCGACGGCTGTTAAACTTCTCTATGCTCTCACGTAGGGCGCATTCCTCTGCCTGGAAGTCCCAAGGTCGAGCATCAATATCTGAGATGAAAGGAGAATCGTTTTTGTCAGCGACGATGCAAAACACAACACAACCTTCCATCTCCTCTGTTTTCTCACCCTCATCCTCTCCCTTCCTTTGCTCCAACTCATCTATTCTCTCCAACACTTATGGTGACAGATCACTTGGTCTCCTGCAAAGGACCGTGACCCTGAAAAGTCCCCCCTTTCTCTGTTGCTATGGCAACCCAATCCCGCATTGCATTTCTCTCTCACACACACACACACACACACACACACACACACACACACACACACACACACACACACACACACACACACAATGTACATATCCACAATTGATTATACAATTAGCATGTATTAACCTGTGTTAATATGTTCGCGTGTTAAAATGTTCACAGAGCTTTAGGTGGATGTCTGTTCTATTAATCAGCTGTGTGTGTGTGTGTGTGTGTGTGTGTGTGTGTGTGTGTGTGTGTGTGTGTGTGTGAAGGTGGAAGAAGACTACTGGGACTAATTATCACCATGACCACTTCATTTGTGAAACCTGAGAGGCTAAATTTAGTTATGGCTCCTCCAGGAGAATGACAAATAAGGGTCAGAATGTGTTTTTTTATCCCTAAATCTAGTGAAGTTAACATTTCTGTTTTATTGTTCCTTTTTATTTTACCATATTACTTTGTCCCCTTTTTCATTTCTCATTTAATTTATTTGTCATTGTTTAAACTGCATCCTCTCTGTACTATGAATTAATTAATATATCTAAAAAACATAGAAGCTGCTGTAGATATTTAATCAGTAAATGTCCGTAATGCACAAAAAGTCCCAAATCAGAACTTAAAAAAAGAAAGATGAAACACTAAACTGACTGAATTTGGCATCATAGAGATGATAATTCACATCCAGAATTAAAGTGAACAGTTTAAATAGCTGATGAATCTGTTTCACAGACTGTTATTCACCATTTCCATAGGCCCAGTCATCATTGAGCCTGTGGCGGACTTTCTGGTAGATGGCTGACATGGTCTTCATGTTGCTCTTTCTCCACTGGCGACCGAGGTACTTGGTCTGAATCTTAAGCAGCTTGAGAACGTAGAGCTGCATCATGGCCTGTTTCACCTTCAGAGCTCTCTTCAAGATGGGGGCAGACTTGAACACCACCAGCATCTGGTAAAGGAATTGGGAATATTAAGAGGAGGATTTCTGTCTGAGCAGAGTTTTGTTACAAACAAAGTATCCCTCCATAGCCAGAACATTTGTTTTGCAGTCCTCCTCAGTTGCTCTATTCGCACTGACCTGTATCCGAGTAAAAATAAACCATTAGTGATCAGTCAAAGCTTTTGTGCTAGTTCATGATGGAACATTTTTCGCCTGCTGGGTCCCTTGGCATCTGCTCATGTGTCCAGTTTATCAAGCGATTCAGTTTAATATTAGTTTCAAAATTGATTAGTCGATCCAAATGCAATAGAACAATCAAGACTCAAAGCTTGGTCATATCATATCACAAGACATAGTATGGATACTTTTTACAGTGGAGCATGTGGAACATTTCAGCCTAGAGCTAAAAGGCTTTGGTGTGATTCAGGGTTACCCACCATGGTCCTAGAGTGCTTCCATTTGGTTAACTTGTTCAGGATTCTCAGCAGGTTGATACAAGAGAACAGGTTTCTCCAGCAGAATTGGTTGCTGTCCCCTGCTTCCTGTAAACACAAATACACATATATATATATATATATATATATACACACACATGTAGGAATGTAGTCTTGACCTCACTTTATGATGCTTCTTCATCAAGTAAGAATCAATGAGGTGTTTTGACTCACCAAGCTCTCAGCTGTGAGCTCAGGCATTTCATGGACCACACAGTGTGGAAAGTCCAGGACACAGATACTGCAATGAAAATATACACAAACACACAAGGCAGATCAACTCATCACTTTATATACTGTAAAAATCCCTTGAATCCACCCAGTCTCTTTGTTTTTTGTTTTTTTTATTTATTGCTAATAATCTTAAGTGGCAGAAGTTGTGATCGGTAGAAATATTTGATGATAGTTGACTGCATCAGTCCAGTTTTACAACCTGCACACAAACTAAGCTCAATCCTGTGACCTGCAGAGAAAGTCTCTTTGGTGATGTGCATTGCTCTTAGTGCAAGAGGCAATGATCCCACCTGTTTTTGGCACTGATGTAGGACATGATGTTCTGGTTGAAGAACTTGAGGATGAGTGGGATACAGTTGGCAAACACCAGGTGCTGGGAGACAATCTCAAACTGCAGGAAAAGAGGAGGCGGCAGTGTGAAGGAGTTAGAGTTTGACAGTCTGGAAAAGAGCAATGACTAAAACTGTAACTGTAACTCTTCATTTGAATGATCAGAAGCTTGATTTGATTCTTTGGTCTGAAAAAATAACTTCCATAGTTCCATATTCATGAGGCACATTTTAGATGTTGTAATAAACACCATAAACGACTGACATATCGTGATGTTAATGGGAAACCCTGGGATAAAAAAAAATCAATTTTTCGAGGAATAAAAAAAAATAATCCTGTAGCCAATAATCCTGTATCATTGATGAGTTTCCTTTGTGGGGAAAAGGTCAAGAACCAGGGGATTTTATCCTCCTGTGGCAACTCTATAAATCCTTCACCTCATCCCAGA
This sequence comes from Rachycentron canadum, assembly GCA_038496675.1. Taxonomy (NCBI): domain Eukaryota; kingdom Metazoa; phylum Chordata; class Actinopteri; order Carangiformes; family Rachycentridae; genus Rachycentron; species Rachycentron canadum. The sequence continues at coordinate 10,899,733 of CM076669.1, forward strand.
AGATTAAAACCAGGAGCAATTCTGCTGCTGCAACTCTCATTAACTCATATTTCAGTATTTCACTGTCTGTGGTTGTTTAAAATGTGCTATAATTTGCCTTCTCTTCTGCATGCAATGATTCCTAACTAAATAATTTATACTTAAAATCAGTTGTTATAATATAGCATTTGAGTGGTGGTCAAACAATGTACAATACTAATTGATATCATGTCCCACAATGCTGCATTCTGCTGATATGTTTAAATGTGATCTCCTGCAGTGGCAGCAGAGGGCACTGCCACTATAACTGAAAAGAACAGCCAATTAAAACATTGTGAAGGAATGCCCTTGTTTAGCAAGAGAAAATATCCCCACCCCATAGTGGAAAGACAAGATATTGAGTATCAGGCCAAATCCTCTTCAAAAAAGAGCAGATTTTAGACCAAAAGGTCCAAAGGTGGGGGGAAGAGAGGTGGAAAGGAGGGAAATAATGGCATGCTTGACCGGATAATCAGGTGGAGGATAGTGGGGGAGGTGCACGGATATTAGTGGGTGCGTGCGCTGAGGGAGGCAAGATGGATAAAGAGAAGAAAAATGAAAGAGGGCAGAAAGATGGTAATGTGAGGAGCCTTGAGGAGAGAGGACTGACTGAAGGTGTGCATGTTTGTGTGTGTGTAACCTGATAGATATGGTTGAGTTTGAAGTGCTTAAGGAGCAGCAGCAACAAAGCAGAGATGGCCTTGACAATGATTTCCTTGTGACGATTCACATCAATTCCCAGCTTCATGCTCTGAAGGACTGTGATACTGGAGGATACACACATAAAACAGCTTTGTCTCAATAAGAGAAAAAAAAAAACATAAAATATCTGCTTGAAAACCTTTGATCAGTCTGTTGCTGATGCATCTGAGGTTTTTTCATCTAGCGTAAAATTTCAAACTGAGCCAGGAAAAGTGTCAGCTGTTGTAAAACTGGGCTGCAGACCAAAAACAACCCATAATAGGTGTATTTCTGATTTGATGATTATTTCCTTCCCAGAAAAATGTGAACATTAGTGCTTTAACCATGAAGATGCTCAGTCAACAGCACAGATGTACTGTGTGTGGCTCTGGGTGTCTGCAGCTTAAAGCTATGCATCAGTCTGTTCACAGTACTTACGGCATCTCCTCAGGCAGGACATCAGCCAGGATGTTGATAGAGTCCGTTTTGGCTTTGGATGTGGGAGCTGCAGCCAGCAGCAGCTTCAGGAGGGCAATCTAACAGAGAAAGACAACTCAAAATATTACACCTAGACACTGAATTGCTTCTAAGACATCAGATTTTTTATGTGACTTAAATAGTATTTTCAGTGTGTGTATGATACATTTAATAATGATCAATGTCAACAATGAAGGTTCATAGATACAAAAAATTGCAACATTAATGTACTGTATGTGTATATTTAAAAATAAACATAATACATAGCTATTCCAAAACTTTTCACGACCCATTTCCAACTTAAATGAATTCCAGTATTTTACTTAATTTGTCACAGTTTTGCTGGATAGAAATAGAACAACAGTCAGAAGCCGCAGTATTATGAGCTACTCACCACATACTGGGAAAGGTTAGGAAGCATGCCCAGGTACAGCATCTCTGCTGGTGTCTCCTCCACCTCCTCCTCACCCTACACAACACAACATACATGTAATTTAAGAAAAAAGAAAAAAAAAAAAAACAGAAACAGCATTTTTTTTTTCGGAGTCTGATTAAATATGCAATCACTTTCAATCTTTTGTTTATGTTGTGTGGTTTAAAAAAGGTTGCGATTGCTCCAATAAAGGTGCATCTAATTCTTCATTTTAAGAATAAAAAGAAATGTATATGATTGGTAACATTATTGACCAGAGTCATTGGACATTGTTGTAGCTCCTCCTCCCTCTTGATCTGGACTTCAGCAATAGAGACATATTTGTGCTGGAGAAGAAAAACAACACAAATTTGCATTAATAAGATTAAAAGTGTTAATTAGTGTTCCTAACTGACAACAACAGGGATATTCCTCTGTGCGACTACACATCTCAGGAGGTATGGATTTTAACTGCGATCCAATGTCAGGGGATTCAGCACTGAAGGAGTATTGATTATGAGACTATAATATCCAAAGAAAAACAAGAATTACAGCCTCATAGTCATATGTTCATGCCAACAAGCCAAGCTGCAAGACATTGGTCATAATCATCCCTTACAGCATTGAATAGTGGCAAGAAGTGTTTTTCGTGTTATGTCACAGTGAAGTTTACCTTTGAATATTTGGATATAAAATGTCATAATTTATCCCGTTAGATATTTGTGTTAAATTGTGCCAAAATTACCATATATGTGACTTTAGAGGTCACAGTGACCATGACCTTTGGCCACAAAAATGAATTCATCTATTTGTCTATATGAATGTTTCTACCAAATCTGAAGAATATCCCTCACAGTGTTACTCAGAAATTGCAGAAATTTACAAGAACGGGACAGAGGATCTGACAACTCAAAAAATGTATGCCTTTGGCCCTGGTTGTTGCTGACGTGCAGGCATAAAAAGAGGAAAGGATAAGGACATTTGTAAATGGGAATCTGAGCATTAGTTTTTAAATGACTATAGAAGGAATGAGATGCATCACCTGTTTAAGAGTCTTGACACTCTCGTGAATGGGTCTGGGCAAGCCCACTAGGGTCTCTGTGTCACTGGAAAACAACATACAGTTTAACTGAAAGATGAAAAGTTTTAAAAATATTATATGGACTTATCGTCTCAGATGAAATACCCACTTTCCCAAAGTAAATCCGATGAACTTGTTCCTACTGGTTTCTAGGAAGTGCTCGATGTCTTTCTCCCTGTGAATACACAGACAGGCTGCAGTCAGATTTTAGATTATTCAAAGACTGTCGCAGTCCTGTATCCCAACAAAAAACTAATCAGCTGTTTTTCAAGGGAGCACTTGTGTGTACACACCATGGATGTATTATTAGAACAGTATGTCGACTCCAAGTCAAATACAAATTTCTCACTTGGTGCATACATTGAAAAAGTTCTGGGTTATGTTTTGCCGCCCATAGAGACTGCGCAGTAGTGTCACTCCCATCATGCCTCAGGGCTATGAGCGAACAGCGTTCTCAATCTGATGCTGCCCATTTGTGACTTCAAGGACATGTGCCCGCCCAGTATTTACCTGTCAGGAGAAACCATTTACTTATTTACAGTGGAGTATATTGAATAAAATGATTTGACACTGATAATTTGTCCATGATGAGTTCTTTTTGTTTATCATCTTACCACTTCAATGCACCAAATCTTCAGTTTCACTGTTATTTAAATAGATCTTGGGGAACGTTTGAGAAACGTTAATATATAAATTGGGTTCTTTCTGGGCTTTGGAAAACTTTGACAAAAATGAAAACCTCATGGATTAAAAATATAGAATAGAAAGATTAATAACTGACTGTGTGTTCAGATATAGATATCCTGTCAATTTTACAGGCTCCTCTTTTGTGTCAACGGGAAAATGTTTTTTGTGTCGCAGGGAATTTTTTGCTGCAATACGAGTGTCCAGGTCTTTTAATGCATCCATGGCATACACCCACACAACCACACACGTTAGCTTTCTCAAATCTCATCTGTCACACTGTGTGCAAAGGGTTCAGAACCACCTACTGCTCCTATGTTGCAGCACCACTGAGCCAAAGACATAGGAATAAACATGCTTAATGATAAGGTTTGGTCAAGGAGAAACAGAATATGGCTTTGCTGATACTGAATGCATTATAAATGCAGTGCTATAAACTGTTTGTGTCCTCTCTCAGATGCATTATTCATGTCCCCAAAGCAGCAGCATTACCACCCTGGAGAGCCATACAGGCTACTGTCTGGAAAACACAGATGGAGAGCATATTGCTGCATGATAATAAGAAAAAACTGAGACACTTTTTTTATATTTAGTTTTAACTTTTAACTCAAATGGTGGCACAGACACCAGCTGCCAGCCGAATGGTGTTAATCCTGGCTGTGATTGGGAAGTTTTCTCAACTCTATTGGTCAAAATGGCAGGAGGCCAAACATAATATGGAGGTTTTATTCTGTGGAATAAAAGATAATTGCTGTTAAACTGATAAAAAGCTGGGGATCATTTTTACTAGTCACAATAATGAATACCTGTATTATTTTTTATAGGGTTAGGTCTCACATAAGCTGTTTCTAATGGCTTTTTGTGTGCTTTAACATTTCCTTTGTGACTTTCAGGTCTGTGTATGGATATAATCAGTGTAGTTTATCCTATAGTAAGGGAGAAACTGTAGAAGGACTAAAGGACTAAATCTAAAGCACCTTTTCAAACCTTGAAAACAGGCACACAACTGTAGTGTTTAATTGGCATAAAAAGTTAATGGGTGGTTTTTTTCAGACTCTTATATGCTACTAAAAGCCATATGAGAAACAAAAACTGAGCAATTAACCTGACTTTAGGGGCCCAGGGGAGGCCCTTGGGGAAGTTGACCCTCTCTGTTGGAGGTCTCAGAGGAGGCGGTGGTGGGGGAGGCTGGATGATGACATCACGGTCCAGTGGGTCCACCTCGCCCTCAATGCCACTGTCCGTGTCCTCGGGGTCCTCCTCCTCATCACGGGCATCGTCATTCTTGAAGGGGTCCCGCTCATTATACGTGTCCAGACTGTCCTGTTTGACCAGGGGCTGGGAGAGAGATAGGACAGGTGGTTAGAGTCAGACTGAGGTACCAACTCATCCTATATTTTAAAATCTTATGAAATACCAGCGGAAAAGTTGTAAATAGGTGTAATGATTGAAAATCCACCACACACACCTGATAGCATATATACAGCATATAATGTTTGATCCTCGAACAAGCTAACTCAAGCTAAGCTAGCTGTTAGCTTGTTTGCACTTGGTTTAAACCCACTTCATTTTAAATTTCAGTCTAAATCCAGAATTTAAGAACAAAAACAAAATGCATGTTTTAAAGTTTTAAACAGCTGTGCTTCAGGAAAAGGCCATGTCCATTATTTTGAAGAGCTCAAGTTTATGGAGAGACCTGGTTTTATTTAGAGTTGTTGCTAATATACTGGTGTCTTTTTTCCTCACACACAGTAGTTTTTCACGCATCCCAATACGCAATAACTGTGTAATCATATGAACAGGAATAATGACCACATTCGGGGTGCAGGTAGACTAAGTGTCCTAGACAAGATGTTTGGACCATTTTAATGATAACGAAAAAAAAATCTGCCATTTTCAATCTATCAATGTGCCATTTCCATATGTGGTCCTCATCTGGATACACACAACATCAAATTTGTGTGTCAACAGCACTAATGCACAAAATAATGTTTCTTAGGGACAAAGCATTACAGAAAGCTGTTGGCAGAGTTATTTCTGTTGTATTACATATTGGCTGCAATGAAGATATAATGTGTAAAGCCCAATTATTAATAAACAAAGTTGGCAGTGTGACTAAATCCCAAAAGACAGGCACAAACTTAAGAAGGAAACACTTTCTCATCTTGGAAAGGACTGATTTGACATTACGGGAAAGGTACTTTTTCACTAATTGAACATTATAAGAAGAAGATTAGATTGACACTTGGGTCATATCTCCCAGTTACAGGCCTTACAGGCCATGCAGCTGTTTATTACCTGTTTATAATTACTACACCTTTAGGTGTAGAATCACGTCTCCAACAAAAACTGTGTGTAGTGTGGAGCCACAGACTCTGGAGACAAGGTTTAATTAAACAACATAAGATAACATAACACCTGTGTGGGTGTTTGCTTGAGGTACAAGTTTTACTATGAGCATGTAAAATGTTATGTCATTATTATTATTATTATTATTATTATGTCATTTTGGTTGGTTTATTTTTTGGACAGAGCAGTTTCCTTGCATTCTAAGTCTTTACACTAAAGGAAGTGTCTCTCTGCTGTAGCTTCATATTTAATGTAGCTTTATATTATCCACTAATGGACACACACACACATACATATACATATATATATATATA